>CM060467.1:5817500-6560000 GCA_030544235.1 Lepturacanthus savala
CTGTAGAGGATCATTTACCTAATTAAATTTCACCTTTATTGCTTCAGAGTTGTACACTATTTAACCCTGAATTTAATGATATTACAGTGGTTTGATTGGGTCTGTAGAAACTCTTAAATATGTGCATGACCTGTGTGGTAGCTGCACATAATAATAATTTCTACCTGTATCCAGGGATCTGTCATTTAAAAATAATGCACTGTAGATCCGATGCTCTGCCAATTAAGTCCTGCTTATTAAAAACTGTTATTATAGCTCTACCTCTCCCTATTGTACCTATGCTGTCCTACTATTTACCTGATACCATGGATTTAAAGCTGTCTAGATTGAATCCGGTGGCCAGTTAATGAACTTGTGAGTAAAACAGAAGCATCAGGTTCAGCGTAACTAATCATTAAGACAGCCCCGGCACTGAGCTCTTAATAGGCATCGCATGGGCATGGTGTTGGCTACAATGCAGTATGTTCCACTGTGTGTAGCTTAATTGCATTGCTTATCTGTAATGCTATTATCAAGTGCACTGAAGTTTTCATAACATGTGGCATTTGTTGGATGCTTTATGAGAGCGTAAATTTTTTTCCCTATGCTGCCCCAGTGGGAGCATCTAAACCTAATCCACTGAGTTACACGGGACAACATTAGCACAGCAATCTGTGATATCTTCCAGCACTGAAGGCTCAATATCCGTTTAAGCTGAATGCTCATTAAAGTGGGCAATGGTTTAGCACCATCTCTTTCTCTGCAGCATATGCACAGCTAAATCTGTGTCACCATAATCTCTCGTCCATCTGCATTTGCTATTACACTAATATAAAGTACTTCTTCTCTCTGTCTGGTGAAGTCCAAGGGAAACAACAAAACATATTACTGTGTTGGAGCAGGGTAATCTACCTTAGGCTCAATAACGCCAATCCTATAGGCATCCAAAAATTAATCAGCATCATTCTCATCAAGTTAAATTTCTGTAATGCAGAGTATGTCCGTGAGCTGGTCTGATGTTATGCCAAGTGCATTAGACTAGATACAATGCAACATTAGGCCTAGAATAACTAATCACTACCATAGGCCTAATTCTCTCAGACATCGTGTGGTCAGCCTCAGGAAAGCTATCAGGTTTAGTTTTACCTCATTGTATGTGGCTTGTGGGCAATAAAGCTTATCGTCCCTCATAGAAATCACGTTAATTTATGATGTTTTTTGGCTCATCAAACAACAAAACGATAAACACCAGTCAAGGTCCAGTTTTTTTTTAGTTTTTTTGCAGTAATGAACATTTAAAACACTGTTGACCCACTCCAATGTGTGTTTACACAGCGCTTTATTGAATTCTCACAATTTTTTTTTTCACTCTGAAATATAATATTTGATGCAGTAATACAAGCACTGACAGATGGACAAATACATTTCAGGCCAGATCTTCAAAGTGGAACAGCCGCTCAAACAGATTTTGTATGTGCCTTGGCAAAAAAGAGACGAAATTGGAAAAGATGAGCAAGTTGTTAGAAACTGCTGCAGTAATAATGCCGTTTAATTTTCCCTACAAGACGAATTTGCGATGCTGTTCCCTCATGTGTGTATCATTGAGTCACACAGGACACTACACTGTGGGTACACTACTGTAAATTGTGCAGTAAAACATTGGGCCCACCATTACTAATCGTGACGACAGTCCTAATTCTCCGAGCTACAGGCATTCTGTGGTCATCCTGTTGCAAACTATCAGAGCTTAGTTTTACCACTCTGCCTGTAGCCGCAAGATAAGTTAACATGCTCTGCTGGCATGCTAATACATACCCACACTGGGGGACAGGAATAAATTATTTCTTTATGACTGCGCACATGGCAGAACATTTGAAGGGGGGGGGGGGGGGGGGGGGGGGGTAGAGAGGAAACATAGAGAGATGAAGCAGGGAAAAGAACAATGATGAGCAGAAAAGAAAAGCAGGAGAGAGCAAGGCAGGAGAAGTAGTGAGTCAGATTGAGACGAAGGGGGAAAAGAAGCTAGAAAGAGAGATGAAAAAGACAAGAATAAGACAGACTCAGAAAAGCTTTATAGTGCTCTTTATATCTGTCTCTTGGAAACATTGTCCTCCAGAGCTTCCTTATTTTACTAGGCAGCTAGAGTGATAACTGAAAGGTTATTCCTGAAGTAGTAGCATTTTTAGGTGGCTAAGGAACGGCATAGTTTTTTTTTTTTTTTGGCAATTACAGATTTATTTTACTTCTTTGATGTGAAAAGGTTAGGTTACGTCCACAATCATATGACTTTTCGAGGGATTTTGTCCTGGAAATATTTGAAAATATCCAAGTCGTGCAACGGGAAATAACTGGTGGATAACGTTGAGCGATGATGCAATGGTGGAGATCTCAGTAAAATATACTGGTGTTGCTTTCACTTTGAAAAAGCTTTGACACAGAAGAATTATTTCAAATAGACTTTGTAGATCTCTGAATGAAAATGAGAGCAGGCTTTGTGATGTAACTTGTTATTTTATCTTCGGGTTTAAATGTTAATATAGTGTTGTGCGGCACTTTTCCACCCACCGCACATTTGGCCACTGCGATTTTAGTGAAGTCAATTGATGAACAGCACTCAGTAGCGTGACAAATCAGTCGGATACGCACATAAAGGTAAGCGCCAAATCAAAATTCTCTGGATGAGAGTGCACATGGTGTGTTGCACAGCAGGTCTAACTTCCCCATGAAGATATTACTTTACACTACTCCTTCGATCTGGCCCAGGTATAGATATGGGACCCAATTTCCAATGGGTAACACCTTTAGACAGAAGTCTGTCTGTCTATTACAGGTCAACTTATTACCTCCATAAATGCACAGCATGCTGCTGTCTGGGGATGGACTGATAATCCCTCTAAAGACTGGGCTTTTATCAAAGCTAAATCTGCTGCTCAGACAAACACACACACACACATACAAAGACAGGCATGCATCAGGAATACCCGCATGGGAGCACACATGTCACACAGACACACACATGAAGATACATTTGCCTGGTGCAGAAATGTGCGAAGACTAGGGTTTTTATCACAGGCAGATCTGTTATTGTCTGGTATTTAGGAGATTATGAAGCAGTAATTTCACAGACACAAACACACACACACCCATGTGTCATTAGAGGACTAATGCTGGCTTGCATGCTGAAGGCACAGAGCAGTTAGAGTGTTATCGACACTGGTGCACTACTGAATACTGTGGCTGACTGTGGTCTAATACTGTTAGAGTGATTTAGGAAATCATTTGGGTGACAGATTTTAATTGAAGGGAATTATTTCTGTTGTGTGTTTGCATCACACTCTCCTCTTTAGTTGGCTAGCCCAAACTAGCAATCTATTTTGCAAAGACTTCGCTCTTAAAGGACTTGTAAGCAGACATATTTTTTCAAAGACTGCACCTAATCGCTTCTGCTGCATTTTATTCCATTTAAAAAATGATCATCCTGTGCCCATGTATCCCCTGGCAGTCTTCTGCTAACCTTGCAGAAACACATACATAGCATAAGCTAAGATTTTATACTATTTACCATCGGTCTGAAAGTATCCATTTGAGAATCAATTGAGTCTGTTCAGATACCTATAAGACCAATTACTACCAGCTGCCAGTGAAAAGGCCTATTTCTAGTTCTAATTTTGTTCTCACGGATGATTTTGAAACAATTATTTTCCTGAAGACTGGTGTGTTTACAAGTTTAGAAATCAGAAACATGCCCCAGTGAGTGCTGCATTGATCCAGTTACGTGTAGAAAGAGTTCATGTTGTGTCTAAATGAAGGAGAGAATTCCCCACTGCTGTACAATGCAGACTAATTGAAATGACACCCGTCTTTTAGCTAATTAAGTTTCAATGCTGTGAGACCTCGGTGAGGAAAGTGTATAGTGGGAGGACTTTTCCAGGTTGGCTTTCAGCAATAGGTTACAAAGAGCAAAACTGCCAATGATGGAGACCTGATTTGCAGTTTAGTATGCTGGTGCGCAGAGGTGGGATCAAGACTGAGCTGAATATGTCTTCCCACCCCATCAGCTTAAAGGACAGTAAGGCCGACTATTGGCGAGCAGTGCTGGGTGCTGAATCTTGGGTCAGAGTTCATGACCTGACTATGTTACTGATCTTCTCTGTGCACAGACATCTATTTGACCCTTTTTCTACTGAGAACAAAAAGGTCACAGACAGATTACAATGTCAACCAGCCTGTAGGTCCACTCCCTTCTTCTCAGGTGGGAGTAAGGGATGGCTGATTCCGTGCTTTGGTGACCATTCTGAATTCCAATAGTTGTGATTTGACTGGCATGGATAATGAAGGCTGCCTTCATCACACTCTGGCTGTTACAGAGATGAATGGTGCATCTGCTTTGCTACAAGTTTTGGAAGTATAGTACTTTCATATTAGGAACTGTCCTTGAAATTCAGGTCACTGGGCAGGAGCTAAAGTTTACTGCTGGAACCAGACTCTTTGGCTTTATATATTTCTGCAGTGTCTCATTCTATTAAGGTTGTGTAAACCAAGCTCTAGTAATTTGTGTGTCATTTGTCCACAGAGTCATATTTCTCTATATAAATATTAACCTGCCATTCACAACTATCAGTCACAACCCAGTTAAGTACAAACGGAAGCTTTGCCTGGTTAAAGTCTGCAAACTGACAGGAAAATTAAAACCTGCCGTGCTTGAAATTGGCACCCTCTGATTTCTTGAGGATGTGTTTATTTAAATATATTTATTTTGCAAAACAACAAACATCACAGGAAAAAAACAGATATTTCATGAAGTGATAAAACCACCAGATAATGAGCTACATAAGAGAATGCAAAAATGAGCACAATCCTGTTGTCCTGGAAGTGTTGTATCTTCCCCCTTTTTAGATGATACAATCCCATATTTTTTCTACTTTATTTATGTAATTATCTAAAGCTCAGTGAACTATTCTCCCCGCTAACAGCTCACGTTCTACTTGGGAGCATCAGATATAAAACAGGTGTTTAAATTTGATATGGTACTATCCTAATAATACAATTCTAATCCACAGTAATGTGACTATAAAGCTTAAAGGTATTTTCACCGCAGCATTGTGATGAGTTGTAATCTTGTTCAGATGTAGCTGTCAGATTATAGTTAAGCGTTAAATGGGAAGCATTTTGACTTGAAATACCTAAACTAATATCCATGCATGTGTGTTAACGTGACGCTGGGTGCTATATGCTTGCCACAGTCAGGGCAGTGATAGTTGAGCGGGCTAATCCGAAATATTATCTTGTGTCATATCTTTTCTTTTCTACGCAACACCTTGTCAGAACTGTGCACTATGGTTGACTAGTGCTGAATCAGATCTGGTTTGATGGAGATATCTTTGAGCTTAGCTGGATATGGTGCGATGGTTTCCGATTATGTCCTGCAACACTAGCCTGAGATAGATTCGACTTTAAACTGTCCCAGTCTCTGCCTTTGTGGATATATCACGTCTCTTTTTTCCTTAGTAAAAGCATACAACTGCAAATAGCAAAACCTCATATTCCTCAGTATAGAGTGGAATAAAGATCTCTGCTTCCTGGCTCATTTCTGAATCTCTGTGTTCCCAAGAGAGATCACAGATCACATGTATGCAGCTACTGTGTTTGAATATATTCATATATGTGATGCTAGTTCTATATCACCAATATACTTTTGTTGTTTAACCTTCTCTCTCCAATTAATTTTCTAAGTCATTGATATGGAAACTGACAGCAATATATTTAGACAAATTTCATGCTTGGGTTAGTAATAATTAATATTACATGTGAGGAAATCAGTCTGTTTATGTCATACTGTATGCACATAAGTAGGTATATTTCCTATATATCCCCTCATTTATCCACTCATCTATGGATAAATGGAACATTAAATGTAGTATTACGCATGTAAATCACATGTTCTTATACGCATTTTTTTTTGCTGTTGTCATGTTAATGCTCTATGGCTCACGATATATAAAAGTGATTACCTAAGTGTTTTCTTTTAATAGTTTGCATCAGTGATCAATCATGCCCGGAACTCTTTAGGTACCGGCATGTCATTTATAGCCATGTGCTCGTTAATGTAAGAAGTTGTGTGTTCCTGAGGCTAGATCAAGGCTCAGACTATGGAAGCCTTCCCGTAAGAGAATCTGCACTGACATGATTTTACAGTCTAGTGAGAGGCATAATTGTAGTGCCTGGAAATAGGCTGAATAAGCCCAAGTACTGTAAATGTCTTTGTTCCATGATGGTATGATACAGCTGGGTACAGGCCTCATTTCCTATAAAACATGGCTCTTAAATAAATGAAAAATAAATAAGAAATATACACACACAATCACACAATGGTTACATACTGTAGGAGTTTGCATTTAATTCTAAAGCATATTAAATAAATGTATATACTTATTTGAATACTGATATATTCTATGTTATGGTGCCATTTAAGCAAATTGTTATTTTTTTATTACATGCAATCCAAATAATGTAAGTTTTTTCCCATTTATGTAAGGTCAACAAAAAATAACAAGGGTTAAGCCAAAAGCATTAATAGATAAATAGATAAGGTAGAGAAAAAGGGCTGACATATTTCTTTTCAGGTCTTCTCATATAAGGTCAGTGAGTATAAGGCCAAGTCATGCCTTTCTCTTATTATTATGCATTTAATTATGCATCACCATGGTAATAGCTATTCTGCACTATGCTGTGTTGCCAGCACTAGTTCACAGGGTCAAATTCATGGTACTTGTAAATGTCCTTGCTGAATAAAATTTGATTCTGACTCGAACTGAAGGAAAAGAATGCAAAGGATCACACAGTCATATGTACATGGTCAGACCACACAGGCT
Organism: Lepturacanthus savala; assembly: GCA_030544235.1. NCBI lineage: Eukaryota > Metazoa > Chordata > Actinopteri > Scombriformes > Trichiuridae > Lepturacanthus > Lepturacanthus savala. Next base: position 5,824,352 of record CM060467.1, read on the forward strand.
GTTTGTTGTGCACCCTGTGGCAACGTTCACAACACCTTAACATTAAGCCACTGGCTTTTATTAAGACTAAACATCCAGGGCTGAATCACGGCGGACACACATTTCTTCCCAGACAAGGTCACGGCTTCATCTTCAGCCGAGAAATGAGCTGAGTAAGCGTGAGTCATGCTTTCAATTATGCATTAGCCTGCTAGCCTCTGACAGACAGGCAGCGTTAGCTTTCGGATAGCCGTCAGAGGCTAGATTTACAAATGACCCTGTGATCCTCTGGCAGGTTATCATTGAAGCCAGAACAGCCAAAAACTGCATTATCTGTTTATATCTCCTATATGAACAGATAATGCAGCTTAATAATGCCAAAAATAATTTACCATCACCATGTAACCACTTCTAGCAGACTGATGTTTGCTCTCTTTCCATATTAACCCATTTAAGGCCAGATTATTATTATTATTATTATTTTTAACTTCATGCATATATTTATATTTGTTAAGTCACTAACAATCGTGTTATGTATCGAATTTTTTCATTACTCTTTTCTTTACAGAAAATAGTATTTTAATGGCTATTATAGTTGCCACTGCACAAATATGTCCATAAACAAAAAAAAATATTTATAATTATTTATATATTTTTATCTAAATAAAATGACAACTTACTGGGAGGGTTTGTCTCTATGTTCTCTCTATGAGGAAGGGACAGGAAGTTGATGATGTCATGTGACAGGAAGCACTTGGAAACTTATTTTTTTTGCTTAAAACATAAAAGTTGTCTACTGTCATATCAGGGAAACAAGCTGTATGAGTAATATTTTGATTTTTAAGTATAAAATGACAGCCATAGACTTAAAGGCTCATAGGCATCAATGGGTTAAAGTGGCCTCATGTAAACACCTTAATTGGCCCAGAGGGATTTAAGAATGTTCACATGCAACCTAATTGTCAATTAATATGACTCATATACTTTTATTCTAAATTACCTTCCTTCATATCACCACCTCAGACAGCCTGGAGGAACCCGAATGACCTCGCTCTCACTACAAAAAATTAAAATTTAGGCTCATTTGAATATTCTTGCGCATGCAAAGTTAATCCCCTGTGCTCGAGTCACACTTCTTTTCAGTTGGGCCGGGTAGATAATCCACTTCCAGCCTCGCCGCCATGCCCGTGTGTGAGTGTGCAAAATTTAAAAGTGCAACGCGTGAGCCCGCTCGCCTGTGTTTTTTGTTTGCTGTGCATGTCGTGGACCGCGCCTGCCGCTGTTTGTGTGCTGATAGACGGCGGCTGCTTCACCAGCTACTTAGCAAGCTCTCTGATGTCCTTATCTGTGTGTGGTAATGGGAGCTGCCGACACAAGTGAACTGCGGCCACTCAGACAAACAGATATTCAGTATGAAAGCACGCAGACACAAGGGCGCTCGCAAATAGATGTTTACTCTCCTCTCCGACATGCCCGCTTTTCATTTTGTTCTGCCTCTCTCGCTGTTTGTCGCCCCCCTGTCTAATTTCCTCCCCTCCACCTCCCCGCCTTACCCATCCTCTCTGCCTCTTTATCTCTTCTTCTGACTTAATTTCTCTGTCTGATTGTCTCCGCCGCCGCACACGGAGCGAGATGCCGCCGTGCTACAATAGACAGTGAGAGCATTGAGCCAGGCTCCTCTTCAGTTCACCGACAGTTCACTCGGCTCCACACTGACAGAAATGACGCGAGACGGAAATGCTAATTTGACAGTGACAGCAAAGGGTACCAGCAGCACGTTTTAACATTACTCCTCAAAAACTCCAGGTACTAATTTGCATTCATTTGAAATACTTTTTTTGTGTTTTCTTTTTTTTCTTTTTTGATGGCCGTCTGTATTATTCTCGTCTCAGAGAAACTCAGCGTTTTAGTCTGTTACACTGACAATGCGCTGTCACTCTGTGCTGACTCATCTGTCACATGCACTTCCAAAGGATCTATAAATATTTGTAAGACCGTGTAAAAAAGGAGAAAAAAACAAGCGGCCACCTAATTTGATGAAAATACTGCACCATGTGGTGGCATTATTTATTTAAGAAAACAAATTATTCCTTTGTGATTCACGGTGCATTTCAGGACATGCAAGTTTTACCAAAAGTTAGAGAAGTCCTTGCAATGAGTCTTTTAATCCAACAAGGTTGATGTTGTGTTGTAGTCATCTTTTACAGTGTGGATGGCTGGTAATCTTGTTGGCTGACAGGCTGCCTTGCAGTCTCACAGTCTACGGGGGGTGCAAGCTTAAAGAGGAAAGACAAGGGGAAAGACAAGTTGTCCTTGTCATGTGGAGTATTTGTCCCATTGGACTGTGCCCTCATAAGATCCCTGCTGAGTTTTGCACTATCTCTGTGAGTAATATCTCTCTCTCCATCGCAAACTCTCCCTCACACAAGTAGAAAATCACTCTCCTCTGCTCATGCTACCTACTCTGTCACCTCTTCTCCTTTTCTCACCTCCCTCTGGTTACACTTTGACTTTTTTTCCTCCTGGGCGAGGCTTCTGTTTTTTTGTCCTCTCTGTGTCATGCAGGTATGCATTGCTGTCTTTTCAGGTTTGTTGCACCGCTGCTGCCTGCCTGTCACAGTTTGGATGCCTGTCTGTCTTTTTTCTCTCTTCCTCACTATTTATCATGATCTCTGGCTGACTCTATGACTGCTTGCCTGTCTGTTTCTATTTTTCTCTCCATATGTTTCTGGCTGGATCTCTGTCTGTCTCTTCCTCCCACTCTCTACCTCTCTCTGTCTGCATTACAGTGTTTATGCTCAAATGTTGTGATGTATCGTGTTACCAGTGATGGATTTCTCTCTCTCTCTCTCTCTCTCTCTCACTGCTACTGCAGTTGGCTTTGTAATGGCAATAATCAGCCCTTATTTTTGCTGGTATGCGCCGCTTCCGTCTCTCACTTTTTTATTTTTTTTTATTTTTGCATCACATGGCTCCATCTGATCTCTGTGAGAGTTTGCTGCTTCGGAAGTTTCCACTCCTCAGATTACCTCTAACTATTGGGAAGATGATGAGTTATTACTTTTTGAGTGAGTTTTGGATTACTGTGCTCATTCATTCGGTTACCGCACTTGTTAAATCGTGCCACTAATACCAAAGAGAATTTTACATAAATCAGGATTCCAGAGTTGGGAGGGTACTTTTAATTGTTATGTGGGCCGGTTACGGATCGTAATTTCAAACACGTAATTTGCGAACATGCAGGCTCTCTGACATCTAACTCCCAACCTTCGACTCACTGATCAGCATGTAGAGGGCCCGAAACTGCACCTGGGCAGATGATATTATGGAAAAAGCCGGGAGACTTAACAAGTCTCAATGGATGAACAGCGATGTTTGTGTTTGCTGCGCCTGTGTCTACGCCAGCTTGTTTGTGTCCCTTGGTGTCCATGTGTTCATGTCCATGAGTGCAATGTATCAACTTGCGCATCTGTGCCAGTGTGTGTGTTTTTCTGTGCTTGTCGCATGTGTGTATATAGCCACTGTGTGTGTGTGCAAAATGTGCCATACAGGGCACTATTGAGCCTCTGTAAGTGTCTGTGTGTTTACATTACGCTTCCTAGTCAACCCATCCAGGACATCTCCAGTCGTTGACATGGAATTTCCCTCCCAACAATCCAAACCATTGGAGCCATTGTCTCAAACTGGGGGGCCATAAAACTCAATTTCCCATGGAGGGGAGGGGTGGGCATTTTGAAGTCCAAATGTTCTTATCTCATGCACTATTAAGCGAGGCAGTGGGGTGTGTGGGTAACGTGGTTTAGAGTCCGTCTGTCACAGCCTCAGGGTATGTTGCTTCGAGTGCACACACACACACTCAGGATTCACACACACACACACACACACACACACACACACACACACACACACACACACACACACACACACACACACACACACGTCTTTCTCTCATGCAGCCATTAACGCACACAAACGCACACTGCCTCAGGGCTCTATGGCTCCAGTCCTATTCGGCCTTGGTGCAGGTCAGAGGGGTCGACTGAGACTCTCACTTCATTAATCACATCTGGGAAGCCAGCAGATTTTTATGTACATGTTTCCATATGTATTTTCCTTTTATTCAACTTTGACTTGAGGGTAACGTATGGACTTAAAGCTGTCTGTTAGTGATTTAATAGGAGAAATAATATAATTGAGAAAGTTAGTTACCTTACACTGTATTTGACCATGTTCAGTGAGATTTGGCACATCAGCATTTTGTATGAAATGGTTATTAGTTTTTGTTGAGTTAAACTATTTATCTTTTTTCACTTTTTCTTCGGTTTATACATCTAAAGATAGCAGTGCTGCAGAAACAGGGCTGTTTGTGTCCCCCCCCAAAAAAGACCCCTCATTATCAATATGTAAATCACTGAGAGTAATGATATGTAATTACATGCAGGAACATTAAAGCAAGCATGCACTTAAAGTTGAAGCACACACACACATATACTCATACACACGACATATAAATTCATGTCGCATGTGGAACGGCAATAGCTGTCACCACCAGAGTAATTAAAGCTGATAGATTTCAAGCATTGAAGTAGGTTGTTGATGTGGTAATCATAATGTAGATCAGAGCTTCCTTCTTGTCACAGAACACTATGTGCGTCTCTGAGTGCTGCGTAAACCTGGCTGACACCGTGTCGGGGGCGGAAAGAGACAGTCTGAATTATTTCAAGTCAGTTTATGTGTGCACCTGTGCATGTTACTCATTGATCTGTAGGGACAAGCTCATTGGTCATTCAGAGAAAAAAAACAGGGCAGTAGATAGAGTGAAGCCTGGTTCTGAGAACAGTTTGTTCGTTTTGGTGAAATATTTTTTTGTTTTTTGGCATGCATATTTCTATGAAAGCTCTTAAGGTTTTAATCTCTTGTCTAAGCTACCCTGCAGGTGATTTATGTTCTGTCACTTTACATTGTATCTATTGAAATTTATTTCACATACGTAACATATAAACAACAACTGGGAGTTTTAATTAACCCCCTATTGCATGAAATGTTACTTAGACACAGTAAAAATGTTTTTAATGTTTAATTACTTATAAATGGCCTAAATAATAGATATAGTTTATTATTATAAGAAAAGGTTGTAAACATCAGCCTCAGGATAGTTTCATGTTATGTAAGACAATAGGACTCCATTAGGTTGTATACACTTATACACGTATACACTTACACACTAAAATTTGCACATTGTTGCCACATGGCAGCAAATCTATTTTATCATATTAAAAAAATGAATAAAATATTAAATGAAATTCAAGTACATTTTTTTATTTGATGAAAATGTTCCTAAATTCTGAATAAAAGACAACGTTTGGTTGTGAGACAATGATGCTCACATGTCAAATGTCCATGAGCAAAAGGGACTGGCAAACAGGATATCCTGGTCATGTGACCTCATAAATTGTAATTCCTTCAAAAATAAAAACCCTTTTCACTCCTTACTGTACAAACATAGATGTATATCACAGATTTTTAAAAAACTGAAGCTAAAGTAATTGTTGTCATATGACAACACTATGCAATAGAGGGTTAACTTCATGTTCACAATCCTTAACGTTCTGATCTTCACCTTACATTTTTTAAATACATTATAAGTTAAATAGATAATGAAAGTTTGGCAGTGCTTGTTTGTTAGTGCTATGTTTCATAGCTTTTGATGCTAAGTCAGAACATGCTGTGTTAAATCATAGACAGGAACTTGGATATACATTAACCGATTAAAGATATGAATGGTGTAAAAGCATTGACACTGTGTTATTAGTGACAGCACCTTCAAACGCACACTGTCATCACACACCTTAAGCCTGGGAGAGATACCTGCATGAGGTTTTGGCAGAGCAGTGTTGAGCTGTGAGGTGCTATGACGGTGCCTGGAGTGAAACTGGTGTCAAGCTGTGTGTTTTAGAGGTGTGTATTTGTGTGCCTTGCATGTGCATGTGTGTGTGTTTTGCCCTTGACTGTTGGCACTACTTGCTTTGGGAATGAATAGGGGCTTTGATGGCGTATGTGCTTGTGTGCGTGTGCATCTGAAAGGAAGAGAGACGGTTTACAGCCGGACTAAAATTAAAGATTAGCAGTAGTGAAGTACAATCTCTCTCACTTTCTCTGACTGATTGATGATGTCAGTTGGACTGCAGGCATCAAACTAACACCTCCCTGTAGCCTCATGGGGAAGGTGGCTGTTGATGGATGTGTGTGTTGATGTGTGTGTGTGGCAAAGAGGGTTTTGAGCAAAATATATATAGAGAGAAAGTATATATTATTTATATTTAATTACAGCACATATGCTAAAGGTTTATTCAGTCAGTGCAGAAAGATTGTTGTGCTATTTTATCAACATGTTATAATAAATCAATATCAGATTTCAGATATTTTTTTAAAGGGAGAGAGAAATAGAAAGAAGGAGGGAGAAAGAAAGTATTTGTGTCTTGTTGTGTCCATGCCAGTAGAAGTGATGCTTGATGTGCATGTGCATATGTGAGGGTGACAGAGGGTGCGGGGTGTCTGCATTGTGTCAGCACAATAAACATGGGAGCAGGCGAGAAAGGAAGTCGAGGATGCCTGAGCATATGTGAGTCTGCCTGCACATTTGCTGTGTGCATGCATGCTTTTTCCTTGTAGACAGTTTTTTTTCATAATCTAAACACTGCAGTAAGCACTACATGCTGAATGCATCGGAAACCACCAAGCAGTACGTACTGATTTTGCCAAAATATAGCATATAAAAAGCGAAATCTGTGGTTATACAAAAATACCTGGAAGTTGTCCTGATCAGGAAAAGAAATATGTATGCATCCAATATTCTGTGTCCCATGATGTCACAGCAAATCCAGAAACTGGCAAAGCCTGACCTAGTATAGAGCAAATGAAATCAACAGTTTCATATGGCATACTGCTATGAAAAGCAATATTCTGTTTGCAGTCCGAGATAAGAGGTTAAAGGTATAAAATGCATTCACACTGTATTAGTGGCCCCTCTTGTGGTTAACATTAGATAGCATAACTTTCTCTTGGCAAGTGGACTGAAATATGTGCAGCTGAAATGTTATGTTACCTGCGGGGGTCATTCATCAGTTATCAAGCATCCTCTTGAGCTGATTTTCTATCCCACTGGCTCTGGACCGACTTCATTCAACAACTCGGAGCCAACTCAGCCTCAAAACTTTTACTTCGTATCCAGGTTATCCAGGACTGTGATTTTGGACACGAAACACTCGCGCACACTTCATGCTTGTGCTGAGTGAGTAACACAGAGTACGACAGACTGTGTGCGAAGTGCTAAATGAGCAGAAGACTCTACAACAGCCTCTCACAGCGTTCGCCAGCAGCATGTTGCCTTGGCAAAAGAACTGTCCTTTTTGCACAGCTAGTGGTACCACTGATCAAGTGTGTTTGTGTATCTGCCTGTGCGTGTGTGTGTATGTGAGACCACTGCAACTCCTACTGTGTATTTCTCAGTTTGTTCTGAACATCAAGTTAACTCTGAGGATGTGAGTGACTGCCAGCTTGGTTTGTACTTCTGTTGTAAATCTACGCTGCACCCTACGCCGCACCCTAAGCCGTACTCTACACTGCACACTACGCCGCACCTTACACCGTAGCATACACCGTACCCTATGCTGTACCCTATGCCGTACCATATGCTGTACCCTACATTGTATCCTATGCTCCCTACGCCGCACACTACACCGTACCCTATGCTGTACCCTATGCACCCTACACCAAACCCGACGCTGAACTCTACATTGTACCCTACGTTGCACCCTCCACCTTTCCCTACACCTCACCCTACGCCGCACCCTATGCCGTACCATAGGCTGTACCCTACGCTGTACCCTATGCCGTACCATAGGCTGTACCCTACGCTGTACCCTACACCGTACCCTACGCCGTACCCTACGCCGTACCCTACGCCGTACCCTACGCCGTACCATAGGCTGTACCCTACGCTGTATCCTATGCCGCACTCTACGCTACAGCCTAATATGCACCTCCCCAGAAATGTAACTACAGGTAGCAATGTGGACTGGATGCAGGCAATGTGATCAGTCCACTGCTTAGTATTGTCAATTCAATTTATTTGTATAGCCTAAAATCACAAAATTGCAGATTCACCTCAATGGGTTTCACAGTTAGTACAACTGCAACACAACATCCCCTGTCCTTAGACCCTCACATCGAGCAAGGAAATACTCCCTAAGCATCACATGCATTCATTTTCTCCCACGCATTTACAGCTTCTTCACCATTTTCAAATTAAGTTTAATGTGAGCTGCGCAAACATCACTATATGCCTGAGAGATTGATCGAGGAAGTCTGCAAATCGTTTATACAAATCCTCTTCTTTACATTATAAAACCAACCAGATGTCAAATTCTTCAAACCCCCCCAAAAAACACTCAAATCAATGACATAGAAATCCCACCACCAACTGTGGGTGTAATTGCATAGCGACAAAGAAACAACACCACACATTTATATGCTCATAATGGCATTGGGAACTTGTGTAATGTACAGCATAAGCTGCCACAGAACTAGAACTTAGTCTTAAGTGTTATATTCTTGTCTGTTGTCATCACCAATGTCTGTTTGTTTGTTTGTGTGTGTGTGTTGATTTTAGCATAAATGTGTTGTGTGTCCATATTAGAAAGGTTCTCATGAGATCTGATATCAGCGTGCCATTTCAACTCATCTCTCATGTACAGAGGTTTTTTGGACGCACTCGAAACTCAAACACACAAATTCATACACAGCACAACACTTATCTCCATTATTCAAACAGCGCGAGGAGGTGAGCTATATCTTCTGACAGACTGGTGAACTCTAAAGTAGGTTTATCAACAAAGCACTTTTGCGGCAGCGAGGAGGAGGAGATGGAGGGAGAGCGCAGAGATGAAAAGTTGAAAGTAGCAATAGGGGTCTTTTTTAGATGAAAGTTTACCAGAATGTGAGCTCAGGATCAAGACCCAGACGGCTGACTCCCAACTGACCCAGGTCCAAGGGAAAAAAAGATAGAATATACATCAATTTCAAACTTAGGGAAGTTATAATCAGAGACTTCAGAGAAAGGGAGTGAGAAAGTAGGGGTGGAAAGGGAATCAGTGAGGTGATAAATCGCTTGTCTCATGTTTTTTTTGTTTTTTCCTGTCGTTCCTTGTCATACATGATCTCACTGTCATAGAGGTGAAACAAGGTACCAAGATGGCTGCCTGTAATCGAATATGCAGTGAGTTGTGCTCAGTTCTCACAGTTACTTTAATTAACCACCTCATCCACATATTGTAATAGTATCCTGAGCTATTTGGACATGACCCGACAAGCCTGTTTAATTATTGAACGTCCAAAGTTGCCGTTGGAGCCAAATTTACGAGTTTGGGGATGTCCCGGGTTCGCTCATGGAAATTTTTACCGCAGCCTTCTAAATTTAGGATGAGCAGGCCTAATTAGAGGATTTGATTTCGGGTTGCATGGCTTTGGCTGCACTGCTGAGTTTTTATCCACTTTTAAAAGGACACCACAGGCTGTCTGGTGTCTGCAGAATTAAGTGCATACCAACAAAGTGTTGGTGCTGCTCACAGCTCAGATTGTTTTTTTCCTGTCACTCTTCATTTCATGCTGTTAGAATTTGAAAACCATTTAAAGGAAGCAACCCACTTCTAATGATTGAAAATAAAATGAAAAATAAAAAAAAACTCCATTTTCAGCAAAAGCTTCTGTTGACATTTTCAACTAGACATCATTAATTAAATGAGGCTCTGAGTATTCAGTCGACGGTTTTCTTTTGGCCCATTGCGAGATTTTGAAATGTGCGATGTGTGCTTCAAAAAGGACACCACACAATCACATACAGTAAGACTCTGTATGCCTTCATTGTGCTTCATTATGTGAAATATCGGCCTCATGGGATCTTACTTTCCACTTACAATGTATCTGCATCGCCAAAAGCAAAGAGCCTGAAGTTCAGCCATTACTTGGATCCAATTTATCCTCAGGCCCCTTTGCAGTCCAGCAGGGTTTTATGAGGGTATATTTCACTGACTCACTTGCACAGTTGAGCAGGGAAATCCTTCTCTTCACGGTCTAGTTGGGATGACTGATGCAAATATGCTGCTGCTGAGTCCAGACACTGACACCATCATCACACTGACCCAGTTAGAGAGAGAGAGAGACAGAGAGAGAGAGATGGAGGTTCAGAGTCATTTGCGACTTACATTTATTTTTGTGACTCTCACACGTTTTAAGTAGTTTCCAAGATTTTGAAAGCTTTGAGCCATGCATGCTAGTGCTTTGATGTGGGAAGGGGGAGGAAGATGTGTGTTTCAGGTCATTTGGGATGCATGAACTGAATGACTGGACATTTTTCTGGAAATGCTACAAAGAAAGGTAGCATCTTCAGATCATTTGAGATTTATATTCTATATTATTTTCCAGAAATGTTTTTCCTCTGTGTTGTACTTTCCTAGATGACAAATACTGTCCTGTTGCTGTTAGCTATACCACCCCTGAAGTCTGTTGGAGGTAGGATGATTTTCTTTTTTTTTTTTTTTTTTTTAAATATACTGCTCCTGTTAGCAGGACTATATGGTCATTGCCTTCCAAAATAACCTATATGATAAATATACATGAATTATGAGTGTTTTCTGTTATTGATGAAGGTTTGGTAAAGTTTCAAATAAAAAGTCTTTGATTAATTATTAAGGTTAAGGATAGAGAACTAAGTTGACCACAGACATAGACTTTGAATGCTAATCCATCAACAATGTAACACATCTTCTACCTTTGCTTCTAAAAGAAGACAGTCCTCAGCCAAAGACAAGAACAGGGGGCTATGATCTATACAGTCAATTCTTATCGCAAGATTTTACTCTTGTGTCACTTGGTGACATCTGAGCCAGCTCTGTTTGCCTAATGAAGGCCATGATGTGTGTCTGACAACTTTGAAAGCTGGAACATGGACCTTTGAGCTTTCATTATTTTGCTAGATGATAAAAAAAAGTTGTTTAAGGTGTTTTAGGTCTTGTCACAACAGTTCTGCTTCTTCTGTGACTTATTCATACCACCATGGTCATTTTTCTCAGAGAGTGTACCTTGCAGTGATTGTAATTACATGAATAAAAATATATTTCAAAGGGATCAAGAGTCACGTGACCCTCCCGTTCCCCATGAATATAGGGTTAGGCTTCCACTGTTCTTGTTTGTATCCCACATGAGCTTCATGAGCCTCGCTGCTCGTTAACCTTTCCTAATACGACCTGCATGTATTAATAACACTCGGCGGGAAAGGTCAATCGATGGATGCGTGCATGTGTGTGTGCTTTTTTTCTGCAGGGAATGCTTATGCAACTATAAGTGGCTCGGTATAGGATGTATATGGGCTTGTCAGTGAACCAGTGAGGGTAAATTGAATTTGCTCTTAATAATTAACCAGGACTGATGGTTTGATCTTGTGTTGTGCTTCAGGGGGAAACTCTAGCTAATGATGACATGTAATCAAATTTACTGTGCATCATGACATGTGTTCTCGCTACATTTTGTACTATCACTGCTAGATTAAAATACCCATGTTATGCTATTTGAGATGAGATTTGTTTGTGAAATAAACAAAATAATGTTGGATCTATGTGCTTTTGCAGAAAAGCAGAGATTTACATTTTGAGCCAGTGGCCAGTCAACAAACAGATTGTTTCCCCCCTTTTACCTAAAATTCAATTATGATACTTTAAAGATTACACTTTCATTTGCACAGACTCACCCTAGACACAAATTTAATCTCCATATAGTGATAAATTATATAATTGAATTCAGTTTGACCTTAAGGGTAAAGATAACGAATGCAAATGTATACATCTGACATGAGCGACCAGGTTAAGGGGTTTGAATCGATTGTCTCGACTGAGGTGTTGCATGCTGAGTCCAGGCTGACCTTTTGAGTGTGACAGTGTTTAGAAATGCGGCCAAAAAAACAGACTAAAGACAAAGTAACAGCACATTTTTCATGATTAAGCCATCGTTGCTTCATAAAGTGCAGCAGAGAGAGAGCAGGGGAAAAAAAGGAAACCTTTAACATGACATTTTCTCTGTACCAGGTGCATTACCGTTCTGTATAATATAAAATATTTAGAATATCACTGAGAAAGTGTGACGTTGGTTTCTAGAAATTTATGTGTTTTGGTCTGAGCTGGAGAGACAAGTATAGGCCTACTTTGTTGCGTTTGTGTATTTAAGTTGTTAAGGCGTGCATTGCCTAAAATAATCATTTTGTTACAAAACATCACGTGAACTCACATGTAGGCACAAGTTCTCCCTGGTGAGAGTTTGGCAGCTTGAAGAGTCAAAACACACATGATGCCAGTCCTTGTAAACCCAGTGAAGCATGGCTGCCATACAGCAAAGAGAATATACAGCAAATAGTGCAGTTTGTTACATGCTGACAAATGGTTTCATCTAATAGGAGAGACTCCATTCCTGCAGTTGGCAGTTCTGACTTTTGCCACTCTGCCCGGCTGCACCAAAATTTGTAAATGATTAAAAAGGTTGAGGAAATCATGCAATCTTATCTTTAGATTGCCTTATGAAATCCATTTGAAAAATACCTTTTCTCACACCTTTTTAACATAATGTCAACATCTGAATAATATTATCAGGAATATTCATCTATTACCCTCAAATTCTATTCTCAACAGATCAAGGTGCAGGTGAAACTAATTCTGAGTATCATACAGCACACAGTGTGCATGGTGTATTTCAGCCTGTAGCCGACATGGTTGACTGCCAGGTGAATGAGAATGATTTACTGCACCACAGCGGCACCCTCCAGGCAACAGCACCACCCAAAAACACAGTTTCTTGCAATTAAAATATACCTATTAACCAGCCTGTTTCTAGTGCAGATCAGTGGCTCCTGCATGCCAGAGCTTAGCTTTTTATTTAATTGCAACTCACTAAAGACAAGCTTCAGACCCAATTTTGTGTCCAGAGCCACGTTTTAAGAAAACAGCCGACACAACCCAATGCAGATGAACATTTTAGCTTTCCTCGGTGTGTGATTTCCAATCTGACTGTGGCCCGATAACAGCGACATTGCTGTTACTCATTCCCTCAGATCCCCTGCCTCCATCTCTCCTAATCAGATTTCTCTGGTTGGGTTATTTATCATCGCCCACTCTGACTGTGAGTGATGCTTGGCTAATGGGTTTAGCATTCAAATCTGGTGGCTTGATGCGACAGAATCCCAACAAGGGTTGTCATTCCTGTGGCAGCAGCAGCTTCAGAGGGGTGTAAATAAGAGGGGAATGACATTGTAGAAATATGCATTCATGGAGTGGTTGTTTTCACATTTGGTTAGATTTATATTGATTTTAAAGGTGTTAAATTGACAGCGAGGCAGAAAGTGAGAAAGAAGCAAAAAAAGGGGAAGGATGTATGAAAATATGTGGTTTAAGCTGACGAAGATGTCTATTCAAAGCATTAATCTACCCATGCATGTCTCTTTCCATAAATCCTTTATCCCTTCATGCCTGTTCATTTCCTTTCAGGAGGGGCAGAAAAAAGATGGTCGTGACTCACCAAATGAGATCCAGTAAACGAGCAAATGAACTCAGCAAAACAAAATAGAAACCAGGAGGGCTCTGTGACAGTGTGGTTAGCACATGCACACCAACGAGACTACGTGGGGTTGAATGACATTTATGGTTATGACAATAATTATAAGTCATAAACCAACAGCTGTGCGAGACTTCCGTCTTTTTTTCACGACTGCACCTGCACCGTGTGGTAACATCATGCAGTGGCTGGTCGTCAGACATGTCCTCGTATCTTATTGTTTTATTAAATCTGCAGTGATGACAGGGCTGTAAATTACAAGACAGCTGTTACTCAGCCTCCATCCATTTCATCCTTTATTGTGGGTGAGTGTCAGGTTTCCAATGTTTGATCTGAGACCATGAGTTAACTGAGAGCAGAGATAACAGGACGGTGTGTATGTGTGTGTGTGTGTGTGTCTGTGTGTGTGCGTGTGTGTGTGTGTGTGTCAGAATCCTCAGTCTCCATTGCCCCACGACCTGTTCCATGTAAAGAGTGCCATATGTGTTGATGAAAGATTTGGTGTGGATCAGGGGAAACACTCTGGACATGTTCATCACCTCCTCACCAGTAACACAGTTACAAATACTGACATGACTTCTCACAGGTGGAGGGAAGGAAGCTTTTTACAGGGGACTAAAAGTATACACCTGAAATAAGGTCATTGTGAGAATACCAGTGTGAATATTGGATCTCATCTCTCTGTGTTCTTTAACCCTCATATTGTGTTCCTGGTCAAATCTGACCATCTCAAAGTTTTTGTTGTTGAAAAATGTGGTTACTTTGATCAGATTCACTAAAGATTCCACGACTTTGTCCACAAAAAGCATTTCAACACATAAAATAAATTGTATTAGTTTACATTAAATTTGTGTGTGTTTTATTTAACGTTTGTACACTCTTGGTGTTCCCAGTCAAAAATGGCTGATCATTAGAAATGAATGGGGGAGATGAGAATTAGTATAAGAAATTGAACTCAGGTACATCTAGATTATGTTCCATCCGTTTATTTGTTATAGTAAAAATAATCCAGAAATTGTGTTATATTGAATTCATCTTGAATCATCTTGAATTCAAGCTCTAACTTGAATTCAAGATAAGTTCAGATCAATGAGACATACAGGCCATAAATAACAAATAAAAGTTCAAAACGTGTAATGTTCACAAGAAGTTATGTTGATAAAGAAAATCTAACACAACAATCTATTATTACAGTTTGTATGATGAGTCTTAAATTTGACCAGGAACACCAGATTGACTAACATTAAATGAACACAACATGAGGGTTAATAGTTCCTGAAAAGTGTTGTTGTTTATCTGGTAATGGATCACTGATTACTAACATATTCTACGTCATTCCAGGCAAGTCTGGGCTTGTGTAAACGCTCTGAGGTTATGTGGCGTGTATTGCTGCTTGTTCCTGGATTCTATGCATGCCTACTGCTTAAAAAACAATTAAAACTGGTGTGACCAGTGTGTCACAGTACAACATCTGGATGACCTGACACGACTGTGAGGTTGAACAACCTGCTAATCAGGTCGATTCTGACAAGGTGTGAAGCACATTGCAGTGATAGTATCATTACGTGTTTGTGTGCTTTCATCTGTCCTGTATTGTCTAGTCAGTTCTTAGCTGATGTTATTGTGATGTGTAATGACAAATAGGATGTGTGTGTTTATTCTAATAGTTAACTAATGTCAGTTGACTGGTTCACAAACCCCAGATAACATAATACCTGCACAAAATAAACTGGATTGACATGTGTCTAAACTGTCTTTTACTGGCACACAGTGTATTCCTCCAAACATACTTCTTTTCTCTGACACAATTTATCCATTTTTTGGCTTCTTCTTTCACATCTGTCGCTCATATTTTTTCTTGCTGTGTCTCTTTCCTCTGTTTTACCCCTAAATCAATTACAGTAAACCCCTCACACTATTTTATACCGCTGAAACTCAATTACTTCTAATCAGATGGCATTTTCTCTCCTCTCTTGATTAATCATCAATCATGCATCATCACTAAGTGACTACTATTTTAGAATTCCTTTGTATAATTCAAGCAAAGCTAAAATGACATTTAATTGTCAGAGTGTCTATATTTTGATTGATCATGTGGTCTGAAAACCTCTTCATGTATCATTTTGAGTTGGCTGTGGGTGTATGTGTGTGTGTGTTTGTTTGCACAAATGTATGTGTCTACATTATGTGTCTCAGCATGACTTCAAGTCTCCCACCTAGCTTTGTAATTACCTTTTTTCCAGCTATGACTGTTAATTGGAGTACTGGAAAGTCACTGCTGTAAACTCATATGCGCACACCGTTGAGCTGTCTCACAGAGGAGAGATTTTAATTCTTACTGTACTGTAAGTGTTCTTAATTAAGTTAAAGCTCTACACTTGCATTTATTTATGTTCGTCTGGCAAGATTTTTCATTTATTATTAGAAGAAACTGATCCTTCATGCATAATGTCAGCCCCGGAGTCTGTGAAGTGATGCTTTGGCAGCCTGTTTGCGCCGTTGTTTGACGAAATGTATAAATCCATTAAAGAGCAAGTGAGAATTCTCATTGTTAGTGCCGACACATGGGAGGTAACTAAATGAGTGTGAGGAAGTCTTTAAAGGTTCAGTGTGTAAGATTTAACGGCATTCAGCAGCATCTAGCGGAACAGATTTGGCAGAAAAGGAATATAATATTCATAAGTATGATAAAAAATTCAAGCAAAATAAGAAGTGTTGTATTTTTATAACCTTGGATCGAGCTTTTTTTTTTAATCTACAGAACATGCTGCCATGTTGCACTGCCATGTTTCTACAGTAGTCCAGAATGGACAAACCAAAATGGCCCTAGAGACAGCTTTTTTTTTCTATTTTTTACATTCATCAACCATAGGTTCTCCTTGGTGACATTTGGGGTGCCCATTTTGTTGCATTTTGCACTCTCAACACTAGATGCCACCAGAACCTACACACTGCACCTTTAATTGAATGTAGAAAACTGTCAGTCATATTTACTGTTACCCATTTTACCGTATAGGCCCATATATAAGAAGACCCTCATTATAAGATGACTCCCCCTTTTCCAACACTTTTTGAATATATTACAGTTACATACTCTCACACTTTCCTTCCAGACTCCTGGAAGTAGTCAAAACACTTTTTCTCTGGCAGTTAGCATTTATAAGACTGTTTATGTTTATGTTTAAGCTCCTTATCACCTGTGACAGTGGTATTTGGCAGTTTGACATATTATTCAGTTTGCATTCCATTTCTGCAGTAAAGACGTCAGAAGACGCTTTGGACTTGTTTTCACTTGCCATGAACGTATTTCCTCCATGGCAGAAAAACACGTTAAACGAGCCTTCAAAAAACTGGACCAACGGAAGACTCTTAATGACTCCAACACTCAGCACTAAGGCTACATTATGTTTTTTATCCATTTAAAAAGAATATCTGATGTCCTGAACATGTAATTATTTACTCCTCAAATTTAAGACAACCCCCGATTTCTATAAACAAAGTTTCATGATTAAAATATCATATTATATTATATGCAATGGTAATAAGTAAGTGACAAGTACCTGTTGTCGACATTTGTTATTGAGTGGGAAAATGACATTTGATACAGTGTGACACAACTGTCTCTAAAAGTAGGAATTGACATTGACACATTTCATGTCACAATAGAGCATGGGATCCTTCAGTCAGTAAAGTAGGTAATTAAGGAAGGCTGCAGAAATAAATCACTATTAGAACATATGAAGTATTATGCGGCTTATTTCAGATTAATGGGAAAACCAGGATGAAAAAAAAAAAAAAAATGAGACACTTCCACTATCAGCCTGGAGTTTGCTTCACAGGTTAGAATATATCTAAATGTCAGTTAAAACAGGAAAAGCAGCCAGGTAGGCAATTAAATGTGACTTGAATAAAACTGGATTTGTGTTTGTAACGCTGCCAGCGCATCCACTGTGCCTGTCCTTAGTCAATGCCATCTCATAAATCACTGTGAATCATTCTCTCTGTCTGTGGAGCTCCGTTCTGTTTCTGTTTCCTTCTGTCATCGTCTCTCTTTTGGTTCACGTCCATCTCTGACTGTTGTCTTCTCTCGTCACGTGTGTCTGACTCGATTTAGGACATTCAAGTACAGGTGGAGTCGCTATCACCTGTAATCTACCAGCAATACAGTGACTCTATTCAAAATGCCATAAGTTCTTACTTTACTGTAGATGTTAACATAAATAACAGCTATAGCTACTCACTTCAACAATGCAGACATATGACAGAGACAGTGGGACATAAGGGTGGAAGCTAGACAGAAAGGGACATTTATTTATAGGAAGTGCTACAGATTATTACTAAGCATGTGTTTTGGTTTGGTCAACCAGTTCCTATGTTGGGCCCATATGTTCTTTAATTTGCGTCTGTCTCTCCTTGCCAGTCTGTCTGGTTCTCATTCTGCTCCTTTCGCCTATATCCAACTTCAGGGATGTGTATGTGTGTGTGTGCATGTGAGGAGATGTACACAAAGACAGAAAGTGTGCATCTCTCTCTCTCTCTCTCTCTCTCTCTCTCTCTCTCTCTCTCTCTCCTTTCGCTCTCTCTCTATGTGTGTGTGTAATTTTGTGACAAGAAGGCCACAGATTATTGCACATGAAATGTTATTCATACAAAGCAGCTCTAGCGTGACTATCCCCCTGCTACAGCACTCAACAGCCTATTGGAGAAATACAACAGAACAAATCTCAGTGAAAATAACAGTCTGCAAATCTCACAAGGGAGAGTCTCTCTTACTTCTCTTCATATCCGTTTGAGGTGTGCAGTGTTTTTTTTAATCAACACAGTACAATATGAGTGTGTTCTTGAGTTTCCACTTTTAAATAGAAAAAAAAGTACATACAAAGGAAAACAGGTATATAACAATGTTAACTTGGTTTAGTGCAGCCATACTGTGGACATCTTTAACAATACTATATATATATATATATATATATATATATATATATATATATATATATATATATATACACTACTGCTTAAAAGTTTGGGGTCACCCAGACAATTTAGTTACACCAAAAACCAAGTTGCACCAAAAAACAGAGATTTGCAGCTGGAATAGTCATTTACCATATTAGCAATCAGTCTTCATCAACACAACATACATGTCTGGAAAGTGTAGTGCAAAAAAGTGAACAGATGGTATTAGGTACATGGTATAAATAAACATTGTATTTTAAAGATTTCAAATGTCTTTAATTTAAAATGAGTGGCTGGTGCCTTTTTAATTAACATACTGTTTATAGACAAAAAATAACAGCGTAAATCAGGCACTGGTGAAATGTTCCTGTAGTTTTCTCTCCAGAAGATTAACCTTCTCTCTCAAAAAAAAGCACAGTCACTCCCCACAAACCATCCTCATAGACAGATCCTCTACATCTCCCCACTAAATCATGCCCTTTCCCGTCACTCTCCTCCAACCCACTCAACACCTCGCTCATATCCCTTTAATCTTTCTTACAGGCCTCCAGAGTGCTCTACTTAAACATGCAAGTCAAAATCTGCCCAATGCCACCAACAGTTTCACCGGCTGCGTCTACGGGATGAGAATGTGGCTGATATTTGATTTAGTCTCCACTGCACAAGCTGCTTCTGTGCTCCACCCTCGCAATGTCTTTGAAGTGTCACAGAGCCGAGTATTCTCCTAGCAGACACCGGAGTAGACAGAGCACATTGCACACTAATCATAATGACATATACGCAGCCTGGAGCTAAATCTGCATAAAATGAAGGGAAGTGGGGCTTTTATTTAAGGTAAATCTCTGCTGATGCGCCTTCTCCACCTGTGTCTTCTGAGCCTGTGAAAACACTAGTCCCTGAGTCAGATGATGATGTGGCAATAACAGGAATAAAAATGGCACATGTCCAGAGTAGTTGAAATATCAAATGATATGCTTTTACTCCAAATTCATTCATTCTTTTTGTTGCAACACACTGCAAACAGTTTTATGGGCAACCAGAAAGTCTGACTGGAAAGAGTTTGACTTAAACTGGTTTTCCCTGTAGGAAATTGTGTTTTTTATTTATTTTTAAGACTGTTGGCAAATATTTCAAAAATAATAATAATAAAAAAAAGAATGGTAAAAAATAGACAAACAACTCTAATGTCACAGCAGTTAGATCATCACAATTCCTTTCTGTATCTTCTCGCTCCTCATTCTTTTTTCTCTCATTCACTTTGGTTCTTCTCTCCATATGTCCTTTGCAACTCTCCTTTCTTCTCTCAGTGTCAGTTATCCTTTCTGGCTCATTTTCCTAGTTTCCTTCTATCCACTTAGATTTTGGGTTTGTTTCTCACGTTGTTTTTCTTTGCTTCTCCATTTTTTTTTCCCCTAGTTGTGCTATGTGATTTCTAGTCCTCTGCTGTTCTGGTTTTGTCTTTGTAATGTCTGTGATCTCCTTGTGAGTTGTTCATAACTCCTAAATGTGCCACTTCCTGCCCTGACTCATTTTCCCCAAGTAACAGTGCAGAGAGAAATGTATTCATTTTCATGATGCTCAGCCACATTTATCTTTTATTTCCCCCTAGATTATTTTTTATGGCACTTCAGCTTTGTCAGATGTTACATGGTGAGAAGTGATAGGTAAAACAGGAAACGCTTTCCTTTGTATTTTCCCTGGGGGAGTGTTTTAAAGCTGTGGTTACACCGTTCACTGTTCTCATACTTTGGGTTGTACTGCCGTGCTCAAACTCTTCTCAGACTTCATATTTGAACAAAAGCAATCACTTCTTTTCTCTGAAGTACATTGAATCACAAGCATTTCAAAGGTCGTTGAACCTAAGTAAGCTCTTTGTGTCATAACAATGGCTCCTAGCAGCACAAAAAAATGATAAAGAACAGCCTTGCATGGCTCGGATGAAATTCTGGTAATCCACTGGTGCAATAGCAGATGGCAAAACTGCAAAACATATTTTTTTTGATAAATATGTTCATATGTATCTTTCCTCTCAGCGAAAGTCCTTGAACGGTAGCTAAACAAGTGGTGGTTGCTAGGCAACATGCAAGGGGTAACTTTTGGGTTGGCACATTCATTTTAAAAGCATGGCTTATGGGTTTGTACATTTTCAAACCTGCAGCAGTGGGTCACAAATGCATACAGCAAGCTTTATTAACACCGTGATGTGTGCCAGTCTTTGCAAGCATTAGGGTACATAAGAACAATCCATTTGAAACCTCAGAATTGCATGGATGAATATTAAAAAGATTTTTCAAATTCTCATTTCCTTTAGAAGTATTCAAAATGTTCCTGCTCTGCAAGAGTCCTCTGAGAAACATAAGAGAGAAACATGTGCTTTCGCGTATGGACCATATTTCAATGTAACACAAGCCTTGTATCTGAAAAGAGAAGATGGAGTAGACAGCTGAAAGAATGGCCTCTGTAGTCTGCCTTTGACGCTTATGATGTCTGCGACTTTTTAACCCCAACTTTCATTGGATGGAGTCCCCTTCTCCATCTGTTTCCTTCTCCCATTCGCTCGTCTTTCTGTCTTTCACACATAGCGATCCCCCCACCACCCTCCCTCTGTCTCATTACCTCTCTCTACCCCCCCACATACACACACACACAATGCCTTTCTCGTCTTTCCTAGAGCCTGCGGTCATTTTCAGCTGGTGATTGAACTGACTCTGTAGTTGGTGTGTGTGCTTGAAACAGGAGGAGTGGGGTAAAAAAAAAAGCAAGATCCAGCAGAGGAGACAAGGCAATAGAGAGTAACAGGATGAGAGAGGGGAACGAAAGAGCCGTGGAGAGAGAAAAAGATGCGTTGGAGAAAGAGGGGTAGAATTGTAGAGCCAGACATTGCCTTGATGTTGATACTGCCCTACTGACCCCTCATTCACCTGGTTCCCTTTTTCTTCCTCTGCTTCTTTCCTGCCTCTCCATCTCATTGGATCTCTTCCTCCATGAAGTCTCTATTACAATGACAGCAACCAATTAGTATCTCACCGTGCTTATCTCCATTTGGTACAGTTACCTCATTAACACATTTAGCAGCAATGAATACATAACTTATCAAAGCCTGTTGCTATTTATCCGTCCTGTATCAGGCTTTCGCTCTGTGTGTCAGCTGTCCAGCATCACATGCTTTCACTCCTTATATTCCGCTGTTCTACCATGTAATTTGAGAGGGAACACAGTGAAAAAATCCCCCAGTAGTCTGACCCACCGTTGAACCTTTGCCTGCTTTGACAGATCACTGCAACGTGAGCCTTTCATTTCATTGGCGAAAAAGGGTTTCTCTCTCCATTTTAATGTGTTGTGTCTTTCACGGCGAATGGACAGCAATAAAAAGATCAAGTCCGGTGCCATTAATGTGCGTGATATGTGTGCATCGTGTGTGTTTGTCCACCTCGGTGCCATTGATGTATATGATGATTGCGTGTCTGTATGGGGCACATTTGTGAGATAAGGGTAGCTATAGCAGAGATAAGGCAGTGTGCAAAGGGAGGCTTTGTTTTGGCCAGACGTGGTGAGAGGTGTCGCGGACAGTTATCGTGATTCATTTGGTCACGCTTTAAACACCTCTAACTGTGAAAGTACACACTGCGACACACTTCACATGCTATCCTGATGAGAATCGTCATTCAATGTATTAGAATCAGTGACCAATCCAACTACAAAAAAAAGACCACCTAGGATCACATTTCACATAAAAAGATACTTAAAATTATTCCATTTTCACTGAATTGTTGGCATCAACTATGGTTTGAGTTTTATACTTGAGCAAGTTATAGACACAGTGTGGTCTGTTAGACCCAACAACATCCCACAAATGTAATAAACCACAAACGTAATAAGAATCTGCAGCTCGTAATGTAATAATGCCACTAAAAATCTAACTTTCCCACAAACATATCATGTCATTTCCTGCAACTGTGATAACTTATCTTGGCAGGGATTTTTCAAGGTTGCTTTTAGATGAAAATCCTAAATCACTAATACATTCAAAAACTGCAGCTTGTACAAGTTGCCAACTCTTAATATCTTCAACGACCAATGACATTTTCTTGCTTGTCCTTTAGGTTCTTCTCCGTTTAGACTGTTGCAATTCAACCCCCTGCAAATGTAGTAGTTATTACAGTTGCAGTAAATTACATATTATGTTAGTGCTAGGCAACTGCTATTACATTTGTGTTATTATTACATAAAAAAGATACAGATTTGTGTTATGTTTGTGGTTTATTGCTGTTTTGGGATGTTTTTATCAGGGATATGATGTTTAAAGACTGAAACCTTGAACTTTTGGTGATAAGGTCAGTTGCTTTCTTTAAGAACAACAGCATCCCGGCAAATACAAAACAGTAAAGTCCATGAAAGTGTATATCTCAATTAAGGAACTTTTATCAAAAGTTTCTATTCAAATAAGCTGTGACTAATGTTTGAGCCTTTTTTTTTTTTTAAATGGAAGAGAGCGAAGTGAAAATTAACAGACCAGAAGGTGTCTTACAAACCTTCACTTTAATCTACCAGTCTACCTCAAGCATTTTTAAAAAAACATTACGGCAAATTTACCCGGTTATCAAAATGTTTTTAATAACAACCGTTATCACACACGTTTTCATTATTTGTAATGATAAAGCACATTGTTAATCCTTCTCAGGTCAATATGAACATAACTGTCCTTTTGTTGTTTTCGATTGAGAGTGAAATTAAAGGTTATAAATGAAATAGAGTGTTTCTTCCATGAGGACATTTAGGAGATTGAGATTGTAATCATTATTGCTGTGCTTGACAAAGAGCAAAATGGGCACTGGGCTTATTGTGTTGCCTAAATGAAAAAGTAAGTACTTGACATTGCAAAGGTCAGACTTATGGCAGGAGTGAGAGAATGAAAGGAAAGGGGGTGTGGAAGGGGATAGATGGATGGGATGAATGAATAAGGAGGGTGAGGATATGATGGAGAGATGGGGGGGCATAATAAGAGAGACCTGGAGCAGCACAGAGATACTGAGCAGCAAGAAAGACCTGGCCAGGTTGATTTGATATGAGAGGTCTCAGGAAGGTCACTCATTTGACACGGTTGACTGCCCATGCCAACTCTGACCAGAGGTTCATGCTCTTTCTCTCTTTTTCTCTCCCTCTACAACTCTGTTCCCACTGAGTCCTTCCTCTCTTTCCCCATCACTCCTTCCTCTCGCAGTCTCTCCCTCTCTGTCGGGTTCATTTTAACGAGTATTACAGAAAAACAAGCTACAAATGGAAGTGAAAGATTTAACAGAACAAGAAAATGGTGAATAATTGGGAAAAGGCTTATAGTCCCTCACTGTGTCGAATCAGTCCCGTTGACAATCTGCATCAACTTTCTATCACTTTAAGGTCCTCTCCAGTTTTGTACTCTCTGGTTATACAAAGCCCAATGCATTTGTATATTATGCATTTTTCCTGTTCCTATTTAAAAGAGGTTTTTTTTTTGTTTCTTGAATTTCACTACAGTGAGCCCTTGAGGAACTGATAGAGAAGACACTTCTTACTGCTCCTCTCCTGGATGTGAAATAGTAGGATGTGGGTTACAGTTTTTGAAATGGTATTAGAGAATAAATGATCTTTGATTTCGAGTTACAAATCAGTGTAGATTGCCATAATTCTGTTCTGCAGGTAATGTTTTAGACAGTTTTTCCAAGACGTGTTTCATGATGGCTGACATTTTGTTGAAAACCTCATGGAAAATGTCATTAGGTCCACAAGCCTTTTCATCCTTTAGAGTAACAGAGTTTTCATGCAAGAAACAAATCAAACCAAAGAATAGTTCAGTTTTATACAGACTAAGACAACCTCATTTCCTCATACCAAGGTTCAGCTGTTTGGTAAGGACTGTGGTTCAGGGGAGGTCTCACATCTGTAATTTTGGTTCAGGTCTAACTGAAAGTCTGGACCAAATGAGTTATATGTGAAAGGGCCTGTAGGTTTAGCTTTCAGCTCTAGTTGTGTGATGTGGAAATCTTTTGGATTTTGTTGATTTTTATCCATGTTTTGAAGCTTCTTTAGTCAGTACTGCCTGTTGTTGTTGTTTACAGGTGAGCTAGAGCTTTGAAGTGATTAATCCATATATCTACATCTTGATTCACTGGCTGTCAGAAGACGTTCAGCAGAGGGAGTTCCAGTGTTCCCAGAAGGAGTTTGAGTGTACGGACTCTTCAGTTAAACTCAGCTGTTTACAGATATTGAGTTGTTTCTTTTTTCTTGTCTGATGCTTCACTCGCAGCATTTGGGAGCTTAACCATTCCGGATGTGTAATAATTTATCTGCTGGATTTCTTTTACAGGAACAGCTTCTGCTCACACCAGACACTTTAACTCGCCAAACACTGTTGGACCCAGTATAATTAATAATTGTTTCAGTAAATTGGAACAGACTCTTTATGGATGTTACACTTTTTCTGCAGTGTTCATGGTTTTTGCTACACTATTCTCAGCCTTTTTGAAGTAATTTGTTAAAGTGGACATATACTTTTTGTGCTTTTTCCCCCTTGTTTATTACATACAACTATTATGATGACAGACATCTATGTTAAACATTGTAAAAGTTGCAGAACTTGAGGCTAACATATGTAGAAATGGTATGCAGGTCAAAATACAGGGTTTCAACCTGCCTTGGTTGCTGTCCTCTACTTAGCCTTTTGTTGCTAAAGTTGTTGCTAAAGTTTTTCCATGTGTTTTATGTTGTTCACTTGCATATTTTGGATTGGATTCGGGCTTGATCATGTACAGAAGAGAAGTCTGAGAACAAGCAGTGAAATCCAACTGTTATAATTTGTTTCATGGTTTGTTGACGCAGCCCCCGGAGCTGGTGCATGTCTCCTGAGGGGAAGCTTTCAAGAACAGAGAGGGCTCATTGGGAGGGGGGCCTTGTAGAGATAGGAGCTAAGTGGTTTCAGACAGAGGCTGAACTGAGGGGCTGCATAAAAGGTTAGTAAAAGGTAAATAAAGATTTTTTGTAACCGTAAATAATGCAAAAATATTCCAGTAAAACACAATTAAAAATATAGACTTGAACATTTGCACATCCTCTTTAAGTCATATAAATGGCAGGGCTGTGATGAACATTTGCACCTTTAACAAATAAAGTGTTTTGCCTTTGGTCATATGGACAGGAAAAGGATCTGACTGTTGAAGCACTACAGTAGTGTGTGTATCTTCAAGTTGTGGAATAGTTTACCATTGACAAGATGCAGAGTCAGGCTTCCATTTGGTTTTGCATATTTTATTCAAGGGTCATGGCTTCTCAAAGATGTGGCTTACACCACAATTTCCGTCACCCTCTTCAACCCTGCTATCTCTATGTCCCCACCTAGGGGCCAGAGGCTACATGGAAAACATGCACCAATATGCAGAATTTCAATACCAGTCAAGATGAGATGAAGTAGAGGAAAGGAACAGGAAATAGGATGAAAGTGGGTGAACAGGAATAAGTTGAAGCTGATGTAAAGTGTAGACTGAGGAAAGAAGGGACACCGGAGAGAGAAATAGAAGTAAAAGATGATAAAGATAATTTGTGTTTGATGAATAAGCACCAAAATCACCATCAACTGATGCTATTGGAACATATAGGATGATAAAAGGACTACGAGAATGCTTTGATAGTCACAAGACTGCATTTTTCTGTCTTTGGCAGGAAGATGAGAAAAAGAAGATCGTAAATACAGCAGACAGAAATTTACAATGTCAGATGTAACAGATGGATATAAATGATAGTTGTTTCCTTTTTGTCTTTTTGTCAGAGTACGCAATGTTCAAATCTTTAAAGTTTTGAGAGTTCATGACACCTTGGCCTTTTTTCGTTCAGGAGGACACACACTGGGAGTATTTTGTGTGTGTGAGTTAGTGTGTGTGTATTTAAATACTCCTAGTCAACTGCACATCCCTCAGACACTCAGGCTCCTCAACTCCCTGCTGCGTCTGCTGTTGCCTATCTTTCACATTCTACCTGTTTAACTGTTGCACCATAGACTCCTGGGAAACCGTACTCCATTCCGAATGTATGCTTGTATATGGATGGACTGACAATAAAGAGAGTCTGAGTCTGAATCATCTGACATACACTGAACCCGTAACCCCTAGCTGTGCAAATGTTGGCAGACTAGTCAGGATGTGGTGTATGTGTGTGTGTGTGTGCGTGCGAGTAATTGCTAGATGTGTGGGAGAGGTGTGTGTGTGTAGTCTAGTATGTTGGTTCGGTTTGAGTTGGGTTTTTGCCTTAAGGAATCTTCCAAAACATGCACAGCAAGGCCACAATCAAAATATTAAAACATCTATGAATATTTGAACTTCTAGTTTGTTAGTTTGTAGGTTTTAATTGAAGGAAAGTACAACTTGCATATGTAAGTGCAAGCGTATTTTTACTGTTTCTTTAATTGCAACCACTGCACTCCAGCTGCATGACTTGTGTTCCCCCCATCCTGGTCCTCATGCTCATTAAAACATGTTAGCATTTGTCCAAATAAGTTCATAAGTTCCAGGGAAACGTCTCACTGATTAGGGTTTTAAGCAGGTAATCAGTTATCTGTAATGGATTACATCCTAATAGTAATCTTCCCAGCCTTGTTAACACTATAAATACTTTATGAGCCTCAGGCCTTGTACAGTGAAAGTCTTTCATCTGTAAGGCTTTCAGCTGTGTGTTAGCTTTGCCAATAAGACTTGCTGTTTAAGACTTGGCAGCTAGTCTGCAGCCTACACAGTAAATAGTTTATAGCTGACTTTCATCCACGGTTGCTAGCAAACTTTTGAAAATGATTTTGTTGCAGCCAAAATTTT
Source organism: Lepturacanthus savala (assembly GCA_030544235.1). Classification (NCBI taxonomy): domain Eukaryota; kingdom Metazoa; phylum Chordata; class Actinopteri; order Scombriformes; family Trichiuridae; genus Lepturacanthus; species Lepturacanthus savala. The sequence continues at coordinate 5,851,774 of CM060467.1, forward strand.
GTGTAGATTTTGTGGGGCAAGATTACTGACCTCCAATCTGGCAGTGTGTCAGTCACCCTACTTGATGTCTACAACTTAAAGAGTGTGAGGAAAACGTTACTATTTCACTGACTGCATGCAGCATTGGATGGAAAATTTTCCAAAGTAATTAATGTACCCAACTTTTAAACCTTTATGGAAGAGATTTGGACAAGGGGCTTACAGAGACTTTTAAAAGCCATGTGAGTGTGATACTTTAGCTAGGTTCAGATATCACAAAGCGAATCTGGTCATATGGCTTTCCTTTTTTTTTTCAAAGACTGTAAATTACGACATGTCAAGACTGTCTTCCGTTGTTCAGCTTGTGAGTTGAAAAGATCAAATGATTTGCAGACGGCACAACAATGTTATAAGATCTGTGTGTGTGGCACTCTGCGTGTGTTTGCATGCATGTGTGTGCTTTTCGAGACAGCCTTTCTACCTGGGTTAGCTTAATTGGGGAATTTTCAGTCAGTTGCTTCAGCAAGTGGCCCAAAACAACTCATGGCCATAATAATTATGGAAATGAGGTGACATTATTATAGAGCAAAAACTTTGTGGTGGATGGGTGGGTCAACAAAACGTGAGACTTTAATACGGGAGATAGCCTTAACATTTTGATATTTTCAACTATGACGTTGAACACAACAAAATTGTCCTGTAGGAAGTGTGTATTTCTATAGAAAAGTGGATCCTTAAGTACATTTTTTTTGATTGGCTAAATGAGAATGTCTTGGACTGTTACATAGTCTTGATAGACAAATTGTATATTGGGTAAGACAATGTATAGACATACATTTATGTTGAAAGTGTGAATCTAAGTCTACATATCGGTTTCCTAAAAGTGTTGGTAGGTCAAGTAAAGGCAGACTTATGATAAATCTCTTACTTTCTGCTTTTTTCCTGTATAGTTTAACAACCTGGGTATGTTACTGTTATATGTGTTTAGAAATAAATGAGTTTAGGCCTAGATTTGGTTCTGTTAGGTGATGGTGCTGGGATTACACTGTAACTAAAGTGCTGCTGCAGGATAGCGCTGTGCTGCGTAGGTCTATGGGAGTTTAACTTTTCTTTATTTTTTTGTAAAAGATATTTTGTGGCATAGAAGCTTCATTATACTCTTCTGGCTGGGACTTGAACCGGGGTCGGCTACTCCTACACCACCACAGTGCACCTATGGGATTTTAAGTTTGAATATCTATCCAAAAAATTAAAAAAAAAAAAAATCCACAAAAAAGGATATATACTGTCATGCCATGCGGAAGCTATATTAGAAATTTGAGGTTGATCGGACAAACAGAGATATTCTAGCCACAGAGACACAGACCATCCTTGATTTATGGACAGACATTTCTTCTTATCAGTGATTTTCACTGTCTGATTCACAGACAAATCATGCCGTCCTGTTCATAGGGGCATCAGATCAAAAAATGCTTCTATTGAGATGTTTTGGAGAAGTGCACGGACCGACAACAGGTTTGAGTACTTGTTGTGAAGGTACCACATAGAAACACACACATCCTGCATTTTAACAAGAAGGGCCTGCTGTGCTTGTTCTTAAAGCACTTCTCTGTAAAATCAACAACTAATATATATCAGGAAGGGAAGTTACAATAAAGATAATAGAGGTTACTGTGTATGTGGGAGTCCGAGAGAGGGAGAGAAAAAAGAGCAGGGGAGGGCTGCATTTTAATTATTTACAGCTGAGCAACCCAAACTCTCTCTCTCCCTCTCTCTCTCTCTCTCTCTCTCTCTCCAGTCTACCCTATAATCCAGAGCTGGGTTATAAACACAGTTAAAGTTTCCATGGCTCTCTCTCTCTATCCCCTCTCTCTCTCTCTCTATCCCCTCTCTCTCTCCCTCTCTCTCTCTCTCATCCTGGGTGGCCAAAGTGTGTGTGTTTGTCTGTCTGTGTGTGTGTTTGCCTGTATGCTGGTTTGTGTTTGTCTATTTGTGTCTCTGTGGAGATATGTCTGAAGTGTGTGCAGTTTTGCGGCTAACCTGTCAACTTTGGTGACCCGGACTGTGTTTATTTTACCGTATAGGACTCACATTTGATCATGTCTGTCAGGCTTTCTTGGGAGACTGTTCTCAGCATCCACAGTGCCAAGCAGTTTAGGTGTCATTGGCAACATGTGCAATGCTACAACCTTGAGAGGAAAGAATCGTCACTGCAGAATGCAATTAGAATCAGATTTATCAAAGTAAGGGATAGGATGTAAATGAAAACACAGTTTTCATTACTGAGTTATGTTGTTTTCTGCTATCAGCATTCTCACACCTTTATGAAAGCCTTTAAGAAAAACAAAACTATTGAAATATTCACCAGCTTGCATTGATCTTATCATATGAAGGTCATCAGTTCGCAAAGCTCCTTTCAAAGAAGCCTCATGTTTAGTTCATGTGTAGTAACAGTCATGATGTGATGTTTTATTGAGAGCTCCCATAGGCATATTCCGGATTTTATTGATTCCCAAACAGGGAGGTCAGAAGTCAAGCTTAGCTACACAACAGCACCACTACAGCTAGGAGAGGCCGAGGGAGGCACAATGATAGCCTTTGTTGTTCAATATTATCTCATCATAGCTAATACACAATTGGAATTTAGCTAGATTATGCTGAATTGAATTGAAACTCAAAAAGAAAAATCTCTTGAATGTTGTTCCCAACCAGCAACAAAGATACTTAGTGTGCACTGCACTGGAATTATATTATTCCTTACATACTTACTTAGCTACTTTTTGCTTCCATGACTACCAGAATGATGAAATACCATAGTGCAGTTTTCAGGAACATGTTAGACTTCTTTTACCCAACATTTGTTTAGACCTCTAAGGTTCCCATGAGTCTGTGATAAATAAGACTTTGCCAGCAGTTTTGCACAATATACACATTTGGAGTGACAATGGATTAGTTACTGCCTCCCAGTTTCAGCTAGACTACAAAGTTGTTCGGTTGCTGGAATAAGACACTTTGATATTTGTGTAAACCAGAGCTCAGTAAAATAGTGGGGCTGTGAAATGTTATGGCACGTCTGGATTGTCAGCTCTGCTCAGTTTGAATAAAAACAGTACTGTGTGTGTGTGTGTGTTGTCGCATGCCCTTTTCCCGTCCCCTTTTATCTTTTTTAGGAATTCTTGATTCTTCTCTTGAAAAGAAAAAAACGTTACAGGCATTTTTTTTCTTGAGAAACTGCAGTCTGCCTCTAATAGGAGGAGGAAACAGGAGCTTGCATGATAAATTATTTTTACAAGTGTATTTGCAGACCCTGAAAGTTAGTTTGGGCCTTGGTGGCTTTGCAGTGTGCTCTCTCATTATTGACTCTCATGTGAACATGAAGTAAAGTTGTAAAATGTCTGAAGGTCAGCTTAAGCAGACGGCATGAAGGTGGGAGGAAGAGAGAGGAAAAGAGGCAGCAGGATGGTATGAAAAGTTGCTGACGCTACTCTTTAGGTGTATAGTATATAGAGAGTCTCTATACGGTCTGTGGGTGGCCTAAAACACTTTGCAAGAGACGGGAGGGTAGTTTGAGAAAGTGAAACCATCCAATCCACTCAAGTCCTACATCAACATCAGAATGTTATTGATGTGCTCTATTTTAAGGTGAGCGCTTTGAGAATATCTCTCCCTTATGCTCTTTCTCTGTATGCTTTGAGAATTTCTCTCACCGCACAGCTATGTGAAAAAATAAGCCGGCTTGGCCAACTTTCCCTAAAGTTAATGATTTAGAAGAGGTGTTGGCAGACTAAATTATCACCTTCTGAAAGGACCCATTGAGATCCCATATGTGAACCACACATATCTGCAGCAAAAGCTCACTCAGCCAAGAAAGACTGAGCCCAGCCCCACCCAAGTCCCCCCCCACCCCTAAAAAAAAAGTCAGTGTAAAAAGGGTAATGAACCTGAGGTTTATAGTTCATTGTCAACCCACACCTGAAAAATACCCCAGAGTGATAAGAATATTTGAATAAAATACGAGTCTTGGCCCATTTTAAATCCCGGGTCAGAGAAACACGGCATAAGGGTGTTTTCAGCTATTTTTTTCCCAAGACTATTATATTACTTTAGATCAAATATTCCTGGATGATAAAAGCTGAAGTAATGCAAATACACCTCTTTCTAAGTGATGAATTTCTCAAAGACTCTCTTTCAAGGTGTTACTCCCTTAAGCACCTTTTCTGCAAGGGTGGATTCAGGTGTGCACAGGTTAACCATGCAAACCTTAAATCACTTAACCAATGTATTAGATGGTTCGACTTCTGAGGCTTTTCCGCACATGCACCTCTTTTGCCAATCCCCCGTTAGAAAATCATGAGATGAAAAATCCCCCAGATGAAAGAGCAGAAAGTGAGCCGGTGTAATATGACAGCTAAATTGACGGCGTTGGACAGACTAAGCTGGCTGCTCTGAAGGTCTAATGAAAGGTTTCTTTGAGAGGCCGTGTCAGCAGGTGAATGGAGGTGAAATATGTCGGGTCCCTCCCTCCTCTCTCGTTCTCCCGCCTGTCTTCTGCTCTCCTATCTCTTTCTCCCTCCTCCCACACCCCCACACCCTCTCTCTTTCCACTTTTTCTACTTGGCTGAAAAGAAAGCCGTCTTTGACTTTGATAGCCAGAGTTATTATCATCTCCATGGTGGTCTGAGGCCTGTGTTCACATATGACTTAAGAACCACAAACAATCATCAAAAACACTCAGCAAACCTCTGATATGGATTGAATGTCACTTTCGAAGGTGAGTATCTATCTATCTATCTATCTATCTATCTATCTATCTATCTATCTATCTATCTATCTATCTATCTATCTATCTATCTATCTATCTATATGCCTGTGATAACGGAGGGAGTTATTCCACTCCAGCTATCTGCTTTACCTTTGATGGTCCTTTTTGATTTATGGCAACATTAAAGGGCTGTTGCCGGCGTTTGCATTTTTATTTTATGTTTCCTCTTCCTTGCATGAAGAGATCCCGTGACTTATTAGTGCGACAGATTCTGCAGAGGACAGTGTTTTGGTCTGGAGAGGGATGAGTGGGTGTGGGGTGGATCAGCGAGACTGCAGCATGTGCTGCATGCATTCCAATGATTAAAGTTAAAAAATAACGCACGATCAGAAATCAAATCAATTCAATTCAAACTCAATCACATGCATATTAATGGCAGCTTCTGTGTTTATTCTGACTTCATTCTGAGGAAAATAAAAAATAAAAATCCCTGCAACACATCACCGGTTTGATTGACTTTTACATTTATGTCACTATAAAAAACATGCAATAAATCAAATTCAATTCTTGTCCAACTTTGTAAATTATTTTTATTTTTTTTAAGTCTCTAAGTGAATACAGACACTGTTCACTGATCAAACTGCAGCTCAAGACAAAAATGGAATATGACACCACCTTGTAACAGGCCCCTGAGCTAGTGAGAGACAATATGTTGTTCTCGTATGCTAATTTTTCATTAAGGATTCAGCGAAAATGAGCGTGTGAGATGATCACACCATTAAAAGTTAGCATTAGCAATGTAATATGTTAATCAGGCCAGATGGGACCATTCTGTTTGTGTAAATTAACTCCTACTTCTTTGTCACTAGACCTGGAAATAATAATCTTTGACAGGCCTTTGAAAATGTTTTCTTTAAAAATACACTTGTGTGTCAGATATATTGTCTGAAATATGAATATTGAAGTGTGGAACTTTATTAAAAAAAATAAACACCCTTAGATAAGCTCACATTATGAATGACAGCCTGTGATATTCAGCGGTCTTGAGCTGTTATTGTATAATTCAGTGACGTAATTTACTTGTTTTTCTTTGGTGGATATACTTCCCTGAACCTGCCTCAACATTACTGGTCTTGTGAATAGCTATAGGAACTTAATGTTTACTGCTAGGCCCCATAGTGGCCATTACTATAATGAAGCCATATAACTCTAATACCCTTAAGTTATTTGCTTATTCAATGGATTTGCACATACAGCAACAACCTGTGCCATTGTTGCACTCCTGGCAACCCAGGAATTTCTAGAAATTGTGGTTTAGTTCTGGATCCCTTTTGATGACAATTCAGCAATCATTTAATAGTGATTATTTTAATTTATTTACTCATGTTTCATTTAAATTGAATTTTTCAAACTGAATTATTGACTTATCTAATCTTGTTTGTTGTGGTTGAACAGAACTAGACTTCTTACTTCCTCAAAACATGGCTTTCTCCGGAAAGTTCATGCTTTATTTTAAGTGTTTACGTCCATGCCAGTTACTGTCACACACTTGAATATTGTATATATACACTGTACCTATTCTAAAAGTCACTATATTGTACTTTTTCCTTTCTTTTAGCAGGAGTGATCATTTCTAATTATGTTAGGCTACCTCTCTGCTATAAATGCAGGAAAAAAAAACAGTTGTCTGCACTATAAACGAACTGTTGGCTAACTAAACTCCCCCGTTAAAATCCATTATTTTTATCCCCTGAATACTGTCATTATCCTAACAAGACTGAACAAACTGTCTCTCACACAACCGAGTATCCCTCTTCAAGCCAAAATCAGTATTAGTTTTACACCACTGTCCCCGGGCATGTTCTGGTTCTCTGGCTTCATAATCCAGGGCATATTCTAAGATCCTTAACCCAGCAGCAAGCTTTGTTTTTGGGCTTTAGTCCAGCTCCACTCTTGGGAGGTCCAACAGCTCCTCCAAACCCCCTCCAGTCATTTTTTTGGCGTGAAGGATTTTTATTTTCAATCACGCTGTCCCAATCCCCAGGACAATTAGAGGTCATCACAGAGCAGTTTATAGAAAGTGCAGAGCAACAGAATGTTGTTTTGGAAAGTTGTAATGGTCCCTTGTGTGATCGAATAGGCTTGGAACAGCAACATTAAAAAGAAAAACAAAAAAGACAGAAACAGGAATATGTTACTTATCTTTTAATCATTTTTACTTACCGGAAATCCCTCCAGAGTCAAGGTTGCCCAAGAAAATTAAATGTTCTGCATAGATATTCATTGAAATGCCTCCCCAGATCCCATCACATTCTTGAACGTGAATAGAATATATTTTCACCCTTCCATTGCTTACACTCATCTCCATCCAATCAACAATTGACATCAGAACTCTGAGGCTTTGAAACACACTGGTTGTATAATATCCAACATTGCTAATAAATCTGTACCACCTGTTGCATTTATGCTTTCAATATGTCCTTTGTCATACTCCAACTCCCAACATTATAAGACTGAGAATCACACACTATGTACTGCACTATAGATGTTGCACCAGGCAACTTGCAAGCAAATTCCTCAAATTCTTTCCATATGAGAACATTTGACCCACATTTATATACTAACTAACTATTTGTTAAACAGCAGAAATTTATAAACAGACCATTAATCTAGAATTCAAATGTTGCTTGGCAGCCAATTACCAGATCTATTCAGCACTGGGCTGGAAGGTTTAAAATAACCACAGTGCACCCGTTCACCTTTCATGAGTCACAACCAAACTAAACACTGCAGCTCTCTCTCTCTCTCTCTGTCTCTTTCTTTCTCTCTCTCTTTCTCTCTCTCTCTCTCTAAAACTGTATCTTGTCAGCATGAGGTCATTGACTGATTGAAGCCCTAATGATGTCATTTCCTTCGTAAACAAGTCCGGCTTCCTCTGGATGGTCCATATCAGCTGAGCTTATCCTGCGAGGACCCCAGTGGGAGTTGGGTTCATTTCAGTGTCCTCCCCTCCCCCTTCCATTTACAGCTCAACTCAGTAGAAGTATTTACTCATTTTGCACAGCTGTCCGAAATGGTTATATTTCTGCACTAGACATTTTATTCAGTTCTCCGGGGTTTGACAAAAAATATGAAAAGGCTGATGTACTGCAGACCCACAACAGAACAGTCTGGTGAGTCAGATGTTATCCTAAAACCATCCCTGTATATATGTAGGCTCTGCTTTAGTCACCCTGACCCACTGAACAGTTAAACTGAGTGAAAACAGCTGACATTTCACTGGCTTGTTGGTGGAGTAGTGTTTGGTTTTTATAGCAGCACATATCAAGTGTTTAACCGCAACATACTCTGATGTAAAAACAGGTCACAGGCAATGCAGTATGGTTGAATTCAACAGTTTGACTGTGTTTTACCATTTAAAATGCCCTGCTTTCTGTCCTGCACCTTTATTAATATGGAGTTTGTAGTTCTTCAGTCAGCAAGGTTAAGGAAATGACTATATAATACTTTCTGGAGATTTTTTTTTTTTTTTTTAGTGAGACACAGCTGTAGCCTAGCTGCATCAACATGGGCTGGGTTGTTGTATTAAGCCAAGGTAATCACAATTTAGATGAGCTTTAAAGCTGCTGGTTGCTGCTGGGAAAAAAAAGGTCCCTGTTTTTCCTGCCAAACCCCCTTTTCACTCCGTTTCTCCGGGAAGGTTGATATGGGTTAGGAGTTTAAAACTGCTACACACCCATGTGTTTTCACAGTTCTCCACATGTGTTATCAGCTGAGCCATGAATGTGGGAAAGCCCCGCAGGCAGAATGACATCATGCCCTCTGTTAAACTAGATATAGTTTAACACACAAGGGTGTAACTGGGAAAATATAGGAAATGAGCGAGATCGTTGAAAACAACAGAAACCAATGAAAAAACAATAATAAAGATGCCCATTAATTTCTAAAGTGTGAGTCTCCGTTTTGTTTATTGCACCATTTGGAAAGATGCAAAAGTGCACTACATTGTACAACAGTTTAGGTAGAGCAAAAAAAGAAAAGTGTGGGATATGTTAGGAGAGACTGAAACAGATATGATGTCTCTGAAACAAGATATTCTTAAAAATGAATGTTTTAACCTCTCAGTGTTGTGACAGACACAATCTTTAGTATCACAGTAATGTTGACATTCTGGCTTGTATTGATGTATTTCACTATAATGTGGCTAAAGATATTGATTTTAAGCTCCAAATGGATTTTTCTGGCATAGTCAGCTGTTTAATGTTGAAACGTTTTAACAGTTGGAAGTTTCTCAGCATGTGTTATCGGTTTAGCCATAATGAGCAAGAAGCCCAGTTGCAGTGTGACATAATTTATAGTTTACGAACTAACACACAGGGGTGGAACTGGAAAATAGCAGAGAATCCTAGAAATTAGGAAAGATCGAAAAACAATGGAAACAATGATGGCCACAGTTTTTTTCTGGAGGAGGGACTCATGATGATATACTGTTATTCACTCACATTAGAGACTTGAGTCTGTTGAAGTAATTCACATTTTCTGTGAGATCATGTTGGAGTACAAACACAGCAAGCACAGTGTCTCATCGGTGCAGAGTTGAGAAATAGAGGATGGACTGGAGCCTATGTTTAGGACATGTGGGCTCTATTTACCAAAACACCAGAAATGCTCCTATATCAGGCTAATTTCCCAATCAACGGCCATTTGAGAGTCAGGGAGCTGGTACTGGATGTCCTTGTTCATCTTTTAGAAGAAAGGACATGAAAATATGAAAAAAGCTCTGTTTTATGATATGTTAGTAGATCATGTGGCACCCAAGTAAATTATGAAGATAATGCATGTCTTACCCATTCAGATGACAATGAAAAATATCATAAGACCAAATTCATGGTACATTATAGACATTACTACTACTGTTAATAATACATTAGTATGGACACAGATGCAGTCTGCTCCTTCCGTGTGATTTTGTTCTTCCTCTACAACACCAGCAAAAGAAAAGCTGCTCACACTGTAAATCTAAAAGGGAAAAAAAGATTGAGGGAAGATTATATCATCATTGTCATCGCCGCCATGACCACTGTGCTGACCATCACCATCATCGTCATCACCACTCTCACCACCTCCACCACTATCATCATCTCCCAGAGCTCAGCGCTTTAGCAGAATGACTCTGAGATTTAAAGCCCTGCTGGGAAGATGACATCATTCATTTTCCACCTTTTACTCTCCAGTGTCCAGCTGACAGATCTGAGGAGCAAGGACATACTTTTGTAAATGATGTGATATGTTGGCATCTTTGTAGGGATTGTCAGCTGCTTTGCTGTCTGCATCTCACAGAGAAGGGCTTGTAGGAAGGCTGACATCATTCTCATGCTGCAAAACAATAACTGGCATCTCTAATGTTCTGACATAAAATTGACATATGTCTGGAAGAGGGGGAAATGTATAACAATGGAAATCGTTGGCCCTTCCACAGGAATAGTCAGCTGTTTGGCGTTCTGGAAACAAATGGAGGGGATTGAAGTGTTTTAGCAGAGCAGCAGACTTGCCAGAGACACGGCCTGTGAACTGTGACTGCAAAGGGTTCAAACTTTCCTCATGAAATGCTGTCACACATTTCTGTGCAATGTTCCATGTGAATCTACACTGTAATGTCTAAAATCGGTTAATGACCCTCTGGAGTGTGACTTCAGACTGCCCTTGGGCTAACTAACAGGATTCCCAGACATAGAAAGCAGTGTAAAACTTGAAACTGAACGAAAACATTTGAAAAAACAAAAAACATAACCACATTGTAGCGCTGAAGATTAAAAACCTAAAGCCCATCGTGTTTTGATTTGAACACAGAATACTAAGCCTCATCCACCCTGCAAATGGTTTTAATTAAAGGAAGTAAATTAGTAAAACTTGGAAGCAGGGGTTCATCTGCCGTGCGTACTGGAGGGAATCTGTGTTGAACTAAAACCAAAAGGGTTACAGGCAAAATGAATTAAATCCTACTGGCTAGGATGATGCTAACTGACTTACATAGCTGTGTTTAGAAATCCGCTGGTGGATTAGCACCCTTAAAGTGACAGCATGGTGGGAAATAATGACCATGGTGCTAGAAAGGTATGTGTTTGTTAGCTGTCAGTGGTTTCCTAAGGAGTGAGAGAAGAGAGAGAGAGCTTATGTGTGTGTGGGTGTGTATTCATGGTGGATGATGTGCCACCGAAAATAATGCCAAATGCCTCAAATGCTAGAGACACACTCATGCGTTCACATGCATACATAGCCATAACAGAGTGGTGTGTTTTCACAGAGAGTTGACAGCTGGGTGATGTCATCTTGCTAAAATCCGGCTCCAGCATTGGTTAATATGTCTGTGTGGGGTGTGTGTGGGGAGTATACATATTGCTACCACAATGACCATGTGGCTGCCACATGAGTCATGCATACAACAATCTGAATTTTGTCCATTTAAGTGTGTGAATTTGTGTGCATGTGTTTAGGTATTTGAACCATTTTTAGCCACCCACAAACCCACACAATATCTCTCTAAATCCTCATTTGCAAGCATTTTTTCTCTTTCCCTAAGTGTAGTTCCTTTCATGGCCACAATGTGTTTGAAGTAGCTGAGAAGGCCAACACACTACTGTCTTTAAACAACAAAGTCAATTCATTTTTTTCACGTGACCTCAGAATTTCACCTTTTTAATGCTTGTCCTGTGGATCCATCACCACTATTTCCAGACTGAGCCAAACCATGCAGCACCAAACTGGAGTTGTGGAGTTGGACCCAGTTGTGTTCAAGATGGACCATCTCTGTTGAGTTGAACCAAAGCAGGCCAGCTCTGCTTCCAACTGGGTTGTGGGGACAGGATTTGTTAACATTCAGGGACCATGGGTTTGCTCTCAAGTTTTCTTTTTACAGCGAATCTGGTCATTAATATTTCAGAATTTCATCCAAATAGAACTACCAGACATCACCCTCCTCCTTTGGTCTTTGTCATATTTGTCCCATCCCTCCTCCACTGTAAATGGATGACTTGGCAAAAAGTGACAGTGACAATGCCAAGTGCAGTGTAGCTTTTTACCCAAAGTTGATAAAAATAGTAAACAACACTTAAGAGGATGCTGCTTTTAAACATAATTGATTCCAGACAAGCACATAAGATTTAATAGACCCCTTCAAGTGGGCAGCCTGGTTGTAATGGGAAGGCAAACCCCTGCTATGTTGGGCTGACGTGCTGACTCAATCAAAGTTAAACCAAGTATATCGAGTATGGGAAAAAAGGCTATTGGTGATACATTATTCACCATCCTGTAGCGTTAGTATCAGTGTTATCAAAATCAAGACAAATGAATTAAGACAATATTTAGCATAGATCCTCTGGTAGTCTATCTACTGCCTGTGTCTCAGATTTCATCAACTCAGCATTTTGTACATGAACTTGGGTGGATCTTCTGAGGTTCTCACGGTAACAGGAAGAGTAACTCATTTTATTCTTGCAAAAAAGGGATATTACTAACCCCGTATAAGGGCCTGTTTGTATTAACAATCTGAATCACTGTCATAAAATGAACCACTCAGAGATGCAGTCATAGTAATGAGGGGAATCCACATATCAGTGGGGTCCAACATGCTGTAAGCTTGACTCAGTCCTCTAAGTGGTCATAACTGAATAATGCAGGTTTGAGTCTTGTATGTCTTACACTCTCTTTGGATGTGTCCTTAGGAACAATGCAGCTCGGTCTCTGACTCATACGAGTCATGCTGATGTCTACAGAGAAAACAGTGTGTATTATATTTAAATCAATAAGGAAAGGGGCCTGCCAGCTGAATCAGTATTCATACAAACCACGTGACTCATTTACCAAGGTCCATAAAAACAACTTCTGTAAAGCATGATGTCACAGTCAGGACTTGTAGTCACACAGTGATTTAATTAGTCAGCAAGTTGGTGAGTCCCAGTATAAGTGAAGGATCAGCAGGCAGCGTTATTATAAGTAGCATGTCGGGTGCTTTCTGAAGCTACCATACAGTATATGACAAAGCTTCTTTTACGTTTGAGAAATCAAATTTTTACTGTTGACAAAAGGGTCGACATCCTTGTAGTGTCATGGTTTTTGATCATATTTTAGTTGTAATCTGCTAAAAGGAAGTGCAAGGGTATTTGTATTCAATGATAGATGTAATTCAAACTTGAACATGTGACCAGATAATAACTGCGGGGCTTAATCATTTTGGGAATCCAGCTTTGTGGCACAATACTCACACACTGTCAACATTATCTTCCTTCTGCGTGACAATGCATCCTTGTTTATCCAGTTGCCATAAAAACACAATCAGCCACAAGTCAACACTGAATGACTGCAAACAAGCTGGATTATTGCTCTAATTAAGCTTTATTAAGCCCTTATTAAATGGCCGCAGGCCTCGTTAGGCAGTTCATTAAGTCATTTCATCCTTTTATTCCTTCATTAAGTCTCTTTTCTTCTCTCTTTTCTTCCCAGGGAGTGCATGAGTAGTGAGGTCTGGGAGATCATGACCTTAATTCTCTCCAAGACAGATGGTTTAATTAACACTGGAGGAATCCTCACTGACTCTACATTGGGAACGTACAGGCGACTAAGGTAAGGTACTAAGCTAATGTGCTTTTTACCGGCAATATACACTAATAACGTTTAAAATTACACAGTGCTTCCTGTATTTATGATGCAATTAGACTGTAATATGAAATACAGAAAAACAGACAGAAATTATGAAGTGTCTGCTAATGACCAACACTGGTTTAATTAAATGTGAGAACCTAATTTTTTCCTTTTTTCATCCCATGATGAGGAATAAGGAGTGAGGTAAAAGTGTATTTACATTGGAAGATGGAGAAAATAATGGAACTGGACTGAAAGAGACAGAGTTATCCATAGTGACTGACTATATCAGAATACACAAATTACAATTAACGCCTGTTTATTAAGCACACAACCATGGGTGCTGAGGTTCCTTCACAGTCATTGCCGACATTTCAGCTGCAACAATTCTCAAAAAAGTTACTGGCACGTGACTTCAGTGTAGGTTGTTTACAGTTAGAAGCAGGAAATGTTGTATTATTTCAGAAACCCACAAACTGTGAGTGCAGAGGATGAAACTTTCACTACAGGTTGAGAGGAGCCCTTTGACCTTTCCTAAACATTCAACAAATAATAGCCCACAGTTTTTTTTAGTTTTGTTTTCAGATACAAAGTCAATGTCAAAAAGGCATTTTAAGATCCAAGTTTGATATTGATTTACACCTGACCTTGGTCAGAAAGTAATAAAACAGTGTTAGCAGGATCACCAGAGACATAAATATTTACAGAAAATGTTTTTTTCATAATAGGGCCCCTATTTCATAATAGTGACCCTATTATCAAGGGAACACATGGTTGTCATTATTACTTCAACAAAATGAAACCATCAGAGAGAAACAAGATGTAATGGTTCATGCACACATTACAAATGAGACGTTCTTTTCTTTACAAACCAATCTCAAAAATTATACTTATATTTGTAGCACAAATACCTTCCCTTTGAAGAGTATGGCATAAAACATTCTCCCTAAAGAAAGTAAACCCTAAGATTGTGGTTAGTAACACCTGCATGTTTTAGTGTCTGCTGCATAAGGGGATTTACAGTTCTGTGTGGAATATTCAGAGATGAACCTTGCACGCATAGACTATGTTCCCTTTTCACGTGCCAATAAACAGCACCTGAGAGACTGTTTATTGTTAGCAGTGAAGAAAGTGATACGCCGAGGTAGCTGAAGGGAAACAGGTGTCTCAGGTCTTACAACGTAATGCGGTTTATTAAACCTGTATGAATGAGCAATTATTCCATGAACACTGACAGTTTTGTGTCCTGAAAGTAGTAAAATAACAGCAACAAGTACCTAAACAAGCCAGATATGAGGATGCCGTAGCTTTGCTGGGTGGCTGTGGGTGCAGGTGTGTATGGGACTGGATGATGAAATACTGAACCAGTAACATGGGGAGACTGGGCCAAATTTAGCCATCTATTTTGACTGAAGGTGGTGTGTGTATGGGTGTTTTTGTCTGAGGGAAATAGAGATAATCACTGTGTATATGCACGTGAGCATGTGTTTGCATGTTTATTAGTAGTTTGGATCCTGCTGAGGTGACAGATGTTCATAACAGAGGAAGGCAGAGATGAGATGCAGTGTCCAAATTAATCCACTAGTGTGTGTCTGCGTGTGTTTGTGTGTGTGTGTGTGTGCGTGTGTTTGTCAAAAGCTGTCCTTCACCTGTCTTTATGGCATTGTGAGTGTGTTTGCGTGTATGTGCTGACATGATTTAGTGCAGACAGGTACGACTTCAACCTTCAGGCATGAAGTGATTGAGTTTCCTGAAGCTTCAGCAGATGTCCAAACCCCAGGATTCACCCTCTGCCTCGTTCTATTTTTGACTCTCTTCCAGGCTTTGTTGTTTTTGATTTCTGTGAGCCCCTACTTCCCTGTATTATTCTGACTGCCTTGTCTCACACATTTTCTCAGAAATTGCTGCAGTTGATCATTTCCTTCAATTGACGTTGAGCCAATTTAGAGATGAACATACATACATATACAAGGACACCTTACACACGCACATCCACACACAAACACACTCATACTATCACACACTCTCTCTCTCTCTCTCTCTCTCTCTCTCACACACACACACACACACACACATACACGTGCGCTGTCGATGTGAGAAGCACACACATACCCTAATATGTCAAGTGATTAGTTACACAATTAGAAGCATAATGTCCATTAAAAAGCAGAAGTTCAAACTGTTTTTAAATTTGAGTAAAGAGAAATGAAACTTGTGAAACTCAAAAAACTACAGTTGAAACTGTTATATGCGTGAAGATGTTTTGCATTTTATTGCCTTTGACAAACATACTTTGAATGATCACTATCTTTATTCAAGAGTGTGGCCTTTAAATTTGAGAACGTGATTCATCAATTTCATGTTTGGATTTTGTAATTCTCTCCCTCAAACCCTGTCCTCGCACTCAAATATCTTTACTCTGCTTCTTCTCAAACTGTACGCTTACACTCAGACGTGTTGTTGTTTGCACAGATTTCCTGCATTCCAGCTTAAACCCTTCTCCTTGCACTTAGGCTGCTTCTCCGCACTCCTCAAATATCTGCCCTAAGATTGGAGTTATGTTCTTGGATTTTGTGTCTAACAACCCTGTCAAACACCCTTGAACCAAGAGAAGGTCAGGTGTAGTATTGACCAATGAAATGATAGCTTTCTGTTTGCTTTACTTCATATAGCTTCCTGTACATTCAGAATAATGTTCCATGACTGTTAACCTTTACTATTCATTTTATGTGATGTGACACTACATAATTACAGTGGGATTTGACTTTAATATAATCCATTGAAGTATAAATTTGAGGCTGCCTGCTGAACCCACAATATCATAATGTCCACCAGGCCGACCCTTAGCTGTGTGTTTTTCATTGTCTGTAATTGTAGCTGTAGTCTATTCAATGAAATCAATCAAAGGCAGGCAATTACAAGACATAGGTCACCAGCCCTAGGGGCAGAACTTCAGACCGGGGGTGACGTGCATGTGCACGTGCACTTACAAATACACAAACTGAAACATGTACAGGCAGTCACCCACACATTTCCTGTGTGTTTCATGCAAGACAGTCTTTTCTTCTTTCTCTTCTGTTCGAAGAGGAAGTGCGGGTCTAATGACTTTTCCTATGCGTCACAAACATTGCATGTGGGAGGCAGACAGCCACGCTGCACGTGTGTGCATGTGAGAACTTTATGCATATATGTATGAGTTTGTGAAATGCTTGACACATTTTCTTTCTTTCTTTTTTTTTGTTAGAGGCTTCATGTGTAATTAGGAGTTTGTGTTTTTGGGAAACTTCTCATGTAAGTTTGATTGTCACAGAAATGTATCCGTAATGTGTGTTTACAGGAAGTACTCACATCTAGCTACTGTTGAGAATTGAAAAAAATGTGTCTGAGGAATTTTACACATATGCCTGTTTCACTCTGTGCATTGGATGTGAACATGTGTGCTTGTGAGACACTTCTGTCTTTGCTTGTAATGAAGCGTGACCATACAGTACTGCATGTGCGTGCAGTAAGCTTGTTTTTGTATGTGCTTCTTGTTTGGTACTTGGAAACAAGGCTACCACTGAGACCTCACACAGTTTGTGAAACTCACTGTTTCTCTCTATTTTAAATAATGATACGTACTATTTGTTGTAGTGCTATTAAAGGTTCTTAAAAATACTGTACATCAAACATAAAACAACTGAGAAAAGTATTAAAACAAAAGAAATAAATCACATAAGACACAGGAGATCACGTAACATTTTATTCATACATTAAAACAGTTCTGTAAAGGTTCCAGAAAGACAGGGAAGAAATGAAGAAAACTCTATCAGCCCAGGTTCAGAGCTGGGTTCTTTGTGGTAGAGACAGGTGGTTGGCATCAGAGGAGCGAAAGTTCACTGCGGTGGTGGAGCAGGTCAGGGAGGTATAGGGGAGTCAGGCTTTGTGGGTAAAGAGCATGGGTATACCAATAATAAATAAATAACAAACAATAAATAAATAGAAAATGTCCTAATTAAAAGAATTATAGCTGGGGGTGTCCCGTGAACAGTTTTAGAGGCTTCTCTTTTACTATCTCTATGGAAAAAATGCTTTTTTGGTCAGATAGGATTTTTTGTTGCACTACCATGAGTGACCACTGGGAGAAAATCAGTGTGCTGCTGAGAGGCAAGTACCATATCCAGGTTTTATGTTGAACCAAATAATTTTAAGGTGAATACATTGGAGGACAAGGCGCCAATGGAGGCTCTGGAGGGGAAGGTAATGTGGTCGCGGGAAGCATGCAAGTAACAGAGTTCTATGTACTGGACTTCATTGACGACTTTGGATGATGTGTCATATATAATTCTGTTATAGTAATCAATTCTGGAAGTAATGCATGCATGGATAAAGGTTTCAGCCACAGAGGAAGCAGGGTGATGTTTTTGAGGTGAAAAAAGACAGGTTAGGTGATTTGATTGACGTTTGAAGGAGAGGTTGTCAAAGATGACTCTGATGTTGCGGAGGTGTGGGGAAGGATACAGAGCAGATTTGTCAATGGTGAGGCTGAAGTTTTGAGTGGTGTTGGAGAGGGATTTGGGACCAATGATGATCGTGTCTGATTTATCACAGTTTAGTTTTAGAAGTGAGTTGCAGTGGTGATGGTTTTGGCGAAAATGTAGACCTGGATGCTGTCAGCGTAGCAGTGGAAGTGGAGACCATGTTGATGGATGATGTTACCAAGGGGGAAGCATGTTCAAAATAAAGAGGCGAGGACCATGCACTGAACCTTGTGGGGCCAAACTGTAGTTCTCAAACTCTGTATATTGATCCTACTCAATAATTTATATCCTATGAGAATTAGTGGGGGCTGAGGAAACATTTCAGTTATAATCTGCAGTAGTAATGTGTCACGATTACTGCCAGTACTTCTCCATCAGTGTCCCACAGCATTATTTGTACACAGCTATGTCTGTATCATCAAACATATGTCAAAGTCAAACAATATGCTATATTTTTTATTAAATAAATATTTTGTTAACATTTTAACAGCAAAACTGTGGTTTGGTATTATTAATAGTATTTCTCATTGTTCCAATAATAATAAAACAAACTCTAGCCTGAAGCATATTTGTCCAATGAAATGTTAGAATTTGAAAAAAATATATATATTACTTTAACATAAAAATGTGCAATTAACTGGCAAGTAGCTCAATCTGAAGGCTTATATTATGCAGTGATAGTGATAACTGAGAGTCTATAGCTTCTTAATGTTTTTCTCAAATCACAAAATGAGTGCTGCATTTAAATTTGCAATTTTCAAATGTTTCTGACCCTAACCCCTGGATCCTCGAGGATGGAGTATTCCTTGCCATAACTTGCCTTAAACTAAAATGGCACCACTGTTGTCATGGCATCTATCAATCTTTTACAACTTTAATTTAACCTGTGGGGAAAAATTCATGCAGTGTTAAACAATCAGATTCTTTGTTCTAAACCACACTTTCAAAATGACAGAATAATTCTTCATGGGTTCCCAGAGTGAAAGAAGGTTAGCTAATCCCACAATGCTTGGTTCCCTGAAGTACAGCTGCAGTGAGCTGGCACAGTTCATCTAGGGCCACACAGAAATGTTTTGCTCAAAACGTGTATCCATTCAATGTCTAAGGTTGGTGTTTAGCTGTGAGCAAGTGACTATTGAAACATTATTTTAGGTGAAATGAAAAACAGAATCAAAAACAGTCTTGGATGATTGGATCTAAGGCCTTTGCTGAACTCTTCCTCCAAACCCATCACTCCCTTTCTCTACCTTTGCTCCCTGGTGCCAACTCCATCATTTTCCTCACCATGTCTTTGGCTTATAAACACCCACTCTCCTTTTCCTTCCCTATGATTCTTTCTCCCTTTCATGTTTCCTCCCTTTCTACTTGCTCTTCCATCACATTGTCCTCCCTTTTTTCCCGGCTCCCAACCTCTATCAGTAGCTGGGAATCTCAATTCTTTCTGCTCCCATCCATATATATTTTTTTCTAGCATGCCCTCCCTCTCATTCTTTGATTCCATTTCAAATTATTTTCAAATATGCTTTATATTGGCATGTAAGAAACATTTTTAAAAGTTCTAGTGGTCGGGGGATTGGTCATTCATATAAGTCGAACAATGTAACAATAAAAAGACTTTCAGTGGAAGTAAATCATTAAACTAACCAATCCATATACTGTTGTAAAGCCTTAAAAACAAGGATGATGAATGTATTTGGAACTATGTTTGATTTGAGTGTGGTTGCTGGCACTCTCAGAGACTATTTGAAAGAGAAACTGGGTCAGGAAGGTTATGTGTCAAAAGGTACAATGCAATGTAGCATCAGAAATGTATGACCCACAGCTTTGACCATTCAGGTCTTTTGTGTGGTGCTACTACAAGACACACCAGCCTAGAGGCATTATTGTTGGTGTCTCACTTGGTCCAGAGGGAAACCACCAGCTCTCAGAACTCTATGCCTAGTGATGATGCTTGTGTCCTGAATCATTTGGGAGCAGGGATCAGTGGACAGTAGAGCCCCTCTAGGGAGCAAAGAGGAAAAGTAAGATTGGGGTTGTATCATACAAGGCATGTGGCTTGTCTATATGGCACAGTCCTGCAGATAAACCAAGATGTTAGATGGGTGACACACTTTTTGAAAAAGCGTGACATCCTGTACCTTCAAGTGACTTGCCAAACAAGACCTGGATATAATGAATACATTATCTAAAGAATTTTCACGGTGCTAAGGATTCCACCATTGCTCTCTGCACAAAAAATAGTCCAAGGTACTTAGTGGCCAACAAATTTTCATTTTGAAATGTGAAAACCAAAAATCCTTGGAGAATAGCCCTTTTCAAAGATGAGTGAAGCATCTTCGAAATATTTGGGTCAGCCCTACATGATATGAACTGTAAAAAATAACAAAATGGTATTGGACTATGTGCCATGTATGACACTATTGTGAGAGCTCTTACTTCTTCTAAGTCTCTAATCTTTTGCAATTATAAGAACAAGATGCAGAAAAACATTATACCTGGATGGGATGATGTTATGGCTGAGCATCATGCTGCAGCTAGAGAATTTCTTTTCAACTGTGAATCAGGACGACCTAGGAACATCATTGCTTGAACATGATGATGATGACATGATTCAACAGATGATAGCAAGGTTTGTGGTGTGGCTCATTGTACTGCAGAACACCTTAAGAAAATGGATTGGCACCCATTATACTACTACAACTCATTGTATAAAAAATTAGTTGAGTATACCAGTTCTCTTGTTGGAACACCTCAAGCATGCCAGGCCACAGTCCTTTGCTTGCCAAGCGTTTTTCTGGTTTCATCGTTCATGGTGTGCTTCCAGATTCTATTACATCAGTATTGTTGGAACCTCTCATTAAGGACAATGCTGGTAAACTAAATACCATGGGTAATTATCAACCTATTGTCCCTGTCAGTATTATATTCATAGTGCCAGAGAAAATCCTGTTAATAAGGATGGAAATGTTTGTTCTCACCATTGAAAATCAGTTTGGCTTTAAAAGAAAACATGTCACTGATATGTGTATTTATGCTTTAAAGGAAATAGTTGCTAAAAATGGAAGCCAAAATTCCACTGTATTTATGAGTTGCATTGATGCATCTCAGACTTTGGACAAAATTAATCATGAAAATTATGTCAAAAATTATTTGCCAGAGGTTTATCCAAAGTATATACTGAAAATACTAGTCTAGACTTGACAAAATATTGATGTTGACCAAGGTGGAATTTTGTCTCCTTTTTTGTTCAACTAATGCAGTATCCATTCAAAAACATGCCTATGCAAAATGGGGTGATTTATCAATTGCTAGAGAGAACAGTGCCGGTTCTCTAAACATCTTACATGCAGGCTATTGGTAGATGCTACAATTTACTTTGCTATCCTAATAGTTCAAATGGAGGTTATGGGTAGATGATACAATCACTGATGCTCCCTAAATGCCTCACATGCAGGTTATGAGCTGAATTTGATCGAATGAACAGCATTTCCTGTGCCAAATGTGCCTCAGACATCCTGCACTTTGTCTTGTACACAACAGATATCGGTTATATTATGCTTGCACTTGACACTGCATTTACTTAGGTCCCCAGCAATACAACAGGTAAGTGTCACATGGATCGAATGAATGGATCTTGAGATATGCAAAAGACAGACAGTCAGACAGAGAGAGAGATTCCTCGCTTTCTAGCTGGATGTGTAAATGGATGATCCAGCAAAATAAATGATTGGGTGTAATTTTTTGTGTCAGGCTGCAGTAATTATTGAAGGTGGGCTCATGCTAGAGCAAAGCCTATGACAATAAATGTAATGCCAAAAAGATCATGAGGATGTCAGTAGACCGGGAAAACATTTTTGTACAGGCAATGCTAAAAGAATAAGGACACATTCAGCTCAGACCACCTCTGATTGGAGTCTGAGCGATCAGATCTCGATATGTCCTCCACATTCACACTTGTACTTTGAGCTGTCCACTTGTGTTTGGATCACCCTAGACAGTCCTAATACCAGGTAAAAACAGGGTCATACAGGCCAAGGAAGTGTTGCCTAGGTACTCATCGAGGCTCAGACATCATAGACAAGAAAACCTACATCTCTTTTTAAATTGGTCATGAATTGCTGAGGTTTTAGCTTGAATGCATTATTTTTTACTTTTTCATTTTCATACCATATCTATGCTATGGACCTTCTTGTGAGTCTGAAATAAAGATTGAATTGAATTATTTGCAGTATAGCATAGGACACGTTGAATCTCGTTATCATGTTTCAATAATTACGTTATCACTGACTATAGACTCTATTTCATTTATAATTTTAATGACACATTCTGCCTAAAGTATTCTCAGTCATGGGTTTAAAGAAGTTTCTTTTATGTGGTGAGTAATTGCAGCAAATTAATAATGTCTCTGGTTCATATCAATATTTACTAAATTTTCTTTCAGCAATTTAAATGTTGATTTTCTTCTTATTTAGGAATATTTGAAGGGAGTTTTATTCTTTTACATTTGCGCTCTCTCTGTAGGTCTAGCTTCATTCCCCCATTGCTTTAAGCTTCACATCATCAGCAGTGAGACTACTGTACTGATGGCAAGCAGTCGAGCAGAGTTCAGCTGAGGTCAGACATACAGTGGGTGCTGCCTCAGGGAGGTACTGTACAGACTGGCTACTAACCAGAGAACTTAGAAGGAGAGGACTTGGTCTTCTCTTTCTCTCACACACTTCTAGATTTGCTGCTGTTGAGCATTGGAGGTGGGGAACAGAGCTTTTGGGAAAACAAACCTGACCATTGAAACAAATAATAATAATAAATAAAATACTCTTGAATTATTGTCATTACCTCTTCCCCACTTCCTGATCTCATCTCCTGTGAGGACACACACACACATATTTGAATAATTTATTTATGTCAGCATAAATTACACTGATCTCTAGTGTACTGTATGAGAATCAGATACCGGTACATTTTATATTTTAGCAGTGATGCTTAGTGGTGTCTCAATGCTAGTTTGATGTGTGTGTGTGTGTGTGTGTGTGTGTGTGTGTGTGTGTGTGTGCATGCGTGGCATGAGCGTGTATGCGCGTGTTTGTTTAAACCCACTTGGCTTTCCCTGACAAGTTTGATCTGAGTAAACAAGGAGGCAGCCAAATAACTGTGGAGAGAGAGAGAGAGAGAGAGAGAGAAAGAGAGAGAAAGAGAGAGAGAGAGAGAGAGAGAGAGAGAGAGAGAGAGAGAGAGAGAGAGGAGAGAGAGAGAAACAGGGTCAGAAAGTGAGTGCAGCAGTGAGAGGCAGAAAGGCAGAGGAAAACACTTACTCAGGCTAGACCCTGAAGCCATGGACAGGAAGCTGATATTTTCCCAGACTTACTTGACTTACTCTTTTTTTTGGAGTCTGATCCGACAATTGTAGCTTCCTCTGAGGGGGCTAATAATACAACAGAGCCATTGTGCAATGTGCTGTTTCCCTTCACCCGATTTAGCAAGAGAGAAGGAGTTTGCATGCAATCTCTCCACTCCCAGCGTGGTTGGGTGGAGTTTTTTACTTGCCATCAGATTGGATTGTCATTATAGTCTCAGATGAACATGAATACTCAGATAACAGCGCTATAGTAGCCACCGCAGAGATCTCCGTTTCTGGGGGCTATGTTGTACTGGTCCTGTAGTTTCTTTTAAAATAATTAATTTTGTGGTGAAGCAGCTGTGCTTCAAGTATGGCGTGTAAAATGTGGGAAATAGCTCTTGACAGGAATGTCAGTAGAATGACAATGAAGCACACATGCTGCATAAGATTTAGAGCCACAGTGGATGAATATGCTCAAACACTTTGTTTTAGATTGTAAGAGGAAACACAGCTCAATCAATTAATCAAGTATATTTGTCACATGTAATCATAGCGCATGAAGTGAAACAGTCTATGCCTTCCCTTTCTCATTGCTGTGTCAGTATATAGCCCCCAGGTCAGTCTCTCAGTGATGAGAACAACCAAGGTACTTGAAGCTCTGCACTACATACCCATTCATATAAATGGAGGCATAAGTGTTTCCCTGCTTTTTCCCAAATTCCACTATCAGCTTCTTAATTTTGCTTTTCATCAGAAATAGGTTATTGTCTTGACACCAACGGTTTAGGTTGTGTACCTCTTTAGTTCTATTCAGTGTTATCTGTCAGGGCCATCACAGTGATGTGGTCAGCAAACTTGATGATGATGAAAATACATAATCATGTGTGGACAGGAAGTGCTCAAAACGTAGCCCTGGGGTGCTCCAGTGTTACCACTTGGGTTCTGCCCATCAGTACATCAAGGAATTATGGTGTTGAACACTAAACTGTACTCAATGAACAGCATTCTCAAATGGCTCCCTTTTCTTGCCCAAGGGAGGTGTGGAGGATGTGTTCTATGGCTATTGGCTATGTTATTACATCTGTTTTCTATATAACACAACTTGTCTAAAGAATTTATAGGATACATTTCATTTTTATTCACTTATTAATTAAAGTTATTGGAAATACCTTGAAATCTGAAAGCTCAAACATCTGGTTTTTATTTGTAGAAACAGGTACATGGTCAACTTTTAATTCCAAATACCTCAAGCTGGTGTAAGGTGTGTTTTTTTTTATTAGATTTTTTAATAAGTCCTCTAAAGATGGTTTATTAAGCAGCTGAGTTACTGTATTTGCATTTCTTTTGATTAAAAAGATCCATAAAGGCCTTATTTCTCCCATGGGATGGTGCCGAGTTTTATTAGAAACTGTGTTGGGGGCAGGTGCAGCATTGAAAACAATCCCACACAGACTTGAAGGCCGAATAGTGAGATGAAATTACTTGTTAAGATGGATGTTTTTTGTAGTGTACTTGGCGCAGTGTTATAAAAAAATATAGATGATCTTGCAAATGAAATATTAACCCTAGCATTGCTTCCGTATTCACCTCATACACGGTGTAAACTCTTATTCAACATACGTTATGTTGAATTTTTAAACGTGAACCTTCATTTATTATTCACCTTTGCTGGACACACAGATGATCAATTGGTTGTTGGGGGATGATAATAAAAATCACAAGGAAAGCATTACTCTTACTTGAGTTGTGAGAAAAAAAAAAGAGTAGAGTATATTTTATAACCCAGACAGCAGAACATTAATGAGACAAATCACTATGTATCCGTGATCATCCCCACAGGCATAAAGCAAAGCAAACTCAGTCTGTCTGGCCAGGTTGTCCAGTTTGTCTGTCTATGGTGTGTGTATGTGTGCGTGTGTGATTATAGTCTTGCATGCATCCCTGTCTGTTCATCTGGCTTCTGGCCTGCCTCGTTGTTTGTCTCCATGTTTGGCTAACCATGCATCTTTCATTTTATCAGTAAGTCTATCAATTGGTATGTGTATGTGTGTGTCCATGGGTGAAATGACCACTGGGTTTCCCGCTGTGTTGACCACATGCTCCATTCTCCTATCCTTCTTTTTTACCCCACCTGGCCGCTCTACCTTGACCACCCATGTTGTTCTGTCTGGCCTGGCTTCTTGGTTTGCACTGAATGGTCACATTATTCTGGCTTTTCCATCCTTGGGGCGTGGGGCCCCATGTGGGGTCCCTGCAGGTGAAAGTGGTACTCCATGAAATGAAATCCTATGCAAATGCATTTTGCAGCTCTCTAGTTGAAAGTTATATTCCACACCAGTGATTCAACCAGTATGCACATTGTAAACAATAGTCAGGTAGGTCTTTTGTGGTGTTTCTATCAGCAGATAAAGATCATGGTGCCATAGCATTTTACCTTCATTGAACTGATACTAACAAAATGTGAATGGAAAAAAAATCTCACACTACTGTATAGAAATTTGCAAAATCAGCACAACAAAACCTAAAACATATTTTCCTTTGACAGATTGTTGGGTAATCCAAAGGGATGTGGTATTTCGTTGATGATCAGAAGCTTTTCACACATCAGAAACTATGACAAAATGCTTCTCCTCCTCTCTCCAACTGATCTAAACTCCCATCATGCAATTTTCAGTAGTCAGAGACAATAATGGCCTAATCTGTCTTGGCCAGAGCTTGTGAGTACCCATACCTGACCAGTTGGCCATATGTTCAGTGAGAGTCTATAACCATACCTGTCTACATTTGTTGCAGTTAGTGTGAGTTAGGTGTGAAGGTGTTCCCATTTGTCTGCGTGTGGTTTTCTTCCCACGTTTTCTCATTATAGCTCTAATTACCTGGGCACAGACTCAAAAGAGCAGGAGATTTTTATTCCAGAGACAGGAGGTGAATTGACGTGTCCCAGTCTAGACTTATCTGGATGATTAGAAGGTGTGTCACAGTGACATAGAATAAAGCAAAAAAAAACAAAAAACAGACGAATTGGCACAGGGAGTGTTTTTGTTTTACCTGCTTCCTTCCTATGTTTTCCCTAAGGATACCAAAAAAAAAGAGAGTAGAAAAACTTGTAGCAAACACAAAAGAAAAGAAAAGTTATTAAGTAATGGAATTCATTTACATAATTAAAATGGTCTTATTCCGAATCAAATTATTGCCTTACGGTGTGTAACAAATTCTTGAAGCCATGTCACTGATATTAAATTCATTCAGAACAACTGAAATACGTGCTTGCACCTCTTTGCCCTGCTGTAAACATTCACTCGTGCCCTCTTTAAACTTTCTTCCAGTCTCAATTTAGAGGGTAGACGCTCGTAAAACTACCCAGCTGTCTACTCTCTCTCTTTCTGTGTAAACCCAGCCAGCTGTCTGCCCTCCACTTTTGACCTTGTTTTGATGAACACTGTTGTATGTGTGCGCCAGTGCACGCATGCATGTGTGTGTGTATACATGTCAGTTAGCTTTCAGTGTGATCCTTGACCTCCTGTGACTGACAGGCTAAATCTAGCCACCATGCCTCTCTCTCTCTTGCTCTCTTCTCCTTTTTCTCTCCTCTGTTTCCTGACTGATAGCCTGTCAGTGGGACAAGCTCTCAGACTGGGACACAATATGTGTGTGTGTGGGTGTGTGGGAGTGGGAGGGAGAGACAGGGATGGAAAGAGAGCATGTTCAAGTGTATGTTTGTGAATAGGTGAAGGTGTGTGATCAAGCTGAGGGGGTCACAGAGGGAGACACTGTCCAGACATCTTAAAAAATAACAAGCCATATAGTAGCGGAGCTGTGTGTTTGTGTCATTGGAAAGACTATCTGTAATTATTTAGTCAGGCTTTGACCTTTGACCCTGTCCTTTGACCTCTGACATCCTGTTCATTTGGGGAGAAGATGGATGCATTCATACATATGCACGCACACACACAAACACATACAAACACAACACACACACACACACTGGGGTTTGTGTGGGCTGGGAGTCAATTCTGAGACTTTGTGATTTCTTTTGCCAATGTGAGTAGTTCCAGCTTGACCAACATGACTGGACTTTCAGGAAATGTGTGTAATGATCAAGCATGTCTCAGAGATACTGGCCCATATCCCTTAAGTTATTCTCTGTATACTTGTCTCTGTTTTACAGAAGATTTAAGAGTTAGAGGATTTAGGAGTAAGACAGACAGAGGACAGGAGATGAGCCACTGACATATTATATATAAATATATGAATTGAAGCAAACTGTTATTGAAAGGTTTAAAAAGAGAGGAAGGCATGACAAAAAAATGTCATAAAGAATCCAAGTCCAGACAATCAAACAGGTTTGAGAAATGTAAAAGTCCTTTAATTCATTGGGCTCGAATCATTACAAACACGTCGGCTTCTTCGGGTGTAGTGGTTTGTGAAAGATGTTGGACTATTACTGCTAGTAACATTACTTGATTACTGCATGCACCAGGCTTCTGTTTATTCCATAAAAGGACCCCAAAAGATACAAAGTATCTCCTTGGCAACCAAGGTTCCTTTCCTGGCAATAAGGAGATGAAAAGCAGCATGAGTATAGACTCTTTCCCTGCAAGATAACATTACTTTGTTGTTTTAGGTAACATGTACTCTAACTTACTGTATATTAACCCTTATAATGCCTGCCTCTTATAACACATCGATGACTGTCAATTACTTCTTATATCATCTTTTAGTTATTTCCTCTCTGATGACAAATCCCATGAGCTTTAGCTGCTGCTGTTGAAGCAACACTATAATCAGATATTTAGCTGCTAGAGCATGTGGTGCCTTTTCATTTTTACATTATGGATGGATAATTCAAAATGGTTAACCTGGTTAACATTATGTTTTTGGATTTGGATGGAGTCATTTTACAACTCCCAACCCTTGTGATTGCTTTTCTATATTGTATTGCTGAAAATATCCCAGAAATGATGTCTATAAATATAATCACGAGATGCTTCGAAAGAAACAAAAAAGGAAAAATAAAATGTATTGGCACATAATGGCATTGATTTCACAAGTCTCAAGTTATCTAGCATTAAAGTACACACAATAAAAGAGAATGCAGCAGTATAAAAAACTAAATAAAAACAATAAAAATACAGCAGTAAAGTGGAATTCAATAAAATCACTTGAAAGAGCAGACTTAATTATGGTCAGGCCTGAGTTTAGCTGGAGGGGGAAACTTTGTTTTTAACTGCTGGGGCTGGGTGAATGGGTTGACTGCGCCTGGGTGAGATATTTGTTTGGGAATTGTGTGTGTTGGTTTGTGTGTTAGTGTGAGAGTCAGGGTGTGTTTGTGTGTGTAGCGGATGTCTGTGTGTGTAAGCCAAACAGCCCCTATCCTTAATTCCAGGGTGAACTTGGACTTCCTCCCCTTTCAAGTCTTCTTTTCAACATAGATTGACACAAGATATTTTAAATGAGTCATCTCAGGCAGTTCTTCAAATACTTTCTCACTTAGATGTTACTTCTCTATTAAATACAACTACAGCATAAAATATTGTAAAAATATAGTTTGAACATGTATTTAAAATACCCCACTGTGAATAATAATGTCTTGTTTTTTTTGATCAACTTCAATTATACTGTTAAAATGTTTCTCTGTCTATGAATATACACATATATTTCAAAAGTCTAACTGCGGGGCACAAGATATCTTCGACTTCACTAAAAAGTAATTTCTCAGTATGTGTTTACTGGAGGCTTCAGGTTTTCATATCACACTTTTTTTGAGTCATATATTGAATCAGGATTGGCTTCCAAACTATTTGTGATATCACAAATCCTGTGTCTATAAAAAATTGGACTTTCAGTGAACACGGAGAAACTTCAAACTTTTTCTAAACGTTCCAAAAAACAGCCTTCTGGTGTAAAACTATGTCCATACATCATTCTGCACAGTGAGGCTCAAATATCTGACTGAAGTATCAAGACTTGTAATATTATTTGGCATATAATTCAAGTTCCTCTATTATCCGTTATGTGATAGCATCTTAAAAATGATTAAGGTCATATTGGTTTGTAAAAATGTATGCAGTCTATGTGTCGGTGTCAATCCTTTCATCTCTCTGGGTTTGTTCTTTGGCATTGTTGATGCTACCAATAGGAGTTTCCCACAGTCATAATTGTTCACACCCTAATAATAGAAGTAGAATAATAGAAAAGCAATTTAATACTTTTAAGTTTAATAAAATTACCACTTGTTCTGTGATATGTCTTTATATTGAATACTGTCTGCTGTCCACACGGGGTGTTCCTTAAGTTCCCGAAGGTGTTAGTTGTCAAAGCTGCAGCTGTGTGATTGTCCAATGTCACCTTACACCAGATCTAACCCTCTGACTTTTCACCTTTGGAAGGATGAACTTTGACCTTTCGAGAAATGACCCTTGATCTTAACAGGTCCTAATGGTGCGGAGAGTACTGCTGGTGACAGGAGACAGATGGAAACGCACATACATGTAAAGGCAGACACACATGTGCCCGTGCACAGACATTGAGACACACTAATTGAGTGGAAAGCGTTGCTCTGCAGGCACGAGGAGTGACAGGAGAACCATGGACACGCACACACATACACACACATGTGCAGAGCTCAGCTTACACAGGAAACTGCTGAGACTCACAGGTCATGTCTGTTTCCATGTTTATGGACCCAGCAGACATACAAAGGCAGGCACATGCACACATATCCACAGAGCATTGTCCGTTTGACAAAGTAGTAGCTGGTTTTGTCTACACCAAACTACAGGTCAACTTGGCATTGTTTTATTACTGGTGTTTAGAACACGTACGAAATTTTGCACCAACTCCTAAAGAACTTGCCTGAATACTACACACACCTACCCTACAGTAATTGAGTTTTTTGAAGGTTAATCTGGACACAAACTAATTTGTTTCGGCCTCCGAGGGCTTCCTCCACCTAAAATAATGAGACTTGTAGTTTACCCTTTACTAAACCTCCCCAGTAGACCGCAGATGGCCTTTCAATTACCAAGCTAAAATAAGCAGAATGGCAACGCATGGCATTATCAATGAACATGCAAGAGCATTCTCAGCTACTTATGAGCAGACACACACACACACACACACACACACACACACACACACACACACATACACACACACACACACACACACACACAGATACACACAGACACACATTTGTAGACATGTAGCACTTTTGTAGATGAATACATGATATGGCAGATACACACACTTGAATGTACATCTAGACACACACCTACACACACACAACCAGATTACTTTGCTTATTTGCTAAGTAAGCAATCTTTGCAGGGGTCACCACTCATCACCCTCTGCAGTGCACCAATCTATAAAGCCAGGCCTCTGGGCCTGAGTCAAGCCAACGTATTTGTTGAGTGATCTGAAGTTAGTTTCTGTGCAGCTGCTGACTCGTTCATATTGTACCAGAGGTTTCACATTTACTACAAGATGAATGCAAAATGCGGCAGAAGGAAAAGAAAAGAGTCAGCTTTTAATGCCAGAGCTATAAAGCTATTCATGTGACATCAGGCTATTTCCAGAAATCTGCTGTTACAACTCTGCATGTACAATGTTAAGTGATAAAATGCCACTAGCAAATCGCAATATTCCAAATAAACTGACACTTTTGTTTGCCACTGGAGAGTGAAACAGTAGGTGAAGGGACTGCACACATTATTCTGTGAATGTATATTCACATTTGAAAATTAACTTTCAAACTAAATATCACTCTTCTGAATATCATTCCAGAGGGATATGCTTATTATTGAGAATAAATGTTTTTCATCATGTTTTGTGTTTGTTGGCACTACATATTACACAAGCTGATTTGTCTATGAAGTAAATACCAGTCAGAGGCACAAAATCACACAGCAATATGATTCTATGTGACTCTAATAATGAACAAAATACATGGCACTACTGATTAATGTCCTAGAATGTCCAACACAAACAATAAGTAACCAGGCCTAGGGGAAACTGTTACTCAAGACTTTGCAAAACTTGTACTTACCACAGCACTCTCACATTTGTTTTAACTCATTATCATTTTGAAAACAACATATCTACACTTGCTTATGCAATATTTATAGACTTTATGCTTATATGTGGAGCTTCTACCTCTGTAATCTTTACATCGCATGACAGCCAAATGTTACTTTTGGATACTGTTTGTGTGAAATGTTTCCCTTAATTTGTGAAATAGGCTCATACAGTGAAATGTTCAGATGAGATAGTTGTGAAAAATCTGTATGTATGCAAGGCCTACTGTTTAGGAATATATAATTCTCTATTGATATGCTAAAAAGACATTTGGGATTGGGGTTTTAAAGGCAGATATCCACCAGGGAGTTGTGGGCTAGCGGAGGGTAGCTGCATAATCAGCTCCACCATCAGCTAACTGATGTTCTGCATAATGGAGACGGGATTTCTGGGTCAGTGTGTGTGTGCTTCTGAGTGATCGTGAACGTGTGTGTGGCAGTGGTTGTGGGCGATGGGGGTTTGTCCTTTTATCTGCATGGATGTGTGCATGTCTGCATGTGTCCTATCTGCATGTGTATGCATGTGTGCAGTCTGTGTCTGTTTATCGGTGTGTGTCTTTGTGCGTGTGTGTGTGTCTGTGTGTCAGGGGCACTGACCTCTTTCCCCACAGGGAGAACAGTCCCTGTCTCATTAGGGAAGAGATCTTGAGAGTGAGACAGAAAGACAGACAGACAGGAAGGGAGTGAAGGAGCAAAAACAAAAATAAAAAAAATAATAAATACGATGGGGAAAAAATGAAAGACAGAGAGCCCAGAGGAAGCCATGCATAGAGTGTATTAGGAGGTCAGAGGTCACTCATCCATTACCACAATGAGCAGGAAGGGCCATGGCAAAAGGATGTCTTGAAGTTTTCTGATTCATTCACACACACACACACACACACACACACACACACACACACACACACACACACACACACACACACACACACACACACACACACACACACACACACACACACACACACACACACACACACACACACACACACACACACACACACACACACACACACTCCATGGGGGTATATGTCACAATCCTGACTTGACTGTGGTTTAATTGAATCAAGAGGCAGTGTGTGGGTGTTTGAGGTTAAGGAAAAAAGGGGAAGAGCGGGTGTAGGGGTGGATTGTAGAAGAGTATGTGTGTGCGCATGTTTACAAAGACAGAAAATCTGATTGTCAGGTTCCATGTGTGTATAAGTGCACCCAGATCTCTCTTGTCTGTATTCGTGTGCATGATATCCTGCACATGAGAGTCTGTGTAGAATGTGTGGGTGTATATACATGTGAGTATAGGATTACTCAAGCCTCAAGAGTCTTGATCCAGCTTGCGTGCCTTGTGCCACAGAAGGCAGGTTAAAACTTCTTTTAAGTTAGAATGAGGTGTAATCTTTTCTTTTTTTCTCTCTCTCACAGACAAGGTAAGGTTTATATAAGATTAAAGAGAAGGGGGGGGGGGGGGCGACCACAAGAGCAACTAGATGTCTGAAAAAAATCAAACGATAAAACGTAGTGCTGGTTATTGTTACGGTGATATCATTCAAGCCATTAAAGGATATTAAAATCACACACTGTGGCGGAAAGGGAGGATCGGGGGTGAAGGAGAGGGACAGAAGTTGATTGATGGAGAAATGCTGAGAGAATGTCATGATAATCCTGGAAAAAGAAAAAAAGAAAAGAATTGCACCCAACTACAAAGCAACCACAACAGAAGCCTTAAACCTCAACGGAGCCCACCACCTTATGATCAGAGAGCAGTGCGGTTCATCTGGCAGGAGGCTCCTATACTTATTACAGTCATAATCTAAACTCCTCCTGTGTCCATGTTGCAGCACTTAGATCTACACATGCCAAAATTATGAAGTTGCTTAACCATTTGAGGCAAAGATCTGGGCTCATATTCACAAAATGTCTTTAGACTAAATGTAGCTCCTCTCTTGGCAATTTAGAAGTAGGTCTTAAACAAATGGGTGGGTCAGTCCTCAATTTAGGACTCCTACGTTTTTGGTCTTTTTTGTTTTTCACAACATGTTTTAGCACTTAAACCTGTGAAAATACAGAGCTTTTAATATGGTATCATCTTAATCAAGGAGGCAGACTGGCAACTGTTGACCCGAAAGAGAGAGTTAATTACTGCATCCGATTTTGCCAGTGTATCTTTGTGAAGAATTGACAAAATTATACAGTTATTATTATTTGTATTGATATTATTAGTGTTGTTATAAGTAGTTGTGGTAGAATTGTAGTAGCATTATTATAATAATAAATCATATTATTAGTTTAAGTGAAACTCAAATCTCCTTTAGTGCCTGAGACGCTCAGTCAAAACGCTGTCAACCAAATGAAAGGAACTTTGTCTCTGCCATTCTCCTCTACTCTCCTGTCAATTCCCAATTGTTAATCAGAGGTGCAGATGCTTTTAACACATGTGCATGTGTGTGTGTGTGTGTGTGTGTGTGTGTGTGTGTGTGTGTGTGTGTGTGTAAGACACAAGGCTTTCAAAGCTCCTGGCATATTTTATCTGAGTTTAGATAGTTGAGCTGCATACATTTACAGAGCCTATTTGAATTGTTACATGCAGATATCATACCAGTATATCCCCGCAAATGTTATTCATATGTATTGCCTCTGAGAAAGTGAGAGATGGATGAGTTCGGGATGCGAGAAAGATCGATGGATATAGAGTGAAGAAAATGCTGTGAAACAGCCGAAGGGAAACTGTGCGTTGGACCGCGAAACAGACAGAGAGCAGCGAGGACAGAGATAGAGTGAGAGCCAGAAACAGGGAGAGAAAAAAAAAGAGGAGAGAATTAAAGAAACCACAACAGAAGCCCCAAAGCCCACTAAGTCCCCTTCTCCTTATGATGGTGGGGTGTGGTGTTGGAGATCTGGAACAACTTCCTAGAGTACAGCCCCTTTCTAAACAGCTCATACACCCAGTCGGAGACAAAGTCAGATAACCACATCACAGCTTTTGTGCATATGTGTGTGTCAGAGCTGTCTCTTGATCTCATCTGTCTTTTTATTGCCTAATCCCCGTCTCTCTTCTCCTCCCTCCCTCCCTACTCATGCACACCCTCTTCATGTTCTTCATCTTCTCCCTTCACCCTGTGTACTTCTCCACTTTTCTCCTTAATCTTTGAATATAACCGTAATTACTTTGGCAATACAAGGTGCTTTCTATTGATGCCAATAAAAGGTTACCCCTCTTCCTGCCCTCTCACATATCTGTCTTTCACTCAGGGTTTTATATCTGACTAGTGCACCTTTCAAAGTGTTCCCATTTGCTTTAGAGGACTTTCAGATAGTTAGCCCTCGCCATAAGGGTCATTCATGCACTATCCCAATGGGTTGTGTGTGAGACGATGCTTTGTTCATGAATGTTTCATTCTGGTTTACATAACAGTGGCTCAGCTCTTTGGTAGCAAACACTGAATGTTTGATTACAAAATGCTGTCAGCTGCATTCACCCTGTTCCTACTGTCTGTCAATCTTTCTGTCCCTTTAAATTTCCTCTCCACTTTCTGTCTCCTTTAATGAAAATAACAATCACGCAATCGAGGCATCGCCGTCAAACTATGACCCCGGCTCTCAGTTTCAATTTGTACTGGCAAGACATGTTACATTTGTTTTTTTCCCAAAGAGCAGGAAATTAAGGATAAAGGAAAACAAAGACATCATAATGTAACAAAGTAATTAACTGGATATGGGCTACAGTAAAGGAAAATATACAGTAATCAGAAAGAAAATAAAGTGCATGGTTCTGTCAAGGCTGCACAATCTAAAAAAAAGAGATTGCAGTCTTGAAACTGTATCAAATCAAACCTAGTGATATAGTCATTGGCTTTTGAAGAATACCTAAATCCTCATTAAAGAAGATATATTTAGTTAAGTTGTCAATTTTTCTGGATCTACTGAAGGTATGAGTGTGCAATCTCATAGCACAAGCAAATAAATATATAAAAATGGATCTATAAACAGTGTAGTGTCTATAAACAAGTATCTTTTTTTGCCTCAATGAATATCCAACATGCCATTGTGCAAAATGTAAATAGATGAACATAGCACATGCAGTGTGTTCCACTGAGCCCTGGATGCAACTTCTGGGATGGAGACTGTCTGAATTTAATAGGTTTAAAGGGAAGCTGAAAAGAGGGCCCGGAGACGTATAGGTACAACGAGAGAAGAGTTTTTATTCAATTTTATCAATACTGTATGTCTACTAAAATATTTCTACCCAAGGTCACAGGTGGAAGAAGAGGCTCATTTCAATGAAATCCAAATCGGTACAGAAAGTAACATTTAATGTGCTTAAAGCAGGCAAGTCATTATATCACTCTGCATAAATGAACATGAGTGAGTAATTCTTACAGTAGCTGTTGTGTGATGTAGGGTCTGTGGGCCCAGTACAGTTTTGCAGCATATCAGAACAGATACTTTGATAGATCTGCAGCATCTGAAGCCGTTACACACAGCTGTTCACTGTGTTTATCTTTATTAAATCACTTGAAAATGACACAAACACTTCTACACAGTGGATTGGTTGGCTATAGCTTCATATTCAGTTTTGTTTTTTTTTGTTTTGTTTTTTTAAATGAAGGAGATGCTGGTTCAGCATAACTCATCACAGCCCCAACCTTCTTTTTAACAACATGAGCATCTTTCATCCTTGAAACACATCACAGAACAAACACTGTTGTGGAACATTAATTCCTAAACTATGTGCTAAATATGCACTCAGTATGTACAAGGTAAAATACATTATAATTATTGCTGAAAATGGTCTGATATAATCAGATAAGTGGCTTTAACAAATCATATTTTTTTATTTCTATTGTTATTAAACAGTAGTATCCTCTGAACCATCCAGACATTTTCAAAAAGCTCATTTTATGCAATTGTCACCCATCCACATTCTGTGGAAACCATTAGAATGCACACATTTCTGTACTGTTGTATCCATCATGTTTGCACCTGTGGTCATTTATACAATTATTCCAAGTAAAACGTCCATCAACCACACGTGTAATCTTTTAGAATTCCTAGAGGCAGCAGACGTCAAACTGAGTCTCTGTCCTCTGAAAGGCTACTCGTTACCCCAACAGAAAATGAAGCCTGTCATTTTCAGGCAAGGTGGTGATGCCTGGAATAACTTTTGTACGTATGAATTCTTTATCCGTGTGTTCTTTCTAGGCAGAAAATCACAGCCGAGTGTTTTGCCTGATGGCCAGAATTACATACATGAAAGCGCGCCTCAAATTGCATTCAATTTGTGCCTGCAATCTGCCTGTAATTAGCATCTAAATGCAAAATCAATGACTGCAGGACTAATGTCAAGGAACATTCTGTGAGTGAAGGAGAAACCAACTTTCCTGCAGTATTGTCTCTAACACCGTGCCTTATAGTTTTCGGAAATAAATCTGGAGGAGGCTGCTTGTGTGATGTGGTCTAAAGTCAGACAAAAGGAGTTAACATCATTTTATAGCCTTCAAATTATTTATTTGTCTCACCACACTTTACCCTTAACTGGTATTTATTGGCAGCCATGACTCAAACACTATACTGTTGCTTAGTCTATAATATTAAGGCGCTACAGATGGGACTGTGTGTCTGTTTTAATTGTAATTTCCCTGAATGAGCACTCCATCAATTGTGGTCCAACACGAGCTATAAGAGTTTTCTACATTTTAGCTGTGGTGCTAAGTAAAGACACCACCACGCATGAGTCAGGTCCTCTTTGGCACTGTGCTGAGTCTCTCTCACCACTCATAAATGTGAAAATAGTTAATGTGTTTCCATGCTGCTTCAAATGCCTATTTCTGCATCAGTTGTGGTCCAACCACAGTTCCTTCTCCTTCAAATGTAGCCACCACTACTGTGTGTGAGTCAGGTTCTTTAAGCCATTTATATCCATGGTGCTGAGCAGACATCCATCCATAAATGTCTGTGTATGTCTCCATCCGTTGGCAGATGCTGTATCTTACAGCGGGCCCTTTAAACCTGTCTTTAATCTGAGACTGAATATGGCTTTCACGCTCCACGACACAGGGTCATTAAAAGATACTAGGACCCATATAGAAATAATAATTTCCTTTATGTCCTCTCCTTTTCATGTCATCGCACATCACTCTGCCTCACTGTCTTGGGTCAGTGTCTGTGACTGGGTGTTTGCGATGGTGATAACTCTGTACGAGTCGGGCTGTCTGAAATGTTTAGTTCAGTTTTACCTCTGTTTCTCTCTCTCACTCTCTGTCAGGTCCATGCCGGCCATTTAGTAGACTGTGAAGCTGACAGACGATGCCCATGAATGATGAATG
The DNA here is from genome assembly GCA_030544235.1 of Lepturacanthus savala. Taxonomy (NCBI): domain Eukaryota; kingdom Metazoa; phylum Chordata; class Actinopteri; order Scombriformes; family Trichiuridae; genus Lepturacanthus; species Lepturacanthus savala. The sequence goes on from CM060467.1 coordinate 5,889,405, forward strand.
ATCACTGGAGGTCTGTCTAGTGCCAACAGAATACATAATACAGAACAGATACAGCGATTCCAGTCCTCCCCACCAGAAGCACGGTGCAGTTACTGTATCATATCATCAGCAGATCTGCTCTCCACAGAAAAAAGCGCAATCACTTAAAGGGGAAATCCACCCTGAAACAGTATTCAGGTAGGATGCTCCTTAAGTATTACTTGCATCAAGTCAGTATTTGCTTACCATAAGTGAAGCAGTTCTAAAAAGATTAAGTCTCGGAATAGACTGTAAAAGATAAGCTCTGTACTGTAAGTGTCATGACTTACTGATGCTGGCCATCAAAACAATGAAGCAAAGCTTATGAGCCAGTTCAGGCAGCACAATATTAGTAAGCAAGGCTGTTGTCTGGCTACCACTGCTAATGTTCAAAAGTGATATGGTTAAAAGTGGCTAGACTCTCAACAATGACAATGCACTTAACCTTCCCTAGCAGAACTATGACTAAACCACTAAGCTTAATGGGCTTCTGACCCCGATTTCACCAGCAGAATATTAGAGCCGCAACTTTTCTGTCTATCATTTCATGATTTTCGATATGAATTATGAATATGTTTTTTTTCCATTCAGTTTATTTTGCATGGAAGCTTAAGCAAAAACATTTTTGACCTTTTGGAATCAAAGCAGATGTGGGAGTGCATCTGTTTCTGCATATCTGCATATGTTGTTTTTCGAGTAGGTAGACACAGACAGCATATAGACACGTTTGCACGCCTACATGTCTGTTTCTGAGTGTGTATCCTGATTGTGTAGTGGCATACTCAGGGCGCGTGTGTGTCTGTGCCTGCGTCTGCATGCAGACACGTACTGCAGATGCCTTGCAGTGTAGAAGCATGTTCAGTTAGTTATACTGGTGTGTGTGTGTGTCTGTCTGTGTGTTCCTAGTATGTAGGTCACCAATATATTCCTGATGAGGTCTAGTCCTCTGGAGAACTCTGCAGATATGAGGACCTAAATTAGACACTATTATCTGTGTGTGTGTGTGTGTGTGTGTGTGTGTGTGTGTGTGTGTGTGTGTGTGTGTGTGTGCGCAGTGCATGCGTGTGAGTGTGTATGCATGTGTGTGTGTGGAAGTGACACACCAGTATCATTTGGCAAGCCAGTTTCCTGTTAATCTCAAGCCAAACTTTTAATAAGCCTCAAGCATCACTCCAAGTAGACTATGTTACCATTGGCTCAGTAGTGGTCATGTGTTAAGGTGTTGCCAAATGAAGGGAAAACACATATATCATCTATAAAAAGGTTTATATAAGGGAGGATGAAAAAGCCGACTGGCACAGTGTGTAAAAAGTAGAAAACTCCAGTGTTTTCTTCACTACAGAATGTAATTTAGATGTGTTTTTGGATTAATTCATGTTAAAACTGTCCCATGCACATATACTTTATAGTATATCCGTTATACTTTTATTAAGCATTTATATGGATCTTGGAATCAAGGGCAAAGATAATGTGGTTTCTTTTAGGCATGGAGAATTATACATATTATGTCATTTCCTTAATAAAAATGTGGCTTTTCTGAGTAGCTGCTGATCTAGGACAGTTTGCTGAAACATTACATGTAATCCCCTTCATTTCAGGACATCTACATTTCCAGTCCGCCTACTGTCTATAAGTCACGGGGACAATATCCCATGCAGCCATTCTGTCAAACCAATTCAGAATTTTGCCAGAGCTCAGCCCAAAAGTTATATTCAACCCAAGGGAGATGAATGGGAGTGAGAATGTCTACCTTTGAAAAGCTTCATGCTTTGACCAAATCATATGCTGTCACTCCTAAGCTTTAGAAGGCCTGCACTTTTCATCAAAGCCCTTGATGGCTACCTTTCACAGTACTGTCGAATACACCCTCAAAAGCTTCCCTCCCTCCTTTCCTCCCTTCCCCTCCCAAATCTCTTTCTTCTTCCCTCCAATGTCGACTACCCCTCTTCCCTGCCTCTCCTTCCCCCTCCCTCAATCCTTCCATTCGCTTGTCCTTAATCCCACTATCCCTCCCTCCCACCCTCCCTCCCATCCTCAATCAAACCCTCAAATCCCTCCAGGTTTTTTTTTTCTTCTTTTCAGTGTGTATGTGTGACTTCAGTACTGTCAAGGTAGATGAAACAAAGAGGAATTCAGATTCATCACAGTCATAACCTGCCATGATAACAATCCGCTGTTATTCTTCCCATGTGGCGGCAGGCCGGTGTTACTGGCCTTTTCTGAGTTTATTTGCATATTTGTTTCCCCTTTGTTTCTTTTGATGAATTATTTACTGCAGAGTGAAATGACAGCAGAGATCACTAATGACTGCTGTCGCGGGTGGATGGGTGCCTTTTCTCCCCTTTGTAATTATTCCCTTTTTTCCTGATTTTCAATCAAGTTTTCCACTCATGTTCCCTGTTGACAACAGACAAGAAGCAGAGAAAGAGAGAGGGAAAAAAACACACACACATGCATTTTAGCATTGCAAGTGGAACCTTTTCACTGTTAGCAGGAACGCAGCTTCCTTTGTTGTCGTAATGATTACAGAGTAGGGAAAAAGCAGGGGAAAAGAGGAGAGAAGGGAGACAGTACAGATCAAATGGAAAAATACTGTAAACACAAAATGTGCTGGTGGAGCCACCTCACACACCTCCCACACACACACACACACACACACACACACACACACACACACACACACACACGCACACACACACGACAAGTGTGTGCACATGGAAATACACACAGACATCCTCTCTCACCATCATCCAACCAATCATGGAGATTCGATTAGAATAAGATAAACTGATAATATTACTTTAACAGCTGCTGTGAGCTGAGTCCACATAAGTGCCTTGATTGTAAGTCTCAGAAACTGTAGTCACAGTGTGTATCAGGGATCTACAACATTTACACACACGCACGCACGCACGCACGCACGCACGCACGCACACACGCACACACACACACACACACACACACACACACACACACACACACACTGTCCCTGTATTGCCCTATCCAGGCATAATAATGCATAATTCATGTCTCGAAGTCTTGTCTGCAGACAAAAGTCAGCGTTTGCATTTATTATTTATTGAAAACAGCTCACATGATGAATCCTTTAACAAACAGGGCTTCCAGTAAGCACTGTACCTATTTCTTCTCCTCTTGCTGTTTGTGTTTTGGCATCGATTTAAGTGGGCTCATTAGCAAAGATGAGGATGTAAAGAGAGGAATGGCTGGGGAGAGAGAGAGAGAGAGAGAGGGAGAGAGAGAGAGGGAGAGAGAGAGAGATAGACAGAGGAAAAAAAGAGGGAACGAGAGAGAAAATGAGGCCAAAGGATAAAGGAATCATTTTTGTAAAGGTAGGAATTAATGAGAAGCTTGTGCATCACAAGCTAATTAATGTAACAATTAAATGCGTTAGGGACCAAGTTATAACTTTAGGACACCATCATACTGATACAGTAAAAGTTTAGTATTGCTACCCAATGGGTATTTGAAATCACTTAACTGCTTTGCAAAACCTTGAGGTAAAGGATTTGTGTCAATGTATAATAATGTTATCTTTTTTTAATGCTTTTTGCGGTGCAGCTACTGCATTGCTGCACTCTAAAGAGGAACTTGCTAGAAATCCAGCAGAATATGTGCATGAAAGCTCACTCGCGCACATATACACAATGTCACAGTTACACTTGTTGTGTGGACAGTTTGCCTTGAGGATGGGAGGCAATTTATCGCAGAGTGAAAGGAGCATTTGCCATCCTATGCTAATGCAGTCATCATTTATTCCAGAGTACTTGCATTTTTTCGCTTCTTCTACTCCACCCCTTTGCCATCCATCAGTCATCCAAGGCATGAGGTATTATCTTTGCAGATGATTTCATATTCACTCTCCCCTTAGATGGGTGGATGCACACACATACACACACACACAGTCATTTTTGTTAAATCAAAAAAATCAAATCTGGTCTAGCAAAGGTTGAATAATTGATGCGTTATGTTAAAAAAGGAATGAAATAATCATAGCCTGTTGGATGTTGGAGGAACATCAAACTCAGAGTCGTAGCTTGGCAGACTGGGCTGAGCAGGGTAGGGGCCTTATGTATTTGGGATGGCTGCCCTGTGAAATAATAATGAATAGCAAAGAGTTAGGGGATTAGGAGATTTTTGTTCTGCGCTGTACCTGACACTTTGTGCATGCCCACCCATGTTTTTTTTTTTCTTTTTATACAGAATAGCCATGGTATATCCATCCTGCATTCATACAGCAAGATTTTCTGGAAATGATTTGGTTTGGTGGGTTGGGAAAACATTCCAGTAGGCCCACATAAGACGGATAAATGGCTGCAGGAGGAAAAATGACACAAGGCTCGCAAGTAGTGCTGATCTAATGGGAAGACGTTGTTACCACTCCACAAGCAATACATCTCAGGAATGCAACAACAGCTTAGCAAGCATGTGGGAATTTAGTAACAGCAAAATGTTACATTTCCAAATCATATCAGGGTCAGTGATACTGGCGTCCAAATCAGGTTGGAATCAGATGTTAGTCCAATAAAATGTGGTGATAGTCCTATAAAATGTAGGTTACTTGAAAACAACATGAGGAAAAAACATACTATTTTTAACACAATTTTGCACTTGTTATTATCTGCTGACGAAGCGCATTTCATCACTAGACCACTACAAACTACATAGCCCTAGTGCTACATTCTAAACATAGTTGACCTGATGGATGGTTTAGAATGAACTATCAACTTTCAGCTTTAGTGTTCCATAAGCACACGGCGGTGCTGAAACGGAATAATACCGATTTGCCACTGTAGACTAGTGGGCCTCGTTTTCATGGCTATAAAAGTCAGCCATGAATATATACATACAGTACATCTCTTTATAGATGCACACCTACAAACCACTATGCATCATCGCTTCAAATAAAGATAAACTGTTTAGGACCACCTTTTAAGATCTCTCCATTTGGGATGCAACAACAGTGTGTGATGAATACATTCATTCCAAGCTCCAGTGAGAGCTGTGCAGCAGTGCATCTCTGACCGATATCTTTTCATGATTGTGTGAAGGCTGTACAGTATAGATTTTCCCATACTGCAGCAGAGGGATATAAATGTTTATTATTATTACTGTTTCAGCTTCCCCTTCGCCATCTGCGTTTTTTTGCCCACCAATTCCAATTTGCTTTTAACGAATGATCTCAGGGAATGAGATGCGGTGGGGTCAAGAGGTGCATTTATTCTCCCTTTCACTGTGGGGGTTGAAATTAGAATTTTATAGATACTTAAAGAGACTGTGCATACAAATAAAGGACGCAATGTGAGCACTGTGATGAGTTGTTGGGAAGAGAGCGAATGACAAAAGGTGTCCTGTAAACTAAAGTCCTTTGAAAGAAAAAAAGGTTGACTTGGAGTCAGAATTGCATTTTGGAAGGAAATTGCAGACACTAAGAGGTAGATGATTTGGGACAATGACTTGAAATGAGGGCTGGGAGCGAATGTTGATAATGTACCAGTCACATCAGGAAACAAAGGACAACAAATTTGGTAGAAAAGGATGAATGGGGATCATCCAATACTACTGCCACATGTAAAGAAACCACTACCATCCTCCTACTGAAGCTTGAGTGTTTGCCACATATTTTGCCTGATGTCTATTTTCATTTCTTCATCTTAATAATGTGCATTGATGAAATCATAGGAGTCTTGGACTTTGATTATGAAAGCTGTAAATGTTGTTCCATACATATGTTACAGTTGTATATATTTTGTTTTTTAAAAAATCAAATCTGCATCACAATAGTTGTGTTTCCAGCTACTTGGTCAAGGGAATTTTAAGCATCCTTTGGAATCTTGCAAAAAAGAAAATGCTAATTTGATCTGTTAGATTCCATCAACTGGTTTGGAGTGAATAAAAAAGATGGATTCATAAAAGCGTAGTCTGTTCAAATGATAGCAGTATAGGCTAAGTTAAGCTTCTTCAGGAATGAGCAAGTTGAAATAGTTCTTTTATATTAGCTAGTATTGTTTCATGTTATCTGGAGACAGACACAAATAAGTGTTTGTTATGGAAATATCTGGGGAAAAACAGCGAAATAACTGATAATTATGTTAAATGTTCAGATACTAATCAAAAGTTGTCTCCATCTCGCTTTTAGTGCATTGATGTTGTTCTGACAAAAGGCAAAAAAACAAGTGTCTGTAAAAACATTTCTTGTGAATTTGAGAACTGTGAGATGTTTTTTTTTTTATTTTGCTGTTTTAATCACATTTTTCTAATGTGATACTTCACACTTGGCATGAAAATAAGTTAATGGTAACAAAACTAATGAGACTATCTGATTTATTGCGAGATAACATGAAGTTTTGTCAGCATGCATACATTTGACCAAATTAAGAGTGCCAGTGTAAACCCTGGGATGGACAGACACTTGCAAATGATCACATTTTATCTATGGTCTCCACTTTTGCTTTATCCAGCCCGACTCCCCCCTCCATCCATTTCTGAACCCTCTGACAAGAAATATTGTTTGACTGGGAGCTTATTTGATTAATTCTGCTGTTTCCTCTGTTACAGGCCCCCTTCTCTGTAGTCCACATTGCGAGAAGACCACCTCACAGGGATTTTCCCCTTCACCAGGTAACCATAATGGGGGAAAAGAAGCACATTATCCACATGTACAACATACCCCCCAACACACACACGCTTTCTGTGCTACACAATGCTGACCACCAGCACAGCAGGCAACACACACACCCACACACCCACACAGCATATTATCTTTATGAGGTGTTATACACCAGTGACCACCAACACAGGGTCTCAGTGTTCTCTAATCCACACTCAGGCTGAATAGACCGCTCCATGCAATGGAAGGATTACACTGATGGATTAATGGGAGTTTTAATTTGAGCCATTGTAAGTGCCCTTGTTAATAAGAATAGGTGCAGGAAGGAATACCAGTGCCTTTATAGGATAGTGTTAAATGTATTACAACTGTACATTTCATCTATTGTATTTATTGTAATGACACACTTGCACTGTAAGTCGGTCCCAGTTTTGTCAGAATGAAGACGAACAGAAGAGTAGAGAAGCCTTGTGAAACTATTAAGCATCCTCCACCTCTACTTTTATTACAATTCCTTCCATATTGGGCTTTGGAATATTGTGGTAATGTAATGTAGCATTAGAGTGATGCTGGATGGCAGCTAAACAATTGTCTGTGGTGTTATCAGCTGTCCTGAAATACAATGCAATTGTCTGTCTAATGGAGGCTAATGCATACAATGTATAAATAATGGATGTAGCCACCATGACATCACCAATTGGTGGTGGCTACTGGATACGTTCATCCTTCATGGCTACTCATAAGGCCATGTACAGAATGGGTTGGGTGCCTACAGACAGTTTTGACACCTCATTTTGACAGTTGCCATCTTGGATTTTTGGATTTGCCAGTCGTAACCATATTTAGATTTTGCAGCTGGGGAGGTTCTGCACCTAGTAGACAGTTATTGAGAAGCCACCTAGTGGTTAGCCGCCTGTCACTCAAAGCAGCTATTGCATAACTTTAAACCCTGTAGCAGCCAATAACGTAATAACAGCTGATAATGTAATAATGGCCGATAATGTAATAAATTTGGCCTCTTTAAAATGTAATAGGCAAATAACGTAATAACTGTCCAATAACATAATAAAAGTGAAATGAAAAGGTAGTCATTTTTTGGACAAATAACATTTGGTTATTACGTCAAATCTAATAACTGAGCCGATAACATAAGTTATTACATTATTGGCAAAAAAGTTACATATCACTTCAAAAGGTTGTCGGCCAATTTTTACGTTATTGGCCTATTATTTTTTTAAGAGGGCAAATTTATTAGGTTATCAGCCATTATTACGTTATTGGCTGATATTACTTTATTGGCTGCTTTATTCATGCTACATTAATGCAATTTCAGTGGGGTGAGTTCATGGAATTCACCTCCTACACTTACAGTAAATGAAAGGAGAAATTAGCTACACGCTTCTACATGCTTTTTTATTTATGTTACGATCATTACAACTCAGGAAAGTTCCTAACTCACGTAAACATGTTCCACATTTTCCCTTCAGTTCTAGAACTTTATTCTCTGATTATTAAGAGTCACAAATCTGTAGTGTAGCACACCCAAAAGTATAAATATTGCTTCTATCCTCTGGATTGTGTGAACAGTCAGCAGCAGCCAACAAGAATAGGAAACCAGCTCCTCAAATACCCAGAGCATGTTGACTCCCAACAACTATTACTTTTACTACCGCCGTTTGTGCTGTTCGTTTTACTACCACTACTGCTGTTTTGTTACTTTTACTATTTTGAGACAATAATACTTCTTATGGGAATAAGCACGTTTTATTTGCCTAACAATGATCAAAATGAAAGACTAAAATCTAAACTCATGCACTGCACAAACATATTAACACACAGTGACAATTCCTACATAGTTTAATGTCTGCTTTCTAAAGCTGGCCAGACGAGAGTAAAAGAGAAGCAGAACAAGCCCATTCATAAAAAACAACAGTAAATCCCTGGAATAGGGTCAAAAAAGGGAGGTTCACAGAATAGCATCTCTTTATGATGTGCATGTGCTTACATTTCTTTCTCCATCTGACCTAAAAGCTGTCATCTGATGCACAAGATGACATGAAAAACCACAATCTGATGCGTGTGTGTCTAGTTCTATGACGACAGAGTTTAAAAAAAGAAGATATCAAGAGAAAAAGTTGGATTTATGTAATTTTGCACAAGATCAGAGTGTTGCATTGATGTCATCTTGGGCAAGAGAGTCAACCCCTACAATTTTGGTGGTTGTTGTGACCATTATGCTCTAAACCACACTAGTGAACTGACCTTTTGAAACTGCTGGTTGGAATTTTGACCAATCCCTCAAATAATAAAATAAATTAAAATAAAATAAAATAAACTTAAAAGGTGCCTAAGACAGCAAGCAATAATCTGAGTGTTAATCACTTTACCCATTTGTATCTTATGTAAAGGTTGGGGAATGATTTGAATTCCATCACTGACATGACAACACCTGTCATTCCGCTTTTGGCTCTGTTCCAACCTCATTTAGTTTAAATGGAGGCTCATTGCTGAATTCAACATGCATGCTTACATTCATTTGCTGCATTGTAAGGAGATGGATTAAAAAGTTGCACAGGCATGCTTTGGGACTGCTGTGTGTGCCTATTTATTTGCTTTCATTTAAAGTTTGCATAAAAACGACTGTTCGCTTGTATCATATTTTTCATACTCTACTTCAGCAAGAATTTACCTTCCAGGCAAGTTTGCAACTGAGTTCCACAGGCACACTAGTAATGAATAATAACTTCCATCAATGTAATCCCTGCACAACACAAACAAACGTAGGCAATGAAAGGCAAATTTCACCCGGGGAAATTAGAAATGTTCACTTTATAGCTATTTTTGAACAAGCTACTTGCATCATGCTTAGATATTACTAGAATGAGTTTTGAGGAAGTGAGTCAGATACTGTACAGGTAGAATAAAAGACACCACTAGTAACGAAAGAAGTCCTTACAAATCTGTCTGACTGCTGACACTTAATTAACTGATCCTCATTCAGTTAATACTCAGAGTGATGGGGGAAAATCAAACCTGATCCTTCATTTCTAATTTTTCATCATTAAATCTGTAGCTGTATTCATACAGTTTTTCTTACTTTTTCTACTTTTATGGAGCTGCCACCAAATATTGTTATACTGTATATAATGACAATAAAGGTTTTCTATTCTATTCTAAAGTTCACCTTTATCCAGAAGATAGCGTAACATCAATGAAGTTATGAACCAAAAATTTCCCAACTTGACATCTTTCTAACCATCTTTTCTCCAAATATGCAAAACAGCAAGAAAATCTAATGTGAGCAGCAAAACGGAACATACCGTTTGGACTCAAACAGCCCATTTGAATATCGCTGCGAAAATTGTCATGTTTTAAGCACCAAATTGGGATGTGCTACAAAAATCAGCAAACTGGGACATCCTCGTTGATATGGAGATGCTTTTGGCAGAGAAAATGGCACGCCTCATATATTATGCTAAAAAAACACACATTTGAAAAGGAAAGTCGGATGTTGGTAGCAGGAAATTGGGGGGTAAATTGGCACGTCCTCATAGCTTTACATTAATTGTGCTGGCGGTATTGTCAGGGTGTAGCGGGGTGACAGACAGATGGGCGAGGGCTGACACATGTTTTTTGGGGGGAAAGAAGGGGGGGCGGGTAGGGGGGTTCAAATTTGAACACTCCTCATGTTTGAATACAGACACCTGGGGTAATCAACTAGCTGTGTGTAGGTGGTGTGAGTGGCGTGCAGCGCTGTATTCACCCGTAAGCTTCTCTGTCCCTGTCTGTCTTGCTGTCAGGGTCTCTCACTCGCTTCCTGGTGTCAGGTACACTGTCATGTTTGCTGACTGATTAAGAATCAATGTAATGTAGCTACATTTCTTTACAAAAAAAAGAAAAGAAAAAAAGAGGTTTAAATTATGGAAGCAAGGTATTTATTTCTGTTTGAGCTCCGGGTATGGCTGATCTCAATGCTATTAAAAATTCATTCACTGGTAATACCCTCCCACTCGTCCCCCCACCCCCCTTCTTGCTTCTGTAGCGGGCCCCCATTTACTCACTGGTATCTCTGTCTCTTTGTGTCAGTTCACTTCATTTTATTGGCATAGGGTGTGATTCACTGTCTCTAGCTCTCTTTGTTCGGTTTGTCTCCGCTTTCATTCTGTGTCTCCGTCTCTCTCTCTCTCTCTCTCTCACCGCTCTCTTCAAAAATCTGGCATGGAATCGAGACAGGAGGGCTCCCGCTGCTTTTCTGACACACTCTTCCTTTCTTAAATCAAAACCAACTGAGGCAAAATCAGGTTATTACCTTAGCTGTGTTTCTCCTCTCTCTCTCTCTCTCTCTCTCTCTTGCCCATTCATCCGTTTTTGCTCAAGGTCTATGAAATTCTGCACTTTGAAAAGCAGAGGGCAGCTGGTCAGTCAGAAGAAAAGGGCGCAAGTTGGATTTGAAAAGGGATTGCTGCATCAATAAAGGAGGAAAAATAAATAAAAGTGCGAGATGGACGTCTGACAGGCGAGTATGTGCGTGTTGTCGGTGCATACACTCGCCTCTCAGTCGACCTTAAAAACTGTTACGCTTCATGCTCCTCACATGCGCACACACACACACACACACACACACACACACACACACACACACACACACACACACACACACACACACACACACACACACACACACACACACACACACACACACACACACACACACACACACAGACTAACAGTCCCACCATGTGGGGTGTTGTTAGCTGTCTGGCCCGGTTTGTTGTGGTCAGATATTTGTGATCCATGCACTGCCTTTCATCTGAAGAAGAGAAACAGGCATTGACCACAGCATTTGTCTTTATGTGATCTGAGAAAGAAGAAGCTGCTTACTTTCTGCAAATGAAACAACTTTTTTTTGCGGATAGCGAGGGAGGGAATAAACGGAGCATTGGACAGGCAGGGGGAGAGCAGGGAGGATGAGAAATATTTGATGAACAAACTCAAATAACTTCAAATAAGTTCACCAGAGTGAGAGATGAGAGGAGGAGAGGAATGAGGTAATGGTAAATAGGATCTAACTTTCAGCAGAGTTGCAAAACTGGATGGAGGGATGGGAAGAAGGAGAAAGTGATGATTTTATAGATAGAAGCTTAAAAAAATATCCTGCTCTGAAGTGATAGCTGGAAAAGGATGAAAGAAGTTATAATGAATATGACGGGCTAAAGAGTTGGAGGAGCCGGGTCCAAAAACCCAAGGACGATCGGTAAACAGGATGGCAGAGAGAGTCAAGCTGATATAAACAACCTCTACTAAAGGCAATGATAAAGATGGAGGAACGGCTATATCAGTGATGGATGATCAGTGATGATGACGGATGAATGAATGATTGGAGGAGAAGGGAGGGAGGGAGAGGCTGTAAACAAGTCTGAATAACCTCATAAGAGAGGCAAAATCACAAGAGGAAAGATGGATGGTAAGTAGTTAAGCAAAAGATGAAAGAAAATAGTGGAATAAGTAACCTTCTTCGCTAACCTTGAAGCAGGATAGAAAAAGAGTCCAAAAATTAACACTCTTAGCCAACTGTGGTGGAGGAATTCAAGAGAGTGAATGAAAAGGTTGGAGGCTGAAGAGGCAGGATAAAGAAATAATGAAAGAAAGGAAATGTATGCAATGAAATAAAAGGGTGGTAAAACAAATAGATATGGGAGGAGAGACCTTCAGGTTCTTCAAAGATGCAAAAAGAAGAAATGAAAAAAAAAGACAGTCCTTAACTTATGCTGAACTTCACACTGATACAATTTGCACATATGTCACATACAGAGCTGCAGATTTACCTGTGATCACTACATGTGGTCATCAGTCAGAAATGATGCAAAGCCTTGTAAGGTGCAAAAAAAAATAAATTTAATTTAATTTAATATTGAAATTAAATAAAATTTAATATTGAAATTTAAAAAAGTGACAGTCCTGTTTCCATCGGTCTATGTTGATGTGCATTTTGCATTATTGCTTTAGAATAGTTTGTCTAGCTCTTCTGCTTTTTTGGAAAAATAGTCAGTCAGTCATCTTATATACCAGCTTATTCCTCATTAAGGTCGCAGGGGTCTGCTGGAGCCAATACCAGCGCATTACGGCGAGAGGCAGGGATACACCCCAGATGGTCGCCAGCCAATCGTGGAGCACACACACCATTCACTCACACATTCACACCTACGGGCAATTTAGATTTGCTACTTAACCTCAGCATGTTTTTGGACTGTGGGAGGAAGCCGGAGTACCCAGTGAAAACCCACACAGACACGGGGAGAACATGCAAACTCCACACAAAAAGGTCCCAGACCCAGGACCAAGGAGGTCTTGAACCTGTAACCTTCTTGCTGTGAGGCAACAATGCTAATCCCTGCGCCACTGGAAAAATTGTAAATGTGCTAAATGTGAGATGGAAACAGCTTTGGTGAATAAAATCCGATGTAGCACACACCTAATCCACATTTTTCTGTTTTGTGACATTTCAAAAGTTTTGTGAGATTTCAACAGTTTTCTCAAAATTGGCTTGACAAGTACATTCAAAGTGTTTTTTTTCTTCTTACAATTAGTCCGATATTGAATAGAATTAGCTCTATCCATTGGCAGATAATTTATATTATTTAATGTTTTTTTCCTGATTTGGGTCAATTTGGTCTTGTTTTAAGAAATCAAGACTATGATTTTCTTAAAAAAAGATTAAATTGATGAAATCAAGAAATAAGCCAAGTTCTCTGCCAGTGGAAAAGGTTAATTCTACCCAATATTGAAGTAATTGTACCAAAAACAAGACATTTTCACCTGTTGAGATTTCAGTTTTTCCAGTGTAGATGGAAACAATATATTGACAGTACAGAACTACAGATAAATTTAAAGCAGCTTTCAGCCTGACTCTGCTATTGCTGCAGGTTTTGCTGTTGCTTTTTTCTTAAGAATTGCCCCTTCTAAAAAATGGAAGTAATGTGAAGCAGTAGGGATGTCAGCGTTTACAGGCATGCGTGTTTGCATACACTCGTGTTTTCCTGCCTGTTTTTGTGTCGCTGCAGGGCCCATGTGACAGGGTCAGACTGAAACTTTTATGTGTCCTCACCCCACCAGCGATGGCTCCACGACATTATCACAAGACTACAACAGACCCAATGAACACAGTTGACTACTTTGTTCAACAACCCCTCTAAAAAAAAGAGAGAAAAAACAAGCCAAACCAGAGCTAACTGAAGATTGAAATAGCTTATTTTGGAAGCATCAAAAAATATATATATTTTTTTAAGACAGATTTCCACTGAAATGTGACTATTGCATGCTATAGGGATGTTTATGTCCACTCCAATTCACCTGATATGTCTTTGAACTGGAGGAACCTGGAACAGCAGGATAAACGCTCCACAAGTTCATGGAAAGTCAGTTCTGGTCAGGATCAAACCCACAGCATGTTTTTCTTTGAGGAGACACTATGACCTTAATAGTATTTCACTTGTTGAAAGCAAAATCCAATAATGGCATTTACCTGTGTTATTCACAAGTCTTTCTTTGAATAGCATTACTTTTAGCTACTTAGATTCCAAGAACATACTATATTAAATCTGCTGCATGTACATACTATTGTGTGGTTATAACGAGATCCAGATCATTTATATGTACACTTCACTCTGTTAAATGGTCGTCCTTTTGCTGATATTTCACAGGAATGCTCCGCCTTGAAACAACTCAAAAGTTATTTTTGTTTTACATATGTGATTTAAAACCTGAACAAATCTCAAGTCTGGAATTCATGAATGAAATGAATTCACAGCGTTTCCAAAGGGGTTCGACAAGGCTCTGTTGTATTCGTCCCAGCGGCCCATCCTCTCTCACCTGTGCAAATTACTGTGTGTAAACAGACTGGATCACACTAGCTTCATGTGGTTAGCCACTTCCTTGGTCAAGGCAGGCTCAGCTAAGGAGAAATAAGCCATTTCCTGTATACCGAGGGAACGATATGCCCGACTGTAAGATACTTTAATATGTTCCAGGTGGTGGGTGGATTTTATCTAGAATTTAGAGTACTCAACAGGGGACTTGTCCAGTAATTTATAGTCCCTTGAACACTTGTTTTCACCGGTTTAAAATCTTTAAAACATGCAAACTGTATACAGCTTCTTTTTTCAAATACAAGAAACATATGAAAACAAGTAATTATGCTTCTTATTCCACCTATGTTAACATCATTTACTCTCAGATGGGGCAAAATAAAACATGTGATTTATGCACATAATTTAATTTGGATATCCTGTTTTAACATGAGACCTTTAAAGTATTGTAATTGTAGACATGACTCATTTTAAAGTCATATTCGTCTTGGCTTTTTGGCATTTTTCATTTCATTTGTGCATATACTTATCCTCAAGTCCATGTCTGGCAAATATGTCAGTTCCCTCCTACTGACTTACTTACCTCTAGCTTACAACTAAAGGATGTTTTTAATGCAAAGCTAAACAGAAATAAAAGAGTGCTTACCTTGAAGATTTCTTCATGAAGGGGCTCTTTTCGTAGAATTCAGAATTGCTGGTTATTGAAAAAAAGACAAATTCCTGGTTGTAAACAGTGCAGAAGCCACTTCACTAGAAGTTGCTATCAATCTACTTTCAGCAGTAGATAAGTGAATACTCATATCTATTGTTTGTCTGCTTATTTATCAGAATAATCATCT
Organism: Lepturacanthus savala; assembly: GCA_030544235.1. Taxonomy (NCBI): domain Eukaryota; kingdom Metazoa; phylum Chordata; class Actinopteri; order Scombriformes; family Trichiuridae; genus Lepturacanthus; species Lepturacanthus savala. The sequence goes on from CM060467.1 coordinate 5,904,755, forward strand.
TTGGGAATTTGTGAGAAAAGTCAGTATTCTTAATTGCTTAACCTCACATCTCTGAAAAAAACTCTTTTGTTTCACATACTGTGATGCATTTTATCATGAACTCAGGCTAAATCCTGAATGTTACTGATAGTGTTTAGTCTCCCTGACAGCTTATTTTGGAGGCTGAGTCCTGATCTCGTACAGTGATATGCGAGTTGCACAGCATAAATGTTCTATCAGGCAAGTAAACAATATGCAGATGGGGAGGTTTAAAAATATATGCTCAAGTCTCTTTCTCACTCTTTTTTTTTTTTTTTTTTTTTTTACAATAACACAGTAAGTTGTGCATTAATAAAACACAAAGAATCAAATATTCACTGCATATTTAAATATTGAAAGTGGTATCAACATCTAAATTGTATGAGTTAGTTAGATCATAAATACACAATGAGCTTGAGCTGCAAGAATATATGATGCGATATGTGTTGGCGCTTTGAAAGGATCATTTATAAAATCTTATAACGTTTATAGAAGAAGCCTGACAAGGTAATCTCAAACACTGCTGGAATTTCTAAACTTGACCTTGTGCATGTGTGTTTGTGTGTGTGGTGTGTGATAAAGAAGCATTCCAGCCAGAGTGGAGGCATGTACTGGCTAATCCACAGGCCAAAACACACACGCGGTTAAGTTTCCATGACCTCAACTCTATGCTGTTCAAACACACACACAAACGCAGGCATACACACACACACACACACACACACACACACACACACACACACACACACACACACACACACACACACACACACACACACACACACACACACACACACACACACACACACACACACTTTCACATGCACACAGAACAATTGCCTAATGGGCTAAAATGTATAAGACTTCATTGTTCACAGTTAATTGTAAAAACCCTATCTGATCAACTCATCTTAAACATACAGTCTGAGACTTGAGAAATTATAATGTGACACAACAATACACTGGCAGAAATTGTATTGTCCACTATATGCATGCATGGTCATCTTGTCACCATTTCTACAGTCACGCAAGACCAATAATAGCCTTTGGTCTGTATTGAAAACACATTCAACATATGGTTCTCACAAAAAGCACCAGTTTGTACAATAATGAAGTCACATTGTCTCTTCTTCTTGCTTTAACTTTCTGCTTTCTTTTCCTTTTCCGCTGTCTTTATTCTCGTTCTCTCACTTGCTGCCTCCCCTTTTTTTGAATTGCAACATTTTGTCAATTACCATTTAGTTCATTGTTAACCCACAGAGGAAAAGCGCAGTGTGTTCTGTAATACCACAGGAGTTCTGTCATCTTCGGAACAATTATGTCAATTAGCTCACATTTAAATGCTTTCCCCGAGTAATAGCAGTCCAATGAAGTGACAACCACCCAATTAATTCACTCTAATTGCTCAGTTGGTACAGTCAATCAGTCATAACGTTCCTCTTCTCCCCTCCCTTGCTCTCTCCCTCTCTCTCTCTCTGATTTCTGTCTTGCTTTCAGCACACATTCCACACTCAGTGGCCTGACTCACCACCTGTCAATCACATATAAACTCGCCTTTCCACCCCTCTAGAGACGGAGGTGCATTCCAGCATGTTGACATCATGGCCATGTTGCCAGTCAGCACATTTGACTTCTAACATACCACTGAGAAAAAAACATAGTTGTTGACTAGAAAAATCCCAGTTGGAGAAGAAAGTATTAGACAGAGAACAGGACATCAAGTTTAAAGAGTAACTCAACCCCAAACCCACATTTGTCAGCTTAAAATCTACATTAGATATGACTTTATTTATCCCGTTGGGAGGTTCCTTCAGGGAAATACATACACACAATATGTAATATTCTAACTAGAAACTACTAGTAAAACTAGTAAAGATACATGTGGGTGTGTAACATCTACTATTGTAGACACTATTGTCTGTTATAGTTATGAGTTCAGGTGCGTTGTTGATTGAGTCAGGCCCAAATCTTGACATTTTAGTGCAAATGATTTACATTCTACATTTATTTTTTTGTTGTGATACATATAGTGCTCTCTACAGGTAGAAACTCAGCTAATGCAATAGAATTTTGCTTTTGGCTATGTTAAAAAAAAAAAATGATGCCATGTCTGGCACTATTAACACCCCCTTACAACTAGCAGCAGCTAACTGCTAACTAGTGAGTCATAAACACTTCATGCCCCATTCTTGCAACTTAGATCAATTAACACAAACAAATATATATCACCGTTGACATGATAGATTGCTGGATCAATATGGCTCATCTTAGAGTATTTGAACTAATGGAGCCAAGCACAAGTTCAGACAGGAAGTCTGTCTTTTGCATACTTAAGCCTGTAAATGTATGTCTCTCCCTGCATTCACATCTAGAATGCACGCTCTCACATAATTTCCTGGCTGGTTATTTTTTTCCTAATGCTGTCAGTTGGTACATCAGCTGATCACATCAGCTGGTCATGTCTAACAGCACAGCAACACACTTTCCTTGTTGCTGCTGTATTTTTAAATGTGCTTCTCTCTCCCCTTTAGTGTGTTGAGCTGCAAACTCCTTCACCATCGCCATCACCACCCGGTCTTCATCATTCTTCAGACTATCGGTCTCAGCAGAGTCATCAGCCACCGCCACCACTACTGACTCCACGGGGGATTTTACTTCACCGCTGCTCATGGATGATGCCCCCTCGATCCCAACATCTCCCTATAGAGTCGAAGCTCCAAAGACTTTCTAAACACAACTAACAATTCATCATTTTTATAATAAACAATTATCCTTACTTCCTTCACTTGTCTCTACTGATTTAAATAATTCCAGAAGCTCAACTGTTATATGTCATGTAAGATTTACAGTTTGCCCTTATTGCTTCTTGCAATTAACCCTCAGACAAGTTTTCCGAGACACTTACTATAGAGTTGACTGGTGTGACAGTATTATATTTTAGCATTTTGTCATAAAAAAATTAATAAAACAATATGTTTGCAGCAGTCTTTAGATCTATGATTAGATCTATGAGTCCAACATTTTCCATAGATAACTGTCTGCGGCAGTGTGGAGAAGCTTTGAGACTGTTTATTATGGTTGTTATAGTTAACCCATTGAAGCCTATGAGCCTTTAAGACTATGACGGTCATTTTATACTCATAAAGCTTTTTTTCTGACATTACTTTAGGACATGGGTGATCTGAACTATTTAACATGGATGTCACTGACACACATGCTTCTATAAGATAACATTTTTTGAACATATTTTTTCCCAGACTGATTTAAAGACTTGCCCACCACATACATCTGTTATCCGAGGACTCTCATCTCCATCTGTTATAGTTATTCAGATGGAGATAAGTTTTTAGTCATTAAATGTGTTTTGAATGGGGCATTCAGTTTGAAGTAGTTCAACACTTCACAGATTTTTTTTTTTTTATCCTGCTCTGTTGAGAAAGAAATCATGCACAATTCACCATAAATGTTCACTGACAATAGACATTTCTCTACACACTTGATAGTTATCAACCTCTGACTTTTTCAAAGTTAGAGATTCAAAGCTAAAATGCAACTGGTGTTTTACATTACTATTGCGCTCTGTATTCAAAATGTCAACAATGAAAGACCTTCATTCAAGTTTGATAATAACAGCATGTACAGAGATGGAAAGATACAGTGATACAAAGTTTTAGAGAGAAATTATTTTCTTATTCCTGTGTAGTGTCAAGTAGAGTCAAGTAGAGAAGGCTGTGAAAAGATGAGAAGTAGAGGAGAGAGTTGCAAGTTATGCAGTGTGCTCCATATTCTCAGTCATTAGTTGAAATCCACATGAGTAATAAGTACACATTATGTGCCTTCTGTGGCACCATCACACGCCATTATGAGAAATATTGTTTGAAAATATCATTTTCCCTCAGTGATGTTTAATTGTCCCTCAACCGATCTGCTTGTTCTCTTTTTCATTCTGGTTCCCACCACTAATTAGGAATGGGATTTAACTGCTGATACACTTTAGTGCGTGATCAGAACACACCCAGCCATTATATATATATAAAAAAAGGACCCATTATGTGGTGTAGGCCTGGCCACTAAAACCATGGGGTGGAGAGATTGAAGGGGAGGGGACAGCTGGTGACCGTTTCTCTCTTCTTTTTTCTTTTTCTCCCCATTTGTTTCCTCTGCCCTCTGATTCTTTCTCTCTATGTCTCTCAGTTATTCTCTCACCACACTCGTCTATCCGAGTTTCACCTTCTTCTTTACCCTCCATCCTCACCCACTCATTCCTTCACTCTCTTGCCACGAGAAGACCTAATATGAACTTTTGACAGGAACTGGGATCTTTGTTTTATTGCCAGTGTTACTGTGAATGCCCTCATAAATCTAATGCTGTAATGCCTTTGAAACACCTTCTAGCCCCCCCCCCCTCCTTCTCTCTCTCTCTCTCTCCCACTTTCCTTCACGTACAACGAAACACGCACAATCGTGCACACACAGATGTGATGTGCGAGAACGAGGGCTTTGAGGTTGTTTGGGCCCGCCTCAGACACAGCCGCTCCAGTGTTTGTTTGCAATTTCCACTGGCTCTGGTCCATTCCACCAAACCCATGGGAATTTTGTGGATCAGCATCTTCTCAAAAGGCTCCTGGGCGTCAAAGTGTATAACTGAGCTCGGAAAGAGTGCAATGAGGTTGTTGTTTTTATGTGGTATTTCTATTTTTGTGTCGAAGGAGTAATAAGAGCAAGACCTGGTGACACTAATTATCCAGTTAATAATGAATAGAAATGCATTTCTACATGTCATATTCTTTACTCTGTGTGAATCCTGATTGTACAATTATCTATATTTTATCTATTATTTATTTGCTTTCATTGTTTTACAATATTGAGTTAAATATTAAAAACATAAAAAGGCAATAGGATTAGTCATGTAGAAAGTTTTATAGAAAACTATAAGTGAGACTTTGCATTGCATTACAAAGAATAACACTGACAGGATGATCTGTGGTTACATGTAATTGCTGTTACATACGTACTGCTTGTCAGTTTGTGTCAGTTCAGCTCCTGTGATAATGTTTAGAATATTGCCTGCAGGGATATTTGCAGTTAGCATGTGAATCTATAGATACATACAGCGTTGGAGGAGTCACATACATGCATTGCTCACTAGGTTTTTTTGCATTGTGCAGTGAAGGGGATATGATCGAAGTCAAAAGTAGGAGCTTTCTCATATTTTTAGTCTAGTGTGGTCAACATGTGGAAGAATTCAGTCAGACACTAGCGACATTGTGTCACCGCAGCATTCAAATCATAACAGGTGGAGTTCACTTTTTAAGGTCAATGTTGTTTCACTCTCTCTGCTCAGACTCTCCCACGCAACAGTAGGAAACATGCAGTATATGTTTGACCTGAAATTGAACAGTATAGGTGCCTGGGATATTTATTGAATAAATAAAAATATAAAATGTTGTAAATGCACAGTGACCTTTAGTTTTTATTGCAGATTGAAGAGGCCAGGTGCATTTTATGGATTACAGCGGTGGGCTGTTCAAGCAGATGTATAAAACCCTTCTATAAATATACAAATATAACCCTGGCATCATGTCTTAAGCTGAGAAAACGGTTCAGAGAAAATAAAAAAAAAAAAAAATCAATCTACTCATCCATCCGCATGTGCTTCATGTTAAGTCATCATTCTGGAAGCAGAAATTTGAAGCTTTTCATGTAACTGGAGAATAACGCATGCATCTAAACACAGACTGTTTCTTTCAGGTGAAAGTGAGAGTCAGACTCACCTGGTCTAGACAGGACCGCGTGTGACTGTTACATTCTCTCTTTGTTGTCTATTACTGTACACAATACCTGTCTGCCTTTTTCAATTTCCACCTGGCATTCTTTTTCTATGCAACTCTTATTGTCTGTATCTCCCTCTCTCTCCCTGTCCCTTTGCTCCTACATCTGATTACATGAATAATTTACTGCATGTAAATCCTCAGCAGCTGCTCGGAGCTGTTTTGCCCTCCTGTTCACTTTCAGGTTAAGATAGGTGTTTTTTTTTTCAACCTTGTCACCTCTCTCTCTCTTTTTGTACCTAGGGTTATGCTCTCTCTCTCTAGTTCTTCCCATTGGGTCCTAATGGCTGAGGTATTTTAAGTGCACTGTACTTTGTTGTTATATCACATGAACAAACATTTACTATATGACTTCACATCCCCACTATCTAGATACTTATTTTTACTCAAAGCGCCTCCTGATTACAGTTCTTTGTACAGCTATGCATAACTCAGAATATTGTCTCTCTGTCACTTCAGCCTTCCAATGCTTTCTTCAATTGTCCTTTCAATCAAGCTCCTAGGTTGGACTCTAAGCATATTTTTTCATGTACACGTAAAAGTAATTTCATGTTGAAAAGAATGAAAAAAATTAGTGGTTCCACACAAGAAAATCTATCAAAAAATAACACAAGGCTTATTCAAGGGAGGAAAAAAAGACAACGAAAGGAAAGCATTACCTTTGGCTCTGTTAAATAATTTCTTTTTTCTCCATTCAGTTGCAATTGTTCGAAGTCAGAGCTGATCTCTTCAATATTATTGCTAATCTAACTTCAAAGGGGTTGCAGTCATGTTAAAGCACTTTTTTTAATTGTGATAAGGAATATTCTTTCATGCTTAAACCATTCTCCCCTGTTCATCTGGACAGAATCCATAAATATTGAGGCCTTCTTTTCATTGGCAATTAAAATTAGAATTGGTCACATTTTTCACTGTCAGCCATTTCCTCTGTGCACAAAGACATGTGTGGGCCACACACACAGACGTACACACATGCAGACACACGCAGGACCACACTCCATGCAGACAGTACCATATGTGTGCATGCAGTGGCACCTACAGTATACAGTATACTGAGAATATGTGTCTGTGATGTGTAAGTTAACATAAAGGCAGTACAATAATATAATAATAATACATCTGATTCATATAGCACTTGTTCAGGTACTCAGAGATGCTTAAACAGTTAGAAGGCAGCAGACTGGATGGCTGGTTAGATCCTATTTGCAAAAAAATATTGACTTAGTGGTAGGAGACAGCACCATTTAAAAAAAAAGTTTACTCTGATTGTTGTGGTGTAACTTTAATTCACACCAAATTTTAATAGATGATTTTAACCCTTTCCTTAACCCTAACCAACAGTTTCGATAACCAGACTGTAACTACAGCATTGTCACAGCTTATATATGAGGATACATATGATGTTGTCCTGCTAATAGATACAGAATTAGAAAATATTCTGTGGAGTGTCGGGGGCGACCATGACCTGGTTTGGGGTTGTTGTCTTATTGAAACACACATTTCAAGGGTATTTCCTCTTTGGCATGAGGAAACGTGCCTTCGAGTATACTGCTATAGGCAAACTGATCCATGGTGTGTCTGGTTAAGTTGAAGCACTTTTTGTCCTTTGACATATTAGATTGAGGTTTTGCCAGGTTTCAGTCACGTGGTCATGATCACGCAGCGATTTTAAGTGGAGGGCAGGAAGTAAACATGGTTATGGCTTTCCATTCAATTTCGAGAAAAAGATATCATGAATTAATCAAAAAATATAATGTGGACATGACTCCTATTTAATGGATTTCAATGGATTTTCAACAGAACTGAACGATTTGCAGACAATTGAGGCCATTGACAAATAATGACACAAAACAGCAAATTAATGGCTAAAAAAGTTTGGAGGCATACAGGATGCATAGTGAAAGCAGCATGTTAGCAGAGCAGCTGCATAGCATGCATTCGGGTACAGAAACACTATGTAGGTCACCTGGGTTTGGTAGCGCTCAGAGCCCAACACACAATCACCCTTGTTACTTGTGTAAAATGGAAGAAAAGAAACTTGAAGCTTAAATATAGACTAGCACAGCCCGTGTCAGAGAGCTGTAATCGATTAAAATAGAGGCATCGCTTCTGTCTCAGGTGACAAAAGCTCAGGTAGAACTGAGTTTAGAGTTAATGCTTGACTCTGAAGAATTAACTGACACTGGCAATGCAAACAGAAGCAAGCAGCTCTGGACAATTATATGCATATAGTGCAACTTCTCTCATAAACTTATCTTCTAACCACAGTCGGTTACAATATGAAAGCCATGCTTGAGAAGTATACCATCATTTTACTTCAGATTAGGTCTCCTTCAGTATGTTGCCACCCATAAATTAATTATCATGTCATAACAGACATGTGCTTTAGGCTAAGAGGGTGGTCACTCAATCCCCCCACCCCCCAATGAACACACACACACACACACACACACACACACACACACACACACACACACACACACACACACACACACACACACACACACACACACACACACACACACACACACACACACACACACACACACACACACACACACACAAATACACACAGAAAAACTCCTCTGGTGACAAACCGACTTCAGTCAGACTGACAGCTCTATGTTTCACTTGCAGAAGCTCTCACACTTCACCACCACAGTGCAACTTTGCACTGCAGTCAGTCAGCAAAACTGTTCGAACCGACTTTCTCACTGACAACACTTGAAGTGGGATCTGCTCCTAAGTTTGGAGGATAAACTATTAGTGACGCTGAGGGAACAGAAGCAGCCTACTTCGGCTCGTTCCCCTTCACCTCAACTCACGGCGGCGTGCCTTTTGCGCTGCAGTCAGTCTAGATATTGAGTTTTGGCTGACATGGCTCGGCTGGCTCGTTGCTTGTTTAGCAGTCTGAGCCAAGCATATGCATGTACGGCTGTGTGTGCGTATGTGTTTATGTGCATACGTGCCTGTACTTGTGTTTCTGCAGGATTTGTGTACATGTGTGTCAATGCATGACTTTGTGCATGCCCCTGTATGCCTGCATGACCTGATTGTGTGTCTACAGTATACAGTATATCCTGGCACATAGTGAGCGAGGGCTGTGAACCTTGGTGGTTGTTTTTTTTTTTTTTTGGTTGTTGTGCAGCATGGCCTCATTACCCAGGTGTTTACCCCCAACCACAGGAAGCGCTTGTCAGTGACGACTGTCTGCTGGCAAACATCGCCTGAGGGAAAGAAAGAGGGAGGGAAGGAGGGAGGGAGGAAAAGAGAGAGGGAGAGACTGAGGGAGACAGGGGGAGGGTGAGTAATAGAAACAAAGCTCTATCTATCTATCTATCTATCTATCTATCTATGCAATCTATCTGTCTCTCTCTCTCTGTGCATGTTCTATATGTGTGTATATGTGTGTGTGTTGTGCCAGTCGAACCCTCACTGGCAGGTCATTGGGTTCCTCCACTCCTTCACCAGCGGAGGGAGGGAGGAAAAGAGAGGAGACATACAAGCTGTTGACAGGGATTTATGAGCTGATAGTGTCAGACTGCAAGCACAACAACAGTCTCCCTGTCTCTGCCTGTCTGCTCACAGAGAAAGAGACAGACTGACAGAACGAATGGAAGAGGAGAAAGGATGGGAGGGGGTTGGGGGAAGGGGGGGGGGGAGGCAGCAGAAAGTCGAGGCAGACAGTGAGTGAGGCAAAGTAATTTGAGTCTTAATGTTGTTTTTGTGATTTCTCCTGTCACAATGGCTTACTGTATGTCTTCCCACCTCCTCTCCTTCTCCCTATTCAGCATCATTGTTGCTGGCTGTCCAGTCATTGCCTTTGTTTGTTTAGACTCATGAGCGAGAAACCATGTGTTCAATGTGTTTTCAATATCAACCTGGTGACAAGGACTGTAGTAAGATGACTATGCACGCATAAAGTGGACAATGTAATTGTCTTCACTACATTGTTGTCATATGTTCTCAAGTCACAAGTTTGTATGTTAAGTTAAAGATTTGATCAGATAGCACATCTACAAATAACTGTGGGAAAAGAACAATTATACATTGTGTGTGTGTGTGTGTGGTGTGTGTGTGTGTGTGTGTGTGTGTGTGTGTGTGTGTGCTTGTGCATGTGCGTTTGCATGTGCATGTGTGTGAGTCTGTTTTTTCAGATTTGTCATGGTGAGTCATGACTGGAATGCTCACTGTTAGATGACACACACTGATATAGTTGGCCTGTCTGTCTGTCTGACATATGAGTGATACAGTCTGGCCGGTAATTTTGTCTAATTGCTGTTCTAAGCATAATCCATAATATCTGCGTCTATTTAAGTTCCGTGACTTCTACTTTATATCCTGTTTTACAAGCCCATTTGGCCATGGGCTATTCATATGAGCCTGCAGATAGTTCTTATATTTTCCTCAGCAGGCTCAACGGCGCTTAGAGAACATTATGAATTCAATTGTTGAACCACTTTGCTTAAACTGACAAGCCATTCATGCTCACAGTGGGATTTTATAATGTCCTTCACTTAGAGTACAGTTTGGTTTGGTAAGTTCGGTCCAGCTACAACACAAGTTTCTCTTAACATACTACTTTTAGGACTTAGTCACACCTCCTGATTTTATCAAAATGGTGTTAATTTCACCCAAGAAGGTGGAAACAGAGGTTCCTATGATCACAACTTTAAAACAATACAATTACTAATACAATTACTATGAATGACTCAAGGAAGAATTAAGTTTTAAAACTCAATATCTCAAAATTGACCAATTAAAGTATGATCTATATGTAAAATCAAAACATGTATTTGACAGATATCAGAACAAATTTAGTGTATTTCTAAAAATGTTATGATTCGTCAATAATGGTTTGATCAAAAGCCAATTGTGTTAAAGATGCAAGCCAGAATCAATTAATTACACTTACAGTTTGTTTGTAATTTGTTATTGGGACACAAACGTGCAGCTGGCTGTTGTTGATTGTTACTGGTGCAGTATATGTCTAAAAGCAGATGTCTAAAAATATACTGCACATCGAGACAATCCGCCCCTCTGAGAAGACACTGACTTTTCGTTTTTGTTATTGCATAATAGGCCCTAAAATATCATGTCCTGTTAAATGTTATGATTTTCATAATAACAGTGATCCAGATGTGAAGTCTACCAGACTGACATGTTGGTAGACAGACAGACTGACAGGGCAAGACACTCGCATACCCGCCGGGGATAATAAAGACGACTACTGATGTATATGTCAGTTTCTATTTAATGATATAGTATGAAAAAAATGGTGATTTATGAAGGCTTGTTTCATTATGCATAGATACACAGACCTTTTTCAAGCAGTGAGTAAAGAACCCGTGTTGAGTTTTAATCTAATGCAAGGTGGCACAAGTAATGAGCATCAATATTTGTGTGTGCAGTGAAGGGAACATAAGGCATCTTTCAAAGCTTTCAGTCCAGCCAACAGCAGTACAGGGGTCTGGGGGTGACAGTTAGACAGTTGAGGTTTGATTGTTTGGTCAAGTTAAACCACTTAGGTCACCTAAAAGAGCAGCAAGACCTCAATAGCATGAGGAGTCTTGCTGTATGATATTAATGCCTGGAGAAAAGGGCTACAGTAAATGATTTGTCATTCTAACACATTTTCATGCTAGCTGCAAGTTAAAGATAACTGCATGTCAGTAAGTCATTGTGCAATAAAAATTCACCAGTGAACTTATGTTATGCAATTACCCCCTTCCTCTTTCAACCACTGTGTACATCCCCTCTGCCTCTGGTCTAATGAGCCTGTTAGAGGTGTTAAATGATTACAGATTAAGTCATTTCAGTGATGCAGCCTTGAGTTTTCATGTACGTCTTCACCCAACAATAGCCTAAATCTGGTCACCAGACAGGTCAGACTCACCCAGAACACTATCCCAATAGTAACTAATGTCTGGATACCTGGAGATGATCTTCAGCCCTAATTGGCAAAAAGGCAGTACAATTAAAACCAAATTAAAACAAAATGATAGATTAATGGTCAATAACTGGTTTATAATACCAGAATACATCTAAGTGCATCAACACACTTGATATAGTCAAGCTGAGTCAGCTGGCCCCTTGGGGAACAAGTGGAAATAATACATAATAAATATATACATACATTAAGTGATCTAAACAATATTCAATTAGAAATCACAATAATCATTGTCAGTCACTTTTGATTGTGTTTATATTTAATTGCATTCAAAGACATATCTGTTGTCTCTATCTTTCTCTCTCTCTCTCTCTCTAATGCAGATCAAACACAAGAGGATGGATCTGATGGAATAAGATGATGTTTGTCATCTCCATTGTCATATAACTTCCTCTGCAAATGAAATGTTCCTATTTCAATATAGTAGCAATGTGCATTAGTGGTAGATGTTTGTGCTGAACTGTACATAAGTCATTACAAATGTATAAATCTATAATTACCTTTTGAGGTCATTTAAATGTCATAACTACTTCAAATAAGAAAATAAGAATGACCAATTCATACCATAGGCATGTGCCACATTAGCCATTTTCTCACCACTGTCCAAATTGATAATGGCAACGTCATTTCTATGGAGACTGCCAGGTGTTTCTCACCATTACCACTATCATCACTTGCCTTACACTTTTTGCCACTAAATGGTAAAGTAATGGGGTACGAAACCTGAAGCACTGAGATGTTCACAAAGACAGATGCAAGAAGGAACTGAGCGGGATTGGTGAGATGAGTGTTGGAGATACGCGTATGAAGTGGTGGTGTTCAGCGTGGGTTGCTGCAGGTAGGGGAACTAGTCGGATGTTGTAAACACTTCAAAATATGAACTTGAAATATATATATATATATATATATATATATATATATAAACATGTATATGTGATATGCAATTGTACTACAAGATGTACTACAAGAACAATATTTTTAAGGCTTTGATGGTTCTTTGCTGGCCATGTTTTGTTCCACAATGCTGTACATGCTTTTCATCAAGGGACCTTGCTTTTTGCTAATGCTTTTCATGCATGTCGATTTGAGAAAACATGTAGTCAGTACAATGTGCAACCCTCGTGTCTGGTACAATAACATATTCACATGCATGTGCTGCACATGTACTGTATCTGTTAAGAAGTAACGATAACAATTTGGTCGCGGGGGAAGACCGACTGTATTAAGTACATGTACTCATACAATATGTAAAGCTCTGTGGAGAAATATGACCAGACTGTAGGGCTCTCATGTGACAATATATGTACAATGATTCACTTTTATCATTGCAACATAGATTATTAATGAATATTGTGTTGTTCTGTGAAAACTCTAGGTAATACACTATAATCTTGTATTAAAATGGATGGGTACTCAAACTGACTGACAACGTGTGGCTACACTTGTCTTTTGAATATATCATCCAGAAGTGTAGGGAAGGTGCAGCGTGCAAGCGAGTATTTCTTTCTTTGCGACATCAAGAGAAGAAAAAATGTCTTTCTCTTCCACACATGTTCTTTAAAGCCCTTTAAGTAGCTTAGAGATGAGTGTCTGTCTGCATGGTGCTGGAGTAATGATGGCAGTGGCTGCAAATGTACTGTACTTTTTTCTAGACAGTCTAGCTTTGGCTCTTAAATTTGGCTCTTATGATGACTTTAGACTTGACTTGACAAAATTAGACGACTTGCAACTAGACTTTGACTTCACTTCTAAGTGAAGGTTTTTGGATGTTAAAACCTTTTTTTTTTTTGGATTTTGCCAATGAACTAAAAACATAAGACTAAAAACTCAGACTTCACCCTGCTGATTATCTGTCTGGGATCTTCTCTGCAATGTCCCACCTAGGAATCAGTGTTTGCTGCCTCTTGGAACATGATTTATGCTGTTTTTGAAACCATTACTGGACCCATTTCAGAGAAAAGTTGTTCTCCTAAGGCTTGCTAAATTCTCATTTAAAAATGAATCCATAGAAATACTTTAAATTGATCAACTGAATAGTTCTGCTTCAGAGCAGAAGGAAAGTGAAGAACACCTTGAATAGTCACTTTGTGTTTGGCTTGGATTTGTCACATCTCAAGAGGTCAATGCCTGTACCAACTTAAAAATATTATAGCTGGGCTAGCCCTACCCACCCCTGCAGGGATCACTTTTTAGGCCTCCCAATTTGTCTGTTTCCAACATTGTCTGTGGTTATAACCCCAGCTACAGTGGTTAGACAGGGCCTCCTATGTTTTACACAGACAGTTTATCGCACTTCCTCTTTCTCTGCCCTGGGCCCTGCAGTCTGTCAGACAGGAAAATCAAAGACTATAGGACATACTATTACAGAGCCAATACTATAATTGCACTGTGCAGCACATGCTGATGATATATAACCTAAAAGTCTCACACATAAATGAAAAACAGGAAGTAAATCTAAGCTGGTTTCCTTCACACGTGAACATAGACTGTTTGCATTACTTGCATTGATTAAGAGTTAGCGAAAGTAAATTGAGTTGATACAAATTGAAGGGTATGCATTTTCTGGCAGGTAGGTGATTTAATGTCTATGAATGCTATTTTGTTGGATCTGAATGGAATTTGTTTTTCTTTAAAAAAAATGTATTAAACGTAACAGAACAGTGATTTTTTTCTACATGGAATGGATCTAAACATCAAATAAAGTGATGTTATTATTTCCTATAGTAGTTTGTAATACCTTCTGTCAGTCTGGACTTGCTTCAGCATAGTTCTGTCAGACAAAGAGAAACAAATTCACTAAGAGGGAACAAATCATAAAAAAAAATGATCTGCATTTTTCTTCATCTCTGTCCAACATCTGGACCAATTCCTACAATCTACTATCTGGAGTATGGATTTGATGTGCTTAAAACAAAACAAAACAAAACAAAAACAAATAAATAAATGATGAAAAGATCATTTCTGAATAGATAAAGAGTAGACATGTTTTATTAGCATTCAAGCTTCACTCTGTATATCTTTGTTTTCCTGTCCCTGACGTTCTTTTCCTGTTCCTGAGTGGTAATACATGAGAGGTTGATACACAGTTCCACTGAAATAATAAACATTACATTAACACAAACTTTTTTAGCTGTAAACTAAATAATATGACTGTTGTGTTAAAAAAGGTCAATGCTGATGTTAATATTTAATTGAATGTTGAATTTTTTTTATGCATATAAAATCATAATTTTAGGTGTTGAAAATGGGAAAACAGTCAACCACAGTGTAAAACCAGTACTGAAAAAAGCAGATCGAATCAGGGCCAGTGCGGGGATAGGAGACTATGTGAGATGTTGCTATGTCATGAAATTTATATAAATGGTATAACATTAACGCCAACCTCCCCCAGCCCCCAGTATAAGCATGAGTCTGTGAAAGCAGCCCACTAATTTTCAAATGCTGATCAAGACACATCGTCAGCCAACACAGAACTGAGAGGACACAATGACATATAAATGACCCAGTCATTTTTTAAATAACCTTGTATGGGTTTAATTTGGTTTAATTTTCTTTACTTATCTGCTGTTGATCTCTCCATCTGTGTTTGGGAGCTCTGTTCAGTAACAGTTCAGTAACAGCTCTGCTGCTCTAGCTCATGAATCTAAAACTGTCTTTATGTTAATAAAAATCTATGTTATACTACTTGATCTAAGACTTTGGAGAGGTATGGTAATTTGAAGATTGGTCTGTAACTATCAGGGTTCAGAGGTTCAAGATGTCTTTAAAAGCAGACGGATAATGGTGTGTTTGAAATATGAAGGAGCACAACCAGCGGCCAGCGATCTATTTATGATGTAAGATGTATGGGCCAAAGAAGTCAAAGATCTGTAATAGAAATTTAGTGGGTATGATATCTAGGTGACATGACGTGGGTTTCAAGTGTGTAATTATCTCTTTTAAGGATGGAAGAGATGTGGGTTAAAAGTGAAGTGTTGAATAAAGTTCTTGCGAACCAATGGTGAGACCAACGAAGGGTTGTCACCCTGCGGCGTAATCTGGAGTTTAATAAGAGAGATTTTATTGATGAGGTACTTTTGAAATTTATCACATTTTTCAGGCGAGGAATCGATCTCATGGCTGGCAGGGGAGTTGGTGACATGCTAAATTACATTGAATAAAACTACAGCAGTTCTGACAGTTCTGAGCTCTTTGAGATATTCTTTCAAAATGTCAAGTTAATGTGTTGTATATTTGTCTTCCATGATTGTTCAGCTTTCCTACAGATGTGTTGCAGAGCCCCAGAATGTGTTCATTAAACCAGGGCAGGACTCTAGATTTAGATTTCTTGTCTCTCAGAGGAGCAATAGTGTCTAAGATAGCTATACAAGTACTGTGAAAATGACCAACTAGAGATGTAAGAAAGGTGCTAGAGTTGGTGGTAAAGGCTTCACAGAATTTCCATTGCCAAGATAGCGAGGTCTAAATGAGGTGCATAACTAGGGAGCAGAAGCAGAGCCTTGAAGCTAATTGTATTGTGATCTAACATATCAGTGGCGTCTATAACAAGGTCTATGGGAACAAAGTCAGATGACAGTACTAAGTCTAAAGTGTTACCCATGACCTGGATAGAACCACTGACAGATTGAATAACACCAAATGATTTGAATAAGTTCAGGGATTCTCTCTGTTGGAGGAGCAATATACATGGATATCGAAGATGCTATGAGATAGAAACTCTGAGAACTCTGGAAAAAACTGGAATTGCTTTAGGTGGACTATATACCAAAATACAGAGCATATGGGTTTTACCTGTGATTAAAAAGCTGAGATATTCAAAGGAGGAATAAATAAGGATGTTGGACTGCATTCATGTTTCTTCTTGCAGATGACTCCTTGACCACCTGTGCACCGCTATGTCCTGGGCTGATTAAGATGTGAGTAGCCAAGAGGAGTTTCTTCAATTAATGATGAAACATCTTCTTGACATGTCCAGGTTTCAGTGATCATAAACATATCCAAGCAGTTGGATAGAATACATTCATTACAGATGAAAGACTTATTTGAGAGGGGTGTTATGTTTAACAAACCAATTTTGATTGGAACTGCTTGATTAAATTGGTAAGTAGGTAAACATATTAATTAAATGAATATGGATATTCTTCCTCACAGCTGCTTTCATTAATGATGGGGAGGTATATGATTTACATCAACTGGAATGGACAAAGAATAGAATTCAAAGTATTAAGATAGCTAGAGACTTGCACAAGTGACAGTGGGTGTTGATTTTGGTGAATTCGATTTTGCGGAATTAAAATTAAACAAATCATTCTGAACATTACAAGTGCAGTGATCACAGGTAAATGAGTGGAGTAAGGGGAAATGGAAGGGAGAGCTACAAGAGCAGGTCAGTGCCTGTTATATGCTGTAATTAAATTAACAGAATTGATCCGGCAAGGACTTGGACCCAGAGGACCTCAAACACTTTCCAGCTGGCCAATGATGTTGTTATATTTGTTTGAATGTAGGTTAAGATGCTAGGATGAAAGGTGAAACGTTTTCAAGCTCCAAGAAAAAGCTTGAAAAATCCTTGACTAGGTTAAGACGCTAGAAAAAAAAATTTAAAGTCTAATGCCAACATCAAACTGACAGAATACTAATGACAGATGACTGTCACAAATTTCATAATATTAACATACACACAACATGAAATTCTAACATACTTAAACCTTGGAATTTTACTGACGGGTTTGATGACAGACCAACCTTGGTTTTGATGTCAACACAATTTTTATTTCCTAACTAAAAGTTTGACCTCAGTCTGACATTAGAGTCCAATATCCTTCTGACATCAGATTGACGTCCAGTACTTGCTGGGTATGGGGCCAGCTGCCTGAAGAGAGTGAGGGGCTTGACTGGAAATTGGCGGGTGCATGTGAATGGCCGTGGAGCGGTGAAGCATGTGAGTGCTGTTATCAATAAGATAAGTGTGCTGTTAGCATACAAGAGCAAGCTATATTTGGGTGGAGGCCATCCCTACAATAAAGCTGTCTATCCACTCTTAAAACAAGTTCAAAGTGTCAATGTCAAGCCAAACTGTAATCAATGCAAGCCAATGACAGCCAGTTATGGGGATTGGGCCAGAGATGTAAGCGTGGTATTTATGTGGTTCTGGGACCTTCAACAAGTTACGTTAACCTCAGGAGATGATCAAATGCTTGTTTGCCATGGACAAGCCAAAGTTACACTGAAAAAAGGCAACTTAAACAGTAATTTATGTTGGTAACATTTGAAAAAATAAATTATTGATATTTCAGGCAATAACATGAGTTAGCACAACAAAGCAAGATATTGTTGGGGGTGAGTTGTTAATAGTTAAATCCTTAAGTTGTGGCTCAATAGAATCGACAACAGTTCTTTTTTTTTTTTTTTTTTTTTGTGAAATGCAGGAAAGCCAACTTTCCAAGTTGCTATTTTTCACTTTAAGTCTTGTTGTGGCTGTTCTGCTGCCAGGAGCTGGAGTCACCACGGGTAAGTTTTAAACAACCTTTAATTTAACTTATTTTAATGCGAAATGATATGAATCGAAATGAATTTAATTTTCAGTTGTGTTGTATTTGAGAAAGTGACCTACATGTTATCAACATTTAAACACAACGCTCTTCAGTCCTTAGCAGTTAGCCTCTAATTGATGCTAGCAGGGCTGCAGCAGTTAGCCGCTAACATCAGCTTGCCTGGGCAAATCCCATTAAAATAGGACAGTAGTTTCTGACTGGTTGGTATCGTGTTAAAGGGATAGTTCAACATTTTTTAAAATTCACAGATTGTCATGATTCCCATTGTCATAGCAACAGCAATGTCTGAGAGAGTTAGCACAAATAACAGTTAAACGTTATTAGAATGTAAAATTATAAGTTGGTAGAACTTACTGTTGAGTTTACAAAAATCTGAATTCGGGGATGAACAAACTCAGAAACAAAACATAAAATACTTAGTATATCTGCCCAACTTAAAATTTTATTGGTGTTTTTTGCGTTGATTTTTTATTTTTTTTTTTGCAGTGTATATTACCCGTATAGCTTGAAAAAGGAGAAAGATTAGGAAGAACGGATAAGACATGAGCAGATTTTAAGGGACCATTAAGGAAGAATTGTTGTTGTGGCTACACCTTAATGGCCTATCTTATCTGTTTTTTAATAGGAATTTTGAAGCAATTCCACTGCAAAATGCCACCATGCAGATGTTATCCTCCACTTTTTTAGATGCTATGACAGCAGTGGCTCCTGTTTTGTTTCAACTCCTTTGTAGCTCAGTCAGGATGTGTATGAGCCTGCCAGCCGTTAACCCCACAGAGGAAGTGTGCAGGAAATGAGATCAGCCTTAAAGAGAGGTAACGCCTGCGCCTGAGCCACTGACACCAGACCAATAACTGTCACTCACTGCACCTGATACTGAGATACTAAAAATTCAGCAAATAACAGGAAGGTCAAACAGAGACAATTATGGTACAGCAGGAGCACAAACGAGAGTAGCATGTCAAATAATAATGAAGAATAAACGTGGAACAAGTGTGAACCAACACAAAACAGACCAGACAACACAGAAATAACCGAGTACAATACTGCAAAGAATGCAGGCAAAACAAGCACGGCTCTTATGATCACTTTGTCTGAAAGACAGGTTCTGTTGGTAAAGAGATAAAAATATCTGTGAAGGGTTGAAGGTTGAATTGTTGCACCGTACGTGTAACGGTATGGGGTATCCATGTTTCTTTTTTGCTTCTACACAAGAATAGAACAAAATACAAACACCAATCTAGTCCAAGCATTGCAGACAAGACCAGGCTAGAACAAAACAGCCCGGCACTGTGCAGAAGAAGAGTGTTCAGTACAGCATACAGGAGATTAAAGACAATAAGAAAAGCGCCACCCAAACTAACTATCAAACAAATTCTGTTTGAAAAGATTTTTCAATAGCTAAAAATACCAGCAGGCTTGGGCCTAATTCAGTGGCTGTGTATATGAAACTGTCAGCATGCCCTGAACACATTCTCTTTACCATGATGAAAGACACAGTTGGTAACTGCACTGAAGAAACCAGGCCTGACAGCAGTATGTGCACGTGTGTGTGCGTGCTCGTGTGTGTGCAGGTATCTCAGTGTGTACGCGAGCAGCACTTTCTATGAGATTGAGAACGAAAACATGGTTTTATTTTTTATTTATTAACACAGGAGGCAGGAAGAATGATGAAACATTTACAGTGTCAGCTATCACCTCTGTGCAAGAACAATAACTTTTTGATATAATACATAGATACAAACACAACACTTGTTTTTGAGGCACAAAAGCACAAAGCGGCAGAATGCAGTACATGCCTGTTATATTGGGTTTATGTTGTATTTGATGTGAATGCTTTATTAAACCCTTGTAAAAAATATTTGGTTGATGTTCTTAAGACCTCAGAACAGGTGAACTTGATAAACACAATGACTCCACAAAGTAAATATATATCATGAATATTGCAGGTGTCAATCACATTTTCATTTATTCTACTGTTTGCTGTTCGGTGCCTTGAAGTTCTTGACATTAGTGGCATAAGAAAATACATTTGCCACGCTATTATTTGTTTTCCATAAAGATGACTTTTGAATAGTTGTCACATAGCCTTACTTAAGCATAACATAGGACTTCTTGTATGTTTCAGCAGCATTAAAACAATGTAAGATCTATAAGTGTTTCTCGCTGTCTGCAGATTTGATCCTTTGTTAACAGAAAGAGGTAGATGGGCGATATTACCTGAATAATGGCCACAAGACTAAGATAAGAAAAGTACTAAATGAATAATAATGCCCAACAAATATAATATTTATATGGTGGTGCTAATGTCCTTGTCCCATATTATGTGGATCAATGAGTTGACTGGTGAAATGTGTAAATATATGAAGAAATAAATGAATAAGTAATGAAATGATTAATCATTTAATTAGTTAAAACAAACGAAGCGAGCGTCAGACTGACAATGCTCAAAAGCCTCAGCGCCAAATACGCATAATCAGACTCGTGCAGACTTGTGTTTCATGATACATTTATCATGCACATCTAAATTACATTTTGTATACTTTATGAACATGCAAGCCATAAAAAACTATTGAACAACACTTACTGAATATTTTGCATTTTTAAGGTTTCGTTAATACCGAATCAAAAAAAGTCAACAGAGCTAAATGGAAAACAACGGCACTGGAGATAGGAATATACATAAATCAAAATATAATAATAACAAACCATTAAATGAATAGACATGCATATGAATTTCATGCGTTTCATCTCATTGCCACAACATGATTAATGCAAGATGTGGCCAATGGTTACAAACCAGCGGTTTAATTTGACTGCAGTAAACTGACAGCATTTGGTAAACAGCATATCCAGTAAAGTCTTAAATATCTAGTATTTTGTTGACCCCCGTGGGGAAATTGATCCTCTGCTTTGGACCTATCCTATACACACACACACCTACCTACACACACACACACACACACTAGCAGCTCTGGGAAGCTGCAGTGCATCACCGACAAGGGGGAAACATGCAAACTTCACACAGAAAGGACTTCGCCAGGGTACAACCCAGGCAACACTGAGGCAACAGCGATAACCATTGAGCCAACCTGCTGCCCTTGGCATTTAATTTTACATGAGTAACCCAAGCTCAAATGTTCACCAACATATTCTGTTTTATTTTATACAATATTTTATGCTTTGATGTTATTTACTAATATAGCACATGAATTATCAAAACAGAAGACAGTGAATAGGAAATTATTGTGATCTAAAACACACATATAATATACATACAGTTTCATGGCCATGTTTCAGACTAAATGTGAGGTCCAAGTGTCCTTTACGCTGCATACACTGCCGTTTCATTTATTCTAGGAAACAAGGGCAAACTAATTTAGCAAAACCCCAGTTGGCTGGCTGATGCAACACAGTGAAATTTGAGGAGCATTCATGCACAATAAACCACTTCTGTCAGACCACCTATGGAGCTGTGGGCATGTACCTGAGTGTGTGTGCATGTGTACAAATCAATGTCAGTATTTTTGTGTATTATACACTTGTGGGTGTCTGTGCGTGTACTTGCCACACATAAGAGATAGATTCTTCCTCTGTTATTCACTCCTACAGCGCAGCCTGAAGGCAATTTTCATCACTACCTCTATGTTGTTGCAGGTATCTATTGTAGCCCGTTCCTGCCATGATGCTGAAATTTTGGCTCTGCGAGCTAAAATCCTGTAAATCACTCCACTTTAACTGAAGTCATGTAATTCAAAGTGAAGCCTATAATCAGCCCATGCAGTATAGCAACTGTTCGGTTTCACGGCACCTAACTGAAGAATTCCACAGCTATTAGATGATTGCACTGCTTTTTAGGCATTTTGGCCTATTGGTCATTCGGTGTGTGACAAGAAAATTGGCACCAAAATCACCTCTCTGTTTCCAGGAGATTGCTTTGTCCATTGTGCACACTAACCAGAATAGAGAATAATGGCAATTTTATCAGCACTGTTGAAATGCCCCATCTGGGGGTTCTCTCAGTATTCATCTGCCTCACTCCTCAGTGGAGCATAACTGTAAACATGCGAATCTCACAGTGACAATAGTAATGGGCAGGCAAAAGTTTAAATATCATTTACACCTAATCAATACTGAAGGAATGTCTTAAAATATTTGAAATCTTCAGACACACACAGACAAAATTGTCTGCCAAATAAATCTAATGTACCTGATGGTAACAAAATCAGATAGCCTTAGATGAAATACATTTAAATGCCATTTTGCTCATAATGTCTAACAAGAAGAGATTCATTTAATAAAATATTACATTTTTGCACTGTAGGTGCCATTGTCAATTATAATTGCATTATAACTCGAATCGTTGGTTGCAGGAATCAATGTTCCTAGACATTTGTGAGCTGTTCCTGGGCCTCGTCTTGGCTCAGTGAAATCTTAACCTCATTCATGTCTCCCTCACTTTCTTTCTGATCCTTACAGCACCATGGCTGCCCCTCACTGCAGAGATTAGGGTGCTGTGCAAGTCCTTCTCCCTTGGGCTATCCATCTTGGTTTGTTCCATCTCCTTATCCTGCTCTGCCAACTTTCTGTCAGCTTTACTCCTAACCTCCATGTTGAACATCTAATCTTGTCCTACAAAGGAGTTTTGGTTTCACTGTTTACAAGCTGAATGCTCATATAAATATAACTATAAATATAAATATTGAGATCATATGCAAATGGCCTCAGTGATGAGGAGGTGAGGTCACCCTCTGGTATATATACCATATATTAGAGCTCAAAGATATGAATGGTGAGGTGGTGGTGGGGGGGCAAAGGGGGCAGTCGTCCCCCCTTCTTGCCCTAATAGTTAAAAAATATACATTTATACACAATTAAATGTCGCAACATGCACTAAAGTGCCCTCTTGGGTGGTGGAAAAGACACATATTCAAGATTCCACTGGGACCAAGAAATGCTATGAAGCATTACTACTGCACTACTACATTACTGCAATTACTTTTATGTTGGACCATTTTTTGCTCCATATATTTTAAGCCAAAAAATGCATATCACAGAAAAGGTTTAGATTATCTGGCGCTGACATTGACTTCTGAGGAGAAGCCCCCCAGACCCCCACATAAGGAATTATTTCCTTCTTGCAACCATGTGCAATTTAAATCTTAACAATTATGATCTTCAATACAAATTACCTTGAGTAGTCCAGTTAGACTAAGATCAGTTTGAATAATGTACAATTAATATATAATACACATAAAATACATAAGTGCCCTTTTTTTCTTTTTACCCCCACCCTTCAAATCATCTGTTTTGAAGTTGAGGTTTTTAGTTTATTCCAAATAAGGACTATAGATGATGCCTTTCACACTTTGGAAACACGCACTGCTGCCTCAGACCAATGCAAACGGCAGCTTACTGGGAACACAGTTATTGCACATTTCAGATTATTGTCACTAAATTGACTCAGCGTGAGTCCTAGAGTCAAGGATTACAGGAGATGAGCAGACTGTAAATCAATACCCACAGGGCAAACATCGGGGCCTAATATAAATCTTCAAATCTTATCATTGGAGCAAGAATTTCAAAAAAATGAAAAATGACCACCAGAATATATTTTATGACAATTTAGCAACTGAAAATATGAGTCGATGACAAATGACTGGCTACTGGTGTCAGGGATTTTTTGGACTTTAAAACACTTCCACTTGGCTTCAGCTACAAGCCATTCGAGTTGCCACTTTCCTTTAAATATTACTGTTGCATGCTGGATCTTGAATATGCATATTTAATATATAAAAAAAAAAAACAGGATGAAAATCTAAATCTTGAATCGGTTAACTTAGGAGGTGTAAATTAAATATGTGAGTTGCATTTGCCCAAATACTAGACTCCAATGTTGAAGTTGAACAGACAGTTATGTACTGCTCTCAGGAAGAACATGCTTGACGTACTGTACAGTTCGCTGCGGGTTCTTGTTCTCCCTCCTCAAGGTTTCTTATTGACCTACAGACTCCTCGTAGGAGTTCTTCATTTTGCAGAGCCGAGTACTCACAGATCTGGCCTCCTTCTGGGCTGCCTCCAGCTCAGCTTGGCCCTC
Organism: Lepturacanthus savala; assembly: GCA_030544235.1. Classification (NCBI taxonomy): domain Eukaryota; kingdom Metazoa; phylum Chordata; class Actinopteri; order Scombriformes; family Trichiuridae; genus Lepturacanthus; species Lepturacanthus savala. Next base: position 5,929,205 of record CM060467.1, read on the forward strand.
CTTACGTGTGTTTCCAATCAGATGGTGATGTTATAAATATATCAGTGAAAAGTGAGTAATGACAGGAAAGCTCTGAAAGGGGACGAGTTGGAAGCCAAGACTGGAGCTCTGGAACCCACATTACTGTAAGTGCAGTGTATGTATTTGCTTACCGGGCAACCAGCCACCATTTGGCATTGTAGTCATGTATTTATAGAGCATAATTAGATTGTTAATACTATTTCTGCCACCTCATCATCAAAGGTATTTTATCATGTCAGGATTTTCAAATGTTTCTATGTGCAGTATATATTTTCAGGTCTTCATGTATATTTTGGTGCTTACATAATCTACGTAAAAAAAAATGAGGCCACTCCAGTAGCTGGTAGTTGTCCCTTCCCTTGGCTGACTTCTAGCAGCTCTCCAACAGTAAAAGTAAAAAATAAATAAATAAATAAAAAAAATCATCCAAAAGGAAGTTTCTTAGATACATCTGTACATGTTCAAACTCCAATCCAATTCAATCTGATCCAATCTAGAATATGTTACAACAAAGGATATAATGGATGACTGTGGCCCTGCATAAACAATCTGATGTTTCCACAAGAAGAAAGTAGAGGCACTGTCCTCAAATCTTTCATTTGACGTAGATATGCAACATTATAACAACAACAGGAAACCTTAGTTACACAATGTTCAATTAGGCTATTTTTTCCAATGATCAAATTGATACCATATTGTTATCTTATTTTTAATGAAAGTATTTCATGCATTTACTCAAAATCCATTAATAAACCATTAACTTTGTCAAAAATTCTCAAGCTCTTGTCAAAACAAGTGGGCCCATGGTTTCCTTTCTCCGCATCATACATTAGAAGTTATGTGATGTGACTTGTAATGTAATGTAATATTGTGTTGTGACTGGAGTGTCTTTTTTATTAAGTGTGTTGAAATGGGGTAATAATGAATCAGACTATACCTATACACATCTTGCCACGATACCTCACAGCACCAGTCAATATGTCACCAGCATCTCCTCAGCACTGAGGCTCAGAATATCAATGTCAGTCTGAATTTCACATGGAGAAAAAATAATTTGGTGTTAGAGCTGAATCTTTGCTGTATTCTCTGTGATTCTCTAAGTATTTGGACAGTGACATATTGTTTGATGTTTTAATTACTTTGGATGTGAAATGACAGTAGTTATTTAATTGTTCGCTCCATATGGCTGAACATAACCTTTAATTAAAGCTGGCAGTCTTTTACCTCATAATTACTATGCCATTTCATATTCAGTAAAGTAATAACCGCAGGGAGCCAAAACATCAAAGAATAGCTCCTGTCACACAACCCTGAACTTATCTAGTTATTACCCTTAGGAACTGTATGTGAGAACACCAATGTCCGAATCAGTTGGACCAGATATTAAAGGCCCAATATTTCTGGATTACATTGTCTAAAATTGACTAAACCTATGTTACCTACATAGACATTTGTTGAGTTGTGTTCTTTCATTATCCCAAATGTTTCCAATAATTATCATACTGAAAGAAATTAGCTATTTCTATTTTTTTGCATCTAAAAAACCAATTGCTTCCGCTTATTAATATTCACAGTGATTTCACCTTAGATGTTGACCAGATAGTCCCAAGAGTTGGTAGAGGGTTCCAGTTTTTAGGAAGTTAGAAATGCATGTGTACAGAATATAAATATTCAGCTGCTCAATACAATTTTTATGACCTTTCTTGTGACCTCCTCATGAATAACTGGCCACTAAATCAAACAATTTTGCAAAATTTAAATTTGGTTAAAATTATATCCCACTGATTACAGTACATCCCATAGTGTAACTTGACACTTTTGCCAAGTATTGCATGAAAGCACACATTAGGTTGTTTATGACTTGATGAGAGGCAGGGATATAGTTCAAAATGTATATAGAGTATTCAATACACAATTCAGAAAAGTCTGGCAGAATGCACTGCAAACATGCTGCTATCATGTTAAACTTTGGAAACAAAGGTATCATACCCTATCAAAAGTGCGTGACTGGTATGCCGACAACTCACACAGTCCATTATTTGGTAATAGCTCCACATTTGCGTCACTGGCTCTGTCAAAGCAGAGGTTGTCATGTTAATACCATAAATTAAAAGAGTTTTAACATTATGTAAGCTAATTGTGTTTGCAAGTGCAAAAGGTGTAGCTGTGTAGCTATAAACACTATTATTATTATTATTATTATTATTATTATTATATATATTTCTCCTTTTTGAGGTTGCAGAGCACAGGAGAATTCTGGTGGTTTCATGGTTTGGTCACATAGTGAATTCTTCCTCCACTATCCCTCTATTACATAGCATTGCCAAATGGCAACAGTTACGTTGGCTTAATATTACTTAAAAGCAGAAATATAAAATCCATTTTTCCATCCAAAAAAATGCACTTTGAAGGGCAAACAAATAATCACATCACATGACCGGGAAATACTCTTTTCACTCCTTTTTACATGGACTGATGAAAATCTTTGGAACCTCCAGGGCACGTTTGTTGCAGCAAATCCGCAAATGCAAAATACCACAGTGTATTCTGGGCCAGTAAGATGAAATTGAAGAATTTGCATGGAGTTGTCATATAGCAATGGTCTGCAATAGAGGGCTATGGCCTCTAGGTTGAAGCCATGGTACTTATACAGTATATTTTAACAACAGGAGATTACACACAAATAGTTGTGGTTTACAAAAACAATAATATGAACTATCATTGAAATAGAATTCATGTTCGTTTTTTATGCTAGATTACATATAAGTAAACCTGTGACTTATTTCAAAACTAAGACCTATCATTGTTATAATAAAGGCCATATTAGTAAAGGGGTGTATAATGTAGGATGTTGACTTCATCTTAGAATAGTTGGGGATGAAGTGAGTGTGGATATTAAAATCCTGAGCACATATTTAAGGAAAAAAACATTATGAAAAAAAAAACAATATTCAGATGCTGCCTGTATCATGACCCTAGGAAACACACACTTCCTGTTTGTTACACTAAGTGAATCAAGAAGAATATGTGGCAAAAGACATAAGAAAAACACAAACACAGGGTGTCAGGAAATAACCAAACCCCAAATAATACTGTAATTGTTCTCAGTTTCTCAGATGTTCTCTCCCTCTCTGTCTCTCATAATAAAAGCATGTTTGACAGGCCAGTGCAGTATATGTGCGGCACAGGGGGGAGTCTTCTATTGCTGCTGAACACAAAATTGTATTATAGAAGGCTGTGCCCACCACAGAGCCTCCTTATTCCTCCCCCTGTGTCTGTCCTTATATTAGAAATGTTTTCAGTCGCCAATAAAAAGCATAATGCAGCCTTATACATGCGGCATTTGCAAGTGAATTGCAGTGCCCCATATTGCCTCTGATGGCAATCAGAAAAACATTGTGCTATGAGAGAAAGAATGGCCAGTCCAATATCCAATGTGATTGTGCTGAATGTTATCTGATGGAGATGTTGGAAATAAAGGCATACTGTATGTAAACTGAATGGCCATATGGGTAGCAATAAGATACAGGAATATGAAACAGCAGGAACACATTATTCTTAAATTATAGCCACAACACAGCTTGCATGTGAAATCATAAGTAAATGGGACAAGCATATGGTGCGGAATAAGTTAAGAATATTTCATATAGGAAATATGGTTAAATTGACTATGAAGGAATGTGTGTGGCATCCTTTGTATTGTCAGTGAACGGCATATCAATTCTCTTCCTCTCTGTCTCATTTGTGTCATCTCATTTTCTTCCCAATCAAGCCTCCATTTTGCATTTCATTCTTATCTCTCCGCTGCCTCAGCCTATTATTATTTCCCCTGTTTGTGTTTCTCTGTCTCCTACTCACTTTATATTTTGTTCTTGATCTCTCTCTCTCTCTCTCTCTCTCTCTCTCTGATTTATTTTCTTCACAGTATCTCGGTTTCATCTAGTGTTGTTCTCCCTTTTGTTTTTTTTTTCTGTTTTTTGCATTTTTTTTCTGCCAATACGAAATATTTTGATTCCATTTTGCACAAAGCATGATAGAAATAGTATATAGAAGTGACACGGTTCAGATGATGATTTTATAAGGGAAATAGATGATGAAAGGTTATTTGTAAGGGTTTGGAAAGCAGCCTTTTAGAAGTTGCCCCAATAGGTCCTTTTGGAGTGTATGGCACAGTTATCTGTTATGAGGAGGTCTTGTAATTGAAACCTAATTGAACTCAAATTACTCTGCACATTTATTCCTCCAAATGCAACAATACTACCTGCTTGCCACCCGTTGCTGGGAACTTTCTTTGCTCTATCCCTGAAATTTCAAATCCAGACAGTTGGATGACAGGTGCCTTTATGGTTGCCGAATGGCTGAAATAAGAGGTAGAAGAAAACAAAGATGACAGGAATGAAAAAATGTAGATGCACAAATAGAAAGACAGAAATTGAGAGGAAAAGGAAATTGACTGAATTGGAATGAGGCAACAGAAGAAATAAAGTAATAGCAGCAAAGGGGGAAAAAAAACTGCAGGAAACGGGTAAATGGGAGCAAAATGGCTGTGACTCATGTAGAATAAAACATGTCAAGAAATATCATATTTAGCATAAGTCCACACTGTATCCACACATGTCTTTATAATGCAACACAACCTACACACACTAAAACAATTTTCTTCTTTTTTGCATTTTAATAACTATATAAAAAGAAAGCAAATGTATTTAGGCTATATACTGTATGTATATATAGAGGAATTATTCTGCAATTCAATAAACAACCTGTTGCCAATGTAAAAGAAAAAAAAAACAAATCAGAAAACTTTTCCTCCCTTTGTCTATCTAATGTGCTCCCTCCTTCCCACATCTGTTTTGACCCAGTAAACTTACCAGTGAACCTAAATTACTGTTTCTGATTTGCTGTGTATATGCCAGTCAGTCATGTGACCACACACACACACACACACACACACACACACACACACACACACACACACACACACACACACACACACACACACACACACACGCACACGCACACGCACACACACACACACACACACACACACACACACACACACACACCCTCTCTTACAGCCCCGCCTACTAAACTGAAGATGCAGTTCTGTGTGAAAATTTGAGGTCATTTTGCTTTTGATGACATGAAAACTGTGCCTTTCCCTCTAGTCCTCTGATCCTCCTTTTTCAATATTTTCCCTCCTAACTGCCTTGAAAAAATTCTGCCTCACTATTTCTTTCAGGTCAGGTGTGAAGTGGCATATCAAAATTCAAACTACTAAATGAGGATCTGGAATATGACACTCATTGTAAAGGAAGAGCCTCAGGTTCAGTTATTAACAAATACAAACATGACTTCTGCAACATCTGGTCCAAGCTGGCTCACTGTCTCCCTCTTTTGCTGCCTCTCACACACTCCTTTTTTCCAACTTTTTTTCAGTTTAGTATAATCAAGTATAAACAGAAACACAGCTTTTGTATCACATATAAACTGTCCTAAATTGATGAGCTTCTGTGTTTTAATATCTCTAATTTAATATCTATAATATGTTATAATCCTGTTATTAAAAAAAAGTCTGTATAGGTCTGACATCATATGCTGTGAATCTGCATGTTTGATGTAGTGCCGCAACCACAGTTGATGTTTAAAATGCATTAGCTCTTAAACTGAATAAGCCTGGTTCCCCAATGAGAAACAAATTGGTTTCATGGTAGTGAGTCTTAATCAAAAAAGAACACACATTATATTCCGTCCATACATTTTAATCTGCCATTGAACAAAATAAGCATTTAAATCAAGAATAAAGAATAAATGAAAACAAAAAGCTTCTGAAGTACAATATATAATTTATTCATTCATATATTCACTTGTTTGCTGTGGAAATGGTTATATAAGAACAACTATAAAGAATATTTTGTAAATTATTCAACACAAAATCAGCATTCTGTGCACTTGTCAGTTTAGCCACGGCTGAACACACAGCCAGCATTTTCCTACAGTGTGATTTCTGTCTCTACATCTTCTTCATATACATTTCCTCTCCTTTGTTTCTGTCTTTTTTGCTTTAATCCTGCATCACTCTGCCCTCTTCCCCCCTTCCATCCCATCCTCCTGCTGTTTTCCCATGTTGTCATGTCCACAGCTGCAGCAGAGTACAGCGATCCTCCCTCTCCTGTCCTCTCCCTACCCTGGCCTGCAGTGGGAAGGCATTGCTTGAATTCCTGCTGTGTAATATGGAAATACTGCAATGCTGGTGGGACCACATGCAACTCCCTATTCATAATTATTTGTTGAATTGGTTTCATTTTTGCTCATTTTCCACTTCGCCGTTCCAGTTAAAGATAATATCATCCACCTGGATTTCTTCAAATGTTGCTATAATGTAGCTTTGACCTTTCAGCCTCTCCTCTCTCTGTCCTTATCTTCATCCACGCCATACATCACCTTCATCCGCGTTATCTATTCTTTATGTAAAGCCCAAATGAGAAAGCAGCTCATGTTTGCTTTGTAAGCAACTTTTGACCCAGCAATAATACTTAATGCTTAATACCGTTGGCTTTGTTTCAATTTCTTACACAACACAGTAACAGTCACGACTAGGGGACGTTTCTATGGGTTTGTTTTTAGTGCAGATGCTATCTTTCTTTATTTTCCTGTACTTTTCAGCAGTTAAACTGTGGCACAACATAACTGATCTGAATCTGGTAAATGAGGCTTGCAGCTCCAGCTGCTGACTATGCCAGACACGCATACGAAAGGTCTGGTGTCGGAGCCCCAGGAAATCAAGGACTGGACATTGTCGCCACATCATCATTAAAGTGCTGATCTTGGACTACGATACATGCACTGTGGCTAACACGACCTCCAAATTCAACAGCAAAATAAGCCGCCGGTTTTCTGATCTGGCGCCCCTATCGGCAGCATTCGTTTTTGTCTTCTGATATGACGATGATATAGTCTAAAGGTTTAGGTTTAAAGGACCTTTATTCTCGTGATTACAATAACAAACATGTGTGTAAGGCTACGAGATGATACCAGTCCCCTTAAATCAGTAAACACTTGACTCATGGTTGGAAACCAGTAACAGAAATCAACCATGTCTGATGTTTTAATTATTATAATCACTAGAGAGCTTTGTCACTTGAATGTAAACATATGTTGTTATCTGATTTTTTTTCTTCTTTTTTGTGGAAGGACAGGCTCACTGTCACATGCTTTACCCAAACTGAAAAAAAATATATATATATTACACCAGATTGCTGTAGATTATTATAGTTCACAGGGCTGGCTATTTTGTCATGTTGCATGCATTCGCCATCATGGCTTCCATGACTTTAACCACAAACTTAAAGGAAAGGTTGCGGGAATGGAAGACATGAAGTAAATATGCACCACATCAGGGTTGCTTTTTCTTGTTGCTTGCACAAGACAAAATAATTATATGGGAAGATAAGGTTTTTCCTAATGTTCCATGGTAATCTTTTGCAGCTACTGAGCTTCCTGTAATTGGACATGAGCTCTGTTGCATATGTTTAATGATGGAATCTTAAACTGCCATTAATTCCACAACCCAGATCCCTAACATTATCAAACTCCCAGACATCCTGAGCACCAACAGCCAAATGAACATTCAGGTATTTCAACAGGAATCTCTCTGTCCATTTCAACCACGTACGCCTCTGCACACCACTATCTCCTCCCACCCCGCTTCTCTCGTTTGATGTAATCACAAGGCCCACGGAAGCACTATGAGAACTAGACTCTAGACGATGAATGATAACATTCATAAACATCTGACGTTTGCACTTTCCCCGTCTATAATAAACAATCTGTGTAACGGAACACCTCAACATACTGAAAATGTGCCTGGAAGCATGGTGAGGCTCAGAAAAGTTGAGACATGCAACATTTTGATTTAACTGATATGCATTGCCCGACAAGCTGATTTGAAGATTCAATATATCTCCTCAAATTCACTAATTATGTAGTTGTTAATAACAAAAAATAAATCTATGATTTGTAAGCACCAGAATTTCTGTTCTCTAGCTTATTTCTGACTTTTTCTGTGAAAGGTGGCTAAAGAACAGATTATTTTACTTTTGATATTAAGTCAAAGAAAAAATGATGGCAAAGAAATGGGAAAAAACAGAGCAATGGAGATTGATAGATAGTGTTCAAAATGTGAAACAGATGCTCAGATGCAATAGTTTCAGCCCAAATATGATTACAGGGAATATTCAGTTTATATGATGAAGCACTTACCGACTTACCCATGCCTCTGTGTGATTTTGTGATATGAGAGATGACTGGTGGTGTTAATTGAGCTTTAACACAGAAGGGTTTATCATACAGGTGCTGTCTTGTGAATTTTCACACACACTGACAACTGTAAAAGAAAATGACGTAACTACAAAAAAAAAAAAAAAATTCAGCTGACATGACCTGAACTGAGCTCGTTAGAAAGAGAAACCACCATGCACAAGTAGAGATGGAATCAAAAATTGTACACTTCACTTCTACCAGACAGAACTAACTGAACACACAGACAGGCATGTGCATGCACACACATGCACGCACACACACACACACACACACATCTCACACACACACATATGCACGCATTGCCTTTTCCTAACTCTAGCCACATGAAAGCACAGCTGGGTGTGTGTGCGTGTCTGTTTTGTATCATGCAGCTTAATTTTGCCATATGCTGTCTGTCTTGCCCAAAGTCTTAAATTTAGACGTTCTGCCTTTTATTACATTACATTGGCATTAATTATCAAAATGATAGGGATCTGATCTGTTGTGTGTGTGTGTGTGTGTGTGTGTGTCTGAAATAATCATACAGTGACTGTGCAGTCATTTGGGGATTAACTTCATATATCAGCCTGCTTACAGCATGAGATTCTGTGGTATTCAGTGCTTTTAACTTTCACAACTTGAGCATCTGTTAACCAAGACACAGAATCTTACATAACTTTTATAATTTATACAGTGTTTTGCATTTTAAAATTCAAATGTCTACAATATACACAAAACACACACTACTGCAAAAAACTGCAAAGGAGTCAAAAATCATACCCGTACCACCAAATAAGTCATATTTCCATACTTTATGAGTGTGATGTGCTGACTGGGAGCTAAATATTGACACCTGATTTGCAAAACACAAAACCAATCGTTTCAATTGAACGAAAGTTTTTAACCGAGCTATGGGGATTTCTTCTCTTTAATGTGACGACACAATCCAAGCTCTCACTCGCGCTATCTCTCCTCTTTCTCTTGCACCTCTCTTTATCTCTATTGCTTTTACAATAAATAGTTCAGAGGCAGAACTCCAAGAGAAAAGGCCGTGGTCTTGCACACACAGGCACACACAAACACGGGGAGCTCTGCTGCTGTGTGCTGCTGTTTCCAGAGACTGGAGGGGGTTCTGGGAGCAAAAATAATGAGCTCATCAGTTCAGCCTGGAGGTGGTGTTGGCAACACACACACACCCTTTTTCTTTCTTTCTATCCCGTACACATACACAGAGGCAATTACCACGATACATGCTCGGTAGGATATTCCATCTCTCTCCAGCCGACTTCACCGTGACTCACTGTAAAGACTCTGGGCTGCTGAAGAGATTGCCCCCCCTTTCTTTTTTGCCTTTTCCCTTTCTTGTTCCAAAGAAACGTATGTAGTTTCAAAAGAGGAGCACGAGCGCCTGTGCCTATGTGTCAGAGTGTGCGCTCGTGTTTGCCACAATGGCTGTTTGTTAAAATGCAAAAAACGACGTGTGTGTGTGTGTGTGTGTGTATGCATGCATGCTAATATCTGCTATTGTGCAGCACTCATGTGGAGATTTGCAGTTGCATCTGTGTGTATTAATTTAAGTTCTGGGCGGCAGGGATATTGCTTGTGTGCATGTTTGAATGCATGCATATCTACACTGTGGTTATAAGAGTTGAGATGATGATGAGGATGAGGAGGGGCTGGTGGAGAAAGGTTTTCAAGTGCTGTCTGCAGGAGGCTGTAGCTTGTTTGTTTGAGTTGAGGATTATCATTTGAATGAACTGCATGAATCTAGAGCTAAAGACTGGTAGTTTTAGAAAGAGAGGTCATGAACTATGAGCCTGAGTAATTGCCTTGTTTTTTTTTCTATGCTCCCTGCTAAGTAAGACATCAAACGGATTGTCTATATCCGTCCAAATGAAGATGAAATATCCATTAAAAAAGCCTTGGATTTTATCATTAAAATATTGCTGGGAAATGTTATAATGCAAAACAGGTTTTTCTAACAGGAAACTATTTGAATGGGAAACATGTTGCATCACTATTGAGTACATTACAGAGTGTTATTATCATCAATTTGACAATGTGCCGTTTGCAAATGTTGTAATTGAATTACTCTCTGCTTCTTCCCAGGCATCCTGTACAGCCACTCTCAGTGCTGGGCAAGTTACTTCAAAACTGTAATGTGCTATTTATTACTTGTTACTGTCATTTCAAGGTAATTTATTACATTACAATATTACTAAATTAAAAATGTAAGGCATTACACTACAATTCTTTAGGTGTAGCACACAAAGTGCATTCGACTATGATGTTCTTCAAATCCTTTTTTTTTCACAAACGTAAAATATTGAGGGTATGCCCATCTGGAGAATGTGATATCCAACATTTCTGCAGGCTCACTCATCTCCATCTTCTGTCTGACAAGTAAAAAGAAAAAGGAAGTGAAAAACATTTTGGGTGTTTCACTGCTGCTGAACCTGTGGTGATTTTAGCAAAACTGTATGAAGAAAAACAAAAAAAACAACCACTTCAATCCAGCTTAAAAACCACATTGTAATGTAGTTTACTGACATTTGTACCGAGTAAAATATTTTATTTATATTTTTTTCGGTGCCTTACATTACTGTGTTACAGCACAAAGCAATGCATTACAGTAATTCATTACGTTTGTAACGCATTACTCCCAACACTTCAGTCTTTAACACATCCTTGCAGCACTATAACAACACGGAGCTTCCGCATCTCTAAAACACCACTTAAACTTTCAAACGAATCCTAAATGCATTTGAATATTAATAAAAACACATGATGGTTTGTTAAATCTTACAAATGATTCTCTATTTTGTGACATTTCTCACATTGGTTTGATTCAGTTATCTCGGTTGAGCAGAAGACAGATATTGTCTTGTTGATTATTGATTCCATTTTTCTTGTCTGTTGTTCCTCTTGTCTCTACTAATCTCCTCGCATTTTTTCTTCCTCTTCATGTACAAACTCTCCTCTTCTCCACCCTACACCTGCTCTCCCTTCCCCTCCACCGCCTAATGCTTTTTCCATTCCTACCACCTCTATCTCTGCTCTTCCCCTATCCTTAAGGTGCCAGGTGTTTTTTGTCGTAATGATAGCCTTCTTCTGTATGTGGTCTCAGAGCTCTGGGTTATTAGATCCAATATCATTTCCGAAGCAATAAATGGGAGACAGTACCTGTGTGTATTTTATTCTCTATCTTTATTTTTTTTCATTACTCCCAGAACGTATTAACAAGCTTACTTTTTATCCGTACAGGCTCAAGCTTAATTACATTCAGGGAAACGTCACTATCAGCCATGGAACAGAATAAGTAACGAAGGATTTTTTGATTAAGACCAAAGTTTCTGTTTTGGGTTTCATTTTTTATTAGCTAATATCTGTATTCTCTGTGATATCAGTCATGGGAGCTGGGATGTATTTTTCAATAACCTCATATTCATATGGAAAGTTAAGCTCTCCAAATCCGGGATAGTGAATATTTAGCAAGCAAAATGTCACATAGGAAAATGGCATTAACCTTTTGATATTGAAGTACTCATTATGCAAATCATCAACATCAACTTTTCCCTTTCATATCGGACCCTCTGTACATACAGGTATATGTGTGTGCATGTGTCAACATCAGTTGCATCTACATGCAAACACAAGCAGAAAAAACATTTCTTACATGGTTCCGCTGCACTAAACTCAGAAATATTAATTTCATAAATGGAAGATGCTGCTTTTTGCAAACAAAGTTGGATTTCATAAATTCTGCATGGTGGCTGTATGGATAGCCGACGATGACGCACTTTTTATACACTGTTGCGCAATTTCTAATTAGATCTGGTCAAACTTCACCATGTAATATTAGCTTAAGAAGGGGGTTTGTGTAACAGAAGCTAGGTAGGAAGTCATTGGTTCAATGGATTATGCACAAGTTAATAACTTCACATAATGATGGAATGGATGGAATGACGGGGAAACCTATTGTGTCTCTACTGGAGAGAACTATGTGTGGTCATATTACCACATCAGGCGAGCCCACACTAAACTTTCAATGGGTGAGAAAGAAAGAAGAATTTAAAACTTGAAAAGGGTGAAACATTAAAGAGAAAGGATGGAAACTGTGGCAGTACAAATGTTAAATGAGAAAAAGACTAAGAAGAAAAAGAAAGACAAATGACTTTGATTATCATTATGTAAACCCAACCAGTTCTTAAATCCAAATGTGACAAATGTATAATTAATGACCTGCTATAATGAATAATTAACTATTCTACAGCTACATTTTTAAACATGATTATTCTTGTGATTTTTTTTTTTATCCCGATTTGATTTATTTGAAAGTTTACAAAAGGAAAACATACAAATATCCCTGTCCCACAGACATAGAAAAGGAATCACAGTATGACGCTTCTGCGGAAAAACCAACAAGGATAAAAAACAACACAGAAAAGTCCAAGAAATATTTCCAGTGTGGTCCTCTTAGGATATAACAAGACAGGCAAGGCAACAACAGATGCAGCGGCAACAATCAATAAGCAATCAACAATACATAATACTTTAATACAATAACCCGATATTTCTAAATAGAGCCTCTGATGGAACATCTATCGCTCCAGGTGTTCCAACAGACACCTTTTACAGCCACTGAGACGACTACCACTGTAAATACAAGTTTTTTCTCACTAAAGTTCTCAATTTTGGGGGTTTTCACCTTGTGCCCAATAGCCCTGGTCCCATTTTTGTGGATGTGGAGTCAGTGTAAATACTGGCAACTAGTCTCTCTGGGCTCTAAAATGTACGCAGATGAAGCTTCTAAACAAGTATATTTTGTGCAGTTTGCAATTCATTACCTAATCTTTTAGAAATACTACTGTACCACCTTGTACATGTATAATCAAAATGACTTGGGACTAAAGACACAGCCAGCGTCTTCAGTGTCGCAACCTTTATGTGACTTGCTTATCATAACTAGGAACTATAACTGATCCGTGTGCTGTAACATTAAAATCCCATTTTAAATTTAGTCCCAAATAATATTGCTTCTGTTTTTCCCGAGTGTATGGACACCTTCTTAACAGTCATTGTGGTTCCAGCATCAGCAATATCAGGTAAAATGGGCCACTTTTTGGTAAATTGCTTGGGACAATATCACAATACCAAATATGCCTTTTCCATGTATATTTATGACTAATAACGATTGTTTCTGAGTATTTGTGTTGGAATTGTGTGATAAAATATAATTATTTAAGCCCTATGAATCTTGAAATATCTAATGTGCCACTATTTGTTTTTTTGGCATGAGTGGTTTCAGGTAAAAAGCAAAGTTATCAAGAGTTTGAAATAATTTTAAGTCACTGGCTCTAATTTCCAGATGGGCTGGGACCCCGAAACCTTAAATGGCCCATTTTACCTGAAATGACCCTATATCTTACTAATGCAAGGAGAATGGCAAATAGAGATTATTTCACTGGTTCATATCTCACTGTTTTGTGTTTTATTTACAGCAACACAAGGTCTGAATTAACATTATCCTAGTTAATTCCCTTCATGTTTCTCAGAAGCCTTAGTCCTAATATATTATGTATGCCTGACTGTATGCACTGATTATTTATGAATGGATAAAACCGATAATTTAACTACTGGTATAATACAGTGTATACCATTACCAACTTAATTGAGGGCTGAATGACTGGTGATTGTACCATGGGGGAAATGGCATTGTCATAGCTGATCAGAGCCTCAACACTTTGCATACTGTAACCTTTTAGGCATTCATCTTAAATGCATTTAATGTAGATTTGCAAGGACCTAGGTGATCTGATGAATACATGTGTCCTCATGATAATAATAGAAGAGTGGAGCTGTATGGATTTGGAATAAAGTCAATATATCTGTACTAAGGCATGAGGTCTGTAAGACCTTGTACCTTCAGAAAGTCAGCTATTCAGAGGGAGAAGTGAGGGAAAACGGTTAATTTACCTACTAACACAAACACACTTCACATTTTACAATGGTGTAGAAAGATTTTGCTTGGTCCTTGAGTCACAAAACTAAATTAAACAAAATGTTAGAGAAATTGTGCGTGGCCATTAAGAGAACAAGACAAAAAAATGAGATACAAGGTTTTTACATAAAACTGACAATGAAAGAAAAAAGAAAAAAAAAAAAAAACAAAACCCATTCTGAAGCTTACTTTTCTTTTTTCATGAATACTGATGTGAACTACAATCCATTTGCAGCCGCACGTTCGCTCAGTCTGCAATTTATGATTCAAGCTGTAACTACCTCATTTGATCCCATCCTTGTTATGCTAATTTCCTCTCACAATGGTAGCAAATCAGTTTGATTTAACTGTGCAAAATGTGTGAGTAGAGGACTGTGTATGTGTGTGGCGTTTGGGAGGAGTGGGTGCTACCACAGTCATGCTTGTGCCTCTGTATGAGTGAACTTACATGCATGTGTGTGTATTTATGCGTGTGCGTCAGACAGCATACAGTTGTCAGAGAAGTGAGAGGTGTTTTTGTGCCAAAGCCAAAGCTCCCAATCTGCATTTTGATGTCATTAGCTTGCCACATCAAGCTGCTTCAGTGGTACTTTAAATCCAGATTGTGTTTTCAAGAGCACTACACAGAATATGGAATGAAAGGCTTAAAAAGCAAAATACCATTTCTAATGAAATCATAAATTATTTTAGATATCGGATGTTTAGTATTCTAAATTTCGGTAAGAATTGTTTTTCTAAAATCAGCATAGTGAGAAATTGGAACACAAATATTTGCTCATTTTCTATCAGAGCAATCATGCACTGGAAGCACGCACGTGCTGCGCATCAGTTTGTATTTCCAAGAACATCCTTTAGTTGCGCACAGCTTCTCTCAAATCTCTTTTACTGAGTGTAAAATCAAGAAAGTTAGCTCATTGTTGGTCAACAGCTTAATCTTCAGGCCTCTATCAAATTCCGCCCTTCCTGCAGAACGAGCAGGAAGTCATGTCCAGGACATCAGAACCACACATTTCAGAGCTGGGACAGTAAGCTGAGTCTCACACATGATGAACTCCTATGGAAGACTACTGGGATACAGCATGTGGTCCACAGAGGAGGAGATACTATTAACATCTGAGTAGCTAGGCCACTAGCCCATGATGATCCTTGAACTCGTCCTTGTTATTCAAAGTTGATCCTTAATGCTGTGAAAGACTCATCCCTACTCCTGTTTTAAGAACTGTGTGAACGTGTTTAAATGTGTTTTGAGAGAAAAAAAAGAGAGAGAGAAAAAAGATGAACCTACCTTTGCTGCCTGTTTTTTTTCCCTTTCCTGCTGGAATCTCTGAGTATGAGGCTGAGGAAAAACAAATCAGAAGGACAGAGTGATTGAGTTAGCAGGCAAGTCATAGTTTTTCTCTGTCTGGGTGTAGAGCTGAGTCAGTGTTCTACAGCTGTGAATTTCTTTCAGCCAATATGACCCTGTAATTTGAGGGAAAAATGCACATTTTCTTTATTACTTGTTTTCCCACCTAATATTGTAACACACATACACACACTCCTTACTCTTAACCCTCTATGTAAAGCTGTGTTGGTGACCTATATTGTGTGAAGCTAGAGATTCACTGAGCAGTTTCACAGAAACCTATTAAGAAATGCACTATTAACACTTATTTATTTTAGACTGGGGGGGTTTGTGACTTGACCTTAGCTGGCTTCTGATTTGCTGCTGCAGGAGCACAGTCCAAAGGATCCTGTCAGCAGCGTTCCTAGTCTGAGGGGGCTTCCTCACCAGTGACAAAGAGCTATTTGGTTTTGCAAAAAATACATTTTGTAATATGGGGCCAAGACAAGTGTTAATCCTGTCCCATGAATATTCATTCATAGTATTCATCCATCTGGATAATCCACCAAGTATTAATACTCAGGAAGTTGTGAGTGTATTTACAGTAAGCTTGAACATCTAATCTATTGTTTTTGATCGAAAACTGCGATTTCAGTTAAACTTGAGATCATGAAAGCTGCAATTTTCTTTTTATTTTCCTAACCCAAGTTTTGTTTTCCTCAACTATATAAGTTAAAACACTAATTTATGTTAAGACATAGATGGCTCTTTTCGTTCCTCATTATTTTTCCTAAAAAAATTCAGTCTTAATTTACAGTATTAAATGACAAAGATCATAAACAATAAAACAATTGCATATAGTTATATATCGTATATATTCCCATTCTGTTAAAAATACCATCATTAACAATTCTGACATCCCTGTACCTGACTGACAATATTCAAGCCAAGAGACTTGTTCAAAGGTTTCCATCAACCACCTGCTGGCTCCACTCCACCAGTGGGGAATTCTGGGGTATGTCTTATCTCCATATGGGCCTACTCTTTATGAAGATCCTTCATATTAATGCAGGCTAATAGCCAGAAACCTTTTTGTCGCCAGCATCGATAAATCTTGTTATACACTTCTGGTTGATCTGTCTTTATTCAACCATTTTTCACAGCTTCTTTCCAACCATTATCTGTGTAAAATACAAAAATAAAAAGGTGTGTTCACATACTAAAGTGCCTCTGCGCAGCACTTACAGAAGTTAATCAGACCCAGTAAACCATGGTCACTTTACTTTGAACACTTTACTGTACTCTGAATCCAGCAAAAAATATATTCTCTCATTCCGATTCTCATTCTCAGGTTTAAGGTGTTTATCTCACATGGGGCCCGAGCACATCAGCACATCAATGGTGTTACCTGCAAAACCTATTTTGGACCCAGATCCAAAGTCCAAGAACCGGTCGACCAACACCAAGGAAATAAAGGAACACTGTAGCTGCATTCAAGATGAGCATGCCGTTCTGTTGAATTGAATTTTAATCAATAAAGATATGGGCTGGTAACATTGTAATGAGCAAATCTTCGCTGTGAAATTAAGTTTGGGAATTCAAGGTTGAAATAAACACAACTGAAGCATTGGGAGGGATAGAGCACCAAGACTTGTTAATCCTTAAATCCTTAAAACCCTCAACAAGGAAAAAATATGATTTAACAAGGGCCATATTATTTTAACAAGCTTTCTATTTAGCTGGGCTGGTATTTATCTCAAAATCTATTTGGACTCCATCAGTATCCCTCTGTTTCCTTCACCTTCAATCTAACATGTTTTCCCCCCACCCCCTCCTCCTTGTATACTTCTCTGCTCTCGCACACTGTAAATCAATTTTGGGCTTGAGGCTGCAGTGCCTTGCAGGCATCTCTCTCTTTGATAGTGTTCCCATCGCAGCTCTGAGTCTATGTGTGTGTGATAGCACCCACCACAGCTGAACAGGGGAGCCAAGCCAGATTTCAAAATTCTTTGTAGGATTTTGGTTCAAACTCGGCCCTGTTGTAGCCGAACCGACAACTTAAATACTCAGACACACAGATATGCACGTACGCAGGCATGCATGCTCACACACACACAGCTCTACATCTCTATGCACACAGGGCTTTGAACAATGGGGATGTGAAATTAGGAGTTTTGTTCTCCTGCTACACATGTGTAGGCTTAGCATTAAAGAGATCGACAGAGACAGACAGAAGGAGAGAAAAAGAGACACAGCGCTTTGAAGGCAGATGTACCTAAAGGCAATATCCTTCAAAGAGTTTGTTGCTCAAAGAATTTTGATGAAAAAGTGTTTACAGGCAGACTGAGAAGAGAGAGAAAATTATGCATAAATATGAGAGATGATGAGCTGATTCCCACATGTTGACGTTTCTCATAGGTACACACATAGTGCGTGCGCACACACACACACACACACACACACACACACACACACACACACACACACATAGTCTGACCTTTTCCATGTGGCTTTGTCAGTGGAGACAAGTTGAGATGAGTCCAAGTTCAAACAGCACCTGTGAAAATGATTACATTGTTATGATTGAAAACAACTTTTAAAACAAAAAAAGTTTTGAGAGAACCTTTAAATTAGGGTGCGATTTTTAAAATAAACTACAATTGCTGTAATTCACACCATGAATAACTTCAAATTGCCAATAGTTTTGCACAAAGGTCGATATAGGTGATGATTGTTGATGGAATGAACAATGTATATTTCAGTGTCAAGAGAATGCACCACATACTCTTGTTAGAACAGCGTCTTTCCATATGACTTCATTATAATAGAAACCCTCAGGTCATTAGGTACCACACATTGGCCCTTGTTGTAAAACTGCTGTGAATGCACCTATAAAAGCTTTGGACTAACCCCTCTGTGCTACTCTCAACTGCAAACACCTGTATGCAAAACTTGGTGATAACTGAACGTGGAATGTATCATATAAGCACCGTGGCCAACTGCCTTTTCTGTTGGGATCAGAGTTTGAACTCACACTACCAGACTGCTGTCAAGCCCTCACAGTGTGGGCCATGCTTGGTAAACTGCCTTTGGTCCATGTCATGTAGAATAGCTCCACCTGTTGACTGATGATGGAACAACTGGTGAATACTTTATGGATGGACATTTTATATAATACAGCAACAGTTCTATAATACTATTTTAAAATGTGGTGCGACTTTAGGAACATTTTCTGATGTTGTTTCAACTCGAGTAAAGAAAACAGGATACACTGTGGTGTCCCCAGTGAGCACTGAGACACATTTGTTACACATCCAACAAAAAGCCTGAACTGTTTTATACTGACTAAAAGATAATATCCTCATGCATTTTCTTGTTTATATGTACCCGGATATTCCATTTCCTTTATTCCACTTGTGTCCTGATCATAACAGACAGGTATTCAATCAACTCTTCAGATTTGTATCCCTTCTAATGCCAGTAAATGTGATAACATGACAATTTTTGGTGGAGAAAAAAAAACAGGTTAAAAACACTAGAACGTTTTTAACTTGGCTGTGACATCATTAATATTTTAAATAACGTTTAACACACATTTAAATATTATAATTATATTAGTAAATGGACAAAATGGGTCCCCATCATTAATCTATTTAAAAAATAAAAGAAATATTTTTCTTCATTATTTTTTTAACAAAATGTATAAACCAAGTAAAATAATTAAAAAAATATTTAATATTGTATTATATTTTATATTGCAAACGGAAATGCTTTTATTTTGAAGTCTCCAGGAAACGGACAGGCATGTTTGTTGCTGGGAGGGAGAAAGTGTATGTTCAGGTTGCTGATGCGAGCTTTGCTGTTTTTTTGTTTGTTTGATTTTTTTGTTGTTTTTTGCGAGCTTTACTGCTTTTCTCTCTTTCCTTTTGTAAGTTGCGTCATGTGTGAGACTCAACTAAATGAACTAAATGTTCGGCTCGATCTGGTGGTTGAGATGAAACCTCCGCTGCACAAGTTGTTTTGCTGAACAACAGTTTTAAATGTTGCAACACGCCGCGTGTTTCGGTAATAACGTAAACGTTAATAAAGTGAAGCGTAGTTCATTGTTTATAAACTATATAAACTAAAAAGTTACATACGAATTCAGTTTCACGAGGACCGCTCTGTTTCGTATCACACTTCCGCTCTCGCTTGAGCCTTCAAAATAAGAGCTCTAAGTTTAACATGACCTTAAAATCACCACAAGATGTAAATCCATAAAAAAATAGGTCGCATTGATAATCATTTTCTACTGAAAAAAGTAACGGCATTATTCCCATCACTGGTATCCAGCCTGGGAACCACAGGCATGACTATAACTTAAAAATAGTCAGCTCAAGAGCTGTGTCTGCAGCAGACATGAAATCCAGAAGGAACACAGAACAAGAAGTCCTGCAGCCATGTGAGGACGAGTGAGATGATTCCAGCTCCAGAAGGTGGTCTCCCATCTCCTCCTCTGCAGGAAAGAATTCCAACATGGAATGGGACGCCTTCATGTCTCCCCGTTCTTCTTTTGTCAGCTCAGACATCATAGACTGAGGAGATTGAGGAGGCCGAGGTAGGTTCCGGGTGGATCTCAAAAAATGGCAAAGTCTCCTGGTCGGCCTCCCAACAACTGTGCCAACTATGCACCTTTTATTACAAGTTTTATCTGTGCAGCGTTGGTTCAAACCAAGCAAATAAAATACTGAAAACTTAAATAAATTTAACAGAAAATGTTTCTTATATAAACAAGCTAAAGGATGTTTGAAAAATAAATCTCAGCATTTCCACATAGCACAGCATAACAGAAATAAAACTGGAGCACTTATTTAGGCATAATGCAGAACTGGAGTAATTAGATGATGATAAATCACAATTCTGCTTTGATCATTTGGAAATCACATGATCTGCCCCTATTTCTGATCAAGGGATTGGATTGGGACTTCCCATTATGCATTAATTGTGCACACAATTTATCATGACTGAATCTGAGATATAATGCTTTTCAGTACTTCTAGTCATATGTTTGGTGTGTGATGAGGAAGAATAGACTGCGTGTATTGATTTTTCTTTTGTCTTTTTTGTGGGCACCTACAGCTGCTGCAGACAGAACCGCTGGTGGCCGCTGACGTTGTTTTACAATATGCTCAATGTCTCTGCATTCAACACCTAAGTGCTATTGATAGAGGTGGACTCGTCGTGGAACGATAGCAAAACCTCAAAACGCCCCCTTTTCCTGGAGTAACTGGGGCTGGTGATGCCGAACCAGCGGCGAAGGCAGCAACTCCCCGGCGTACCAAAGAAGGCCGCAGAAGCAGCCGCTGCGGCGCCTGCAGGCCAGAAGCCACAGTGAAGGGAGCACGAAGCCGGTGAGGAGGCACCAGCACTGCCAGCAGTGCCCTGGGCCTGGCCACAAGCACCGCAGTCAAAGCTCACCTGCTGCAAGTGTCCATTTGCAAATTTCACACATACCACTCCTGCAGCTCCTGTGCAAGGAGGTAAATTGAATTATCTCTCACACACATACACATATGCTGTATTTGTATTATATGTTGGAAAAACAACAGCAGAAATAGCAGGTTAGCTTACTGTTAGGGTTGCAAAATTATGGGAATTTTCAAAGTTGTAAACTTTCCATGGGATAAATGGGAATAAATCCAAAATTTACAAAGTTGAAGGCTTGGCACTTGACAGATAACTTTAATATAGTTGGGGAAAATATATTGTAGCATAATCTCGGCAAGCAGGCACAGCAATAGGTGCTATAACTTTTATTTGTTGATACAAGCTGTTTCCAGACCAGCAGAGCACAGCTGTTTAGGTACTACTACACAGCTATTTTGGTATTTGGTAGTTACTCTCATCAGACTCAGCAAATACACAATCCAGCAACTCAACACTGTGATGGACAAGTTGTGATCTACACATTCACTACAGTATGATATATTATTATGGAGTAAATATATTTGGTCTACAAATTGGTTTGCAAGAATGTTTAACTTGCAAATATTAAATAAAATTGTATACATATGTAAGTTAGGTGCTAAATGTAGAATATTCCCAAAATTCCCCAGCTTAACTTCCCATGAAATGTTTCTGGAATTTACCAGAGGTTTTCCACTCCTTTGCAACCCTACTTACTGGTAATTCAACCTCAAGAGGTGTCAGTTGCACTTTATTCAAATAAAATTGGAATGCATTCCCCTTTCGGGGATGAAAAAGGTCAACTATCTTCTATCCATTATTAATTCTACTATTATTGTGGATATGTTTTCCACTGTAATACACCACACAAAACTATTTTTCATGTTCTTCAACATAACATGGTTGTAAGGATATGTACCCTTATGCACATGTTGTGCGATGCGGTGAAACAATACAAGATACATTAGATCTCTTTGAATATCTGGTGATTTTTCTTATTTATTATTATATATGCTTGTGTATACCTTATACAGAGGAGAAAAACAAATTAATACGATTTTGGAAGACTGAGTGGATATGTAACACAGACTGTAATTTAGTTGCCAATATTCTGTATATGTCATGCACCTTAAGCCTGGTAAACTAATCTTCTTCAGATGGCTTTCTTTAGTATTGTGACCTGGCATGCCAGTCTTATGATTCTTGAGAACTCTCTTTAACAAGGACCTCCCAGAAAAGTGGTAACCATGTGTTTGGAGCTCAATCTGTTTAACTGTCTCATTAGACCTACTGCTTTGTCAACGTTAAATACTAACAGATGAGTCTTTAAAATTCCTATAGCTACTTGGACTGCAGCTCAGGTAGGTATTCATAGTTTTCATTCTTACTTTATTAATACTTTAATTCTACATAGACTTGTTAGGGCTTTATGTTTGAATTATCACTCTGCTCTTCTCAATCAAATGATGTGGTGAATATACAGAGCCAAGACTATTTATGAAATATTAATTGCTGGTTTTCTTGCATTGTTACATGATTATCTAACTAAAATAATTAATCATAGAACAGTTTATAGAATTAATTGCTTATAAAAATTGAAGCTACATCCTAGCGTTACCCCTCCAACATGAAAAAAGAAAGCTAAAAGAGCATTTATGCCCCTGAGTTCTTATCAAACTTAACTGTTCTTTTATCAGAATATAAGAGATTTTGTTCTCAATGGTGATTTTAATCTGGTAATTGACTCTAGTTGTCCACTTTCAGCAGATAATGCTCTCTTCACTGCCCTTACAGAACTCCAGAAGATGCTGGAATTAACTGTGCAATGCTCTACTTCTCATGAATTGCCTAACTCAAAGAGTCAATGCTACCATAGTATTTCCGCCCTGTTTTAATTTGCATGAAACAAACCAGTTGAAGTTTAACAAGTTGCTTTTACTTGAATTCTTTTTCATCAATACAGATGTTCTGGGAGGCTTTTAAAGCCATATGCAGAGGGTGGTGTATTAGTTACGGTACTGCAAAGCTAACAAAAAAAGGACCCAATGGAAATATAAGCTCACATGTGAACTGGAAAAACCTTGAGATGCAATATGAAACATCCTGAAGTCATCAGAAATGAAAATATTCAGTGTTACTTATTATGGAGTTGGTATGGAATGGAGTTACATTTACAGTTACACATGAGGAACTCTCATCTGTATTATATAGACTCAGGAAAAAATGTTTCGAAACAAATGGAGAGTAACTCTTCAACATCCGCCACACGTGATCACTGTGAATCTCAAATATTTGAACAGGAACAAATAAATTTGACATTTTAAGACTACTAACCCAAATATGGTAGTTGACTTTCTCAACTATGCACCCCTCCTACAGCTGAAAGACAATGTAAAGGTGCACTTGGAGACAGATGTCCAGGAAATGGAGGTTAAGGCAGTCATCAAAGATCTCACTGCTGGTAAAGCAACAAGACAGGATGGTTATATTATATAATTCTAAAAATCTTCCCAGGATATCCTGTCTCCAATTCTGACCTCATTATTGCCACTCAATTCATGAATGAACACAGCTGCTAATTCCCTCTTATAAAAACCAAGTATAGGTCATTGACAAATAGGCATTTTATTCAATAAACATTGTTAAAAATGATACAGTGTTTGCTAATTTTGAGGAATTTATCTGTTCATGAATTCAATAAAACCCACTTGGAGTTTAATTGATGGAATCCATGCTGCCCATAATGAGACGTTAGTAATGTCAGAGGCTGCATCTCTCCAACATCTGGCTTTTGCGACTTCCATTGATGCTGAAAAAGCATTTAACTGGATAGAGCGACCATGTACCAAAAGTGCGGTTTATCTGGTCAAGAGACGTATGTCATGACTATCGAATTAAATAGGAATATTTGTGGCAGATTGCCACAAAGATGCTCCGGTGTAAGGTTTAATTAAATTCAGTGATTTAAGGAACTGTGCATTACTTAGAATGAGGAATTGCTGGAATTCAGAGTACTCTAAAATAAACAGCCTTTTTTTGTTCATTGATCCAGATTGTCTTCCCACAGCAGAAAAAAGAGCAGAAACACCCAATTACCTAATTTCTCTCCTTGATTTCGCATTAGAATAATCTCTCTCCCATGATCATCAACCGTTAGTAGCCCAATGGTTACAGCAGGTAGTATTTATATGATAATTCAATCATCTAACAGCACTTCACTATGCGTGAAATCGATTTCCTCTCTATTCAAACTGCTCTTAAATCAACAATTTTCAACTGATTTTATCTGATTCAACTTTACATGTCATCAGAAAAGGCTGACTATCAATGCACCCACACTGTTACCCACACTTCTATGACCTTTCAAATGATATGAGCCAATTTGTGAATGGCAGCATTTTTTGAATCTCTTTTCTTTCTGTTTGCACAAACTGCTGCCTACAACTGCAAATGTTGTATGGACTGTGTGTGTAATAGCACATGTTTTTGATGTATAGAAGAACCTAATCATGTTTGGGGGAATTTAAAAGTCAGTTACATTACACTACTGTCTGTGTGCATGAATGAGTCCATGAGTCTAATAATGGGGAGAGCACTCCTCCAACTGCTAAAATCACTGTATATTGCTGTGATCTGTGCACCACTACAAATCTCCAACATCTCCAACACATACACAGTTATAATCTTTTACATGTTTGCATTGTGAATCTGCCTGTCAGCATATCTTCTAAAGCTCCCATAAAGGTATTGCCTTTATGTATGAGAAACACCTTTGGTCATGCACATGGCATAAACTATCCTTGAGTTACAATTGAGCTGTTAATACACCGGACCACACCTGCAACCCTACCACCACAAGAATGAGCACAACTGCATTTGTTTTTTACAGATGGCCACTGGGCACTTGTGCCAGTGGAAACAGTAATTATAATCCAATTGTTGTAGCACTGTCTAAATAGGGCCCAGAGACACATTGACCATCGTAGATGCAAGTAGCTGGAGATGGCTGGAACAGAAGATTGTTTCTGAAAATAGCAAACACATTCCCCTAGTTTCCTCATAATATCACCCTAAATGTGCACATCAAAAGCCCCTGAGTTGTGTTTCTGTGGTTAAAGCGTTACATAAATATCTTTCAGTCAGTGGGTTATTAAAGCCCTCTTGTCCTATATAGAAGAACCCATTAATTTCAGCTGGTGCTAAACCTCTTTCTAATGACATATGGCAAAAATAAAAGTATTGCTGAGCTGGATCTGTTACTAAAGGATGAATGTATAATACATGTTCATGAATTTGAGATGAATTGTGGTTTAATCATTTTTTGCAGCTGAAATCTATTCTGTGTAAACCTTACTATTGCTAATGAAATATAAATTCAAATTCCTAATACATCCAACTCCTTGCCAAACAAGATCGTACATGATTGCTGAATAAACCTATCCTACTGTGTAATTTTTGTTTTTGTCTTTGCTCATCTTTTGATTGTCTTGTCTTATTGTTGCATGTTTTGTGTGGACCCCAGGAAGGATAGCTGATATATACTATTTCGGATGATGGGAATCCTAATAGAAAAGTAAAGAAAACCAAAGAATAATGGGGCTTTATAATAAATAATTGCTTATTGATTATAAAAAGGTCTAGGTGCAATAGTAATAACATCACCTGATGTCACCAAACGCTCAATCCACAGAGAAATGCTAACAACCCATATCCAAAAAGTGAACCAAATCAATTGTCAGACATCCATCAAGTTGCGATATCACCCACACGAGCTGAACACTGGAAATATTTGTTATCTCACATTAAAGCCAGATGTTTTGCTTCTTTTTTTCCAGGTGTGCTTGACTAACAAAACTGAATGAACATGAGAAAAAAAACAGTTACCATCTAATATTTTGTGTGCAGTATCTCTAAAGCCACAAATAAATCACATTTGAAATTAGTCATATGAAATTTATGTGAAAACGTCAAATGTGAATCATCAAATACATGTATTAGTGTATGAAAAATGATTTCTGTCGATAGTTGGGGCACAAGTAAAGCCTAAAGGGAGGATATTCAGGGCGGCAACAGCAAAAAGGGCCTCATGGTGTCCTCCCGGGGAAGTTAAATCACCAGGAGCCGTGGAGAAACTGTAATTTTTGTTGTTTGAGAGCAAACATATAATAGTTTCAACATACAGATCTTAATCACGCCCACTGCAGTGTTTCATAACCTCGTGTCCAAAGTTGTAAGGGCTGCAGCACAACTCTATGATTCAACTCCAAGCCTGCAGCTCTCAGCAAGACCCAGCTGGCAGGTCAGAAACTTATCAGCACCCGACTATAACTCATTCAGTTTCACTGAACTTTCTCTGCATGTCAGGCTCACTCTTGTCTTGCATGCCTGCTTGCTTGTTATCTTTGCCTGACATAACAAAGACAAAAGGTCTTTCTGTTCAATGCTTTTCAATTTTCTTACTTTGAATTGAACTCATCAACATTCTTTTAAGATATAACAGCTTTGGAAGTGTCAGTTATGAATTCCAGAACTAACTTATTATAAATGAGAGTAAGTTGTATTTATTTCTGTAAACATCAGTGAAATGAATGATGATTAAGACAAAGGTTAACATAGGCTAGGAGGCAACTCAAAATGTTCATACAAGATATATGGGAAATATAAACTCCTAATACTACTACACAGAAGATGTCAAATCATATGTCTGTATGTTTGTGAACCAAGAAAACAAGGGTAAAAGGGTACGAAGTATAGAAAACTAATTGATGATAAAAAATGAAGCTTTTCTTTGACGCTCATATGTAAGTAAGTAGCTTGGCCTTCCCAAGTACATCAATGGTATAAGACTCTATGATAAGGGAGTCTTAGAGCTGCCCACTGCCAGTCTATTGGAGGAGTACAAGTGTGCCAAAAGTACAGAGATAATACTCTTGGATTCAAGTGATCCGGTCATAGCTCAAGTTTCTTCCATTCTGGTGAATGCAAGAAAGTAGGCCCCTTCAGAAACAATCAAGCAGGCAAAGGCAGCACTTCTCACATTGTGGGCAGAGTGCAGTGAGGAAGCAGCGCGCTTGGCCTTGGGACCAGCACCCAACCCTGGAACAAGGCTACTTTGTCTCAGTGAAGTGAGCTGGTGGTTCAGCAAGGTGCACAGAAGCTGTTATACAGGCAACACACGGGCAATAGATGGCACAGGAAAAAAAGGGGAGAAAAGTAAGATCTCCTAGCAGGAGCTGAGGGAGATGGAGGCCTTCAAGGCTGCCTATAATGTCCTGCCATCTTCCAAGAATCTAAGTCAATGGTATGGAGAATAGCCTGTGTGCTCCCTCTGCTGCACTAACACACAGGTTGTTACACCTGGCAGCACAACCATGTGTTACAGTGTCTTGCAGCAGTGCTGGAGAATTGTCAGGTGAGTGTCAACACCAGGGGTGGGCAATCCTGGTCATGGAAGGCCGGAGTGGGTGCAGGTGTTAATTTCAACCAAGCAGTAACACACCGAATTCTACTAATGAAGGTCCTTAAAAATGGCTCTAATGGTTTAGATGGCTAGTGATTGGAAATTGCCAGCAGATTTAGCCCAGAAGTTATGCTTCCCAGCCTCACTCAGGCACATGCATCCATGTCATCGAACTCACAGTGCCCTGGGAGGAGGCTTACAAGAGCTGAGGTCCACTGAGCTTGAAGCAGATGCTTCCAACGAGGCTGGAAAGTAAAGGTCCATCCAGTAAGAAGTAAGCTGCAGAAGGTTCTTAGCCACCTCAACAGCTAGGCTACTCCAGGAGAAGGAAATTATAGGGAAGGATCATCGGCAGGCAGTCACAGACCTCTCTAGAGCTGCTGAAAGGGTGAGCCAGTGGTTGTTAGCCGGTTAACCCTAACAGGCTATGAAGCAGATATGAAAAAAATGCAAGATAGTATATGGAAAATATAATCTCTTAATACTACTACATACAGTATAATGTGAAACCTGTATGTTTGTGGACCAAAAAATAACTGAGGATGATAGAAAACCATGTGATGAAAAAGAAGCTTGTACAAAAACCATGAACAGGTTCCCACTTAACTAAGACTCTGAAATTACATTAGAGAACATTAATATGAAAAAAATATATACTGTAAACCTCATGTCTCATTCCTCACACACACATAGACAACAACACACAATTACATTGGGGGGGCGGGTGTTCCAGTTATCCAGATGTGGTGATGTGTGCAATAGAAGGGCCAATGGGACAGAAAGGAATGTAGAGTTGGCTTTGGACATACAGTGGGGCCTCTGTGCTGCTCAAACTCTCCACAGGCCTGTAGTGTGCAGATGGAAACAGCCATGTTTGTGTGTATGTGTGTGTGAACTGTATGTGGATGTATATGATTGCTTGCATGCGTACACGGACAGACAATCCCTCTCTTTCATGTACACACGCACACACATGTGCTCCTGCATATGACCCTCAGTGACCTGTGAAGGGATTAAACCACAGCATGGTTCTATGCTATGGCTGTCAACCTGTCCTCAGTTTCTAATAGGCACACACATACACACACACACAGTGTGGGTTCCATCCTGTCCTACACCTCTGTAACCTCTTCCACAGGCTTGCAGATGTTTCCTGAAAATAGAATATGGGAACTAAAAGTTTGCACCTTGTTGTCTGAATTCCATTGGCAGCCCACTGCTAAAATGCACCTGAAAAGAAAAAAAAAAGTCTGCATGAACTTTTCAGGTTTTTAATTATGGATATATCGATAACTGACCCTTTTACTTCTTCATAATAGAACATCTTATGTTTGAGGACAGGGATATATTTTATTTCAATACCAATCATGGAAAGGTGTATTAATGAGTTCCAATTAGGCTCATTTCAAGTAAATTTTCCTGGAAAAAGAGACAATGTTTAGCTAAATACATTTTGTTGTCTGCACAAACTTTATTCGGATTATGCTTGAGTGATTACTGCAGCAAATCTGCTGTAATTCTGCATCACAGCCAGTAGTCCCATTCAGCTTCACACATGATGACGGTGCCACCTAGAGGTGCATTTGCATGCTCCTGACAAACAAACCTGCACAGTCTGTGGCATGTGTTCTATCATGCTGTGTCACTCCCATAATAATATTCAACATCCAAGAATCAAACTTTGTTTACTCTTTACCTCATGGGATATATACATGCATATAATCATTAATATACTGTATAAGTGCTTAATAAAATGTTGAAACCTGGTGCTAAATCTTCCTGGTGGAAATTACAAAACAGACAGTAATGGGTATGTATATTAATGTTGCATTCGCAATCAATTTGAATTTGAAATTCAAATCTATATGAAAGTGAACCTGCATGAAAGTCTATGCTTATTACGCCCGTCATGTGGTGATTACTGCTGTTTTTTCTTTTAGCAGTGCCATACAAACATATCAGTTACAAATTAGATGCTGTTGTCAATCTTAATTTTCATTTTAAATTTATTCCATCTCTCTTGCTTTCACTCCCTCTCTCTGTCTCTTTTTCTCAAATGCACACACATGCACACATGCACACACATGCACACACACTCGTCTTCCTTCACTGTCTCTCTGGGCTCCAGAGATAGGATGACCCTCCTAGTGTGTAACAATGTGTGTTAGCACTAACAGCACCTCCGGGGTAATAGAGAGGTTGCTCTTGTGTGCCTGTGTGTGATGTATGACGGAATATATTCATGTGTGTGTGCGCGTGTGTGTGTTTTCATACATCTCTTGGGGTACCCCGGCTGAAGCCAGCTGTATATCACAGTGGTCTCCCATGTGTAACTTCAAAGTCGCTGCACGCTAGGTTCAGGCTATTTATGACACAGTCACAGGAAGGACACATGTGTTTATGCTGGGCTTTGTGTTACAAAACCTGGACACATATAGAAATACTGCTCACCTTCCAACTGTATCTATGTGGTGCATTCAAGGATGCTTCAGATACATAATGCATGTCAGTAAGTTTTCTCAGCAAGTTTTGGCTCGAAGAGGACTGCAGAGAAATCTCTCTGGCCTTGGATAGGAGACATACATACTTGCAGCGTGTCCTTCACACAAAAATAACCATGCTTTGAAAAGTGTATTGTCACAGAGAATATGACTCTCTTCATTGTGTTTTTTTTTTTCATTTCTGCTGGAAAACCTTTGGACGGACCTGACTTGGGAGAGGAAGAGATGAACAAAAGATAGAACAAAGAAAAAAAAACATATGGGAGGGAAATATCTGTAAATAAACACTACAGTGATTCAGATTTCTATACAGACTACATTTTTCACAAGAACACAGGAACAGTTTTGCTCCCAATAGACAGTAACAGGAGCTGTGGACCTCTGCTGCTTGTTTCTTCTTCATCCTGTGCTTTGTTTACTTTGGTCACGCTGTGTTTCTGTGAACTCGCCACCCACTGTTCCTACCTTAGTCCTTACATCCCTGTGATTATTCTGCAATTAATGTCAGTAAGTTGGCCAGTTTCTAAGAAAAGAGTGTCACACTCAGTGGCAAAAGGGCAACATGTGTGAAGAGGAATTCAGCTTCCTTTTTTATAGCATATAAGAAATGCATAGTGTTCAGGTTGGTGGCAAAGGCCTGTATGTTTTGTTTTTTTAATGAATGTATATGCAAATTATACATTGACTACATATGTTTTATGTTCTTCTATAAAATATTCTTGTAAAAAATACAATATATGCACGCACAACTACTGTAAAGAATAATTCAAGTTCATGCATACACACTGAAAGATGGTGGTCTTGGTTTATGTGTTTTTTACTTTTTCAATATTGAATGAAAAATATAATTGTCCCCTTTGCTTAAACAAAGTGTTTTAGTAGCCAAGTGTAACTTCATGTGTGCAATGCCAGAGTGAAGTAAATTCAGTCCAAGCAGGCAGCAATTACATGTCCTTCAAAATATATTTGGCTATAGTATAAACTTAAATTCTAGGAGCCAACATTATAGATACGATGAAAGCTCCCACAGGCAGCCGGTGGAATGGGTGGAACAAGAACTGGCTGACATTGAAGGATTCTAATATGCTGAAAACAATCTGGTTACAGTATTTTGGATGATTTGCTATAGGGCTGAAGGGATGTTGAACTCAGCTTCCTCATGCAGAAAGTGGTCACAACAGTGAAAACAGATTTATAATAAAAAAGAAAATATGACATCAAAAGACTATTATTTATTACAGAAAGGTTTTCTTTTTCTTCCAAAAAGCTTTTTTACTTAAGCTGCAGCACATTATTCTCCGAGCATTTGCAAACTCGAAAATCTTACACACTATTCTCAAGCTCTCACATTCTCTCCCCCTCCCACCCTCTGTCTCTCCTTCTGTCTGTTCCTGTGTGACAGAGTCAGTAACACCACAGCAGGAGGTGAAAGAAGGAGAGCTGGAGGCAGGAAGAGAGCGGCGGAGGGAGGGAGAGGGTGCAAACGTGCAGCACACAATCACGCCTGACAGTAGAAGAGAGCAATGCAGAAACGTGTGACACGGCAAAGAGAGTTTTTTTCCCTTTTTTTGCTCTGCATGTGTCTGTGAATGTGCGACAGAGTGCCAGTCCATTCTAATAACTACATGCATGCTTGTGAATCATTGTCCAAACGTGTGCCTGTGTTTATTTGTATGTGTGTATGTGTGGTGTGTGTGTGTGTGCGTGCACTGAGTGGGGTGCCAGGCAGCAGCAGCTGGGAAGGCCTTCCTCTGTTCTCCTGTCATCAATAAATGATCAGAGTAGGCCATCTGGAGAGAGGGAACCACCAACCACCAGGACCTGGCACCGAACGAAAGACGAAGAGAAAGGAAGAGAGACCATGAGGATAGATGGAGGGAGATGTTGTGTCAGAGAAACAGGGAGATGGGACAGAAAGAGAGAGAAGGGGCAGGAAGGAGTGAATTCGAGGAGCACAGCAGCGTGATGAAAAAGAGAGGTGAGAAAAGAAGAGGTGGAAGGATGAGATGGGTGAAGAGGAGTGAAGGAAAAAGGGGGATGAGAGGACAGATATTAATATGAAGAACAGTAGATTGAATGGACAAAAAATAAAAGAAAGAAATTTGAAGAGGTGCACAAAGAAGGCAATGAGAATGTTGAGAATGGAAACTTAATGTCAAAGTAAATCTATTAACACTTTCTTTTTCTTAAGGCCTCTTCCCTGGGTTTCAACGTATGGTTTCAACAGATCTCCTGAAGATTTGTTCAGTTTCTGCCTTTATTCCTCTATTTGTACAATTGTATTTTCAGAAATGTAAGGTTTTTTGCTGCACTGTGGAAAAAATAGACTGAAAATGAAATGGAATATTAGCTTCAATCAACACTTACTAATGTAATGCCAACAGAATAGTGATTAAAAAGTAAACACTTAAAACCCTACTCTTTGAGATAAATAACACATCACAATGTGATGACAGCAATGACAAAAACAATGGCACAAAAACTAAAAGTTTCCTTTTACATGTTTGCACAGATGCACACAGTTTTGAAGTTTACCAATTTAGCAGAGGTCCTTGAAATTTATCTAAAACCGGATTTTCCACGAAACTGGTTGACAAACTACCACAGATGACACTTTATATCTGAGCAACAACGTTCAAAAACTTGGGTAATCAAAATGCCATCCATGGACATGTGGGGAAAAGTGGTTGTTAAGCTGTTACATGTGTATATGTGATGTGTTTATGTGTGCCATTCACATCCAAAGAGAGCAACAAAGGATGAAGACAAGAGGGCACAGGATTGAAAAAGAGAGGAAGACAGGCAGGAGGAGGCAGTAAGATGTCAGGAAGTGCTCAGGGCAACCTCCTGATGTCGAACCTACAGGCACACACACATCCTTACAAACACACACATACACAAACAATAGGACAATAGTTATTTTGATCTGTCTCTTTTCCTGAGCTTAAATTCTACATACAGTAACACTACATAAACCAGTCATCTTTTATTTTTCAAAGTAGAGCAACATTTATTTATTTATTAGGAGACAGTTTCTGAATTTATCTGGTTTCTCTGGCCTCAGAAAATCGAAATATGTAAAATTATATTCTCATCAAACCAAAGGCCAAAATCAGTTTTTTATGAAGCTGCAGAGCATATATTTGATTTTAATGGCCACATTATTCATTCATAAATTTTCCATATTCACTCATGCCTGGTCAGGGTCACAGGAGGGCTGCTGGCTCGCCCCGCCATCCACTTGGCAAAACGCAAGGATACGCATTCGTGCACATTCACACCTGTGGGCAATTTAAAGTCATCAGATCATCTGACATGCATCTTTTTTTGATGGCAGGAGGAAACCTGAGCACCTGGAGGAGAGCCATGAAAATGTTGCTGTCTGCACAGTGTCATTTCCTGTGAACCCTCTGGTGCCTTGCAGATATTCTGGATCACCTCCAGCTATCAGAAACGGATTTCTCTCGCACCTGTTGAAACCTCGCTCTCTCTGGGTCTGACTTCATCTGTCTCTCAGCAGACAACAGTTTACCTGCAGTCTTTTCAGCCCCCACTGTCTTCTCTCAACTCTCTTGTTTTTCTAGTCACTGATTTTTGTGTCTCCTTTGCATTAAATGAGGAGGAAATAAAAAGCTTAAACAGAGAAAGTTCCAGGAGACAATTCTCCCACAATGAGCCAGGGTGGAGCTCTGATTACTGATATGGTCATAATGTAAAGTGCATGTGTTACTGGCTGCACTTCCAACACACTTTTTACATTTTCTTTTCCCTGGACATGACCTAATAGGCCCTAAAAAAATCCACAGATACATTTTAACCTTCAGGTTGTGTCCCTGGTCAAATGTGACCGTTTCAAAGATTTTGTCTCATGTCTCTTTGTGGTTAATTTGATTCAGATTCATCTAAGTTTCCATGACTTTGTCTGTCTTACACTTGTGGTGTTCCTGGTAAAAATGGCATTAGAAATGAATCTGGGAGACAAGAATTAATGGAAGAAACTGAACTCTACATTTGAACTCTATATCAGGTACATCTACATTTGGCTGTTGATTCTATATATGATGAGTCTGATGAACATTGTAATTTTCTTGTTCTTGTTAGTTGTTCTTTATGGATCAAGACATGACTTGGGATATTGTGAAATTGTCAAGTGTAGTTTTGGAATCATTTTATTTGTAAATAAAATTATAATAAAATCTTTCCAGTCACTTATGACCACCAACAGCAAACAGATTTAACTTTTTGTGACTCTATAAAAAATTTTAATGTTTACAAAACAAATGTCCTTTTTTAACTTTGACCCAAGTAGTCTGTGATAAACAGCAATCTATGTTTCATCTGATTATTATTTATTATAGTCAGTTTTTCCAAACTCAAATTCAAGATGTGTAAGTTCTAATCAATGAGATATACCAGGCTGTTAGTGCTTAACAGGCTTAACATAAATAACAAATGGAAGTTCAAAAATTGAAATGTTTATAAGAAGTTATGTTGATTACAATAAAATAAAATAACACAACAAGAGGCGATAATATATGTAATATTACAGTTTTTATGATGAGTCTTAATGGAACGGACAAATTTGACAGGAAACACCAAAATGTATTAAACATGAAACAATCAATATGAGGTTAAACTAATAAATCAATACATTCTACGTTGTACACGAGTATTTCTGTTTGACAGATGAGGCCTCCGTATAGTTGGTTAACATGTAAAATAATGTGTAAGTGTAGTAGAAATGTATAAAATGATATACTTATTAAGCCATTCCATCTGTCCAACTGTGATAGCACCTAGCTACACACCTGTCATTCTTTGCTTTGTGTGAATATGTGTAGCGCACAGAAACGTATTCTTCAATTCTATATGTGAATTTTATGTATAGTGCTTCATAGGCACTCATTAAAAGTAGCAAAATGTGGTTGTTGGCATACATTTACTTTTGTCTCCTTGGATCTCTTATAGGAAGTCCAGAGTTAAAAACCTCCAATATGCCTTTTTTCACAGAATGTCCCACATGGAAAATCAAATATACAAATAATATAACTACTGAAATTATAATAATTACATTAAACACCTGCTTCTGAAGTGTACATTGAATAGCATTTTGTTCCTACGACCTTATTTTAACCAAATTATGCTCACCACTAGCCAACAAGTTGTCCATCAAGACAAATCTGAGCCCATCAACATGAGTGTGAACCGCTCTCTTGTGCACCTGTCTCGTCATTTTGATACCCCTGAGTGGAAATCAATGAGACTAGGTGTCTACAGTATGCAAAGATGGCAGTAATATATACACCAGCAACGTCAAATGATGATTCCTAGACATTAGAAAGGGAATTATTAATCAAGCACTAGTTCCCCATGTTTCAGCACCACCACTAACATTAAATACTGCAACATGTGCCTAATGCAAGGACACCAGGTGGGGTGCCATTCAGTGAAATGTTTTGACAGCTACCAGAGCATTCAATTTATTAGCAGGAAGGCTTCATCTAGTCTCCATGGCAACGGAAACCGATTTATCAACTGCCTTACAATTTTTGGGGATTCAATGTATGCTGAAGGAAACACAGCCTTTTCAGTCCACCGCATCATGTACTGTAGATTCAGAATCATGCAATACACTCCCCCTCCTATTTCCCAGCTTGTAGAAATAGTACTGATATATTATGTAGTGAAAACATTTCTATTTAGTGAGACAAAGTGATGAAATATTTTGTCTCAATTATCAAAATGACTAGTTCTCATAATAATTAGTCATAATGCCACAAAACTACCCCACTTGACTGTCACATCGTCCAATACAAGAACAAATTTTAAAACCTTTAAAACAAAACATTTAATAACTATTTCATGTTTCAAGGATTATTATGAAGCTAATTTGGAAGATGTATTCAGCTTCATTCAAACAATGATTAAAGTCATAAATATATAAATATTTTATATTAATACCACATTATTTATTCAGTTGCCCATTACTGCTATTTTATCTCCTTCATATGCATATTATATATTATTTAATTTCATGAACACACATGGTCAGCTAAATTACATCACATTTTAATATAATAATTTTACAGTGGGCTACCTCTTTCCCTGAAGTAAAAGTACTAATTTTGGATTTCATATTAAACGTCCTCCAGCTATACAACTACCAACGAACCACTCTCTCCAAATGCATGTCTGCGTGCTTGTGTGTATACATGTATACCTAAATGCTGCCCTAATTTGAATATGCATGGTCATTTCAGATTTAATTTGTCTCACTATGTGACTAATTTGTGCTCCAATAAGTAGCATATGCCCCGGGCCATATAACCTAGCAATCCTTAGGTTCTAAATAAGCATTCAGAATTATCTGAATCTAAAAACGTATGCAATGATTAGCCATTTTTAATCCAATTAACCTATTAGATATCAGTACAAACAAGCCAATGATAGGTGAGCCACACAGCACACACCAAGCAATTACTGCAAGATCGTATGACTCAAGAGACAAACAACAGCATTGTGTCTGTTAATCCTACTTTTCAATACTTAAAAAAGGCAAATACAATAGCTGAAGCCTGGACTTTTTGGACAATTTAGAGATATATCTTAGAGGTATATACCTTATATAATTTAGTTTTTAGTTATTCAGCAGCATCGGAGCCTTTTCGAGTAATTGAAATGAATACAAATTGTCATATTCCTTTAAGGTTAGGGTTAGAATCTTAGAGTCCTACGCAACATAATGTATTACTATGGATTTCCAAACAAACTATAGGAAGACTTTAAATTTTCCTAACACATGCATTACAATACACTGCAGCTGCATACACTGGTTACTCATCATCAGTCTATAACCACATTCAAACTGTTTAAAGCCACAAGACGCCATATTTCATTACGTCATTTTTAATCTATTAAGTAACTATTGATTGCTTTATTGTGTATCTGTATTGTAAAAAATGCAACACCATGCCCCAGCCTATTTCAAAGCAGTCTTATTGTGGCCCTATGTATGAAAACATCAGTAAATAGTCACAATCGACCAGCGTGGACATGATGAATTGTCTTCATCCCTTAGTCCCCAGACTGGGTAATACAAAGACACATGTCAATCCACTGGGGATGAGCTTCTTATAATTTTATCCTCTGTGGCTAGTTAACCCGTCATTGTTGGCATGTTTAATGTGGGCGGAACAGGGTGAGATCTTTTAACCTTGTATTCAGGTATGAGAGCCTATCACAGAGAGGGTGTTTGGTGCCTTGTCAAATTTCTTTTGACACAATATTGGACTCAGAGGTACATCTGGGCATAAAGCATGTTCAGCATTGTTAAGACCTCAAAATACACTATACTTATATTACTAGTTCAATCAAACCTGTCTTATCAAGCCAGTAAATGGGTTGGCTTTTTCCAAGTAATGATTTATTGTGAAAGAAATTAGAAGTTAACATCTATAATGCAGTGTGTTAAATTTAAGATGAAATGAGATTGTGGGAAATATTTTCTTGTCTTGACTAGTAATTTTGATTTGATAAGTTATGATTTAAAGGGCACAGAAAAAATAGAACATTTTAATTGGGGGTGGGAGGACATCCCATGCATATAATATAATCCTACTTGAATAATTCTATAATTACTTAACACACTGCACTAGTCAAACATTGACACACGGAACATCAATTATCAGTTTCTTTTTTTTTTTAAATAAAAGCTATGTGGGCTTTCAGCACACTGATATTTTTTATGTAAAGTGCACCCTGTAATTTATAACATTTACAAATTATGTCATGTACCAATGTCCACTTTGCAAAGAAAGGTATATTGGTTTATTGTTCCCACTATACTCTGAGAACAACCTCTCTCTCATCATCCATCTCTTTTTGCATTCACCTCCCCATCCTCCTCTTCAATCTTTTTTTCATGAACACATTTGAGAAACACGCCATATGCACCAGCAGAAGATGCTTCCATAGGGTATAGAGTCATAAATCTCCTCACAGCAGGAGGGCCAACTGCACTGTATGCTTATTAGTGAATGCACATCACCTCCATAAAACATTCATTATCAATTTAAATCCAGTGTCTCACAAACTATTTGTTAACTCTTACAGCAGAGTCACTTTTATTTAGAAACACTTTGAACAATTGTGTGGTGAAAGGATCTGTTCTTTTCTTTTATTTTCTAGACTTTTTCTTGCCTTCTCCCACCTTGCTATCCCTGACAGAAGCGTCAGCTTAGGTATTTACATGTGCTGGAGACCACCTGCTGAGAGAGCTGCTGCTGACAGCTTCTCACACACACACACACACACACACACACACACACACACACACACACACACACACACACACGCACAAACACACGTACATAGACACACATCATATAAGGCTTGTGATGTAACCTTTACTCCTCCTTGTCAAGGAAAAGAATTTTATATAAATGTTTATGCTGGGTAGGGTGGGTTACCGCCACCTCTTGTTTTAACTTCTCTTTCAACAGGAAAAAAACTAATCCGGGACATTTAGTGTAAATCAAACTACTTCATTCGGCTTTAGATGTTTATTTCCGTCTGCTGTGCTTTTTTGAGGGCACTCGATAGACCTTTAAAATGCAGTCTTAAATTAAATAGGTCTAAAACTAAATTGGATAATGTGTTTCCATTAAAATAGGCTAAAGTCATCAAAATCAACTGATGAACATATTACTGTAACCAATTTGCTTAAGAAATCTTAGCCTCATACAATATTTGCTTCTTTGTAGACTTTGGAGCAGCAGAGCACACTTTTAACACTCTGGCTGAGGTGACAGAGCGGTGGAAGTTCTTCTTTTTAACGCAGTCACTATCTGTCTTGCAACTGACAACTGAGCATAGATAACTGAAGAGCATATAGCACTATATAATAGTATATAAGCCAAACCACTTTTTCCAATTGTTAAGAGACTAAAATGACATTAGCATAGCACAGTTATTTAAACTAACACACAGAGGGCAAAACCTCTTCTCAAGTCCCCAAAACTGTCCCCAACACATTTGTTGCTTTACACACATTTTGAGAATAAAAATGGCACTTTTAAAGGAACTGAACATGGTTCTCTGCCTAAAACACAACAATCTGACATAAGGTCACATGCCATTTTAAAATGGACCAATTTAACTCAGCCTCATAAATAGCCATCAATCCAACCATCAACTGTAAAACTTATTAATGAAACCGACTCAGGAAAACGCAGGACTCCCACAAACAGTCAGTAAGAATATAATCTTTACTTGAGTGCTCAGAAGGCAGTCAGTGGAGGCAGCAAAACCCATTCAGGGAAAAACACAACAAACTGAATCCATAAATCCAGGCAGAGCCCAAAACCAAGCGAACAATCATGAGAGAATAG
Source organism: Lepturacanthus savala (assembly GCA_030544235.1). NCBI lineage: Eukaryota > Metazoa > Chordata > Actinopteri > Scombriformes > Trichiuridae > Lepturacanthus > Lepturacanthus savala. The sequence continues at coordinate 5,968,647 of CM060467.1, forward strand.
CTGGAAAGCATGTACACAGTAGGGAGATGATGACAATCTGTCAACTGGACTGGGCTCCAAATACACAGGGACTGATTACTTACTACACAGAGGTGAGTGAAACAAGGCACAGGTGAAACACACGAGGCAATCAACGAAGGCCGGAAAACACAGGAAGTAAAAGTAACACAAAACACAAGGGCTCAGTTTGGACAGTTGATTCCTAGCCACTTTTCGTCAACCTCGCTGTAAGCATCACACGGACAAGGAGAAATACAAGGAAGGAGTAACAAGAAGGTGTCTCTAGAATAGGCTGCTGCCAACGGTGCATTATGGGACTGCATTCACATTTCCCTAGCATGGAAGGATGAGCCAGGCTAACCTATGCTAAAAGAGGCTAATTTTAGGAGCATTGGAGCTCCTTTCGCTTTTTATTAATTCCAACAGCTGTTTTCATAGCTGCCATTCATTTACTTCTAGGTCATTTCACGTATAGGAACCTTCCTGGGAAAATCAAAATGGTGCTAGTGAGAAAATAAAACAGGAACTGGACACATGAACACAAACGTGACAGAATATCATATTAATAGTATCTCCATTAGATTTACCATTTTTATTAATTAAACACTGTCTAAAATCTGTCAAATTCCCCATCCCTTCAGTAACACAGTACACACTATGACCAGAAGTGATGTTCATCCCTTGGTTTGTATGATTCATCCTCTTCTAAATGACTTCCATGAACCTAAAGTTGCAGGAAGCAACTGCATATTGTGGGTTGAATGTTGTCATAGTTTTTTTTTTTCTTGTGAAAATGAAAAGCCATTATTGCAATGAAATAAATGGCTTGATGCAGTACAGGGATAAGTAAGCATTTTCTCCCAAGCCATGGTAACGCCATATTATTTCAACACACTAATTAAAAAAAAAAAAAATGTGGCCCATGATGTAAATGAGAAAAAAAAATCTGTCTTTGCTGTGGGCTTTTTAAAATAACTAATGCTTAATTGTGAACAATATGCATCTTTCATTTTCTTGATATTTAGCCGACCGTCTCAGGCTTGATGGTGCATAAAGACAGAGTAACAAGCACAATAATTTCCCCATTTTTTTCTTCCCCCTCTCCCTCCTTCCTCTTTCTTTCTCATTCTTTATTTGCTGCGTAGATTTTCACTGTTAAATGGAATTATGATCAAAGAGTTTGTGGCTGCGTATTGTGTGTCCTAACATTAGTCACACATCAGTGAGTTGAATTTTGATCTGCCTGGAGCGCCGCAGACTAAAAAGCAAGGCAGACGGAGGGAGCAGTGAGGAAGTGGAGGAGGAGGAGGAGGAGGGTGCCACAAAAGCGAAAATAGGAAACATGGCAAAGAGTGAAAACAATGTACTCTGGTGCCAGGATCTTTTTTCTTTATTTTTTTTCTTTTGTATATCACTGCCTCTCTCTATCCCCCCCTCTCTCTTGCCATCTCCTTTTCTCTCAGTTTCCCTTGAAGCATTTCAGTTAGAGCCTTGGCTGCCACCAAGGGAATTGAGGATGTGTGTGGAGTAGTGGAGGGAGGGTAACAGACAGAGGGAAAGTGAGATGAAGAGAGAGAAAGAGAGTCATGGGTTGGTTGAATAATGAGGTAATGCAATAATGCTTGTCTTCTCTTTGCATTGACACTACTGCTCCACCACAAATGCTCAAATGTGCAAATTCCCTACTGTCACATGTAAGAAAAATCACTAAAAATGCCATTTTGTCAGCCTTAAGGAAATTCATATATCTTAGTATGTGTACCGTCTGTATATGCAGCCTTATGACTTTTTATTTTTTTTTTGTTTTTATTTCTTCATTTGAAATTCCAGTCCTTTAAATTTAAAGGGATAGTTAAGCATTTTAAAAATCCGCCTATCCTCATGATTCCCATAGTTACAGCAATAGGTGCTTTACCTTTTTTTTTGTCAATACAAGCTGTTTCCAGACCAGCAGTGCAGAGCTGCGAGCTGCACAGCTACTACTGCAGCAAATGGTATTTTTTGGTTTTGTTTCCCTCATCAAACACAGCAAATACAAAATCGAGCACCTCCACTCCACTTGTGGTGGACGAGTTGTGACCTGCGCATTCACCATGCTATGAGATAATAATGGAACATTACGAGACGGAACTTTTTTCAAGGTAAATGTAAAGCCGGAGTTCACATTCCAGACTTTAGTATAACTACTTCTGTCAAAAAAAAAAACAACAAATGCGGCATCACCTGGCACTGCCTGAGGTGCAAGTTGTGTGACTCCACCCATTGGCTTAATAAAGAAATTAGTCCTGAATATTTGCTTCACACGTCGTAATGTTACAGGTAATATTTCATAGTGTGGTGAATGTGCAAGTCACAACTCATCCACTACAGCGTTTGGGAGTTGCTGGAGTGTGTATTTGCTAGGTTTGATGAAGGAAACCAAAAAAAAGTATGGCCTCCCACACTAGTGATACAGTCAGACAAACCACACAGCCACTAAATGCAAAGATGGAAAACTAAACCGCCCATTTAGTTCCTGTCACAGTTTAGATGAAGTCTGCATAAGGTAACAAATATCCATATTAGGAGTTGGGTTATGGGCTAAATAGATACAGTAGATGGCAGTAAGTGGACTTAGCTGCAGGAAACCACTGTTTCCAACCATGGTTTAGATTGCTATAGTATTATTTTTGCCATGATGACAGAGGTTTCCTATATTTAAAGGACCTATGAAAGGGAGTTACAACATACCAGATAACCGGAGATGTTTCCTCCTATCAATCATGTGGGGATTTTTCCGTAAGGAAGTAGTCCCCACTCCATGTTTTAAGTCATCATTTTAACCCAAACCATGGACTTCCCTGATCAAGTGTTCTGTGTTCCTCAACCTAACCAATCCTTAACCACAGTGTTGTCACAACTTCAAACATCACTATTTTTAAACACTGATTAGTAATCATTTTGGAAAGTGGCATACTAAAAAAACTAGTATGGCTTCTGTCTGTCTGTGCATTGTACAATTGTGGTTGTTTTATTATGAGGACGTGTTGAAACAAAAGCATTTTTTTCTGAATTTCTGTCAAGCACACTCTATTGAAGAAATGAGATATCTGTGGGGCACTGATGATATTCAAATCAACAGTGTCTATGTGTGTTTCATGAAGAAAGAAAAAAGAAATCACCCAAAGGCACGGTTGTCTGTAGGCCCAAGTTACACTTTTAGTTGAGTCACAAATGATCCTGTCATTGGCCTGTGGCCCTCTAGTCTAATTATTATTAGCCTTGCCTCTGGTTACACATTGCTGTTACTCAGCGCTTAATTGCAGTGAGCCAGTTGTTGATATAATGTATCCACTAAACTCTCTAGTGTTAGTATTACAACTGCATTGAATATGAAGTGTGTCTCTGGACTGGGGACCTTTTGTGATTGATTTCTGTTGTCCTTATTCTTGACAAGTTGCCTTAGTCACTGACAAAGCCGATACTTGAAGTGCTCAGTTCCTCTCACACTTTTGTCTTTTGAGGCATTCAAGAGCTAATACATTGCACCAAATTCAACTGTCAGAGTAATACTGCTTATACAATAAAGCTCTGCTAAAAAGAGTTCTTTGTTGTAATTCCGATGAATAACAGTAGCCATCTTTTCATATTAGACCAGTGTAACTAACATCTACCAGCACAAATGCATGCAAGCATACTCGCATGCACACACATACCCACCACTTCACCTCTGCTTAACTCCCCTGACATTCTTTAGCCCCGAGAGTTAGATTTTGAACCCCCTGTGAACTCATTAGTGTGCAAATGCATGTACAGTTAGGCCTGTGTTTGTGCATGCATGCATTAGTGTGTATGTGAGTGCAAACCTATTACTGTCTATTGGCATTCAACAACTCTGCTGAGTGATGGAAATATATTTGAGAGATGGGAAAATGGTGCTTGTGTGTGCTTGTGTGTGTGTGTTTTCTCTGAGTACATTTATTTTGCTATGGCTAGTACATCTTACAAAGACCATGACCCTCCCCAGGACCACCCCCCCGCCTCTCTTCTCCAGAGGGTCTGGAGGCCTTGGCCTGTGAAATATAATTGGGAGCCATAACACTGGCAGGGAAAGACAAAAATGCCAAGGCAATCATAGTTTACTACTGCTCACGGGGGCCACATCATACATTCACAGCAAGCCCACATCAAATAACAGCAAAGCCATCAATCATTCAAGTGATTAAAAATGAAAATATTTTAAACATTACAGTTATTTTTCTGTTTTTGGACACCATTTTATTTGAATTTTGAAGAGACTCCATATCCACAGAACAAGCAGACCAGTAAAAGTAAAGGCTTACCGGTAATTGCACCTTCAATAATCATTATCACCACCAAAACTGTATTACAGCTATTTTGGAGGATATTAGCAACCCCAATGCTATACTAATCTTTTGAGAAGTACAACCTATCCACAAGCAGGCACATGTCCACAGCCTCATTGAAGCAGTACTGACCGGGCCAACCTTCAGTGACACCACTACAGCACACATGGGATCCACATGTCTGTCCTAGAAGAAGAGAGTTCAGGGGTCTTGGCTTGGGGAAAATAATTGGGCAGCAGACAGACAGGTCATATTCAAGCCAGGCCAAATGTATCCAAAGAGCCGACAGACAGGCATAAACTAGGCAGTTAGTAAGTCCAGTGAGGCCAGAGTAGCACTGACCGGGCCAACCAGAATGTTGACATGTTTTTGCACCCAGAACACATCAGGGCATATGGTATGGGCTCTGCTGTGAGATAGAGATGTGAAACTACTCTGAAAGGGCCTGGTCTATCTATCAGTGGATTGTCATTCAATTTTGTTACTAAAAAAAGAAAAAGAAAATCCTGTTCACCTCTCCCCAAAAATGACTTTTTATGAAACAAAAAAAAAATAAATTTAGTTTTGTCTTAAAATATGACAGCTTACAGTTCAGTTAAGTTTACTTACAAATATAGGAAAGCCTCCCTGATTCTCTTTTCTGAGCAGCCTGAGGAAACTAACTGGGAGGAAAATATATTTTTAACAAAATTGCAAGGCAATTCTCTACATAGACAGGCAAAAACAGGCCAGAAGGCAGACTGATAGTGTTGTCATGGAAATAAGTGCAGCTTAATTTATGAATGGCTGAATGGAACCCTAAAATTGGAATGTCTAAGACAGCCTTAAATTGAATTTTCAGGCTGGTAATGTTTTGACATGGCAGCTAGTCTTTATTCCATGTGCCCTGCACCAAACCGATTTGTATTACCCTTTTAGCACAAACCAGCAAACTATATTTGAAATTGTAAGATTACTTATTGCCCTTGTAAAAAGAAGGACCCGGTATATTCCTATACAGTTGAGGGTTAATAAAAATCACCAAGTGTCTCCTTATTTAGATTCTGTGGCCCAAAGCCAGTGTGCAAGCATCCCAGCCAAAACAACAGTAACTGACCAAGCCGTGCTGCCAGATGACATGCCCTCACTATGCCTTCACATCCAGAACACGCTGGGGATCTATGGGGACAGCGAGGGCAGACAAGGTGAGAGCCTCAGCTCTCAGTGCCTAGAGAGATGCAGTAATTGGCCAACAGACAGAGACAGACTGCATTACCTGCTCAACACAGTTTGAACTGGGGTACTGTTACTGTTGAAGAAGGAAGTCCCTATGCATTTATACTATACTATCGATCTTGCATTAAACTTCAGGGACACTGACAGTCCTGCACAGAAAAAAATATATAGTAACTAGATGTCAATATTAGCTGAAGACATCTCAAAGGCAGATCATTTTAATCATTGTTATCAGCTGATAGGTAACCCTTTCAGGGTTTTTTTTTCTTTTAGGCCTTTTGCAAGAACACTTGATACTATTGCATGTGTTTCTTCCTAATAGGGAAGCGATTTGGGCCAGGTTTGAGAGCGTATATGCATGTGCGTGTTTGCAGGGCCATGCACAGACATTTTGGGGGGTAGGTGCTCAAGTGAACAAAATGAATGCATCAATTCACATTGTCTCTTGGGTTGTCTCATCGATCAGTAGAATGAACACACACACACACACACACGTACCCATGCACATGCACGTGTGCACACACACACTGCGCAGATGAACCAACTGGAGCAACTTTTAATCAATTTTACAATAAATAGGAAAAATCAATCAAACTGTCAAACCTCATTTCATCAAAACAAATCCTGCATTTAGGGAAAAAAGAATCAACCTCACTATGGTTAGAGTTAGGGGCAATATATCAATATTATATTCAGATATCAGAATATATATAATCTTAGATTTTGTATTCCCTAATATCATCATATGGCATGTTGTGATGTCTTTTTCTGAATAGAAAATCACCATGAAATAATGTAATCTGTTAATGAAAATGCACAAAATATAATAAATGTTATGTAAGATAATGTAGATATTAATCTATATTATTTTACTGCTCAAGAGTTCACCAACTTAATCATTATATCCACATTAATGATCATTTTTGTCAATACTTTCATTGTATAAATGAAATGGGAAACCATAGTCATCCATACAATATTGTTACAATATCAATATTGAGGCAGCTGGTAAAAGTAATGTGATTTGATTTTGTCCATACAACCCAGCCCTGTCCCGAATTACTAAATCTACAGTTTCACAAACAAAATAAAAGTTCCTCAGATTGAGCTTTGAGTTTTGTCCAGAGGAGCGGAGAGGAAACAAAGGATACATAGGATAAGAAAAAGAAAACAAAAAATGTATGCAGGTAGAATTAGATGATTTTCCAGTGAATATTAAAATAATAAAAAAAAATAAAATAAAAATCTAAAATAAAACACACACGCACACTTAAATTTTGGTTATATCTTATATTGAGCCCCTAAACCACAGACTGGTATTACAGGCACTACAATCCAAGTAACCCCTGAATGAGTCTTGAGACTTCTCAGTACAATAATTGAGAAGTGATGCCATGGGCTAAATTAATAAACTATAATATCAAATTAGAAAAAAAGGAGAAAAAAAATGTCTTGCAAAAAGGGCACTTATCTAGTCAGAGGCCAAAAGGGCAGGTGCTTGAGCACCACCTGGGGTCTATCTGTGTGTGTGTGTGTGTGTGTGTGTGTGTGTGTGTGTGTGTGTGTGTGTTGGGTTAGTGTATGTGTGTTGTTGGCCCCAGGGAGTCGGGCTCAGACCAAATTACCTGTCAGGGGTTGACATCACCTACCCCCCAGCCAACCATACACAGAGGACAACTGGGCCCTGCTCTAAGGCTCCTGTGAACTGTCAGCTCAACTAGCCTCTCCTTCTCACCCCCCCCCCCCCTCCCCTTTCTGACGAGTTTCTTTCTTTCTTTCTTTCTGAAAAGTCAGAACAGTCTCTGGCAAAAACAGTTACCCAATGTCTCCCTCTGGTGCTAGTTACTATTGCAGCCAGGTGACATGACACCATACACACATCCCACACAGGGATGCTAGACACATATAAATGGAGGAGTCTCCCTCTTACACACACACCTGAAGGCAGATGTGTCAGGGGCTCTTGTATCCCCAGGTCCTAAGGTCCACGGCTGTCTCTCATCAAGCCACTATCACCAGCTGTGAATGGATGCCCCCAACATGCAGTTACTCATTTAGATGCTGAGACACACCACAGATTGCCCCCCAAAAAATGAATGTCACCCATAAGCATAGCCACACAGGATGATTCACAGTTTCCCCAACACATTTCTCTCTGTCTCCTTCAGTTTGTGTGTCTTACTCTCTCTCACACACACTATGACCCCCCACGGTCACCAGAGAGTGAGAAAATGGAGCCTGAACCAACATGTCTGATTGTGCTGCACTTGTCAAAACAGCAGTAGGAGGCATTGAATGAAGCTGAATGTTCTCAAGACTGTTCTCTCAAGGTCACTGATTTTTCAACTAGGCTTCCTACAGGGAAAAGACTTGACTGACTACTGACTGCACATACAATATGTGATGAGGACTGTTTAATATATTGTTAACACTAGGGGCCAGTGCTGGATAAAACTGGGCTGCTTGTAGTGAACGCAACAAAGTTGCAGTGGATGCACCTATGTGCCATGGACGAGATGCATGCTTTCATCTTAATTACAAACTCTATAAACTAATTTAACATGGAGGAGGATATCCTTTAGCTCGGTTTATGAAGTATCATTTAGTATCATTATTTTATGCATGTCACAGTATGATAAGTTGACTTAGCTCCAAGATGACTATATGTGCATTCTTAAATTGCACATGTGAGCTCCTGTAATCCAGTTTCATTCATTCCTTGCAAATTATAGACTAATATACAGTAGGCATGATAACATGTGGGAGGCTCAGTGGTTCTTTATGTTGCCTCACAAAAAAAGGACCCGAGTCTAAGCTTCAAGACAGCACCATCATAATTGGATTTTTTTTCCCCCAAATTATCTGTTTATGTGAATGTATTTGTCTGTCTTGCTCTGTGTAATCCCTGTAATATACACACCTAATGAATGTTTTAATTGACTGAAGCTGGAGGGTGACTGGACATTGAATCTGGTTTCTATACAGTCTGAGAAAGGAGCATGTAGTCATCCCACAGAGGAGTGCATAATACATTATTTTCTAATGATATTTACAGGTAAAGTCTCAAAAAGTTGCAATGTATGAAACATGTCACATGGAACAGACTCAAAAAGAGGGTGATACTTTTTCAAGGCAGTAGACCAAAGGATAACAAACACCTAAGCTTAATAGAGGATTTTTCTGCGACACCATTGATATTGCCTGATAAATCAACTCCTGCATGCACACAGAAATGCATCATCTGATTTATCCAAGTACCGTGAAAGACTGAAATTGCTTTTTTCCTGTGTGTCAACACTCCCGCTCCATGCTGAAGGGCTTCTTTTAAGACCTACAAGCTTCAGCCAGTTTTTCGATGTGTCAGGATTTCTATTCATTTGGAGTCCAGGCATGTAAAACCGCCACAGGCTCACCCACATGTAAATGTTCCCAGCTCAAGTCAATGTAAACCCATTTCCAGCTGGGGACAGCTGGACTTAAAGTTATTTAGTGATGCTGTCAGGCGATTTATTTCTACTTGGTCCAATTTACATGGAGCTTTCTCCATCTTGAGCTGCGCAGCTTCCTCGTTGAGATTGAATGTGTGTAAGGAAGATCCGTCCTTTTAAGCAGGCTGGAGTTTCAGTATTGAGTCTGAGATTGACTAGCTGTCACCAGATATTGATTTCCTCTCACCTACTTAGTTCATAGCAATAAGCCAAGAGTAAATCCCAGGGTACCACAGTTCCTGCATGGCCAAGAGACTGAAATTCACTAATGCAGTGTTTTGGTCTTGTTTTTATCCTGTGATGTAAAATCCATGAGAGTCCACAGAGTAACTCGGAAATATTAGTCATAAGGCTGGTGTCATGAGTCATAAGACTCATGACACCATCATTCAGTCTTAGTTGTCAAACTTCACATGATTCTCCCAAGAATGAACAAGAAAAGAGCCATAGACATAAACCAACTTTATAGCCCAAAAGAGGTAATACCCATAACAACAATTAAGGTTTAATTAAAATGTCATCAAGACAAACAAATAGTACAAGATCCTGAATTATGATGTTGTGGTATTCATCAGCTGATTAGTGATCATGATTGTTACGATCCCAGTGGTTAATCGGCTCTCTAAAAGAATAATGAGAAGACGCTTGTTAGTAAGCCAAACACCTGCAAGGGCAGATGCTTTCTGTGTGTGTGTGTCTGGTTGGATATGGTCCAAGTGGAGTACTTATACCTGAACTTGCTGCAACTCTAATAAGAGTATCTGGCTTGAACACCAGAGCAGTAGAATGACGTATCTCTATGATTGCCATAGCCTTATTCTTCGAGGTCTCTCACTCCTCAGTTTTCAAACATTTTAATTTCACTTTGCATGTTTTTTGTTTTTTTTCAAAAATTTCTTCACTAAAACCAAGAGAACAGATCATGGGCAAGGCCAAATTGACTTCACAACTTATTCGATCACAGGCACAGGCAGATTCCGAATCTATTTTTCAGCAGGGAAAACCTAATTAAAGACTAACTTAAAAAAAGGTGTTTACATTCTGTTCAATCTTATTTGAGTGGAGAAATATTAAGTGACACATCTGAATATACAGAAGTGCAAATTGCAGCCTCCAGGATGAGTAGAATCACAGAGAAATAGGTGAGGTAGATATAGTAGATAGGGAGAAATATTGTAAACAGTGTTTTCACTGTTTTGGCAGCTCAGCAGGATGGCAATATTTCTCCTGCTAGCGTGAGTGCAGATAAAATAATAAATGTTACATACAGTAGTTTGTGTGTGCAATGGAGGGTGGGGGTGATTTGTGTCTTTGTGGACCACTGGATCAGATCAAATAGGTATCTAGCATCCTCCGCATATTCTAGGCCTTATTGAAGATCCTCTATCTACTGTAGAGAGACCAGAAATAGCCTATGGTATAGACTTTGCCCAAGGAGAGATGCACAAGTCCTGCTTCAATTACAATTACATCTGGGCAACCAAACATTCACCAGATTTGACACAATTTTCAGTCCATCAGAGTTGTGTTTTTATTTCCTGTTCTCAAATATTCAAATAGGCAAGAATGAAACAAAACAATTAATTGGAAGCATAGAGGGGAGCACTTCAAAAAGTAAAAAATGTTAAATATGAAAAATTACAAAGAGCTATCTGACAAAGTGTTTTATAAGAATGTAAATTATCCATAATTAATATAGAAATAATATTTTTATTCACAATATTAAACAAAAACCTTTCTGACCTCTAACTTTCCAATTGTCCATGTTTTTCCCATGTTGATCACTAGATTGTAGTATTGTTGGCACATAGTTTCCTAAGGAAAGCCTGTTTTCTGTATTGTTTCCCAGTGAATGTCAAGCCAGATTAGGGGCAATGCAGAGGGACAGTGGTGGGTGAAGGGGTGCATTTGACGTAAATCATGGGTCGAGGCAGGCGGACCCCCTGCCGGGTGGTGTCGGCTGTCGTAACCTTTAATTACAACTACATTGACAGGTTTGCAGATGGTCCAGTTAAAGAGGGAGACACAGGATAGAATAAAGTCTTTATGCTATTTATCTTGTTTGTCTTTTCTATGCTTGGCTGTCTCCTTCTCTTGCCCTCTCCCTCAATACTTTAGTCTGTATTTTATATTGTAGAGACTCTCTTCACTGAACAAGCTTCAAGAAGCTTGACCAAAATGGCATGTACAGTCTCGTTTATTATAAAGTGATTGATCTTTCAATTACGCACCTTATATTTGTAACATATTTTACTGAATATGGGTTTGTAGCTTTAAATACACAATATGTAATTAGTTGCCACATGGTTTTCCCAATCAAAACAATAAAAGGTTGAGTCAATGATGTCAATGTAGCATGAGATCATGGGATTTGTTGTCTTCATCCTCTGTAGTCAACTTCTCCTGGTTAAGATTCCTTCAATGTTCATCAGCTGTGTTTCTCTGTGTATATTGTGATATTCACAGAGTGATTTAAAAAAGTAAGACAGATTGGTGTTTAATTTTAATGCTGGTATTTTGTCCCATACCATACATTTAATTAATGGTGCTTAGCTTTTTCTAAACATTTATCAAACAATAGTTCAAACTGATAAAGTAAACAAGATCGTATTCAAGATGAAAAACTAAAATTAATCATGAGACAAAAAAATAGATAGATTTATTTTTCATTCTCAAGTGTTCTTTTTCCGTTCCATGTATTGATACAAAATCTCACCTTCATACTCCTGAAACACCTCGTTCACTCATTCAAACAAACATTAGTTGTGCTTTTGCTTGTGTTAGATGCTCTAAGAAAGAGCTCTTAGTAATTGATGTCATTACCAAGCTTCACCTGCCATTGCCTTGCTAAATGCACAAGGACATAGATTCACCTAAATGGCAGTAGGTAACAGGAAGACAGAACTAGATAATGGTGTTCACTTGGATAATGGTATGCATTTGTGCCTTTGAGTCACATGTGAATAGGACAGCAAGAGAATGAAGTTAAGAAAGAAAAAAAACAAGAGAAAGAGAGGCACAGGAGAGAAACAGGAAACGTTAATGAGAGAGAAGAGAGCAATCATTTCTTCAAGTGATTGCATAGACGAGGGATAATTTATTATGAATGTGTGCCTAGCTTCCTTTGACTTAGATGCATTAGCTTTGCCCTGCAACTATTTTTCAATAGATTGCTTGAATCGCAATTTAGTCCCCCAGTATTATGCAAATGAGAGTGTTGGCCAGCTCCTAATTCATAGATTGCACTCACTGGCCTCTCGCCAAACCATTGTCCCATAATTAATGACTCATTCCCATTTTTTTTTCTCCAGTAAGGTTAGTGCTATTTACAGCTTAAACCTCCGAGTGAGGAAAAGAGCAAAGACAAACACAAAGTAAATTTACACCAATTTGAATTTCATATAAATTATGTCGAATAATATGATTACCGGCCAGTGGCACTCACCTCTGTAGTGATGAAGTGTTGAACAGCTGGTCAAGGATTCCATCTGCTCCTCACTACCCAGCACACTGGACCCACTACAGTTTGCCTACTGTCCCAACCGATCAATGGATGACACCATAGCGTGCAACCTCCAAACCACCTAGTCTCATTTCGACAAGAAAGAAAACTATGTGAGATTGCTGTTCATTGACTATAGTTCAGCTTTCATCACCTTAGTTCCCTCCAGGCTCATCACAAACCTCAACAATCGGATTGAACAGCTCACTGTGCATGCATAACTCTCCTAATGGGCGGAACCCACGTTACTCTCGTCCTTAATGCTGGAGCACCTCAAGGTTGTGTTCTAAGTCACCTGTTGTACTCCCTGACTGTGCAGCCACTCCAACAACATCAGTAGGTTTGATGTTGCTGTGGTGGGCCTGATCACAGATAACAATAAAAAAGTAAAAAAGTAGAAGACCTGATTTGCTGTCAGCGGGCAAATTAACCTACTTCTGAACGTCAGCAAGACTAAGGATTGGATAGTGGACTTTGGGAAGAACCAGGGAAGGAACATCAATGTGTCCTCAGTGGAGAGGGTGGACAGTTTCAAGTAAGTTGGTGTCCAGATCAGTGAGTTAGTGGTGGAGAAGGTAAGAAAATGACTGTACACTGCCTTAAGGGCATTTACATTAGGTGTTGCAGGTACATGGCAAAGCGAATAATAAGGGACCCCAACCACTTAGGCAACAACCTTTTTTTCTCTACTGTGATCAGGAAGAATGTACCAGATAAACCAGGCCTGCACTGAAAGGCTCAAGAAGAACTTCTCTCCCCATGCAACTGGGATCTTTAATGAGGTCATTCAGTATCCTAGTGGCCTCCACCTCCTCCTCCAATAATGTCAGTATACACATTTATTATTGCATTTTTCTTGTTGTTTTTAATTATTACTGATTAATTATCTTTAGTATTATTTATCGCACAATTTAAGTGAAATGACAGGAACACATTTCACTATGATTACACTGTGATCACATGTGACAAATAAAGAAGATTGATTGATTGATTGTAAAACAATGTAGCTGATAATAAATTTAACACGCTGTATAATTTGCAGATTGTTATAGCACTTAGTATGGGGATATTGTCACCTATAATCTGCACATAATAACCAACCCAGCGCAATAAACACCACATTAATTCAACACAAACAAATTAACTGATAGTTTATGAAACGATCCATCCAAGCAAATAGAGTTAGACCATCTGTGGTTTATGTGGTTTGAAGGCTCAAGGGACAGTTAAGAATTGCTATTGACATGGTACCATTATGGTACAGTATGTCTGTATTGCTTTGTTCTTCATATGTTTGGTTTCATCAGTCTTATTCAGTTTTACAAATAGAGATACAACACACATGTAGAACAGGCCTACAGATAAATTACAGTAGACACCTGCCCCTTGGTTGGCATATTGGCAAAGAATTTGTGTATGCCCCAACAGGTGTGACATGTTGATACAAATAGTCTCTTTCTTTCGCCCTCCCCTTTCACATTTTCTATTTTCCCCAAATATCATCTATAATATCAAAGTACAGTACATGTATCAGGACTGAGCCAAAAGCCAGTGCTGTCTCACATACTTTCAGAATTTCACAGGATTAAACAAGATTGAGTCTACAGTAGGAAATGGTCCAAGCAGAAATCAAATCTGCCCTCTGAATAAATATCATCTTGCCTGCGGGGACACATCCCTCCAAGATAACCTGTCAGCTGAACACAGCTGCTTGACACACATGTGCACATGCATTAAAACAAAAGTTGTTGCCTATATGCATTCACATGTGTAGATGTACACACACATGCACAGTTTTCATGCAACCACACACACCAACACACACATTAACCCCCCCCCCCCCCCCCCACACACACACACAAACACAACACACACACACACACACACACACACACACACACACACACACACACACACACACACACACACACACACACACACACACACACACACACACACACACACACACACACACACACACACACATTCAGGCTGGGTGAAAGCCTTGGACATGACTGGAATGCAGACAGACAGCCATGTGTAAAAATGCCCATCCATCCATCCATTCACCCTTCCACTTATCCAACCATCCATTTGTTCATCCGTCCATCTGTCTGCCAATTCGTTTATCGGTCCATCGATCCCCCCCATCCATCTGTCTGCTCATCCATCCGTCAAACTTGGTTTTGAATTAGGGTCTGAGACAGCAGCTCCAACCTAGAGGTGAGGTGCTATGGAGGGTTTACTGTAAGAAATGGGAATAGGGTACAGTATTTACAATTTCCAAGTGTACATATACCTCTGAATTTTTGATTATCTTGATATTAAAAGAGAAAGAAAGGAAAAGAAAATACAAATTAATTTTTGTGAGGTCAATTTATACATATAGGCTGAAGGGCAATATGGATTTCTTGGTTAGCCTTTTGGACACCTCAAGAAAACTAGACTGATGTCCATCCAGTATGAGTTCAACAATAATGTAGGATATTTCCTGATACAAAATCATGATGAAATTAATCCTGGAGTCTCATTAACTGAGTTCCATACAGTGAGCTTTACTGAGTGGGAGTGAGCTGCCATGGAATGACTTTTTGTTTTATGGTTGAGATACGATGTGAAGTAATTTTTTGGCTTGTTTTGCGTGCTGAAGGGATTTTGCAATCTGTATCTTTTGGCCATAAGCAGTCAATGAAATACTTGTCCAACAGAGTTTGCTGTAATATAATACTCTGACTGTGCAACAGCTAAACAGATGGATTTAAAACTTACCAGGGACTCCTGTCTGTCTAACTTTCCCCCAAACCTTTTTTTTTCTTATTCCTTTCTCCACGTTCACAGAGTAGTTCAACTTGAGATCACATAAATTTATGCTCAACCTGAGACATTTCTTACTTGAAGGCACAGTTGTTTTTTTCTCATTCCATGCCACCTAGCGCAAAAGCTGTGAGTTCTGATATCTTCTGTTTGCATCAGACAAAACAGGTTCTCGCCTCCAGCCAGTGAAATCGCTTGATAACTCCAGACAAAAGGAGAATCGCATACTCAGACACATTCACATAGTTTAAGTTAGTATTTGTGGTCCCAGCTGCAGCTAAAAAAATTGGGCAATCACAATTCTGAGATCTCCTCACAATTCTTTTTACATTAATTTCCATCTCAAACTTCATTAGTGTTTAATATGTTGCCAAGACTCACATTTTTATAATGCAACGCGTCATATGATTTTTTGAGGAAACATTTGGATAGAATGTATTAGGTTCTAGTTCAGTTTATTAAGGTGCCAATTAACTTTTCTAGATGTAGCAAACAATGTTTTCTTAATAAACTGGATAATCAAATGTCTAATCATTGCAGGTATAAAAAAAATACTTTTTTTCCTGTTTTATTTTTCCACTGAAGCTTTATTGCATCTCTAGCATGTGTAACCAAGAGCAAAACCTGAAATCTAAAACACATAAGTTATAACAGGTGTACTTTGATCAGACTTCAGTTTGATTTATGTCTTCTGTTAAAACAGCAAATACCCTAAGGATAGTGGCTCAGCCACAGTACCCTACCTACAAGTAAACAGCCAGGGAAAATATGTATTTAATAGCATAAAAAAGGGACCCAGTCTGTCACCATGGTGACCAAAACTAACCGTGATGGCTTGAGGATATTTATTACAGTTTTTGTATGTAATAACCCGTTTGTTACCAATTATATTCTCTTTCCCTTTGAAAGACTATTTACATTGAGATTAACTATGTCTGTGTTGCCTACACCATTCATAGACAGATCTGTATTAGCAGAAATGACAGGAGCTATTAAGAATCTGACAGGTCCAGCCATGGCCCGCCTACACAGAAGTGCACAAGGTACACACACGTACATCCACACACACACACATACACACACAAATTAATAGTCACACATGGAATATGTATACAATTTGTGTTTATATGTGCAGCAATAAAATATTTGTACACTTGAACATGTTGTATCCACACACACACACACATCACACACACAGACACAGGAACTAACCTGCCCACAGCCAAGGTCAGAGGGCTGCAATATAGATGAGCATATTTGATCAAACTCAGAGAGGTTATGCAAATAGGATCCCTGCAATTAAACCAAATTCATGCATAATACATCAAGCCTCTGTACCGGTCTGTGCATGTGTGAATGTGTGTGTGTCTGTGTGTGCATCTGTCTGCCTGTAGCTTTATATCCTTGGGACAAAAAGGGGTGTGGCAACTTTTCATTCGTCCAAGTGTGTTATTAACATGTTGGATAAATCATTTGCAAACCTGCTCTGAACAACATGCAGTACATTGGAGGCGCTGAATTCCAGCAAAGTCTCTGCACTTCCGGCACCATATGGATGACAGACCTGGCCTGATGTGCCATGCTAATAGACAGCAAAGAAGCGAAAGGGGCAGTGTATTTTCTTTTTCAATTTTATAGTGTTTTCCTCAAAAGGATCTCAAAATGTGCATCATGTGTGCTATCTAGTCTTGAATTATCAGTGTTATAATAAAAAAAAACTATTAGCTATTTTACCAGCACATCTAAAACAAGCTGATGTTTTGGATAATGCAAATTTACCCGAGTTGTGTAGAGGAAGCTTTGAATAAAAACTGTTAGATGTCACCAATATGTTGCAGTTTTACAGAAAAGAAAGTAAACAATTACTCATGTTTTCTGTAAATACTCTAACTGTAACTATGTGTCAGATATTGAGTGTGCATGAGTCAAAGTTGACACCCTACTATTGACCCTAATGGCAGATTTGAAAAGTTATGGCTATATTGTCATATATGGCTATATGTTATGGCTAATACAAACATGAACATTAGTGCAGGTCTATGTCATACATGCAGGTCTGATGTCCATCCACCATCCCAACCTCCAAATCCCTACTTTTATTCCCAACTACTGCATGCTTTAGCACTTAATATTAGCCATAGACAAATTATCTGTTGCAGAGTCATACACGATGGATAAAATTCCTGGAGGTTAGACAATCAAGACAAATAGCTGATTCTTGCAGACATTTCAGATTGTCACAAGGAGCAAGTAAAACAGGTTTATATACACACATATTTGTAGATGCCCTGTCTATGTATTTTGGCCATTCAGTTTAGGGTGTGTCTTTCTTCCCCCAGACTCCAAACCAAACCCTAAGATAGACACACAATGGCACAATTTCAACAGAGATGTATTTACAAATCAATTATCACTATTTAATATGCATACAGTTTTAAAAATACTCAAACACGCATCCTACTTTGGATGAGTGCTCACAGCAGGCAATACACCGTGCTTAATCAGCTGCAAAGTCATTCCAATACACTGAATACATGCCAAGTCAAGAAGAAGAGCCTTCTCATTTATATCTATTTTAGCTCTGTGTCGTTCTCTTCTGAACTGACAGATAAAAGGATAAATCCTTAGCATTCATGTAGTGGAGTGACTCTATAGCATGGTGTTGCTGAAAAAAAAAACAAATAGCATGTGGTTTCATGCAGACATACAGCAAATTTGATGTCCATATAAATAGCTCTGAGAACTGATGCAATCATCTGCTATAACTGTATTATTACTTACATTTATCTTAAATAATTTTTAATGCCAATGATAGTTCTTGTTTGTATTTAATGAATATAAAAAAATGTACAGCATATATAAAGATGGATCCTAACATAACACACACAAAATAACAAAAACAGATTTCCAGTGCTTATAGAAGATATTTCAGCTATTAAATTCTAGGCAGCCTGAATTCAGTATCTTTTAGGCTGGGACACTTGCTTACAGACCTCCCCATCCCCTGACTGGCTGTCTATCTCACTGTAATTATGCTTATCCTCTTTTGGGGTGACCCCCACCCTCCCAGCCCCATTTGCCCCTGAAATCTTTATGGATCCTGAGCTGGTTGTCATGGAAACAAGGAGTACGCCAGGCACATGGTCCCCCCATTGAATACAATTAATATGCAGCCTGATTTATCCCTCTTTCTTAGAAGAGGGTGCAGGGAGGGGTAGATGGGAGTGGGTGGGGTGGGGGGGGGGTGTCTGGTAATTGGGGTAAGAGAAAAAATAAGGAGGGGTGATGGGAAATGAAATTAGCAATTCTTTGGATGCTTCTAAATTTTAGGGAGTGCAAAAGTGTGGCGGCTGGAGGACAGTTAGCGGATGGGCGGATGGATGGACTGATGGGTAGGGATAAAAGAGGATAAAGAAGTGGAATGAGATGATTTTAAATCACTCCATCTCCCTGCAAAACACTTCCTCGCCTTTCATTTCGGAACTGTGACAGTTGTGACAATGTCGGGATTGGCAGGTCGATGGATGGGTGTGTGGACGGGGAAAGGACAGACTGAATGAGGAATTATGTGCTGTCATTCATTTGTTTAGCTTCTTGTAACTTAATGTAACAATGTTTTATCCACGACTTAAAATTCTAAGTGCATATCAGTGGAAATAACTGGGTACAAATGACACAAATGATGACAAAATGCTTGTAAAAACTATTTTTTTTTTCAAAAAGACAAAGTAAAATAAGTAGAAACATATTTGCTGTACTCCAGGAAATTAAACCTTTTAATTATATTTCTATTCGCAGCATGCTAAATTTATGTTTTTCTCGTTTGCCAGGTTCTTTCATTTGTCTTTCCATCTACTTCTATACTATGTCACCTCTTATATATACACATCATCTACAACAGCACACATTATCCTCCCTCATTAGACACAATGTGAGAGTCCTTCAGCTGCAGCAGGGGGCTTGATCTTACAAGGGGGCCACGACATAACGGGGGGAAAGGGAAAGAGTGGTAGGAAAAGAATAAAAGGGGGAACATATGGAGAAGTGAGAATGAACAGAAAAGGGAGAGGAGTGAGAGGAGGGAGGGGTGAGAGAACGAGAGAAAGAGAGGGAGAGAAGCGGGAGTGAGAGCCAGGTGACAGCCACACAGAGGCAGTCGGGTGGAAAGAGCCAAACGCTGGAGCCAATTAATTCCCTCCACATGTTTTGAGACAAAAGCCTGTGCACTTGACCCTCCTGTGAGCTGAGAGAAGAGAGGGAAGGGTGTAGGCACCATGGGGGGGGGGGGGGGGGGGGGGGGGGGGGTGACAAACTGTAGAAGGAGTAAGGGGATAAAGAGAAGAGAACGATGGCAGAGAGAGACAAATGGGCGAGAGTGGAAAAAAATTGCAGTATGTGTAGGCGATGGGGATGGGAAAAACATGAGAATACATGAAGACAGACATCTGATAGGGAGAAAGTGAAAAGTGAAAGAGGGATTGAGGATGATAGACAGATTGAGGAAATCAGGTGCAATATGTGCAAGGATCTGTATAAGATTTACTTTCCACTCCTCATGTAAATTGTGAATGATCACTGTCCTATTAATCCTGGTCCACATTAAAATGCCTATAAACGCATATCACATGACCATTTAAGTACGCTGGAAATAAGATGTGGATTGTCAAGGCAGTGAAAAACATAGACTTGTCACAAAGTAAACAGTGACATAATAGAGCGGTACCGGATATTCTGGAGTCATGTGGATGCCACATGTAAAATGTAGATGTGTGAAAAGATGTGCGTTTTTACAAGAAATGGGGTCATGTGGATGCAGCTGCAGCCTTAGCCCTGTGGTAAAAAGATTTGAGTCACTTTGTTCACTTATAATGCCACATCATGTTCATAACTGCTGTTACCACCATGTGATTTCTTTTGTCAAATCAGTTAGGAAATTATTTAATATCAAAGAGTGTTCGTTAGCCTGAAATAACCCAAAGTACCACGATCACAATGAAACAGTGCACACAATTGCAAACTAAAGTACAGTTTCATATGTATTCATCTCTCTCTGAAAGCAATATTACCGTGCTTCATACTGCGGGATAAATGAGAAGAGAGAATATGGAGAGGTACAGAAAGAAGAGATAGGCCAGAGAAAGTCAGATATATTTCCCAAAGTTTGGGATCATTTCAAGCTGAAACAAAATGAAAACTCTGTAACTTACTGTGTAAAAAACGAACTAACCAAACATAATGTCAAAGCTTCAGCGTCTAAACTGAAAGCATCAGCATTAAAAGTTTATATTAAGCCAATATAAAGCATCAGCAGTCCAATTTAGTCAAACAAATTCAATGTATTTTAAATTTATTGCCTTTTTAGTTCCAAATTCCCTTTTTGTCAAGACATCCCATTATATATATATATATATATATATATATATATATATATATATATATATATATATATATATATATATATATACAGTATATGTATTTTATTTGACTAACTCAAACAAGTGAAGCCACATATTATTTTCACAGGCTCAAAAAGGACTGTGAATTTTGTTCCCATCAATTACATTATCATCACATTGGGAGTGGATCTTTTTTTTTTTTCTTTTTTTTTTCTTTTGTTTTTTAATGGCCAGTATGAACACAATTATTACAACAAGGAAAAACTGTTTCAATGTACATATTGGGCATCTGCATGTTTTAAAACATACTTGAAAAATTGTGAACCTATCTTTAAGGACAAAACAGATTAGTGTAGCATTACAGTATTGGATCTGTAAACAGTTTTTGCCTAATTTCAATTTTGCAATTTTCAAATTCCAGTGGGGGGCACAGAAATATATCTAAAAATACTTTTTAAACATTGAGTCTTTTCCTCTGGGCTCAATTTGCATAATGGTTTCATTGTTATTGTCCTGCGTTATTGTACCATGAAAAGAGAGGAGTTTAGGTTGGTGATTTGGATGACCGATTGCTGCCACCAGGCTTGTGTCTGTGGAACAGCAGCCACAGTGTGACAGAGAGAGAGAATGACAGAGAAGCTGAAGAGGAAAAAAGGGTTAGACAGATGGCATGAAAATGATTAAGTCTAGCCTCAAAAATGACAGCAAAATATCAGTGCACATTCATAAGGCTTTACAGATGAGGACAAGTTGACTTCAATGAATAAATAAATACAGTTGAAAAATAAGCCTTGAGAATGTGTTCATGCTGCAGAGCTTTGACATAAAAAAAAATCAAGATCCACATTTAAAAATACAAGAATCCACTCACACAATCCACAAGTCTACCAGAACACTGCTAATATGTTCCCTTCTGACAGGAACACTTATGCAATCATTCCACAATGTCATAAAAAAATCACGAAGAACAGATGCAAAGACAGAAGCTGCATTACTTTACATGTGTCAGTTCCATACTTATACAATAAACAATATATTGTATGATCGTAAATTGTCTTTGCGCTGCAATTTCTTTTGAAACCTCTGTATATTTATTTTGCTGCACTGAGTAAATGATGGTGTGACACAGTGGTGCAGGGGTTAGTGCTGTTGCCTCACAGAAAGATGGTCAGAGGTTCAAGACCTCCTTGGTCTGGGACCTTTCTGTATGGAGTATGCATCTTCTCCTCGCGTCTGTGCTTCCTCCCACAGTCCCAAAACATGCTGAGGTTAATTGGAGACTCTAAATTGTCTATAGGTGTGAGTGAATCGTGTGTGTACCCCACGATAGGGCGTCTGGAGTGTATTCTTACCTCTTACCCTAATGCTGCATGGCACCATAAAACTTTGATCCCTGGACATATATTTGTGTTTCAGTCTACCATGTGAACTTGTGATCACTTCAACTTTTGTTTAGTTAGCTTCAGAATATGAGGTTATCTACTCTGACAGACAGTATGATAGCACTTGTAAGTGTGTCAGCAAACCCGTCATTTTAGCCTCAGTGGAACTTGTGTGTCAAAAATGTTCAAGCTAAGTATATGGCTTGTGTCTTTGTTGCTACTAGTGAAGAAACAATTACAGAATAGTAGAGTTTATCTCGAGTTTCTTGCAAGGAATAGCGGTGACAGACCCTGCTGCATAATGCTACATTGTTTTGTTTGAGAAGTGATAATGTATTAAGTATCATCATATCTGAGAAATATCTGCATCCATGAAGGTAGGTATACACACTTCTTTTTTCATTTCATTATTAAATTATTTTAAGGAATTATAAGGAGGCTGCAAGGACAACATTGTACATATAGTGCAACAACTGAGCCATCAGGCCTTATGATATCAGATATGTGGAATAGAGACATAAAAAGCAAATAACTTGAGTATTACTTATTCTTGCCCCCAAAAATGGACAAATGATTAATTATGGACCTGATGGCAAGAGATGGAAGGATTTTTTTTGTGTAAATCTCTGTCCTTTCCCTTCTCTTTGGCTCACCGAAAGCCAGAGGAGAGACTAGCTATCAAAAATGATTGTAAGAGAAAATCCTATCATTTGATTGTCTGATAGACTGCCTCCCCCCGCCTTCACATGCTCACCACCCCATGTTAGGAACATCTCTCCAGGACAATAGACTGAAACAAGTACTCTAGCAGGGGAGGCAATCTGGTGCTGGAGATGTCATAATGAGGAACCTAAGAGCAAGCGATTGTGCAGAGAGTGCTTCCCCGGAGAGCCGGTGTAGAGTCTGTTCTTTCACTGAGATCCTCTCTTAACACCCCTCTTTATCCTTCTTTTTTTCTTGCCTGCTTGCTTCTTTCAGATATGTGATGTCTTCCCATATTTAACAGAACGAATACACATTGCATCTTATTTTAAAAAAAAAAGTCTTTTTGGAAATTAGTTTTCTATACTTCTGAAACATTGAAAAATCTCAAATATAGGGATATAATTTTTTTTTTAAGAAGCGAGCAATTATCAGTGACAATCTTTTAGGAAACACATTTTCACACAGGGCACAAACAACAAACAAGTTGATCATATAAACACTAATATAAATTCCAGCCATTGCTCTGAAAATGATGTTCGATGGCAGTTATATGAAAGGAGATGAGTGAATGGATTTTTTTTTCAGAATACCACTCCACAAGTATATATATATATATAAAAAAAACAATATTGGGCACTAAACAACAAATGAGTTGGGGGTTCCTCAGACATCTAGATGATAATATTTCTAAATAACATTGTCTGTTTATTGATTCCAGACATCTCTTAGAAGGAGTAGATTAATTTTATACAAAATTATACTTTAATCTCCTGGTTAAAAATTATAACAATCCGATGGCCTGAATGAGCACATAAATAAATGAAAATAATTTTGCAAAAAAAGGGTTCTGTAAAAGACCTGCAGTAATTCAGATAGTTGCACATACTGTAGCTCTTTCATTGACAATAGCTGAGCATTAGGTTTGAGCTCCATGTAGAGAACTTGTTAAACAAGTGATCAGAAAAGTTAGTTCCTTCATTGAGGCCAGGTTAAGTGAAGCTATAAATATCACATATTTAGTCCAGGTCATCTATGAAAAAAATGCTCACTTATTCATAAAAGCATAAAACTTTCTATACTTTTTCAGAAATGGAGCCATGGCAAAAATGCCTTGTGGTAGCTATTTTACTTATTTTCCAACTATATAGAATGACACATTTTGAATCTGCTGAACCAAACATAACAACATAGGTGATGTTTATCTCTGTGTTTAGACGGTCAAGGATTACAATGATACTATATAGAAATTGTGACGTTTATAATGTTGCATAATGCATCATAGACTGTTTGAGTGGATAGTTAAAGAGTAACTTAACCCCTACAATTTTAGCTTGTGTCTCCTCCCATAGGAAAAAAAAAAAATCTGGGATGTGGTGCTAAAATCTCCCCACATCCTTTTTTAAAAGGAGTAAGAAATATCAGGAAATTCAGTGTGCTCTTTACAGAGTTGGAGGTAAATCTTCAGCTGGACCAGATAAGTGTCAGGCGACCACAGATAGATCACTGGAACAAACAGAGGTCAATATAATAGAGGTTTTTACTTCACACATCAAACATGAAACATACGATGGCAAAAAAAACAAACAAAAAAAAAACAAGACTGGAATCTGTCTAAGACGACACATCACTGTCACTTACATTTATAGATTTCTAATAACTCCACCTTTTGTGGGCCTAAGTTTCCTTATCTCATGCCATATTTGATATATCTTCTTACCAATTATTCTCTTGCAGCTGCGTCCCTATCACCTCAGCTGCGTTCTTATCAGCTGTCCTGTCTATTTTCTGGAAAATCCTGCCATTACTCTTCTGCTATTGTGTGTTCTCTGTGCATGCATATACCTATTTTGAGTGTTTATGAGTCTGTGCTTAAACCTTGTAACCTTTCTTTGCGCTTGTCTACGTATCTATATGCTTCTCGGCGTATGTATAGCCTGTTCATGTTGATAGGATTTTCTAGCTCAAACTTTATATGTAGCACTAAATAGTTTTACAAAAGAGCTGAAATACTTGGAGCTTTGTTCTTCTTTTTTTCAGCGTATCAGTTTGACAATGCAGGGAGGAACAGTATAACCAGAAACAGCCAATGAGATGTTTGATTAATGAAACACATCTAACGCGTTATTTTACTTATTTTACTTTGCTGTGCCCTGTATAAGCAGAGCAGTGAACTGGCGTGCTGTGGTGGAGCAGATAACCATTTTAAAAAAATCCAGCACAAACAAATGTCAGCTTGGACCTCCCAAAATGTTGGAAAACCATTATTCGGAGCAGTCTGAAGCCAGTGGTTTTGTGCATAGGGATCACTTCTAAATGTTTACCTTCTTATTTGAAAATTTGGAGATAAAATTATAACGGAATATGCGTAACAATATATAACGAAAAGCATAATAATAACCCATTAATTTTATACAAATGAATTCTA
Source organism: Lepturacanthus savala (assembly GCA_030544235.1). Lineage (NCBI taxonomy): Eukaryota > Metazoa > Chordata > Actinopteri > Scombriformes > Trichiuridae > Lepturacanthus > Lepturacanthus savala. Next base: position 5,993,920 of record CM060467.1, read on the forward strand.
TTAAGTCAATGTTGTTATATGATTATAATATACAAAAAACATTAATTTGTACTATGGTTCTTCCATCCATCATGATAGAGAGCCACCATTGTGATGGCACGACCTCTCCTGATCTTCTTTTGAACGATACTCTGTAAAATAACTGCTGAGTAATCTGGGGTCAGTAAAAAGAAGAACAAGAATTATTACCTGCTGGATCAGCCTCTGATTTGTCAAAAGATTTTGATAAGCATTATGGAAAACAAATATGGCCATTAGTGTCAATGGTAGATGCAATATATTATCAATAATTTATAAAATATAGAGAATAAAACAGGGTGTGTGTGCTGCTGTCTGGTTGGTGTTAGCACCAACCAGACAGCAGCACACACCCCCTCCCGATATCATCATACATTATGATGATTCACTGTAAACATTGTCAACTGCTAATTGAGGGACACCACCCAATCCAAACTTTTAAAACTAATATGATGGTAAGCTAAGGTTTACCCAAGCTTTAGGCCAGAGGCATGTCAATAGAAAAATGAAGACAACGTTTAAACACTGATGTTTTCTAAAGGCAGCAAATAGTTTGAATTCATAATACTGGGCAGGTTTTATGTTTTGTTCATTTTTGGCTACTTCCAACATGGGTGGAGTATCACAGCAAAAGTTCTGCTCAGACATATTTCTGAGCAAGTTTTAGTGGCCAAGAAAGGAATACTAATGAAGAGATCATCATACAAAGATATAATTATATATTATTACATTTTATTTTAGGTCCACAAAAAAAATTACAAAAATCTATGTCAGTATATGAATTTTGTTTGCATGAAATTGGCTGACCTTGAGCCCCCCCCCTTTATGGTTCACACAAGTTTCTAATTCATAAAAAATATAATTATAATGTATTTATTTATACTCGTCAGCTCTGTTAAGTACTTATTTAAATTCACAACCTTTGGATCCAAAAGGTAATGACAAAAACCTAGGAGTAGTTAAGTTGTATAATAAACAAATACATTATCAGATATACTGTTATTGACAATAAAATATTTCTATTTTTACTATAATCTAGTAATTCTATTACTTGTACTACTCTACTAATAAATAATATTGAAGATTGCTGGAGTCGTATTTCATTATGACAACCTGGTAATGTAGTATTTACCCTAAGCACTGGTATTGTTTGTGTAATCGAGTTGAAATTATATCTTAATTTTTATGTTGAAAACTTCAAAAGTATTCTGATAAGTATTTAAAGAAGGACACCAAACAACAGAATCAACTATACCTAAAACTATAAATTAGGGCCTCAATGAGGAAATGTGGAGACTTGTAAAGTAGCAGCCAGCAAAGAAAAGAGAGCAGTAAATGAGGCAAAAAGGGGAGACGGCAAGAAACTGGTACTCCATTTCCAGGAGGCCAATCCTAGGAAGATGTGCCAAAGAATACAAGCCTGACACACCCTTCCTCGTAAATGCTGATGTGTCTCTAGCAAGTGAGCAACTATGATTAAGTAAACAACTTGTATGCTCGCTTTGAGACCATCAGAAGCCAGCAAGCAAGAACATCTATTACCTTTCTCTGAGCATGACAGCAGGAGGGCTTTCAAGTGTGTGAATACAAACAATGCAACATAACCAGATGGCATCAGTGGGTAGATCCTCAAACTATGTGCTGACCAACTAGCAAAAGTGTTCACAATGACATTCAATTTGTCCCTGGCTCAATTTGTCATAGACATGTGCTTCAAGGACTCCACCATCATTCCTGTGCCCAAGAAAACCAACACTGTGAGGGTGTGCAGACACACATGTTCTACCCTCATGTTCTGCCTCAGAGTTGTGTTCCCTGTTGTAAGCCCTGCACACACATGACTGTGTAGCTACCCTTGACTCCAATATCATCATTAAGTTAGCTGATGACACAGTTGTAGTGGGCCTGATCATAGATAACAATGAAAAGTCCTACCTGAAGCAAAATAGAGAAAATGACTCACTGGTTTCAGGTTAGTACTTCTGAATGTCAGGAAGACTAAGGAGCTGATAGTGGACTTCGGGAAGAAGCAGGGCAGGCACTACAACCCCCCACCCTTAATATTGAGGACTTTCCCCCCCAAATGGTTGAGGAAATTCCAGGTAACATTTCTATTCCAAGACCCTGCAAAGAGTGGTTTGTTCATCTTAACACACAATGGGCGATGTTCTACCATGCCTTAAGGACATTTACATCAGGCGCTGCAAGAATAAGGCAAAGAGAAACATTAGGGATCCCAAACACCCAGCTAACAGGCTTTTTTCCCCCTCAGGAAGTATGTACCAGATACACCAGCAGTGAGGAAGAGTTTCTATTTACAGGCCACTAGGATGTTGAATCAGGTCATTGTCCAAAATATCCTCCCATCACACCCACACTGTGATCACATGTGACAAATAATGATGATTGATTGATTGACTGAATGACTAACCCTGACAATTAAATTATTTTATCCTAAGGTTTATTTCCAGATTACCTAAATTCTGCTCACCTGCTTTTTCCTATGTGTACTTTGCAAACCTGACAATTCAGTTTTTCTATCCTAAGGTTTATTTACAGGTTACACCATTTCTGCTAATATTATCTCCTGTGTGTTTGCAACCATGGAAATTCAGTTAGTCCAGCCTAAGGCTTATTTACAGATTACATAAATTCTGCTCACCTTCTTTTTCCTATGTGTGTTTTGACAATTCAGTTATTCTAGCCTAAGGTTCACCAACTAGAACACTTTACTGTAATGCAGCCTTTAAAATCAGCAATGGGGGATATTAACATTATGATATACAAAAATCAATAAAGATGATCTAGTCTGACGTCACAACCTTGATATAATATACATATATTGGTTATCTTATTGCAGGTTGACTTATTCAAGGAAAAAAAATGTCCAGATGTATTGCATTCCACCTGTCCAGACGTATTTTATTCCACCCAATACATACACTATCAATGCAAGTCTGACCAGGAAGAGGGGTTCCTCCACTGTTATTCTTCCTGAGCTTTCTGCTTTCTTCACAATGAAGAAATCCTTGATGATAGAGCCATGCCCACTGCACAGACACCACCTGGCCTAATACAATACATCAGTGGAATCTGTACAACAGCATCAGTGCGTGCTCTGTAATGACGACACAAAAGACTTTGTGCAAAGTGGCTCATGCACTTTATTTGTAATTTTATTGTAAGGCCCCAACAGGCTTTACAATTTATACAACAGTATCACCTTGTACATGGAAAAGATCCATAAAAGAACCCTTTAACAGGCAAAAAACTGGAAGAAATCTCAGGAAGAGTAAGAAAAGACTGATCCCTCTTTCAGGATGGACAGATATGCAATAGATGATGTGTGCACAGGTTGGAAGAAAATACATTCAGACAGGAAAAGTTGAGTATGACATTAAATAGAATAACAGAAATATATTAAATTGTGGTGTATGTGGAGGATGAGGCAACAGGATCCATTGCCGCTTCCAGGTGCCACCAGGACAGCACAAAATGTTCCTAATTGTTGGGAGCCTTACTAAATATTTTTAATCATTGTAAAATATTGCTGAATATGAATTAGTACCTCTAATGTACCTTTTCTTAAAGTAATGTTTGATGACAATTAAATATCAGAAGAGCATATCTCTATATATCTGGCATAGAAAGATATCTGTTGGTATCCTCATGAAGCTGAGATGTTCCTCTTTCATGCAGATAGACTGAAAACTCAAATTCAATGTATGTATTATATCCCTGGTGTGTTTTATTATCTAAAGAATTAAGCTACCTTCCCGAAGGCTAACTCAGAACTGAGACCAATCAGCAGTTCCCACGACTGTTTGCAAATACTTACCACTAAATATTTACACAGCAATTAGTATCTTAAAAAGACCCTTCTGACAATATTGTATCTTTACCTTTACCTCTCTTGGGAAACTAGACAGAAAATAATTCTGTATGGTCAGTCTTTCATGTTATTGGTGCATAATATGTCATTCACTTGGATTCTGTGAGTATATTCCCTACCCCTCACAACCATAGGCTTGGTCAACATTTGACTGACTGGAGGACCGGTGTTGGACTGCAGTGGAGAAGATGGGACGGGACGTAAATCTGGTGTCACTCAGGTAAAATGAAAAAGCATGAAAGCAGGGAAAAGAACTGTAAATGTTAGGTTAATGTAGGAAGACAGTGTCGTAATGATGGGCTTATATAGGGAAGGGCTTTAAATCTAATTCCCTCTGTTTTTACATATATTTGCTCATATAGCAATATAATAAACTTGGACATGGTGGATGGTTTCCATGTGTCCGTTCATCCATTTCTAACTGTGTGATGTAACAGAGGCCTCCTCATCTAAAACAGTTTTAAATGTGCTAGTCAGCAGATGCAATGTCAGATTGGGCATTTTTACACACGTCAAACAGTGGACCTCTACTCCCATCATCATGGATAAATGGGTTGCATGGGGACCATTACACTAGTTTTGAACGGCCCACCCGTAATATCACTTTTCCACGCAGGCTGACCATGGCATAACTGGTGCCTCCCTGCCTTATTATGGTTCATGCAAACTGGATGTGTGACCAGGATGTTGACTATTAAAACACTTGTTGCCCTTTCACTACACACAGAAATATAAATCACAGCTTCAAAGGTGATAGAGAGCCTCCAGTTAAGTGAGAATCTTGGTTTTTCTGACACTGATTAAGCCATAATGATGAAATGGTGCACTTTTTTTATTGGGGTGACCGTGGTTTGGATAGGCAAAGACTATGGTCATGGTTAAAAGAAATCAATATTTGTACATATATCTAATCTTAGATTACTTTACAGAAAAAAACTGAACTGAGCAAAAGTGTAATTGGACAAATAGCAATACAACATGCAAATAATACAAGGAAGCCTGTAAAATATGTGTTTCCAGATCCAGTCATGGTGTGTTCAGTGTCTGTATAGCAGAGGGAATAAAAGACTTATTGAATATGTTTGAGTGGCTCCTGAGGCCTTGAATGTGAGCAGGACATACTCTCTGTAGTTATTGTGAGGTATCTGCATTTGTTGATCATGTTGATCATGCTTGTGTACGGCACTGTCAAATACAAGTTAAAAGTAGTTTTTGGGGAGAGCTTGTTTTTCCTCTTTATGCTAAAGTTGCCATACCAAGCTGTTATATTAAGTGGTATGATGCTTTCAAAAGAGTTCCTTCATGCCATGCCAAGCATATGTGTTGGCTAATGTTAAACCTCTTCAACTTCCTGATTAAAAATAGCTGGTTTGCTCTCTGAATTATCAATTAATCATCAAAAAAAGGATCTGCAAAATGATTTTCCAAATTGCATGAAATTGTATGTTATGTTATTTCTCCCTGGGGCTGGTTAATATGTGTGACAAGGGCTGTGCTACTGCATCCCCTTGGCTTTTCCCCCCCAGCATTTACATGAAAAGAAAGGGGGATATTTAGAGGGGGTGTTATTTACACAGTTATTACACGTTATTATAAGATGGTTCTACTGGTCCAGCTCAGTTGAGAATGTATGTATGTGACCCAAGAACTTACGATAAAAAAGTTTTATAACATTGGCTTGAGGCATCAAATAATAGTTTGATGTCAGTATTCCATAGAAATTACTGATTGTTTTTCCACAGGATGATGATTCTAGCTGTGGGTCTAATCTTGCTGGCTGTTCAAGGACAGACAAGCAGAGGTGAGATTTTTCTTTTAATTTCAATCATATTGCTGATATTTCCTTAGTAAAATAACAATGATTAGTGATTCAATTAGTTTCTGATTGAAAAAATAAACCAATAGTTTGTCAGTTGACAGACTCAGCAGGCTACAACACATTAGTATGATGATTAATTTCTCAGATCAACCAAAAGAAACTTGTCATGAAATATTTGTGGGAGCTAATGACACTAATGATTCTGTTCCCTCCTCAACCTACTACTAATTTCAAAATGTTGTACTTTGTCAAGTTACTAATATTGCCAGAGGTGGAAAAGTGACCCAATCTTCAGTCGGTTGGAAAGGTGTCCCTGAAAGAGCTATTGATGGAAATCGTGAAAACAGATATTTCAAGAAATCTTGTTCCCACACAAGACATGATAAGAAGCCATGGTGGAGACTGGACCTCCTGAACACATATAAAATCAACACGGTCACCATCACCAATAGAAGAGATTGTTGCCACAAAAGAATCAATGGAGCTGAGATCCGCATTGGGAATTCCCTCAGTGACAATGGCAACGCTAATCCCAGGTGCCAATACTGTCCATGTTACAATATGTTTGAAAGTTTACACTGGTTTTCTGTTTGTGTCAATTGAGGCCAAAAAGCGAAGGGGTTCTACTCATGATTCATAAACGTGAAACAACTTCTTCAGTATCAAACCACAACTTCTTTTGAGACCTAGTACTTGTCATCTTACAGTGTATTATCATAGCTCATTTTCCTGATCTTTTCCTTCAGATGCACTGTGATCAAATCCATCCGAGCCGGTGGCTCCAAAACCTTTGCGTGTAATGGAATGGAAGGTCGTTATATAAACATTGTGATTCCTGGAAGAAAAGAATATCTGACACTATGTGAGGTGGAAGTTCATGGTTTCCCTTCAGGTACCTTTATTCAAACTGGTGAGTTGTAGCACATACAGTGTTTTGTAGATGACTTTGAGCAGATATTCATGGACATGGATGAATCTGAGAAGCTTACTATTTCTTTTGTCCTCATATCTCCACATGTAATGACTCTGTGTCATCCTCATACTACCTAAAACTTCTAACATGGAAGTTCCAAGTATGTCTTCAAGCACCATTATTCGGACCGGTGAGTTTCACAAAAGTGTTTTTCAGATGATGCGGACAATATAATCACATAAAAAGATGCATTAAATATACTGTACATTCTTGTTCATTGTCATTAAATACACAAGTAATTATTGTGTGCCTTCCTCAAACTACCTCTAATTTCAAAATGTTGTACTTTGTCAAGTTACTAATATTGCCAGAGGTGGAAAAGTGACCCAATCTTCAGTCGGTTGGAAAGGTGTCCCTGAAAGAGCTATTGATGGAAATCGTGAAAACAGATATTTCAAGAAATCTTGTTCCCACACAAGACATGATAAGAAGCCATGGTGGAGACTGGACCTCCTGAACACATATAAAATCAACACGGTCACCATCACCAATAGAAGAGATTGTTGCCACAAAAGAATCAATGGAGCTGAGATCCGCATTGGGAATTCCCTCAGTGACAATGGCAACGCTAATCCCAGGTGCCAATACTGTCCATGTTACAATATGTTTGAAAGTTTACACTGGTTTTCTGTTTGTGTCAATTGAGGCCAAAAAGCGAAGGGGTTCTACTCATGATTCATAAACGTGAAACAACTTCTTCAGTATCAAACCACAACTTCTTTTGAGACCTAGTACTTGTCATCTTACAGTGTATTATCATAGCTCATTTTCCTGATCTTTTCCTTCAGATGCACTGTGATCAAATCCATCCGAGCCGGTGGCTCCAAAACCTTTGCGTGTAATGGAATGGAAGGTCGTTATATAAACATTGTGATTCCTGGAAGAAAAGAATATCTGACACTATGTGAGGTGGAAGTTCATGGTTTCCCTTCAGGTACCTTTATTCAAACTGGTGAGTTGTAGCACATACAGTGTTTTGTAGATGACTTTGAGCAGATATTCATGGACATGGATGAATCTGAGAAGCTTACTATTTCTTTTGTCCTCATATCTCCACATGTAATGACTCTGTGTCATCCTCATACTACCTAAAACTTCTAACATGGAAGTTCCAAGTATGTCTTCAAGCACCATTATTCGGACCGGTGAGTTTCACAAAAGTGTTTTTCAGATGATGCGGACAATATAATCACATAAAAAGATGCATTAAATATACTGTACATTCTTGTTCATTGTCATTAAATACACAAGTAATTATTGTGTGCCTTCCTCAAACTACCTCTAATTTCAAAATGTTGTACTTTGTCAAGTTACTAATATTGCCAGAGGTGGAAAAGTGACCCAATCTTCAGTCGGTTGGAAAGGTGTCCCTGAAAGAGCTATTGATGGAAATCGTGAAAACAGATATTTCAAGAAATCTTGTTCCCACACAAGACATGATAAGAAGCCATGGTGGAGACTGGACCTCCTGAACACATATAAAATCAACACGGTCACCATCACCAATAGAAGAGATTGTTGCCACAAAAGAATCAATGGAGCTGAGATCCGCATTGGGAATTCCCTCAGTGACAATGGCAACGCTAATCCCAGGTGCCAATACTGTCCATGTTACAATATGTTTGAAAGTTTACACTGGTTTTCTGTTTGTGTCAATTGAGGCCAAAAAGCGAAGGGGTTCTACTCATGATTCATAAACGTGAAACAACTTCTTCAGTATCAAACCACAACTTCTTTTGAGACCTAGTACTTGTCATCTTACAGTGTATTATCATAGCTCATTTTCCTGATCTTTTCCTTCAGATGCACTGTGATCAAATCCATCCGAGCCGGTGGCTCCAAAACCTTTGCGTGTAATGGAATGGAAGGTCGTTATATAAACATTGTGATTCCTGGAAGAAAAGAATATCTGACACTATGTGAGGTGGAAGTTCATGGTTTCCCTTCAGGTACCTTTATTCAAACTGGTGAGTTGTAGCACATACAGTGTTTTGTAGATGACTTTGAGCAGATATTCATGGACATGGATGAATCTGAGAAGCTTACTATTTCTTTTGTCCTCATATCTCCACATGTAATGACTCTGCGTCATCCTCATACTACCTAAAACTTCGAACATGGAAGTTCCAAGTATGTCTTCAAGCACCATTATTCGGACCGGTGAGTTTCACAAAAGTGTTTTTCAGATGATGCGGACAATATAATCACATAAAAAGATGCATTAAATATACTGTACATTCTTGTTCATTGTCATTAAATACACAAGTAATTATTGTGTGCCTTCCTCAAACTACCTCTAATTTCAAAATGTTGTACTTTGTCAAGTTACTAATATTGCCAGAGGTGGAAAAGTGACCCAATCTTCAGTCGGTTGGAAAGGTGTCCCTGAAAGAGCTATTGATGGAAATCGTGAAAACAGATATTTCAAGAAATCTTGTTCCCACACAAGACATGATAAGAAGCCATGGTGGAGACTGGACCTCCTGAACACATATAAAATCAACACGGTCACCATCACCAATAGAAGAGATTGTTGCCACAAAAGAATCAATGGAGCTGAGATCCGCATTGGGAATTCCCTCGGTGACAATGGCAACGCTAATCCCAGGTGCCAATACTGTCCATGTTACAATATGTTTGAAAGTTTACACTGGTTTTCTGTTTGTGTCAATTGAGGCCAAAAAGCGAAGGGGTTCTACTCATGATTCATAAACGTGAAACAACTTCTTCAGTATCAAACCACAACTTCTTTTGAGACCTAGTACTTGTCATCTTACAGTGTATTATCATAGCTCATTTTCCTGATCTTTTCCTTCAGATGCACTGTGATCAAATCCATCCGAGCCGGTGGCTCCAAAACCTTTGCGTGTAATGGAATGGAAGGTCGTTATATAAACATTGTGATTCCTGGAAGAAAAGAATATCTGACACTATGTGAGGTGGAAGTTCATGGTTTCCCTTCAGGTACCTTTATTCAAACTGGTGAGTTGTAGCACATACAGTGTTTTGTAGATGACTTTGAGCAGATATTCATGGACATGGATGAATCTGAGAAGCTTACTATTTCTTTTGTCCTCATATCTCCACATGTAATGACTCTGCGTCATCCTCATACTACCTAAAACTTCTAACATGGAAGTTCCAAGTATGTCTTCAAGCACCATTATTCGGACCGGTGAGTTTCACAAAAGTGTTTTTCAGATGATGCAGACAATATAATCACATAAAAAGATGCATTAAATATACTGTACATTCTTGTTCATTGTCATTAAATACACAAGTAATTATTGTATGCCTTCCTCAAACTACCTCTAATTTCAAAATGTTGTACTTTGTCAAGTTACTAATATTGCCAGAGGTGGAAAAGTGACCCAATCTTCAGTCGGTTGGAAAGGTGTCCCTGAAAGAGCTATTGATGGAAATCGTGAAAACAGATATTTCAAGAAATCTTGTTCCCACACAAGACATGATAAGAAGCCATGGTGGAGACTGGACCTCCTGAACACATATAAAATCAACACGGTCACCATCACCAATAGAAGAGATTGTTGCCACAAAAGAATCAATGGAGCTGAGATCCGCATTGGGAATTCCCTCAGTGACAATGGCAACACTAATCCCAGGTGCCAATACTGTCCATGTTACAATATGTTTGAAAGTTTACACTGGTTTTCTGTTTGTGTCAATTGAGGCCAAAAAGCGAAGGGGTTCTACTCATGATTCATAAACGTGAAACAACTTCTTCAGTATCAAACCACAACTTCTTTTGAGACCTAGTACTTGTCATCTTACAGTGTATTATCATAGCTCATTTTCCTGATCTTTTCCTTCAGATGCACTGTGATCAAATCCATCCGAGCCGGTGGCTCCAAAACCTTTGCGTGTAATGGAATGGAAGGTCGTTATATAAACATTGTGATTCCTGGAAGAAAAGAATATCTGACACTATGTGAGGTGGAAGTTCATGGTTTCCCTTCAGGTACCTTTATTCAAACTGGTGAGTTGTAGCACATACAGTGTTTTGTAGATGACTTTGAGCAGATATTCATGGACATGGATGAATCTGAGAAGCTTACTATTTCTTTTGTCCTCATATCTCCACATGTAATGACTCTGTGTCATCCTCATACTACCTAAAACTTCTAACATGGAAGTTCCAAGTATGTCTTCAAGCACCATTATTCGGACCGGTGAGTTTCACAAAAGTGTTTTTCAGACGATGCGGACTATATAATCACATAAAAAGATGCATTAAATATACTGTACATTCTTGTTCATTGTCATTAAATACACAAGTAATTATTGTATGCCTTCCTCAAACTACCTCTAATTTCAAAATGTTGTACTTTGTCAAGTTACTAATATTGCCAGAGGTGGAAAAGTGACCCAATCTTCAGTCGGTTGGAAAGGTGTCCCTGAAAGAGCTATTGATGGAAATCGTGAAAACAGATATTTCAAGAAATCTTGTTCCCACACAAGACATGATGAGAAGCCATGGTGGAGACTGGACCTCCTGAACACATATAAAATCAACACGGTCACCATCACCAATAGAAGAGATTGTTGCCACAAAAGAATCAATGGAGCTGAGATCCGCATTGGGAATTCCCTCAGTGACAATGGCAACGCTAATCCCAGGTGCCAATACTGTCCATGTTACAATATGTTTGAAAGTTTACACTGGTTTTCTGTTTGTGTCAATTGAGGCCAAAAAGCGAAGGGGTTCTACTCATGATTCATAAACGTGAAACAACTTCTTCAGTATCAAACCACAACTTCTTTTGAGACCTAGTACTTGTCATCTTACAGTGTATTATCATAGCTCATTTTCCTGATCTTTTCCTTCAGATGCACTGTGATCAAATCCATCCGAGCCGGTGGCTCCAAAACCTTTGCGTGTAATGGAATGGAAGGTCGTTATATAAACATTGTGATTCCTGGAAGAAAAGAATATCTGACACTATGTGAGGTGGAAGTTCATGGTTTCCCTTCAGGTACCTTTATTCAAACTGGTGAGTTGTAGCACATACAGTGTTTTGTAGATGACTTTGAGCAGATATTCATGGACATGGATGAATCTGAGAAGCTTACTATTTCTTTTGTCCTCATATCTCCACATGTAATGACTCTGTGTCATCCTCATACTACCTAAAACTTCTAACATGGAAGTTCCAAGTATGTCTTCAAGCACCATTATTCGGACCGGTGAGTTTCACAAAAGTGTTTTTCAGACGATGCGGACTATATAATCACATAAAAAGATGCATTAAATATACTGTACATTCTTGTTCATTGTCATTAAATACACAAGTAATTATTGTATGCCTTCCTCAAACTACCTCTAATTTCAAAATGTTGTACTTTGTCAAGTTACTAATATTGCCAGAGGTGGAAAAGTGACCCAATCTTCAGTCGGTTGGAAAGGTGTCCCTGAAAGAGCTATTGATGGAAATCGTGAAAACAGATATTTCAAGAAATCTTGTTCCCACACAAGACATGATAAGAAGCCATGGTGGAGACTGGACCTCCTGAACACATATAAAATCAACACGGTCACCATCACCAATAGAAGAGATTGTTGCCACAAAAGAATCAATGGAGCTGAGATCCGCATTGGGAATTCCCTCAGTGACAATGGCAACGCTAATCCCAGGTGCCAATACTGTCCATGTTACAATATGTTTGAAAGTTTACACTGGTTTTCTGTTTGTGTCAATTGAGGCCAAAAAGCGAAGGGGTTCTACTCATGATTCATAAACGTGAAACAACTTCTTCAGTATCAAACCACAACTTCTTTTGAGACCTAGTACTTGTCATCTTACAGTGTATTATCATAGCTCATTTTCCTGATCTTTTCCTTCAGATGCACTGTGATCAAATCCATCCGAGCCGGTGGCTCCAAAACCTTTGCGTGTAATGGAATGGAAGGTCGTTATATAAACATTGTGATTCCTGGAAGAAAAGAATATCTGACACTATGTGAGGTGGAAGTTCATGGTTTCCCTTCAGGTACCTTTATTCAAACTGGTGAGTTGTAGCACATACAGTGTTTTGTAGATGACTTTGAGCAGATATTCATGGACATGGATGAATCTGAGAAGCTTACTATTTCTTTTGTCCTCATATCTCCACATGTAATGACTCTGTGTCATCCTCATACTACCTAAAACTTCTAACATGGAAGTTCCAAGTATGTCTTCAAGCACCATTATTCGGACCGGTGAGTTTCACAAAAGTGTTTTTCAGATGATGCGGACAATATAATCACATAAAAAGATGCATTAAATATACTGTACATTCTTGTTCATTGTCATTAAATACACAAGTAATTATTGTGTGCCTTCCTCAAACTACCTCTAATTTCAAAATGTTGTACTTTGTCAAGTTACTAATATTGCCAGAGGTGGAAAAGTGACCCAATCTTCAGTCGGTTGGAAAGGTGTCCCTGAAAGAGCTATTGATGGAAATCGTGAAAACAGATATTTCAAGAAATCTTGTTCCCACACAAGACATGATAAGAAGCCATGGTGGAGACTGGACCTCCTGAACACATATAAAATCAACACGGTCACCATCACCAATAGAAGAGATTGTTGCCACAAAAGAATCAATGGAGCTGAGATCCGCATTGGGAATTCCCTCAGTGACAATGGCAACGCTAATCCCAGGTGCCAATACTGTCCATGTTACAATATGTTTGAAAGTTTACACTGGTTTTCTGTTTGTGTCAATTGAGGCCAAAAAGCGAAGGGGTTCTACTCATGATTCATAAACGTGAAACAACTTCTTCAGTATCAAACCACAACTTCTTTTGAGACCTAGTACTTGTCATCTTACAGTGTATTATCATAGCTCATTTTCCTGATCTTTTCCTTCAGATGCACTGTGATCAAATCCATCCGAGCCGGTGGCTCCAAAACCTTTGCGTGTAATGAAATGGAAGGTCGTTATATAAACATTGTGATTCCTGGAAGAAAAGAATATCTGACACTATGTGAGGTGGAAGTTCATGGTTTCCCTTCAGGTACCTTTATTCAAACTGGTGAGTTGTAGCACATACAGTGTTTTGTAGATGACTTTGAGCAGATATTCATGGACATGGATGAATCTGAGAAGCTTACTATTTCTTTTGTCCTCATATCTCCACATGTAATGACTCTGCGTCATCCTCATACTACCTAAAACTTCTAACATGGAAGTTCCAAGTATGTCTTCAAGCACCATTATTCGGACCGGTGAGTTTCACAAAAGTGTTTTTCAGATGATGCGGACAATATAATCACATAAAAAGATGCATTAAATATACTGTACATTCTTGTTCATTGTCATTAAATACACAAGTAATTATTGTGTGCCTTCCTCAAACTACCTCTAATTTCAAAATGTTGTACTTTGTCAAGTTACTAATATTGCCAGAGGTGGAAAAGTGACCCAATCTTCAGTCGGTTGGAAAGGTGTCCCTGAAAGAGCTATTGATGGAAATCGTGAAAACAGATATTTCAAGAAATCTTGTTCCCACACAAGACATGATAAGAAGCCATGGTGGAGACTGGACCTCCTGAACACATATAAAATCAACACGGTCACCATCACCAATAGAAGAGATTGTTGCCACAAAAGAATCAATGGAGCTGAGATCCGCATTGGGAATTCCCTCGGTGACAATGGCAACGCTAATCCCAGGTGCCAATACTGTCCATGTTACAATATGTTTGAAAGTTTACACTGGTTTTCTGTTTGTGTCAATTGAGGCCAAAAAGCGAAGGGGTTCTACTCATGATTCATAAACGTGAAACAACTTCTTCAGTATCAAACCACAACTTCTTTTGAGACCTAGTACTTGTCATCTTACAGTGTATTATCATAGCTCATTTTCCTGATCTTTTCCTTCAGATGCACTGTGATCAAATCCATCCGAGCCGGTGGCTCCAAAACCTTTGCGTGTAATGGAATGGAAGGTCGTTATATAAACATTGTGATTCCTGGAAGAAAAGAATATCTGACACTATGTGAGGTGGAAGTTCATGGTTTCCCTTCAGGTACCTTTATTCAAACTGGTGAGTTGTAGCACATACAGTGTTTTGTAGATGACTTTGAGCAGATATTCATGGACATGGATGAATCTGAGAAGCTTACTATTTCTTTTGTCCTCATATCTCCACATGTAATGACTCTGCGTCATCCTCATACCACCTAAAACTTCTAACATGGAAGTTCCAAGTATGTCTTCAAGCACCATTATTCGGACCGGTGAGTTTCACAAAAGTGTTTTTCAGATGATGCAGACAATATAATCACATAAAAAGATGCATTAAATATACTGTACATTCTTGTTCATTGTCATTAAATACACAAGTAATTATTGTATGCCTTCCTCAAACTACCTCTAATTTCAAAATGTTGTACTTTGTCAAGTTACTAATATTGCCAGAGGTGGAAAAGTGACCCAATCTTCAGTCGGTTGGAAAGGTGTCCCTGAAAGAGCTATTGATGGAAATCGTGAAAACAGATATTTCAAGAAATCTTGTTCCCACACAAGACATGATAAGAAGCCATGGTGGAGACTGGACCTCCTGAACACATATAAAATCAACACGGTCACCATCACCAATAGAAGAGATTGTTGCCACAAAAGAATCAATGGAGCTGAGATCCGCATTGGGAATTCCCTCAGTGACAATGGCAACACTAATCCCAGGTGCCAATACTGTCCATGTTACAATATGTTTGAAAGTTTACACTGGTTTTCTGTTTGTGTCAATTGAGGCCAAAAAGCGAAGGGGTTCTACTCATGATTCATAAACGTGAAACAACTTCTTCAGTATCAAACCACAACTTCTTTTGAGACCTAGTACTTGTCATCTTACAGTGTATTATCATAGCTCATTTTCCTGATCTTTTCCTTCAGATGCACTGTGATCAAATCCATCCGAGCCGGTGGCTCCAAAACCTTTGCGTGTAATGGAATGGAAGGTCGTTATATAAACATTGTGATTCCTGGAAGAAAAGAATATCTGACACTATGTGAGGTGGAAGTTCATGGTTTCCCTTCAGGTACCTTTATTCAAACTGGTGAGTTGTAGCACATACAGTGTTTTGTAGATGACTTTGAGCAGATATTCATGGACATGGATGAATCTGAGAAGCTTACTATTTCTTTTGTCCTCATATCTCCACATGTAATGACTCTGTGTCATCCTCATACTACCTAAAACTTCTAACATGGAAGTTCCAAGTATGTCTTCAAGCACCATTATTCGGACCGGTGAGTTTCACAAAAGTGTTTTTCAGACGATGCGGACTATATAATCACATAAAAAGATGCATTAAATATACTGTACATTCTTGTTCATTGTCATTAAATACACAAGTAATTATTGTATGCCTTCCTCAAACTACCTCTAATTTCAAAATGTTGTACTTTGTCAAGTTACTAATATTGCCAGAGGTGGAAAAGTGACCCAATCTTCAGTCGGTTGGAAAGGTGTCCCTGAAAGAGCTATTGATGGAAATCGTGAAAACAGATATTTCAAGAAATCTTGTTCCCACACAAGACATGATAAGAAGCCATGGTGGAGACTGGACCTCCTGAACACATATAAAATCAACACGGTCACCATCACCAATAGAAGAGATTGTTGCCACAAAAGAATCAATGGAGCTGAGATCCGCATTGGGAATTCCCTCAGTGACAATGGCAACGCTAATCCCAGGTGCCAATACTGTCCATGTTACAATATGTTTGAAAGTTTACACTGGTTTTCTGTTTGTGTCAATTGAGGCCAAAAAGCGAAGGGGTTCTACTCATGATTCATAAACGTGAAACAACTTCTTCAGTATCAAACCACAACTTCTTTTGAGACCTAGTACTTGTCATCTTACAGTGTATTATCATAGCTCATTTTCCTGATCTTTTCCTTCAGATGCACTGTGATCAAATCCATCCGAGCCGGTGGCTCCAAAACCTTTGCGTGTAATGGAATGGAAGGTCGTTATATAAACATTGTGATTCCTGGAAGAAAAGAATATCTGACACTATGTGAGGTGGAAGTTCATGGTTTCCCTTCAGGTACCTTTATTCAAACTGGTGAGTTGTAGCACATACAGTGTTTTGTAGATGACTTTGAGCAGATATTCATGGACATGGATGAATCTGAGAAGCTTACTATTTCTTTTGTCCTCATATCTCCACATGTAATGACTCTGTGTCATCCTCATACTACCTAAAACTTCTAACATGGAAGTTCCAAGTATGTCTTCAAGCACCATTATTCGGACCGGTGAGTTTCACAAAAGTGTTTTTCAGACGATGCGGACTATATAATCACATAAAAAGATGCATTAAATATACTGTACATTCTTGTTCATTGTCATTAAATACACAAGTAATTATTGTATGCCTTCCTCAAACTACCTCTAATTTCAAAATGTTGTACTTTGTCAAGTTACTAATATTGCCAGAGGTGGAAAAGTGACCCAATCTTCAGTCGGTTGGAAAGGTGTCCCTGAAAGAGCTATTGATGGAAATCGTGAAAACAGATATTTCAAGAAATCTTGTTCCCACACAAGACATGATAAGAAGCCATGGTGGAGACTGGACCTCCTGAACACATATAAAATCAACACGGTCACCATCACCAATAGAAGAGATTGTTGCCACAAAAGAATCAATGGAGCTGAGATCCGCATTGGGAATTCCCTCAGTGACAATGGCAACGCTAATCCCAGGTGCCAATACTGTCCATGTTACAATATGTTTGAAAGTTTACACTGGTTTTCTGTTTGTGTCAATTGAGGCCAAAAAGCGAAGGGGTTCTACTCATGATTCATAAACGTGAAACAACTTCTTCAGTATCAAACCACAACTTCTTTTGAGACCTAGTACTTGTCATCTTACAGTGTATTATCATAGCTCATTTTCCTGATCTTTTCCTTCAGATGCACTGTGATCAAATCCATCCGAGCCGGTGGCTCCAAAACCTTTGCGTGTAATGGAATGGAAGGTCGTTATATAAACATTGTGATTCCTGGAAGAAAAGAATATCTGACACTATGTGAGGTGGAAGTTCATGGTTTCCCTTCAGGTACCTTTATTCAAACTGGTGAGTTGTAGCACATACAGTGTTTTGTAGATGACTTTGAGCAGATATTCATGGACATGGATGAATCTGAGAAGCTTACTATTTCTTTTGTCCTCATATCTCCACATGTAATGACTCTGTGTCATCCTCATACTACCTAAAACTTCTAACATGGAAGTTCCAAGTATGTCTTCAAGCACCATTATTCGGACCGGTGAGTTTCACAAAAGTGTTTTTCAGATGATGCGGACTATATAATCTCATAAAAAGATGCATTAAATATACTGTACATTCTTGTTCATTGTCATTAAATACACAAGTAATTATTGTATGCCTTCCTCAAACTACCTCTAATTTCAAAATGTTGTACTTTGTCAAGTTACTAATATTGCCAGAGGTGGAAAAGTGACCCAATCTTCAGTCGGTTGGAAAGGTGTCCCTGAAAGAGCTATTGATGGAAATCGTGAAAACAGATATTTCAAGAAATCTTGTTCCCACACAAGACATGATAAGAAGCCATGGTGGAGACTGGACCTGCTGAACACATATAAAATCAACTGGGTCACCATTACCAATAGAAGAGATTGTTGCCACAAAAGAATCAATGGAGCTGAGATCCGCATTGGGAATTCCCTCAGTGACAATGGCAACGCTAATCCCAGGTGCCAATACTGTCCATGTTACAATCTGTTTGAAAGTTTACACTGGTTTTCTGTTTGTGTCAATTGAGGCCAAAAAGCGAAGGGGTTCTACTCATGATTCATTAACATGAAACAACAACTTTATCAGTATCAAACCACAACTTCTTTTGAGACCTAGTACTTGTCATCTTACAGTGTATTATCATAGCTCATTTTCCTGATCTTTTCATTCAGATGCACTGTGATCAAATCCATCCAAGCCGGTGGCTCCAAAACCTTTGCGTGTAATGGAATGGAAGGTCGTTATATAAACATTGTGATTCCTGGAAGAAAAGAATATCTGACACTATGTGAGGTGGAAGTTCATGGTTTCCCTTCAGGTACCTTTATTCAAACTGGTGAGTTGTAGCACATACAGTGTTTTGTAGATGACTTTGAGCAGATATTCATGGACATGGATGAATCTGAGAAGCTTACTATTTCTTTTGTCCTCATATCTCCACATGTAATGACTCTGCGTCATCCTCATACTACCTAAAACTTCTAACATGGAAGTTCCAAGTATGTCTTCAAGCACCATTATTCGGACCGGTGAGTTTCACAAAAGTGTTTTTCAGATGATGCGGACTATATAATCACATAAAAAGATGCATTAAATATACTGTACATTCTTGTTCATTGTCATCAAATACACAAGTAATTATTGTGTGCCTTCCTCAAACTACCTCTAATTTCAAAATGTTGTACTTTGTCAAGTTACTAATATTGCCAGAGGTGGAAAAGTGACCCAATCTTCAGTCGGTTGGAAAGGTGTCCCTGAAAGAGCTATTGATGGAAATCGTGAAAACAGATATTTCAAGAAATCTTGTTCCCACACAAGACATGATAAGAAGCCATGGTGGAGACTGGACCTGCTGAACACATATAAAATCAACTGGGTCACCATTACCAATAGAAGAGATTGTTGCCACAAAAGAATCAATGGAGCTGAGATCCGCATTGGGAATTCCCTCAGTGACAATGGCAACGCTAATCCCAGGTGCCAATACTGTCCATGTTACAATATGTTTGAAAGTTTACACTGGTTTTCTGTTTGTGTCAATTGAGGCCAAAAAGCGAAGGGGTTCTACTCATGATTCATTAACATGAAACAACAACTTTATCAGTATCAAACCACAACTTCTTTTGAGACCTAGTACTTGTCATCTTACAGTGTATTATCATAGCTCATTTTCCTGATCTTTTCATTCAGGTGCACTGTGATCAAATCCATCCAAGCCGGTGGCTCCAAAACCTTTGCGTGTAATGGAATGGAAGGTCGTTATATAAACATTGTGATTCCTGGAAGAAAAGAATATCTGACACTATGTGAGGTGGAAGTTCATGGTTTCCCTTCAGGTACCTTTATTCAAACTGGTGAGTTGTAGCACATACAGTGTTGTAGATGACTTTGAGCAGATATTCATGGACATGGATGAATCTGAGAAGCTTACTGTTTCTTTTTTCCTATCTCCATATGTAATGTTTCTGCACCATCCTCAAACCACCTACAATTTCTAACGTGGAAGTTCCGAGTATGTCTTCAAGTACCATTATTCAGACTGGTGAGTTTTACAACAGATTTTCAGATGATGTTGACTATATGATCACAGAAAAGGATAAATCAAATATACTGAATATTTTTGTGCATTTTCATTAAATACACACGTAATTATTCTTTGCCCTCTTCAAACTACCTCTAATTTCAAAGTGTTGTACTTTGTCTAGTTACTAATATCGCCAGAAGTGCAAGAGTGGCTCAGTCTTCACTCTATGGAAATGGTGTACCTGAAAGAGCCATTGATGGAAATCGTGCAAGCATCTGGCGCAAGAACTCTTGCACCCACACAAGACGTGATAAGAAGCCATGGTGGAGACTGGACCTCCTGAATACATATAAAATCAACACTGTCACCATCACCAACAGAAGAGATTGTTGCCACAAAAGAATCAACGGAGCTGAGATCCGCATTGGGAATTCCCTCAGTGACAATGGCAACGCTAATCCCAGGTGCCAATACTGTCCAAGTTATATGTTTGAAAGTTTAAACTGGTTTTCTGTTTGTGTCAATCGAGGCCAGATAGCGCAGGGGTTCTACTCATGATTCATAAATGTGAAACAACTTCATCAGTATCAAACCACAACTTCTTTTGAGACCTAGTACTTGCCATCTTACAGTGTATTATCATAGCTCATTTTCCTGATCTTTTCCTTCAGATGCACTGTGATCAAATCCATCCGAGCCGGTGGCTCCAAAACCTTTGCGTGTAATGGAATGGAAGGTCGTTATATAAACATTGTGATACCTGGAAGAAAAGAATATCTGACACTATGTGAGGTGGAAGTTCATGGTTTCCTTTCAGGTACCTTTATTCAAACTGGTGAGTTGTAGCACATACAGTGTTGTAGATGACTTTGAGCAGATATTCATGGACATGGATGAATCTGAGAAGCTTACTGTTTCTTTTTTCCTATCTCCATATGTAATGTTTCTGCACCATCCTCAAACCACCTACAATTTCTAACGCGGAAGTTCCGAGTATGTCTTCAAGTACCATTATTCGGACTGGTGAGTTTTACAATAGATTTTCAGATGATGTTGACTCTATAATCACAGAAAAGGATAAATCAAATATACTGAATATTTTTGTGCATTTTCATTAAATACACATGTAATTATTCTTTGCCCTCTTCAAACTACCTCTAATTTCAAAGTGTTGTACTTTGTCTAGTTACTAATATCGCCAGAAGTGCAAGAGTGGCTCAGTCGTCACTCTATGGAAATGGTGTACCTGAAAGAGCCATTGATGGAAATCGTGCAAGCATCTGGCGCAAGAACTCTTGCACCCACACAAGACGTGATAAGAAGCCATGGTGGAGACTGGACCTCCTGAATACATATAAAATCAACACTGTCACCATCACCAACAGAAGAGATTGTTGCCACAAAAGAATCAACGGAGCTGAGATCCGCATTGGGAATTCCCTCAGTGACAATGGCAACGCTAATCCCAGGTGCCAATACTGTCCAAGTTATATGTTTGAAAGTTTAAACTGGTTTTCTGTTTGTGTCAATCGAGGCCAGATAGCGCAGGGGTTCTACTCATGATTCATAAATGTGAAACAACTTCATCAGTATCAAACCACAACTTCTTTTGAGACCTAGTACTTGCCATCTTACAGTGTATTATCATAGCTCATTTTCCTGATCTTTTCCTTCAGATGCACTGTGATCAAATCCATCCGAGCCGGTGGCTCCAAAACCTTTGCGTGTAATGGAATGGAAGGTCGTTATATAAACATTGTGATACCTGGAAGAAAAGAATATCTGACACTATGTGAGGTGGAAGTTCATGGTTTCCTTTCAGGTACCTTTATTCAAACTGGTGAGTTGTAGCACATACAGTGTTGTAGATGACTTTGAGCAGATATTCATGGACATGGATGAATCTGAGAAGCTTACTGTTTCTTTTTTCCTATCTCCATATGTAATGTTTCTGCACCATCCTCAAACCACCTACAATTTCTAACGCGGAAGTTCCGAGTATGTCTTCAAGTACCATTATTCGGACTGGTGAGTTTTACAATAGATTTTCAGATGATGTTGACTATATAATCACAGAAAAGGATAAATCAAATATACTGAAAATTTTTTGCATTTTCATTAAATACACATGTAATTATTCTTTGCCCTCTTCAAACTACCTCTAATTTCAAAGTGTTGTACTTTGTCTAGTTACTAATATCGCCAGAAGTGCAAGAGTGGCTCAGTCTTCACTCTATGGAAATGGTGTACCTGAAAGAGCCATTGATGGAAATCGTGCAAGCATCTGGCGCAAGAACTCTTGCACCCACACAAGACGTGATAAGAAGCCATGGTGGAGACTGGACCTCCTGAATACATATAAAATCAACACTGTCACCATCACCAACAGAAGAGATTGTTGCCACAAAAGAATCAACGGAGCTGAGATCCGCATTGGGAATTCCCTCAGTGACAATGGCAACGCTAATCCCAGGTGCCAATACTGTCCAAGTTATATGTTTGAAAGTTTACACTGGTTTTCTGTTTGTGTCAATCGAGGCCAGATAGCGCAGGGGTTCTACTCATGATTCATAAACGTGAAACAACTTCATCAGTATCAAACCACAACTTCTTTTGAGACCTAGTACTTGCCATCTTACAGTGTATTATCATAGCTCATTTTCCTGATCTTTTCCTTCAGATGCACTGTGATCAAATCCATCCGAGCCGGTGGCTCCAAAACCTTTGCGTGTAATGGAATGGAAGGTCGTTATATAAACATTGTGATTCCTGGAAGAAAAGAATATCTGACACTATGTGAGGTGGAAGTTCATGGTTTCCTTTCAGGTACCTTTATTCAAACTGGTGAGTTGTAGCACATACAGTGTTGTAGATGACTTTGAGCAGATATTCATGGACATGGATGAATCTGAGAAACTTACTGTTTCTTTTTTCCTATCTCCATATGTAATGTTTCTGCACCATCCTCAAACCACCTACAATTTCTGACGTGGAAGTTCCGAGTATGTCTTCAAGTACCATTATTCGGACTGGTGAGTTTTACAACAGATTTTCAGATGATGTTGACTATATAATCACAGAAAAGGATAAATCAAATATACTGAATATTTTTGTGCATTTTCATTAAATACACACGTAATTATTCTTTGCCCTCTTCAAACTACCTCTAATTTCAAAGTGTTGTACTTTGTCTAGTTACTAATATCGCCAGAAGTGCAAGAGTGGCTCAGTCTTCACTCTATGGAAATGGTGTACCTGAAAGAGCCATTGATGGAAATCGTGCAAGCATCTGGCGCAAGAACTCTTGCACCCACACAAGACGTGATAAGAAGCCATGGTGGAGACTGGACCTCCTGAATACATATAAAATCAACACTGTCACCATCACCAACAGAAGAGATTGTTGCCACAAAAGAATCAACGGAGCTGAGATCCGCATTGGGAATTCCCTCAGTGACAATGGCAACGCTAATCCCAGGTGCCAATACTGTCCAAGTTATATGTTTGAAAGTTTACACTGGTTTTCTGTTTGTGTCAATCGAGGCCAGATAGCGCAGGGGTTCTACTCATGATTCATAAACGTGAAACAACTTCATCAGTATCAAACCACAACTTCTTTTGAGACCTAGTACTTGCCATCTTACAGTGTATTATCATAGCTCATTTTCCTGATCTTTTCCTTCAGATGCACTGTGATCAAATCCATCCGAGCCGGTGGCTCCAAAACCTTTGCGTGTAATGGAATGGAAGGTCGTTATATAAACATTGTGATTCCTGGAAGAAAAGAATATCTGACACTATGTGAGGTGGAAGTTCATGGTTTCCTTTCAGGTACCTTTATTCAAACTGGTGAGTTGTAGCACATACAGTGTTGTAGATGACTTTGAGCAGATATTCATGGACATGGATGAATCTGAGAAGCTTACCGTTTCTTTTTTCCTATCTCCATATGTAATGTTTCTGCACCATCCTCAAACCACCTACAATTTCTGACGTGGAAGTTCCGAGTATGTCTTCAAGTACCATTATTCGGACTGGTGAGTTTTACAACAGATTTTCAGATGATGTTGACTATATAATCACAGAAAAGGATAAATCAAATATACTGAATATTTTTGTGCATTTTCATTAAATACACACGTAATTATTCTTTGCCCTCTTCAAACTACCTCTAATTTCAAAGTGTTGTACTTTGTCTAGTTACTAATATCGCCAGAAGTGCAAGAGTGGCTCAGTCTTCACTCTATGGAAATGGTGTACCTGAAAGAGCCATTGATGGAAATCGTGCAAGCATCTGGCGCAAGAACTCTTGCACCCACACAAGACGTGATAAGAAGCCATGGTGGAGACTGGACCTCCTGAATACATATAAAATCAACACTGTCACCATCACCAACAGAAGAGATTGTTGCCACAAAAGAATCAACGGAGCTGAGATCCGCATTGGGAATTCCCTCAGTGACAATGGCAACGCTAATCCCAGGTGCCAATACTGTCCAAGTTATATGTTTGAAAGTTTACACTGGTTTTCTGTTTGTGTCAATCGAGGCCAGATAGCGCAGGGGTTCTACTCATGATTCATAAACGTGAAACAACTTCATCAGTATCAAACCACAACTTCTTTTGAGACCTAGTACTTGCCATCTTACAGTGTATTATCATAGCTCATTTTCCTGATCTTTTCCTTCAGATGCACTGTGATCAAATCCATCCGAGCCGGTGGCTCCAAAACCTTTGCGTGTAATGGTATGGAAGGTCGTTATATAAACATTGTGATTCCTGGAAGAAAAGAATATCTGACACTATGTGAGGTGGAAGTTCATGGTTTCCTTTCAGGTACCTTTATTCAAACTGGTGAGTTGTAGCACATACAGTGTTGTAGATGACTTTGAGCAGATATTTATGGACATGGATGAATCTGAGAAGCTTACTGTTTCTTTTTTCCTATCTCCATATGTAATGTTTCTGCACCATTCTCAAACCACCTACAATTTCTAACGTGGAAGTTCCGAGTATGTCTTCAAGTACCATTATTCGGACTGGTGAGTTTTACAACAGATTTTCAGATGATGTTGACTATATAATCACAGAAAAGGATAAATCAAATATACTGAATATTTTTGTGCATTTTCATTAAATACACACGTAATTATTCTTTGCACTCTTCAAACTACCTCTAATTTCAAAGTGTTGTACTTTGTCTAGTTACTAATATCGCCAGAAGTGCAAGAGTGGCTCAGTCTTCACTCTATGGAAATGGTGTACCTGAAAGAGCCATTGATGGAAATCGTGCAAGCATCTGGCGCAAGAACTCTTGCACCCACACAAGACGTGATAAGAAGCCATGGTGGAGACTGGACCTCCTGAATACATATAAAATCAACACTGTCACCATCACCAACAGAAGAGATTGTTGCCACAAAAGAATCAACGGAGCTGAGATCCGCATTGGGAATTCCCTCAGTGACAATGGCAACGCTAATCCCAGGTGCCAATACTGTCCAAGTTATATGTTTGAAAGTTTACACTGGTTTTCTGTTTGTGTCAATCGAGGCCAGATAGCGCAGGGGTTCTACTCATGATTCATAAACGTGAAACAACTTCATCAGTATCAAACCACAACTTCTTTTGAGACCTAGTACTTGCCATCTTACAGTGTATTATCATAGCTCATTTTCCTGATCTTTTCCTTCAGATGCACTGTGATCAAATCCATCCGAGCCGGTGGCTCCAAAACCTTTGCGTGTAATGGAATGGAAGGTCGTTATATAAACATTGTGATTCCTGGAAGAAAAGAATATCTGACACTATGTGAGGTGGAAGTTCATGGTTTCCTTTCAGGTACCTTTATTCAAACTGGTGAGTTGTAGCACATACAGTGTTGTAGATGACTTTGAGCAGATATTCATGGACATGGATGAATCTGAGAAGCTTACTGTTTCTTTTTTCCTATCTCCATATGTAATGTTTCTGCACCATCCTCAAACCACCTACAATTTCTAACGCGGAAGTTCCGAGTATGTCTTCAAGTACCATTATTCGGACTGGTGAGTTTTACAATAGATTTTCAGATGATGTTGACTATATAATCACAGAAAAGGATAAATCAAATATACTGAATATTTTTGTGCATTTTCATTAAATACACATGTAATTATTCTTTGCCCTCTTCAAACTACCTCTAATTTCAAAGTGTTGTACTTTGTCTAGTTACTAATATCGCCAGAAGTGCAAGAGTGGCTCAGTCTTCACTCTATGGAAATGGTGTACCTGAAAGAGCCATTGATGGAAATCGTGCAAGCATCTGGCGCAAGAACTCTTGCACCCACACAAGACGTGATAAGAAGCCATGGTGGAGACTGGACCTCCTGAATACATATAAAATCAACACTGTCACCATCACCAACAGAAGAGATTGTTGCCACAAAAGAATCAACGGAGCTGAGATCCGCATTGGGAATTCCCTCAGTGACAATGGCAACGCTAATCCCAGGTGCCAATACTGTCCAAGTTATATGTTTGAAAGTTTACACTGGTTTTCTGTTTGTGTCAATCAAGGCCAGATAGCGCAGGGGTTCTACTCATGATTCATAAACGTGAAACAACTTCATCAGTATCAAACCACAACTTCTTTTGAGACCTAGTACTTGCCATCTTACAGTGTATTATCATAGCTCATTTTCCTGATCTTTTCCTTCAGATGCACTGTGATCAAATCCATCCGAGCCGGTGGCTCCAAAACCTTTGCGTGTAATGGAATGGAAGGTCGTTATATAAACATTGTGATTCCTGGAAGAAAAGAATATCTGACACTATGTGAGGTGGAAGTTCATGGTTTCCTTTCAGGTACCTTTATTCAAACTGGTGAGTTGTAGTACATACAGTGTTGTAGATCACTTTGAGCAGATATTCATGGACATGGATGAATCTGAGAAGCTTACTGTTTCTTTTTTCCTATCTCCATATGTAATGTTTCTGCACCATCCTCAAACGACCTACAATTTCTAACGTGGAAGTTCCGAGTATGTCTTCAAGTACCATTATTCGGACTGGTGAGTTTTACAACAGATTTTCAGATGATGTTGACTATATAATCACAGAAAAGGATAAATCAAATATACTGAATGTTTGTGTGCATTTTCATTAAATACACACGTAATTATTCTTTGCCCTCTTCAAACTACCTCTAATTTCAAAGTGTTGTACTTTGTCTAGTTACTAATATCGCCAGAAGTGCAAGAGTGGCTCAGTCTTCACTCTATGGAAATGGTGTACCTGAAAGAGCCATTGATGGAAATCGTGCAAGCATCTGGCGCAAGAACTCTTGCACCCACACAAGACGTGATAAGAAGCCATGGTGGAGACTGGACCTCCTGAATACATATAAAATCAACACTGTCACCATCACCAACAGAAGAGATTGTTGCCACAAAAGAATCAACGGAGCTGAGATCCGCATTGGGAATTCCCTCAGTGACAATGGCAACGCTAATCCCAGGTGCCAATACTGTCCAAGTTATATGTTTGAAAGTTTACACTGGTTTTCTGTTTGTGTCAATCGAGGCCAGATAGCGCAGGGGTTCTACTCATGATTCATAAACGTGAAACAACTTCATCAGTATCAAACCACAACTTCTTTTGAGACCTAGTACTTGCCATCTTACAGTGTATTATCATAGCTCATTTTCCTGATCTTTTCCTTCAGATGCACTGTGATCAAATCCATCCGAGCCGGTGGCTCCAAAACCTTTGCGTGTAATGGAATGGAAGGTCGTTATATAAACATTGTGATTCCTGGAAGAAAAGAATATCTGACACTATGTGAGGTGGAAGTTCATGGTTTCCTTTCAGGTACCTTTATTCAAACTGGTGAGTTGTAGTACATACAGTGTTGTAGATGACTTTGAGCAGATATTCATGGACATGGATGAATCTGAGAAGCTTACTGTTTCTTTTTTCCTATCTCCATATGTAATGTTTCTGCACCATCCTCAAACCACCTACAATTTCTAACATGGAAGTTCCGAGTATATCTTCAAGTACCATTATTCGGACTGGTGAGTTTTACAACAGATTTTCAGATGATGTTGACTATATAATCACAGAAAAGGATAAATCAAATATACTGAATATTTGTGTGCATTTTCATTAAATACACACATAATTATTCTTTGCCCTCTTCAAACTACCTCTAATTTCAAAGTGTTGTACTTTGTCTAGTTACTAATATCGCCAGAAGTGCAAGAGTGGCTCAGTCTTCACTCTATGGAAATGGTGTACCTGAAAGAGCCATTGATGGAAATCGTGCAAGCATCTGGCGCAAGAACTCTTGCACCCACACAAGACGTGATAAGAAGCCATGGTGGAGACTGGACCTCCTGAATACATATAAAATCAACACTGTCACCATCACCAACAGAAGAGATTGTTGCCACAAAAGAATCAACGGAGCTGAGATCCGCATTGGGAATTCCCTCAGTGACAATGGCAACGCTAATCCCAGGTGCCAATACTGTCCAAGTTATATGTTTGAAAGTTTACACTGGTTTTCTGTTTGTGTCAATCGAGGCCAGATAGCGCAGGGGTTCTACTCATGATTCATAAACGTGAAACAACTTCATCAGTATCAAACCACAACTTCTTTTGAGACCTAGTACTTGCCATCTTACAGTGTATTATCATAGCTCATTTTCCTGATCTTTTCCTTCAGATGCACTGTGATCAAATCCATCCGAGCCGGTGGCTCCAAAACCTTTGCGTGTAATGGAATGGAAGGTCGTTATATAAACATTGTGATTCCTGGAAGAAAAGAATATCTGACACTATGTGAGGTGGAAGTTCATGGTTTCCTTTCAGGTACCTTTATTCAAACTGGTGAGTTGTAGTACATACAGTGTTGTAGATCACTTTGAGCAGATATTCATGGACATGGATGAATCTGAGAAGCTTACTGTTTCTTTTTTCCTATCTCCATATGTAATGTTTCTGCACCATCCTCAAACGACCTACAATTTCTAACGTGGAAGTTCCGAGTATGTCTTCAAGTACCATTATTCGGACTGGTGAGTTTTACAACAGATTTTCAGATGATGTTGACTATATAATCACAGAAAAGGATAAATCAAATATACTGAATGTTTGTGTGCATTTTCATTAAATACACACGTAATTATTCTTTGCCCTCTTCAAACTACCTCTAATTTCAAAGTGTTGTACTTTGTCTAGTTACTAATATCGCCAGAAGTGCAAGAGTGGCTCAGTCTTCACTCTATGGAAATGGTGTACCTGAAAGAGCCATTGATGGAAATCGTGCAAGCATCTGGCGCAAGAACTCTTGCACCCACACAAGACGTGATAAGAAGCCATGGTGGAGACTGGACCTCCTGAATACATATAAAATCAACACTGTCACCATCACCAACAGAAGAGATTGTTGCCACAAAAGAATCAACGGAGCTGAGATCCGCATTGGGAATTCCCTCAGTGACAATGGCAACGCTAATCCCAGGTGCCAATACTGTCCAAGTTATATGTTTGAAAGTTTACACTGGTTTTCTGTTTGTGTCAATCGAGGCCAGATAGCGCAGGGGTTCTACTCATGATTCATAAACGTGAAACAACTTCATCAGTATCAAACCACAACTTCTTTTGAGACCTAGTACTTGCCATCTTACAGTGTATTATCATAGCTCATTTTCCTGATCTTTTCCTTCAGATGCACTGTGATCAAATCCATCCGAGCCGGTGGCTCCAAAACCTTTGCGTGTAATGGAATGGAAGGTCGTTATATAAACATTGTGATTCCTGGAAGAAAAGAATATCTGACACTATGTGAGGTGGAAGTTCATGGTTTCCTTTCAGGTACCTTTATTCAAACTGGTGAGTTGTAGCACATACAGTGTTGTAGATGACTTTGAGCAGATATTCATGGACATGGATGAATCTGAGAAGCTTACTGTTTCTTTTTTCCTATCTCCATATGTAATGTTTCTGCACCATCCTCAAACCACCTACAATTTCTAACGTGGAAGTTCCGAGTATGTCTTCAAGTACCATTATTCGGACTGGTGAGTTTTACAACAGATTTTCAGATGATGTTGACTATATAATCACAGAAAAGGACAAATCAAATATACTGAATATTTTTGTGCATTTTCATTAAATACACACGTAATTATTCTTTGCCCTCTTCAAACTACCTCTAATTTCAAAGTGTTGCACTTTGTCTAGTTACTAATATCGCCAGAAATGCAAGAGTGGCTCAGTCTTCACTCTATGGAAATGGTGTACCTGAAAGAGCCATTGATGGAAATCGTGCAAGCATCTGGCGCAAGAACTCTTGCACCCACACAAGACGTGATAAGAAGCCATGGTGGAGACTGGACCTCCTGAATACATATAAAATCAACACTGTCACCATCACCAACAGAAGAGATTGTTGCCACAAAAGAATCAACGGAGCTGAGATCCGCATTGGGAATTCCCTCAGTGACAATGGCAACGCTAATCCCAGGTGCCAATACTGTCCAAGTTATATGTTTGAAAGTTTAAACTGGTTTTCTGTTTGTGTCAATCGAGGCCAGATAGCGCAGGGGTTCTACTCATGATTCATAAATGTGAAACAACTTCATCAGTATCAAAGCACAACTTCTTTTGAGACCTAGTACTTGCCATCTTACAGTGTATTATCATAGCTCATTTTCCTGATCTTTTCCTTCAGATGCACTGTGATCAAATCCATCCGAGCCGGTGGCTCCAAAACCTTTGCGTGTAATGGAATGGAAGGTCGTTATATAAACATTGTGATACCTGGAAGAAAAGAATATCTGACACTATGTGAGGTGGAAGTTCATGGTTTCCTTTCAGGTACCTTTATTCAAACTGGTGAGTTGTAGTACATACAGTGTTGTAGATGACTTTGAGCAGATATTCATGGACATGGATGAATCTGAGAAGCTTACTGTTTCTTTTTTCCTATCTCCATATGTAATGTTTCTGCACCATCCTCAAACCACCTACAATTTCTAACATGGAAGTTCCGAGTATATCTTCAAGTACCATTATTCGGACTGGTGAGTTTTACAACAGATTTTCAGATGATGTTGACTATATAATCACAGAAAAGGATAAATCAAATATACTGAATATTTGTGTGCATTTTCATTAAATACACACGTAATTATTCTTTGCCCTCTTCAAACTACCTCTAATTTCAAAGTGTTGTACTTTGTCTAGTTACTAATATCGCCAGAAGTGCAAGAGTGGCTCAGTCTTCACTCTATGGAAATGGTGTACCTGAAAGAGCCATTGATGGAAATCGTGCAAGCATCTGGCGCAAGAACTCTTGCACCCACACAAGACGTGATAAGAAGCCATGGTGGAGACTGGACCTCCTGAATACATATAAAATCAACACTGTCACCATCACCAATAGAAGAGATTGTTGCCACAAAAGAATCAACGGAGCTGAGATCCGCATTGGGAATTCCCTCAGTGACAATGGCAACGCTAATCCCAGGTGCCAATACTGTCCAAGTTATATGTTTGAAAGTTTACACTGGTTTTCTGTTTGTGTCAATCGAGGCCAGATAGCGCAGGGGTTCTACTCATGATTCATAAACGTGAAACAACTTCATCAGTATCAAACCACAACTTCTTTTGAGACCTAGTACTTGCCATCTTACAGTGTATTATCATAGCTCATTTTCCTGATCTTTTCCTTCAGATGCACTGTGATCAAATCCATCCGAGCCGGTGGCTCCAAAACCTTTGCGTGTAATGGAATGGAAGGTCGTTATATAAACATTGTGATTCCTGGACGAAAAGAATATCTGACACTATGTGAGGTGGAAGTTCATGGTTTCCTTTCAGGTACCTTTATTCAAACTGGTGAGTTGTAGCACATACAGTGTTGTAGATGACTTGGAGCAGATATTCATGGACATGGATGAATCTGAGAAGCTTACTGTTTCTTTTTTCCTATCTCCATATGTAATGTTTCTGCACCATCCTCAAACCACCTACAATTTCTAACGTGGAAGTTCCGAGTATGTCTTCAAGTACCATTATTCGGACTGGTGAGTTTTACAACAGATTTTCAGATGATGTTGACTATATAATCACAGAAAAGGATAAATCAAATATACTGAATATTTTTGTGCATTTTCATTAAATACACATGTAATTATTCTTTGCCCTCTTCAAACTACCTCTAATTTCAAAATGTTGTACTTTGTCTAGTTACTAATATTGCCAGAAGTGCAAGAGTGGCTCAGTCTTCACTGTATGGAAATGGTGTACCTGAAAGAGCCATTGATGGAAATCGTGCAAGCATCTGGCGCAAGAACTCTTGCACCCACACAAGACGTGATAAGAAGCCATGGTGGAGACTGGACCTCCTGAATACATATAAAATCAACACTGTCACCATCACCAACAGAAGAGATTGTTGCCACAAAAGAATCAACGGAGCTGAGATCCGCATTGGGAATTCCCTCAGTGACAATGGCAACGCTAATCCCAGGTGCCAATACTGTCCAAGTTATATGTTTGAAAGTTTACACTGATTTTCTGTTTGTGTCAATTGAGGCCAAATAGCACAGGGGTTCTACTCATGATTCATAAACGTGAAACAACAACTTCATCAGTATCAAACCACAACTTCTTTTGAGACCTAGTACTTGCCATCTTACAGTGTATTATCATAGCTCATTTTCCTGATCTTTTCCTTCAGATGCACTGTGATCAAATCCATCCGAGCCGGTGGCTCCAAAACCTTTGCCTGTAATGGAATGGAAGGTCGTTATATAAACATTGTGATTCCTGGAAGAAAAGAATATCTGACACTATGTGAGGTGGAAATTCATGGTTTCCCTTCAGGTACCTATATTCAAACTGGTGAGTTGTAGCACATACAGTGTTTTGCAGATGACTTTGAGCAGATATTCATGGACATGGATGAATCTGAGAAGCTTACTGTTTCTTTTTTCCTATCTCCATATGTAATGTTTCTGCACCATCCTCAAACCACCTACAATTTCTAACATGGAAGTTCCGAGTATATCTTCAAGTACCATTATTCGGACTGGTGAGTTTTACAACAGATTTTCAGATGATGTTGACTATATAATCACAGAAAAGGATAAATCAAATATACTGAACATTTTTGTGCATTTTCATTAAATACACATGTAATTATTCTTTACTCTCTTTACTCTACTCCAATTTCAAAATGTTGTACTTTGTCTAGTTACTAATATTGCCAGAAGTGCAAGAGTGGCTCAGTCTTCACTCTATGGAAATGGTGTACCTGAAAGAGCCATTGATGGAAATCGTGCAAGCATCTGGCGCAAGAACTCTTGTACCCACACAAGACGTGATAAGAAGCCATGGTGGAGACTGGACCTCCTGAATACATATAAAATCAACACTGTCACCATCACTAACAGAAGAGATTGTTGCCACAAAAGAATCAATGGAGCTGAGATCCGCATTGGGAATTCTCTCATGGACAACGGCAACGCTAATCCCAGGTAATAACATTGTCAATTCCATACGTTGTTTTAATCTTTATACTGGTTGTATAAGTTAATGCCCATTAGTGCAGTGGATCTGTCTGTGATTTATAAACTATACTTTTCACCTTTGATCCCTGATGTGTCACTTTTTTTCCCATCTGCATCTCTACTACATCACCAAACTTACAGCTGCCTCCAGGTGCATTAGATGTGTAATATACCTGCCAGCTTGGAATCTGTATGCAGATATTATTATTGATCCATGTCTGGTTATCTTTATCACTTATAAACAGAATCCAATATGTTTCACATCAGTAAAGTTACCATTATCTAAAAAAAAAACCATCAAGATTTAGCGTTTGTCAGCTTTTTAGTTTTTAATAGCTATTTTTTCTCATCTTTTCCTTCAGATGTGCTACGATCCCAACTATCCCAGCTGGCAACTCCCAAACATTTGTTTGTAATGGAATGATAGGGCGTTATATAAACATTGTGATTCCAGGAAGAAAAGAATATCTGACACTGTGTGAGGTGGAAGTTAATGGTGAAGTGTCTAAAGAATTCATTGAATATGTTTGTGAATGAATCAACTCTTCACATAACTCTCTCATTACGATTTTATTCTAAATCTGATGCATGCACGTTTTCCTCTTTGCTTCTTTCAATACTTCACACACTGGTGAGGGACTAATTTCATTGATATCTAACTATTAAGCATGTGATTTTTTTGCATGCATCTGCATATCTTGAGAATGTCTGATTTGATCGACTTCATACTTTGCCGGTGTATTGCTAGGGATCCAGGTAACATTGAATTTGGGTCAGAACACATGTAGTACTGATATAGCAACAATAATAAATAAGAATAAAAAAAAAACAATAAGCAGACTACATTGTCTTTTTTTCAGCTGACTCCTCTGCCATCAACAAAATGGTGCCCAGGTTTCAACAATGCCATTTTACACCTAAATAGCACATTTCATGTTCCTGAAAACATCCTTGGTGAGAAATAGGCCATGCGGTAACATAACTCATATTTGATCACCACTGCATAGTTTGATATTTCACAGTTTGATATTTACTTCCCTTCACTGTTCAAGTGGTGAAATGCTAAAATGCTCCTCCATAGCAACCCGCATTGTGGCCAGAGTGGAAAGGACATTTATATCAATGAGGACTCACATAAAGTTAGAAGAAACCTTCACTAACACTGAAATAAATTCAGTGTTTATGGAATCCCATATTGTCTCTATTGGCAGAATACCATTCTCTTATTGTAAGCAAAGTTTGGTCACACTTTCAATAAAGCATTTTTTTTCTAATGCATTATAAATATAACACTACAATGTTCTTATAGCATAAATTGTTCCTTATAGCTGTACCAACAGTGTTTGAATGGTTAGATACATGGACCTTCTGATGACTGCCACTTTGTCTGCATTTTGTTGCTTCTTCAATTCGTCAACTGTAATGTGACAATAAAGGATGACTATATTTAGCATCCATATTAATCTACTAATAAATAATATTAAAAGAGCATTGGAGTTGCATTGAACATTGGTACATGATAAACATATAACGTATGTGTGTTCAGGAGCATAACATGTAAAAAGTGTGTGCATGTTTGAATAAGGCAGAAATTAATAGATCCTTCCTTTTTAGTGAACTGTTTATCTGTTTACATAGTGACATGGTAATATGGTGCTTACGCTAAACCCTGGTATTGTTTGTTTAATGAAGTTGAAATTATATTTATATTTGAAACTTTAAAGAATCCTGATAAATATTAAAGGACTTTTTTTTTTTGTTTTTTTACAAACATTTAAGGTGTGTTTTGTATCAGCAATAATGGTCCACATTTGGGAAAAGTGACCATATGACCATCTTGCTGAGGTCTAATTATGTCAACAAACTGATGCATGCCCTTAGTGACGTGAGGGCAGGAAATAATCAGGGCAAGCAGGATATTAACTGAGTCTTTGGTGGATTTAATTTGTCAACCAACAGAAGCAAAACTACAACCCAAACTACAGTCAAATCATTCCACAACCAGGATCCCTGGAATACCAGAACCATCTGGTATGGAGAGCAGTAAAGGAGGCAAAAAGAGACTACAGCAAGAACATGTAACTTTGATTCAAGGAGGACAATCCATGGAGGATGTGGCAAAGAATATAAACTTGCCACACCCATGCTGACTCTATCAAGTGAACAACTATTATTAAGTAAACAACTTTTATGCTCGCTATGAGACCATCAGTCTCATAGCGGGCCTATCACACTTTTTCAGAGCATGGCATAATGACAATTGAAGATGGTCTCAGTCAGTATGTCCTCAAACTATGTGCTGACCAACTAGCGCCGGTGTACAGTGATAGTCACTCTGTCCCTGGTTCATTCTGTCATCGCCATGTGCTTCAAGGACCGCATCATCATTCCTGTGCCAAAGAAAACCAACCCAGTGAGGGTGTGGAGACACACCTGTCCTACCCTCATCTTAACCTGTGAGCACCCCAGAGTTGTGTTCCCTACTGTACTCCCTGTACACACATGACTGTTTAGCTACTTTCGACTCTAATATAATCATTTAGCTGATAACACAATTGTGGTGGGCCTGATCATAGAGGATGGTGAATCAGGTAGTTGCGTAATATATCCCCCCACCTGTATCACACCATCACCGTGATCGCATGTGACAAATATTGACTGATTGATTGACTGTATGACTAACCCTGACATTTAAATTATTCTATCCTAAGGTTTAGTTGTAGATGATATCATTTCTGCTCACATTTGTTCTTGTATGTGTATTTTGGACTTCTGTTAGACCAGCCTAAGGTTTATTTACAGATTAGATAAATTTTGCCTTTTACAACCCTGACAATTCAGTTATTCTAGCTGGAGGGTCACCAGCTAGAACACTCTGTCAGAAATCAACACTTTACTGTAATGCAGCCTTTAAAACAAGGAGAGAAAAAAAGCCATATCAGCATACAAGATAGATCAAGATCAATATATTGGCCATCCAATTTAGGTTGACTTTATTCTAAAAAACAAAACAAACAACAAGAAAAATTAGGATTTGTATTCTGTAATTTTTCCCCATTCAAATGTATTGTATTCCACCTGATACACACATCTATTGCAAGTCTGACCTGGAAGAGGGATCCCTCCACTGTTATTCTTCATTTGCTTTCTTGTTTCTTCACAATGAAGGAATCCTTAATGATAAAGCCATGCCCACTGCACAGACAGCACCTGGCCTTAATGCAATACATCAGTGGTATCTGTACAACAGTATCAGTGGGAGCTCTGTAATGAGGACATAAAAACCTTTGTCCAAAACCAGCTGTGGCTCATCCATGATGTGAGCGTGCATATAATGAGTGTCCATGACTATGTTTACATGTTAAATAATAAAAAAATAAATGTTAAATAAGATTAAATATTATGTAGTATTGCATTAAGGATAAAGTTAGATAATATTATATAAAGAAAATAATTGGACAAGATTGTGTGCATTGACTTAATTTAACTATGTATATTTATGTATTTTTTTCAATTTACAATATTTACATAATATTCGTTCACGTTCTATTCATTCCATAGTATTTTTTTTTATTGCTTGGATATAGGTTTGTATGTTTATATGTGTACCTCTGTGGCTTTATATATAAGAATTTATGCTGTATATTTTTATGATGCTTAAATAGTATATTACTTCATTTTGAGCAAAAAATAGTGCTCATAATTGAGTTAAGTCTTACTAAATGATATTTAATCATTGTGGAATATGGTTGAAAATGTCTTTAATATGTTAATATTTCTTAAAGTAACGTTTGACAACAGCCACATTTTGGAACGTTTGAAACATTTTTGACTTACTGAAAAGTCAAAAGGAGTGCTCCATGTCAAATTGTAGTAGTTTTTAGAAACATCTTTTAAGCTTTAAAAGTAAGACACCTTCTCCAGGGCTATCCCAGAAATGAGACCCATCAGCCATTTTCCAGGAAATGTTTGCATATGGTAACTTTTAAGGATCAATATTTGCACAGAAATCTGCTGCTTAAAAAGCCCCTGCTTATCGACTTTTATCTTTACCTTTACCTCTCTCTGGAAACTAGAGAGAAAATAATTCTTCATGGTTAATTTTTGTTGTAGTTGCACAATAAATCATTGACTTGGATACTGCAAGTATATTCCCTACCCCTGACAACTATAGGGTTGCTCAACTGACTGACGGATGACCTGTGTTTGACTAGAGTGGAGAAGATGGGACGAGACGCAATTCTGGTGTCACTCAGGTAAAATGAAAGAGTAGTAAAATGAAGTATGAAAGCATGAAAAATGTAAGGTTTATGCGTATGAAGTTAGTAGTAAAAATGGGCTCATATACAGGTGGCCTTTAACTATAATTCCCTCTGTTTGTTAAGTATATTTTTTTAGAAGTATATTACAGACTTAGACAAGGCAGATGGTTTCAGAACCGTTACAACCTTAGTTAAAATAGTAAGACATCTCCTGAGATCTACATGTATTACATTTCTATGTGTGATGTGTCACAGGCCTCATTGTCTCATACAGTTTTAAATGTGCTAGACAGCAGATGCATAGTTAGATTTATCACTTTCATACGTGTGTCAAACTGTGCACCTCTAATCCCATCATCATGGATAAATGGGTTGCATGGGGACCATTACACTAGTTATGAATGTCCCACCCTTCTACTGACATACTTTTATCGGTGGCACAACCAGTGCCTCCCTGCCTTATTTTGATTTGAATGTATGGGCTTGTGAAAGTTTTGCATGTTATCAGCTTGTGGACCTTGAGGTTTCTCCCCCCTCAATCAAATGCAGACAACTCTGAGAAAATAGAATGTTAGTCACTCCAGATCCTATGAGTAGTAGTAGGGGTAGCCTCTAAGATGCCTCTGTGTGCCTATCGTTACCTATTGATTTTCATTTTGACACCCATGTTAATGGGTAAGCCAAGTGCAGCAGCAACTCATTCATATATTTAGAGTCCCCTCATCGTTACACACATTTTCTAACCATTTGCAATGATGTGGTTAAGGTTCTGGTGAGGTTTAGGCACAAAAAAACAGATGCCACCGTTCTCATTAAGTCTATTTCAGATGTTTTGGGAGTTTTGCGGAACTTGGGAAGTTTATGGAACTGCGCTACTTGTGGAAAATGACACGAAAGTCAACACTGCAAAAGGGCAATAAATGGTCTGCAATAATGACAGCTCGAGGCTGAAAACAATAGTCATAGAAATTTTTGATAAATAAATAACATTTTTCTACTTCTCTGCTGGGCTGGTCTGAACCAAAAAAACAGTTTGCATGCATGTTCCCACATGCTTTATTTTCACAAATTCTGCAATTCTGCTGACTGACTAACTAAAGCAGGTTAGACTATAACACAGAACTGTCGCCTTGCTAATTTAAAGTATTTTTTTCAAGTAGTTGCACATGTTGCTTGAAAGACAAAAAAAATAAACACTTGCATAAAGGTAACACTTCTGATTTGCCCATTATGTTGGAATGGATGGATGAATGGATGGATGGATATAATGCAATAATGCTCTTTTTTATTGGAGTATTGGAGTTAGTGTGGATTGGATATACAAGACCATGGTCATGGTCAAAATAACCAAAGTTTGTGTATATGTTTATGTCTAATCTTAGATTACTTTAGAGAAAATAACCTACACACCTTTCCATTCAGTAGAAATAAAAAAAAATATGTCCCAAACTTTTACTGGTACTTTATGTAAATTGCAATGCACATTTATAATTACAGGACACTATGGAAGTGAATATGGAAAAAATCAAACCTGTGGAGACATAATTTATTGCAGGCTGTTCATCTTCTGTTTCTTAAATAATTTGATGATTGTAAAAATGAGCAAATTAAAACTAACTAACTAAAACCAGAGACTAATGTTGTAAAATAAATGTTCCCTGATCCAGTCATGCTATGGTGTGTTCAGTGCCTGTATGGCACAGGGAATACTTCTTGTAGATGTTCTGGTTGGTTCTTGGGGCCCTGAATGTGAGCAGCTCATACCCTCTGTGTCTAATAATCCTGTGTACAGCAAGAAAATGAGACACGTAGAGGTGTTTAACTGAGGTGGTATTCTATTTTAAATTGTAGGTTGTTATGCAATAGTTCTACTGATCCAGCCCACTTGAGAGCAAAAATGAATATATATGAAACAAAAACATAAATAAGTTACAACATAATACTGGCTTAAATCATCAAATAAAAGTTTGAAAAGGTTTGATAACATTTTTTCCACAGGATGATGATTCCAGCTGTGATCCTTATCTTGCTGGCTGTTCAAGCACAGACAAGCATGGGTGAGATTTTTTTTCTTTTTTCTTTAATTTCAATGATAATGCTGATATTTCCTCAATACAATGATATTGATGATTGATTTAAATAGTTTCTGATTGACTACAACAATGAATAGTTCATCAGGTGATACACTCAGCATGCTACAACACATCAGTATGGGAATTAAGTCTCAAATCATCTGAAGAAACTTTCATGAAACACTTGTGGGAGCCAATGAGGCTGTATATGGATGGGAAATCCCAATTTCCCCAAAGAAAAGTGTCTTAATCATAACTTCCATGGATTCTTTTGATTTATCTATGCACACTGCGGTAAATCATACACATAAATGTGTATGCATACTTTTATTGATATCTGATCTCTTGTGGTATCAGAATATGCAAACAGAAACTGTACTTTTTATGTTTTTCTGTAGAACATGGTTGTAATGAAATGTTTTCAATTCACTTTTTTTGCCAAACTGTGTCACCTGCACAGTTTTATTTAATTTATTGTAGTTGTTTATTTGAGCAGGATTTGTGATGTGTGACCTCCAGGCCAGGTCACATTGGAAAATAATGAATGGATAGATTTGTATTATGAGCATTCAATCCACACATGTAATAATTCTGTTACCTCCTCAACCTACTGCTAATTTCAAAGTGGTATACTTAGTCAAGTTACTAATATTGCATTATGAAAAATGGTGAGTTGTACCATACACAGTATTTATGACTTGTAATCATGGAAATAATCACAAATAATCATAGAAAAGAATGAATTAAATATGCTGAATATATTTAATACTAGTCCTTAAATCCACACGTGATGATCATGTTCTCTCCTCAACCCGCTGCTAATTTCACTACGGTGTACTTTGTCAAGTTACTAATATTGCCAGAGGTGGAAAAGTCACACAATCTTCGGTGGGTTGGAGAGGTGGCCCCGAAAGAGCTATTGATGGAAATCGTGAAAGCAGATATTTCAAGAAATCTTGTTCCCACACAAGACATGATAAGAAGCCATGGTGGAGACTGGACCTCCTGAACACATATAAAATCAACACTGTAACCATCACCAACAGAAAAGATTGTTGCCATGCAAGAATCAATGGAGCTGAGATCCGCATTGGGAATTCACTCCGTGACAATGGCAACGCTAATCCCAGGTAACAACACTGGTTGTCTAATATTGTGTTTGAACATTTACATTTGTTGTGTGGTTGTGTAAATTAAAGCCAATTAATGCAAGTGTTCCATTTATGATTTATAAACTAACACATTAATTTCATTCATCTCAAACAATAAGTATTGTTGAGACCTAGCATTTGTCAGCCAACAGTGTTTTTTCATACCTCTTTTTTCTCATCTCTTCTTCCAGATGCACTGTGATCTCATCCATCGCAGCTGGGGGCTCCAAAACCTTTGCCTGTAAAGGAATGGAAGGTCGTTATATAAACGTTGTTATTCCTGGAAGAAAAGAATACCTGACACTATGTGAGGTGGAAGTTGATGGTGTTCTTTCAGGTACCATTATGAAAACTGGTGAGTTGTACCATACACAGTATTTATGACTTTGGGCAAATAATCATGGAAAAGAATGAATTAAATATGCTGAATATATTTAATACTAGTCCTTAAATCCACATATGTAATGATTCTGTTCCCTCCTCAACCTACTGCTAATTTCAAAATGGTGTACTTTGTCAAGTTACTAATATTGCCAGAGGTGGAAAAGTAACCCAATCTTCAGTGAGGGCGAATTGTGGCCCTCAAAGAGCCATTGATGGAAATCGTGAAAGCATCGCGTGGAAGAACTCTTGTACCCACACAAATTATGACAACAAACCATGGTGGAGACTGGACCTCCTGAACACATACAAGATCAACACTGTCACCATCACCAACAGAAAAGATTGTTGCCACGCAAGAATCAATGGAGCTGAGATCCGCATTGGGAATTCGCTCCGTGACAATGGCAACGCTAATCCCAGGTAACATCACTGGTTGTCTAATATTGTGTTTGAACATTTACATTTGTTGTGTGGTTGTGTAAGTTAAAGCCAATTAATGCAAGTGTTCCATTTATGATTTATAAAATAACATTAATTTCATTCATCTCAAACAACAAGTATTGGTGAGACCTAGCATTTATCAGCCAACGGTTTTTTACATACCTCTTTTTTCTCGTCTCTTCTTCCAGATGCACTGTGATCTCATCTATCGCAGCTGGGGGCTCTAAAACGTTTGCCTGTAAAGGAATGGAAGGTCGTTATATAAACGTTGTTATTCCTGGACGAAAAGAATACCTGACACTATGTGAGGTGGAAGTTGATGGTGTTCTTTCAGGTACCATTATGAAAACTGGTGAGTTGTACCATACACAGTATTTATGACTTTGGGCAAATAATCATGGAAAAGAATGAATTAAATATGCTGAATATATTTAATACTAGTCCTTAAATCCACATATGTAATGATTCTGTTCCCTCCTTAACCTACTGCTAATTTCAAAATGGTGTACTTTGTCAAGTTACTAATATTGCCAGAGGTGGAAAAGCAACCCAATCTTCAGTGAGGGCGAATTTTGGCCCTCAAAGAGCCATTGATGGCATCGGGTGGAAGAACTCTTG
This sequence comes from Lepturacanthus savala, assembly GCA_030544235.1. NCBI lineage: Eukaryota > Metazoa > Chordata > Actinopteri > Scombriformes > Trichiuridae > Lepturacanthus > Lepturacanthus savala. The sequence continues at coordinate 6,036,423 of CM060467.1, forward strand.
TACCCACACAAATTATGACAACAAACCATGGTGGAGACTGGACCTCCTGAACACATACAAGATCAACACTGTCACCATCACCAACAGAAAAGATTGTTGCCACGCAAGAATCAATGGAGCTGAGATCCGCATTGGGAATTCGCTCCGTGACAATGGCAACGCTAATCCCAGGTAACAACACTGGTTGTCTAATATTGTGTTTGAACATTTACATTTGTTGTGTGGTTGTGTAAATTAAAGCCAATTAATGCAAGTGTTCCATTTATGATTTATAAACTAACACATTAATTTCATTCATCTCAAACAACAAGTATTGTTGAGACCTAGCATTTGTCAGCCAACAGTGTTTTTTCATACCTCTTTTTTCTCATCTCTTCTTTCAGATGCACTGTGATCTCATCCATCGCAGCTGGGGGCTCCAAAACCTTTGCCTGTAAAGGAATGGAAGGTCGTTATATAAACGTTGTTATTCCTGGAAGAAAAGAATACCTGACACTATGTGAGGTGGAAGTTGATGGTGTTCTTTCAGGTACCATTATGAAAACTGGTGAGTTGTACCATACACAGTATTTATGACGTTGGGCAAATAATCATGGAAAAGAATGAATTAAATATGCTGAATATATTTAATACTAGTCCTTAAATCCACATATGTAATGATTCTGTTCCCTCCTTAACCTACTGCTAATTTCAAAATGGTGTACTTTGTCAAGTTACTAATATTGCCAGAGGTGGAAAAGCAACCCAATCTTCAGTGAGGGCGAATTTTGGCCCTCAAAGAGCCATTGATGGCATCGGGTGGAAGAACTCTTGTACCCACACAAATTATGACAACAAACCATGGTGGAGACTGGACCTCCTGAACACATACAAGATCAACACTGTCACCATCACCAACAGAAAAGATTGTTGCCACGCAAGAATCAATGGAGCTGAGATCCGCATTGGGAATTCGCTCCGTGACAATGGCAACGCTAATCCCAGGTAACAACACTGGTTGTCTAATATTGTGTTTGAACATTTACATTTGTTGTGTGGTTGTGTAAATAAAAGCCAATTAATGCAAGTGTTCCATTTATGATTTATAAACTAACACATTAATTTCATTCATCTCAAACAACAAGTATTGTTGAGACCTAGCATTTGTCAGCCAACAGTGTTTTTTCATACCTCTGTTTTCTCATCTCTTCTTTCAGATGCACTGTGATCTCATCCATCGCAGCTGGGGGCTCCAAAACCTTTGCCTGTAAAGGAATGGAAGGTCGTTATATAAACGTTGTTATTCCTGGAAGAAAAGAATACCTGACACTATGTGAGGTGGAAGTTGATGGTGTTCTTTCAGGTACCATTATGAAAACTGGTGAGTTGTACCATACACAGTATTTATGACTTTGGGCAAATAATCGTGGAAAAGAATGAATTAAATATGCTGAATATATTTAATACTAGTCCTTAAATCCACATATGTAATGATTCTGTTCCCTCCTCAACCTACTGCTAATTTCAAAATGGTGTACTTTGTCAAGTTACTAATATTGCCAGAGGTGGAAAAGTAACCCAATCTTCAGTGAGGGCGAATTTTGGCCCTCAAAGAGCCATTGATGGAAATCGTGAAAGCATCGCGTGGAAGAACTCTTGTACCCACACAAATTATGACAACAAACCATGGTGGAGACTGGACCTCCTGAACACATACAAGATCAACACTGTCACCATCACCAACAGAAAAGATTGTTGCCACGCAAGAATCAATGGAGCTGAGATCCGCATTGGGAATTCGCTCCGTGACAATGGCAACGCTAATCCCAGGTAACAACACTGGTTGTCTAATATTGTGTTTGAACATTTACATTTGTTGTGTGGTTGTGTAAATAAAAGCCAATTAATGCAAGTGTTCCATTTATGATTTATAAACTAACACATTAATTTCATTCATCTCAAACAACAAGTATTGTTGAGACCTAGCATTTGTCAGCCAACAGTGTTTTTTCATACCTCTGTTTTCTCATCTCTTCTTTCAGATGCACTGTGATCTCATCCATCGCAGCTGGGGGCTCCAAAACCTTTGCCTGTAAAGGAATGGAAGGTCGTTATATAAACGTTGTTATTCCTGGAAGAAAAGAATACCTGACACTATGTGAGGTGGAAGTTGATGGTGTTCTTTCAGGTACCATTATGAAAACTGGTGAGTTGTACCATACACAGTATTTATGACTTTGGGCAAATAATCATGGAAAAGAATGAATTAAATATGCTGAATATATTTAATACTAGTCCTTAAATCCACATATGTAATGATTCTGTTCCCTCCTCAACCTACTGCTAATTTCAAAATGGTGTACTTTGTCAAGTTACTAATATTGCCAGAGGTGGAAAAGTAACCCAATCTTCAGTGAGGGCGAATTTTGGCCCTCAAAGAGCCATTGATGGAAATCGTGAAAGCATCGCGTGGAAGAACTCTTGTACCCACACAAATTATGACAACAAACCATGGTGGAGACTGGACCTCCTGAACACATACAAGATCAACACTGTCACCATCACCAACAGAAAAGATTGTTGCCACGCAAGAATCAATGGAGCTGAGATCCGCATTGGGAATTCGCTCCGTGACAATGGCAACGCTAATCCCAGGTAACAACACTGGTTGTCTAATATTGTGTTTGAACATTTACATTTGTTGTGTGGTTGTGTAAATAAAAGCCAATTAATGCAAGTGTTCCATTTATGATTTATAAACTAACACATTAATTTCATTCATCTCAAACAACAAGTATTGTTGAGACCTAGCATTTGTCAGCCAACAGTGTTTTTTCATACCTCTGTTTTCTCATCTCTTCTTTCAGATGCACTGTGATCTCATCCATCGCAGCTGGGGGCTCCAAAACCTTTGCCTGTAAAGGAATGGAAGGTCGTTATATAAACGTTGTTATTCCTGGAAGAAAAGAATACCTGACACTATGTGAGGTGGAAGTTGATGGTGTTCTTTCAGGTACCATTATGAAAACTGGTGAGTTGTACCATACACAGTATTTATGACTTTGGGCAAATAATCATGGAAAAGAATGAATTAAATATGCTGAATATATTTAATACTAGTCCTTAAATCCACATATGTAATGATTCTGTTCCCTCCTCAACCTACTGCTAATTTCAAAATGGTGTACTTTGTCAAGTTACTAATATTGCCAGAGGTGGAAAAGTAACCCAATCTTCAGTGAGGGCGAATTTTGGCCCTCAAAGAGCCATTGATGGAAATCGTGAAAGCATCGCGTGGAAGAACTCTTGTACCCACACAAATTATGACAACAAACCATGGTGGAGACTGGACCTCCTGAACACATACAAGATCAACACTGTCACCATCACCAACAGAAAAGATTGTTGCCACGCAAGAATCAATGGAGCTGAGATCCGCATTGGGAATTCGCTCCGTGACAATGGCAACGCTAATCCCAGGTAACAACACTGGTTGTCTAATATTGTGTTTGAACATTTACATTTGTTGTGTGGTTGTGTAAATAAAAGCCAATTAATGCAAGTGTTCCATTTATGATTTATAAACTAACACATTAATTTCATTCATCTCAAACAACAAGTATTGTTGAGACCTAGCATTTGTCAGCCAACAGTGTTTTTTCATACCTCTGTTTTCTCATCTCTTCTTTCAGATGCACTGTGATCTCATCCATCGCAGCTGGGGGCTCCAAAACCTTTGCCTGTAAAGGAATGGAAGGTCGTTATATAAACGTTGTTATTCCTGGAAGAAAAGAATACCTGACACTATGTGAGGTGGAAGTTGATGGTGTTCTTTCAGGTACCATTATGAAAACTGGTGAGTTGTACCATACACAGTATTTATGACTTTGGGCAAATAATCATGGAAAAGAATGAATTAAATATGCTGAATATATTTAATACTAGTCCTTAAATCCACATATGTAATGATTCTGTTCCCTCCTCAACCTACTGCTAATTTCAAAATGGTGTACTTTGTCAAGTTACTAATATTGCCAGAGGTGGAAAAGTAACCCAATCTTCAGTGAGGGCGAATTTTGGCCCTCAAAGAGCCATTGATGGAAATCGTGAAAGCATCGCGTGGAAGAACTCTTGTACCCACACAAATTATGACAACAAACCATGGTGGAGACTGGACCTCCTGAACACATACAAGATCAACACTGTCACCATCACCAACAGAAAAGATTGTTGCCACGCAAGAATCAATGGAGCTGAGATCCGCATTGGGAATTCGCTCCGTGACAATGGCAACGCTAATCCCAGGTAACAACACTGGTTGTCTAATATTGTGTTTGAACATTTACATTTGTTGTGTGGTTGTGTAAATAAAAGCCAATTAATGCAAGTGTTCCATTTATGATTTATAAACTAACACATTAATTTCATTCATCTCAAACAACAAGTATTGTTGAGACCTAGCATTTGTCAGCCAACAGTGTTTTTTCATACCTCTGTTTTCTCATCTCTTCTTTCAGATGCACTGTGATCTCATCCATCGCAGCTGGGGGCTCCAAAACCTTTGCCTGTAAAGGAATGGAAGGTCGTTATATAAACGTTGTTATTCCTGGAAGAAAAGAATACCTGACACTATGTGAGGTGGAAGTTGATGGTGTTCTTTCAGGTACCATTATGAAAACTGGTGAGTTGTACCATACACAGTATTTATGACTTTGGGCAAATAATCATGGAAAAGAATGAATTAAATATGCTGAATATATTTAATACTAGTCCTTAAATCCACATATGTAATGATTCTGTTCCCTCCTCAACCTACTGCTAATTTCAAAATGGTGTACTTTGTCAAGTTACTAATATTGCCAGAGGTGGAAAAGTAACCCAATCTTCAGTGAGGGCGAATTTTGGCCCTCAAAGAGCCATTGATGGAAATCGTGAAAGCATCGCGTGGAAGAACTCTTGTACCCACACAAATTATGACAACAAACCATGGTGGAGACTGGACCTCCTGAACACATACAAGATCAACACTGTCACCATCACCAACAGAAAAGATTGTTGCCACGCAAGAATCAATGGAGCTGAGATCCGCATTGGGAATTCGCTCCGTGACAATGGCAACGCTAATCCCAGGTAACAACACTGGTTGTCTAATATTGTGTTTGAACATTTACATTTGTTGTGTGGTTGTGTAAATAAAAGCCAATTAATGCAAGTGTTCCATTTATGATTTATAAACTAACACATTAATTTCATTCATCTCAAACAACAAGTATTGTTGAGACCTAGCATTTGTCAGCCAACAGTGTTTTTTCATACCTCTGTTTTCTCATCTCTTCTTTCAGATGCACTGTGATCTCATCCATCCCAGCTGGGGGCTCCAAAACCTTTGCCTGTAAAGGAATGGAAGGTCGTTATATAAACGTTGTTATTCCTGGAAGAAAAGAATACCTGACACTATGTGAGGTGGAAGTTGATGGTGTTCTTTCAGGTACCATTATGAAAACTGGTGAGTTGTACCATACACAGTATTTATGACTTTGGGCAAATAATCATGGAAAAGAATGAATTAAATATGCTGAATATATTTAATACTAGTCCTTAAATCCACATATGTAATGATTCTGTTCCCTCCTCAACCTACTGCTAATTTCAAAATGGTGTACTTTGTCAAGTTACTAATATTGCCAGAGGTGGAAAAGTAACCCAATCTTCAGTGAGGGCGAATTGTGGCCCTCAAAGAGCCATTGATGGAAATCGTGAAAGCATCGCGTGGAAGAACTCTTGTACCCACACAAATTATGACAACAAACCATGGTGGAGACTGGACCTCCTGAACACATACAAGATCAACACTGTCACCATCACCAACAGAAAAGATTGTTGCCACGCAAGAATCAATGGAGCTGAGATCCGCATTGGGAATTCGCTCCGTGACAATGGCAACGCTAATCCCAGGTAACATCACTGGTTGTCTAATATTGTGTTTGAACATTTACATTTGTTGTGTGGTTGTGTAAATAAAAGCCAATTAATGCAAGTGTTCCATTTATGATTTATAAACTAACACATTAATTTCATTCATCTCAAACAACAAGTATTGTTGAGACCTAGCATTTGTCAGCCAACAGTGTTTTTTCATACCTCTGTTTTCTCATCTCTTCTTTCAGATGCACTGTGATCTCATCCATCGCAGCTGGGGGCTCCAAAACCTTTGCCTGTAAAGGAATGGAAGGTCGTTATATAAACGTTGTTATTCCTGGAAGAAAAGAATACCTGACACTATGTGAGGTGGAAGTTGATGGTGTTCTTTCAGGTACCATTATGAAAACTGGTGAGTTGTACCATACACAGTATTTATGACTTTGGGCAAATAATCATGGAAAAGAATGAATTAAATATGCTGAATATATTTAATACTAGTCCTTAAATCCACATATGTAATGATTCTGTTCCCTCCTCAACCTACTGCTAATTTCAAAATGGTGTACTTTGTCAAGTTACTAATATTGCCAGAGGTGGAAAAGTAACCCAATCTTCAGTGAGGGCGAATTTTGGCCCTCAAAGAGCCATTGATGGAAATCGTGAAAGCATCGCGTGGAAGAACTCTTGTACCCACACAAATTATGACAACAAACCATGGTGGAGACTGGACCTCCTGAACACATACAAGATCAACACTGTCACCATCACCAACAGAAAAGATTGTTGCCACGCAAGAATCAATGGAGCTGAGATCCGCATTGGGAATTCGCTCCGTGACAATGGCAACGCTAATCCCAGGTAACAACACTGGTTGTCTAATATTGTGTTTGAACATTTACATTTGTTGTGTGGTTGTGTAAATAAAAGCCAATTAATGCAAGTGTTCCATTTATGATTTATAAACTAACACATTAATTTCATTCATCTCAAACAACAAGTATTGTTGAGACCTAGCATTTGTCAGCCAACAGTGTTTTTTCATACCTCTGTTTTCTCATCTCTTCTTTCAGATGCACTGTGATCTCATCCATCCCAGCTGGGGGCTCCAAAACCTTTGCCTGTAAAGGAATGGAAGGTCGTTATATAAACGTTGTTATTCCTGGAAGAAAAGAATACCTGACACTATGTGAGGTGGAAGTTGATGGTGTTCTTTCAGGTACCATTATGAAAACTGGTGAGTTGTACCATACACAGTATTTATGACTTTGGGCAAATAATCATGGAAAAGAATGAATTAAATATGCTGAATATATTTAATACTAGTCCTTAAATCCACATATGTAATGATTCTGTTCCCTCCTCAACCTACTGCTAATTTCAAAATGGTGTACTTTGTCAAGTTACTAATATTGCCAGAGGTGGAAAAGTAACCCAATCTTCAGTGAGGGCGAATTTTGGCCCTCAAAGAGCCATTGATGGAAATCGTGAAAGCATCGCGTGGAAGAACTCTTGTACCCACACAAATTATGACAACAAACCATGGTGGAGACTGGACCTCCTGAACACATACAAGATCAACACTGTCACCATCACCAACAGAAAAGATTGTTGCCACGCAAGAATCAATGGAGCTGAGATCCGCATTGGGAATTCGCTCCGTGACAATGGCAACGCTAATCCCAGGTAACAACACTGGTTGTCTAATATTGTGTTTGAACATTTACATTTGTTGTGTGGTTGTGTAAATAAAAGCCAATTAATGCAAGTGTTCCATTTATGATTTATAAACTAACACATTAATTTCATTCATCTCAAACAACAAGTATTGTTGAGACCTAGCATTTGTCAGCCAACAGTGTTTTTTCATACCTCTGTTTTCTCATCTCTTCTTTCAGATGCACTGTGATCTCATCCATCGCAGCTGGGGGCTCCAAAACCTTTGCCTGTAAAGGAATGGAAGGTCGTTATATAAACGTTGTTATTCCTGGAAGAAAAGAATACCTGACACTATGTGAGGTGGAAGTTGATGGTGTTCTTTCAGGTACCATTATGAAAACTGGTGAGTTGTACCATACACAGTATTTATGACTTTGGGCAAATAATCATGGAAAAGAATGAATTAAATATGCTGAATATATTTAATACTAGTCCTTAAATCCACATATGTAATGATTCTGTTCCCTCCTCAACCTACTGCTAATTTCAAAATGGTGTACTTTGTCAAGTTACTAATATTGCCAGAGGTGGAAAAGTAACCCAATCTTCAGTGAGGGCGAATTTTGGCCCTCAAAGAGCCATTGATGGAAATCGTGAAAGCATCGCGTGGAAGAACTCTTGTACCCACACAAATTATGACAACAAACCATGGTGGAGACTGGACCTCCTGAACACATACAAGATCAACACTGTCACCATCACCAACAGAAAAGATTGTTGCCACGCAAGAATCAATGGAGCTGAGATCCGCATTGGGAATTCGCTCCGTGACAATGGCAACGCTAATCCCAGGTAACAACACTGGTTGTCTAATATTGTGTTTGAACATTTACATTTGTTGTGTGGTTGTGTAAATAAAAGCCAATTAATGCAAGTGTTCAATTTATGATTTATAAACTAACACATTAATTTCATTCATCTCAAACAACAAGTATTGTTGAGACCTAGCATTTGTCAGCCAACAGTGTTTTTTCATACCTCTGTTTTCTCATCTCTTCTTTCAGATGCACTGTGATCTCATCCATCCCAGCTGGGGGCTCCAAAACCTTTGCCTGTAAAGGAATGGAAGGTCGTTATATAAACGTTGTTATTCCTGGAAGAAAAGAATACCTGACACTATGTGAGGTGGAAGTTGATGGTGTTCTTTCAGGTACCATTATGAAAACTGGTGAGTTGTACCATACACAGTATTTATGACTTTGGGCAAATAATCATGGAAAAGAATGAATTAAATATGCTGAATATATTTAATACTAGTCCTTAAATCCACATATGTAATGATTCTGTTCCCTCCTCAACCTACTGCTAATTTCAAAATGGTGTACTTTGTCAAGTTACTAATATTGCCAGAGGTGGAAAAGTAACCCAATCTTCAGTGAGGGCGAATTGTGGCCCTCAAAGAGCCATTGATGGAAATCGTGAAAGCATCGCGTGGAAGAACTCTTGTACCCACACAAATTATGACAACAAACCATGGTGGAGACTGGACCTCCTGAACACATACAAGATCAACACTGTCACCATCACCAACAGAAAAGATTGTTGCCACGCAAGAATCAATGGAGCTGAGATCCGCATTGGGAATTCGCTCCGTGACAATGGCAACGCTAATCCCAGGTAACATCACTGGTTGTCTAATATTGTGTTTGAACATTTACATTTGTTCTGTGGTTGTGTAAGTTAAAGCCAATTAATGCAAGTGTTCCATTTATGATTTATAAAATAACACATTAATTTCATTCATCTCAAACAACAAGTATTGGTGAGACCTAGCATTTATCAGCCAACAGTGTTTTTACATACCTCTTTTTTCTCGTCTCTTCTTCCAGATGCACTGTGATCTCATCTATCGCAGCTGGGGGCTCTAAAACGTTTGCCTGTAAAGGAATGGAAGGTCGTTATATAAACGTTGTTATTCCTGGACGAAAAGAATACCTGACACTATGTGAGGTGGAAGTTGATGGTGTTCTTTCAGGTACCATTATGAAAACTGGTGAGTTGTACCATACACAGTATTTATGACTTTGGGCAAATAATCATGGAAAAGAATGAATTAAATATGCTGAATATATTTAATACTAGTCCTTAAATCCACATATGTAATGATTCTGTTCCCTCCTTAACCTACTGCTAATTTCAAAATGGTGTACTTTGTCAAGTTACTAATATTGCCAGAGGTGGAAAAGCAACCCAATCTTCAGTGAGGGCGAATTTTGGCCCTCAAAGAGCCATTGATGGCATCGGGTGGAAGAACTCTTGTACCCACACAAATTATGACAACAAACCATGGTGGAGACTGGACCTCCTGAACACATACAAGATCAACACTGTCACCATCACCAACAGAAAAGATTGTTGCCACGCAAGAATCAATGGAGCTGAGATCCGCATTGGGAATTCGCTCCGTGACAATGGCAACGCTAATCCCAGGTAACAACACTGGTTGTCTAATATTGTGTTTGAACATTTACATTTGTTGTGTGGTTGTGTAAATTAAAGCCAATTAATGCAAGTGTTCCAATTATGATTTATAAACTAAGACATTAATTTCATTCATCTCAAACAACAAGTATTGTTGAGACCTAGCATTTGTCAGGCAACAGTGTTTTTTCATACCTCTTTTTTCTCATCTCTTCTTTCAGATGCACTGTGATCTCATCCATCGCAGCTGGGGGCTCCAAAACCTTTGCCTGTAAAGGAATGGAAGGTCGTTATATAAACGTTGTTATTCCTGGAAGAAAAGAATACCTGACACTATGTGAGGTGGAAGTTGATGGTGTTCTTTCAGGTACCATTATGAAAACTGGTGAGTTGTACCATACACAGTATTTATGACGTTGGGCAAATAATCATGGAAAAGAATGAATTAAATATGCTGAATATATTTAATACTAGTCCTTAAATCCACATATGTAATGATTCTGTTCCCTCCTTAACCTACTGCTAATTTCAAAATGGTGTACTTTGTCAAGTTACTAATATTGCCAGAGGTGGAAAAGCAACCCAATCTTCAGTGAGGGCGAATTTTGGCCCTCAAAGAGCCATTGATGGCATCGGGTGGAAGAACTCTTGTACCCACACAAATTATGACAACAAACCATGGTGGAGACTGGACCTCCTGAACACATACAAGATCAACACTGTCACCATCACCAACAGAAAAGATTGTTGCCACGCAAGAATCAATGGAGCTGAGATCCGCATTGGGAATTCGCTCCGTGACAATGGCAACGCTAATCCCAGGTAACAACACTGGTTGTCTAATATTGTGTTTGAACATTTACATTTGTTGTGTGGTTGTGTAAATAAAAGCCAATTAATGCAAGTGTTCCATTTATGATTTATAAACTAACACATTAATTTCATTCATCTCAAACAACAAGTATTGTTGAGACCTAGCATTTGTCAGCCAACAGTGTTTTTTCATACCTCTGTTTTCTCATCTCTTCTTTCAGATGCACTGTGATCTCATCCATCGCAGCTGGGGGCTCCAAAACCTTTGCCTGTAAAGGAATGGAAGGTCGTTATATAAACGTTGTTATTCCTGGAAGAAAAGAATACCTGACACTATGTGAGGTGGAAGTTGATGGTGTTCTTTCAGGTACCATTATGAAAACTGGTGAGTTGTACCATACACAGTATTTATGACTTTGGGCAAATAATCATGGAAAAGAATGAATTAAATATGCTGAATATATTTAATACTAGTCCTTAAATCCACATATGTAATGATTCTGTTCCCTCCTCAACCTACTGCTAATTTCAAAATGGTGTACTTTGTCAAGTTACTAATATTGCCAGAGGTGGAAAAGTAACCCAATCTTCAGTGAGGGCGAATTTTGGCCCTCAAAGAGCCATTGATGGAAATCGTGAAAGCATCGCGTGGAAGAACTCTTGTACCCACACAAATTATGACAACAAACCATGGTGGAGACTGGACCTCCTGAACACATACAAGATCAACACTGTCACCATCACCAACAGAAAAGATTGTTGCCACGCAAGAATCAATGGAGCTGAGATCCGCATTGGGAATTCGCTCCGTGACAATGGCAACGCTAATCCCAGGTAACAACACTGGTTGTCTAATATTGTGTTTGAACATTTACATTTGTTGTGTGGTTGTGTAAATTAAAGCCAATTAATGCAAGTGTTCCATTTATGATTTATAAACTAACACATTAATTTCATTCATCTCAAACAACAAGTATTGTTGAGACCTAGCATTTGTCAGCCAACAGTGTTTTTTCATACCTCTTTTTTCTCATCTCTTCTTTCAGATGCACTGTGATCTCATCCATCGCAGCTGGGGGCTCCAAAACCTTTGCCTGTAAAGGAATGGAAGGTCGTTATATAAACGTTGTTATTCCTGGAAGAAAAGAATACCTGACACTATGTGAGGTGGAAGTTGATGGTGTTCTTTCAGGTACCATTATGAAAACTGGTGAGTTGTACCATACACAGTATTTATGACTTTGGGCAAATAATCATGGAAAAGAATGAATTAAATATGCTGAATATATTTAATACTAGTCCTTAAATCCACATATGTAATGATTCTGTTCCCTCCTCAACCTACTGCTAATTTCAAAATGGTGTACTTTGTCAAGTTACTAATATTGCCAGAGGTGGAAAAGTAACCCAATCTTCAGTGAGGGCGAATTGTGGCCCTCAAAGAGCCATTGATGGAAATCGTGAAAGCATCGCGTGGAAGAACTCTTGTACCCACACAAATTATGACAACAAACCATGGTGGAGACTGGACCTCCTGAACACATACAAGATCAACACTGTCACCATCACCAACAGAAAAGATTGTTGCCACGCAAGAATCAATGGAGCTGAGATCCGCATTGGGAATTCGCTCCGTGACAATGGCAACGCTAATCCCAGGTAACATCACTGGTTGTCTAATATTGTGTTTGAACATTTACATTTGTTGTGTGGTTGTATAAGTTAAAGCCAATTAATGCAAGTGTTCCATTTATGATTTATAAAATAACACATTAATTTCATTCATCTCAAACAACAAGTATTGCTGAGACCTAGCATTTGTCAGCCAACAGTGTTTTTACATACCCCTTTTTTCTCGTCTCTTCTTCCAGATGCACTGTGATCTCATCTATCGCAGCTGGGGGCTCTAAAACGTTTGCCTGTAAAGGAATGGAAGGTCGTTATATAAATGTTGTTATTCCTGGACGAAAAGAATACCTGACACTATGTGAGGTGGAAGTTGATGGTGTTCTTTCAGGTACCATTATGAAAACTGGTGAGTTGTACCATACACAGTATTTATGACTTTGGGCAAATAATCATGGAAAAGAATGAATTAAATATGCTGAATATATTTAATACTAGTCCTTAAATCCACATATGTAATGATTCTGTTCCCTCCTCAACCTACTGCTAATTTCAAAATGGTGTACTTTGTCAAGTTACTAATATTGCCAGAGGTGGAAAAGTAACCCAATCTTCAGTGAGGGCGAATTGTGGCCCTCAAAGAGCCATTGATGGAAATCGTGAAAGCATCGCGTGGAAGAACTCTTGTACCCACACAAATTATGACAACAAACCATGGTGGAGACTGGACCTCCTGAACACATACAAGATCAACACTGTCACCATCACCAACAGAAAAGATTGTTGCCACGCAAGAATCAATGGAGCTGAGATCCGCATTGGGAATTCGCTCCGTGACAATGGCAACGCTAATCCCAGGTAACAACACTGGTTGTCTAATATTGTGTTTGAACATTTACATTTGTTGTGTGGTTGTGTAAATAAAAGCCAATTAATGCAAGTGTTCCATTTATGATTTATAAACTAACACATTAATTTCATTCATCTCAAACAACAAGTATTGTTGAGACCTAGCATTTGTCAGCCAACAGTGTTTTTTCATACCTCTGTTTTCTCATCTCTTCTTTCAGATGCACTGTGATCTCATCCATCGCAGCTGGGGGCTCCAAAACCTTTGCCTGTAAAGGAATGGAAGGTCGTTATATAAACGTTGTTATTCCTGGAAGAAAAGAATACCTGACACTATGTGAGGTGGAAGTTGATGGTGTTCTTTCAGGTACCATTATGAAAACTGGTGAGTTGTACCATACACAGTATTTATGACTTTGGGCAAATAATCATGGAAAAGAATGAATTAAATATGCTGAATATATTAAATACTAGTCCTTAAATCCACATATGTAATGATTCTGTTCCCTCCTCAACCTACTGCTAATTTCAAAATGGTGTACTTTGTCAAGTTACTAATATTGCCAGAGGTGGAAAAGTAACCCAATCTTCAGTGAGGGCGAATTTTGGCCCTCAAAGAGCCATTGATGGAAATCGTGAAAGCATCGCGTGGAAGAACTCTTGTACCCACACAAATTATGACAACAAACCATGGTGGAGACTGGACCTCCTGAACACATACAAGATCAACACTGTCACCATCACCAACAGAAAAGATTGTTGCCACGCAAGAATCAATGGAGCTGAGATCCGCATTGGGAATTCGCTCCGTGACAATGGCAACGCTAATCCCAGGTAACAACACTGGTTGTCTAATATTGTGTTTGAACATTTACATTTGTTGTGTGGTTGTGTAAATTAAAGCCAATTAATGCAAGTGTTCCATTTATGATTTATAAACTAACACATTAATTTCATTCATCTCAAACAACAAGTATTGTTGAGACCTAGCATTTGTCAGCCAACAGTGTTTTTTCATACCTCTTTTTTCTCATCTCTTCTTTCAGATGCACTGTGATCTCATCCATCGCAGCTGGGGGCTCCAAAACCTTTGCCTGTAAAGGAATGGAAGGTCGTTATATAAACGTTGTTATTCCTGGAAGAAAAGAATACCTGACACTATGTGAGGTGGAAGTTGATGGTGTTCTTTCAGGTACCATTATGAAAACTGGTGAGTTGTACCATACACAGTATTTATGACTTTGGGCAAATAATCATGGAAAAGAATGAATTAAATATGCTGAATATATTTAATACTAGTCCTTAAATCCACATATGTAATGATTCTGTTCCCTCCTCAACCTACTGCTAATTTCAAAATGGTGTACTTTGTCAAGTTACTAATATTGCCAGAGGTGGAAAAGTAACCCAATCTTCAGTGAGGGCGAATTGTGGCCCTCAAAGAGCCATTGATGGAAATCGTGAAAGCATCGCGTGGAAGAACTCTTGTACCCACACAAATTATGACAACAAACCATGGTGGAGACTGGACCTCCTGAACACATACAAGATCAACACTGTCACCATCACCAACAGAAAAGATTGTTGCCACGCAAGAATCAATGGAGCTGAGATCCGCATTGGGAATTCGCTCCGTGACAATGGCAACGCTAATCCCAGGTAACATCACTGGTTGTCTAATATTGTGTTTGAACATTTACATTTGTTGTGTGGTTGTATAAGTTAAAGCCAATTAATGCAAGTGTTCCATTTATGATTTATAAAATAACACATTAATTTCATTCATCTCAAACAACAAGTATTGCTGAGACCTAGCATTTGTCAGCCAACAGTGTTTTTACATACCCCTTTTTTCTCGTCTCTTCTTCCAGATGCACTGTGATCTCATCTATCGCAGCTGGGGGCTCTAAAACGTTTGCCTGTAAAGGAATGGAAGGTCGTTATATAAATGTTGTTATTCCTGGAC
Organism: Lepturacanthus savala; assembly: GCA_030544235.1. Classification (NCBI taxonomy): domain Eukaryota; kingdom Metazoa; phylum Chordata; class Actinopteri; order Scombriformes; family Trichiuridae; genus Lepturacanthus; species Lepturacanthus savala. The sequence goes on from CM060467.1 coordinate 6,051,715, forward strand.
GAAAAGAATACCTGACACTATGTGAGGTGGAAGTTGATGGTGTTCTTTCAGGTACCATTATGAAAACTGGTGAGTTGTACCATACACAGTATTTATGACTTTGGGCAAATAATCATGGAAAAGAATGAATTAAATATGCTGAATATATTTAATACTAGTCCTTAAATCCACATATGTAATGATTCTGTTCCCTCCTCAACCTACTGCTAATTTCAAAATGGTGTACTTTGTCAAGTTACTAATATTGCCAGAGGTGGAAAAGTAACCCAATCTTCAGTGAGGGCGAATTGTGGCCCTCAAAGAGCCATTGATGGAAATCGTGAAAGCATCGCGTGGAAGAACTCTTGTACCCACACAAATTATGACAACAAACCATGGTGGAGACTGGACCTCCTGAACACATACAAGATCAACACTGTCACCATCACCAACAGAAAAGATTGTTGCCACGCAAGAATCAATGGAGCTGAGATCCGCATTGGGAATTCGCTCCGTGACAATGGCAACGCTAATCCCAGGTAACAACACTGGTTGTCTAATATTGTGTTTGAACATTTACATTTGTTGTGTGGTTGTGTAAATAAAAGCCAATTAATGCAAGTGTTCCATTTATGATTTATAAAATAACACATTAATTTCATTCATCTCAAACAACAAGTATTGCTGAGACCTAGCATTTGTCAGCCAACAGTGTTTTTACATACCCCTTTTTTCTCGTCTCTTCTTCCAGATGCACTGTGATCTCATCTATCGCAGCTGGGGGCTCTAAAACGTTTGCCTGTAAAGGAATGGAAGGTCGTTATATAAATGTTGTTATTCCTGGACGAAAAGAATACCTGACACTATGTGAGGTGGAAGTTGATGGTGTTCTTTCAGGTACCATTATGAAAACTGGTGAGTTGTACCATACACAGTATTTATGACTTTGGGCAAATAATCATGGAAAAGAATGAATTAAATATGCTGAATATATTTAATACTAGTCCTTAAATCCACATATGTAATGATTCTGTTCCCTCCTCAACCTACTGCTAATTTCAAAATGGTGTACTTTGTCAAGTTACTAATATTGCCAGAGGTGGAAAAGTAACCCAATCTTCAGTGAGGGCGAATTGTGGCCCTCAAAGAGCCATTGATGGAAATCGTGAAAGCATCGCGTGGAAGAACTCTTGTACCCACACAAATTATGACAACAAACCATGGTGGAGACTGGACCTCCTGAACACATACAAGATCAACACTGTCACCATCACCAACAGAAAAGATTGTTGCCACGCAAGAATCAATGGAGCTGAGATCCGCATTGGGAATTCGCTCCGTGACAATGGCAACGCTAATCCCAGGTAACAACACTGGTTGTCTAATATTGTGTTTGAACATTTACATTTGTTGTGTGGTTGTGTAAATAAAAGCCAATTAATGCAAGTGTTCCATTTATGATTTATAAACTAACACATTAATTTCATTCATCTCAAACAACAAGTATTGTTGAGACCTAGCATTTGTCAGCCAACAGTGTTTTTTCATACCTCTGTTTTCTCATCTCTTCTTTCAGATGCACTGTGATCTCATCCATCGCAGCTGGGGGCTCCAAAACCTTTGCCTGTAAAGGAATGGAAGGTCGTTATATAAACGTTGTTATTCCTGGAAGAAAAGAATACCTGACACTATGTGAGGTGGAAGTTGATGGTGTTCTTTCAGGTACCATTATGAAAACTGGTGAGTTGTACCATACACAGTATTTATGACTTTGGGCAAATAATCATGGAAAAGAATGAATTAAATATGCTGAATATATTTAATACTAGTCCTTAAATCCACATATGTAATGATTCTGTTCCCTCCTCAACCTACTGCTAATTTCAAAATGGTGTACTTTGTCAAGTTACTAATATTGCCAGAGGTGGAAAAGTAACCCAATCTTCAGTGAGGGCGAATTTTGGCCCTCAAAGAGCCATTGATGGAAATCGTGAAAGCATCGCGTGGAAGAACTCTTGTACCCACACAAATTATGACAACAAACCATGGTGGAGACTGGACCTCCTGAACACATACAAGATCAACACTGTCACCATCACCAACAGAAAAGATTGTTGCCACGCAAGAATCAATGGAGCTGAGATCCGCATTGGGAATTCGCTCCGTGACAATGGCAACGCTAATCCCAGGTAACATCACTGGTTGTCTAATATTGTGTTTGAACATTTACATTTGTTGTGTGGTTGTGTAAGTTAAAGCCAATTAATGCAAGTGTTCCATTTATGATTTATAAACTAACACATTAATTTCATTCATCTCAAACAACAACTATTGTTGAGACCTAGCATTTGTCAGGCAATACTGTTTTTCAAACCTCTTTTTTCTCGTCTCTTCTTCCAGATGCACTGTGATCTCATCTATCGCAGCTGGGGGCTCCAAAACCTTTGCCTGTAAAGGAATGGAAGGTCGTTATATAAACGTTGTTATTCCTGGACGAAAAGAATACCTGACACTATGTGAGGTGGAAGTTGATGGTGTTCTTTCAGGTACCATTATGAAAACTGGTGAGTTGTACCATACACAGTATTTATGACTTTGGGCAAATAATCATGGAAAAGAATGAATTAAATATGCTGAATATATTTAATACTAGTCCTTAAATCCAGACATGTGATGATCATGTTCTCTCCTCAACCTGCTGCTAATTTCAATACGGTGTACTTTGTCAAGTTACTAATATTGCCAGAGGTGGAAAAGTGACCCAATCTTCGGTGGGTTGGAGAGGTGGCCCTGAAAGAGCTATTGATGGAAATCGTGAAAGCAGATATTTCAAGAAATCTTGTTCCCACACAAAACATGATAAGAAGCCATGGTGGAGACTGGACCTCCAGAACACATACAAGATCAACACTGTCACCATCACCAACAGAAAAGATTGTTGCCACGCAAGAATCAATGGAGCTGAGATCCGCATTGGGAATTCGCTCCGTGACAATGGCAACGCTAATCCCAGGTAACAACACTGGTTGTCTAATATTGTGTTTGAACATTTACATTTGTTGTGTGGTTGTGTAAGTTAAAGCCAATTAATGCAAGTTTTCCATTTATGATTTATAAACTAACACATTAATTTCATTCATCTCAAACAACAAGTATTGTTGAGACCTAGCATTTGTCAGGCAACAGTGTTTTTACATACCTCTGTTTTCTCATCTCTTCTTCCAGATGCACTGTGATCTCATCTATCGCAGCTGGGGGCTCCAAAACCTTTGCCTGTAAAGGAATGGAAGGTCGTTATATAAACGTTGTTATTCCTGGAAGAAAAGAATACCTGACACTATGTGAGGTGGAAGTTGATGGTGTTCTTTCAGGTACCATTATGAAAACTGGTGAGTTGTACCATACACAGTATTTATGACTTTGGGCAAATAATCATGGAAAAGAATGAATTAAATATGCTGAATATATTTAATACTAGTTCTTAAATCCACATATGTAATGATTCTGCTCTCTCCTCAACCTACTGCTAATTTCAAAATGGTGTACTTTGTCAAGTTACTAATATTGCCAGAGGTGGAAAAGTAACCCAATCTTCAGTGAGGGCGAATTTTGGCCCTCAAAGAGCCATTGATGGAAATCGTGAAAGCATCGCGTGGAAGAACTCTTGTACCCACACAAATTATGACAACAAACCATGGTGGAGACTGGACCTCCTGAACACATACAAGATCAACACTGTCACCATCACCAACAGAAAAGATTGTTGCCACGCAAGAATCAATGGAGCTGAGATCCGCATTGGGAATTCGCTCCGTGACAATGGCAACGCTAATCCCAGGTAACATCACTGGTTGTCTAATATTGTGTTTGAACATTTACATTTGTTGTGTGGTTGTGTAAGTTAAAGCCAATTAATGCAAGTGTTCCATTTATGATTTATAAACTAACACATTAATTTCATTCATCTCAAACAACAAGTATTGTTGAGACCTAGCATTTGTCAGGCAATACTGTTTTTACATACCTCTTTTTTCTCGTCTCTTCTTCCAGATGCACTGTGATCTCATCTATCGCAGCTGGGGGCTCTAAAACTTTTGCCTGTAAAGGAATGGAAGGTCGTTATATAAACGTTGTTATTCCTGGACGAAAAGAATACCTGACACTATGTGAGGTGGAAGTTGATGGTGTTCTTTCAGGTACCATTATGAAATCTGGTGAGTTGTACCATACACAGTATTTATGACTTTGGACAAATAATCATGGAAAAGAATGAATTAAATATGCTGAATATATTTAATACTAGTCCTTAAATCCACATATGTAATGATTCTGTTCCCTCCTCAACCTACTGCTAATTTCAAAATGGTGTACTTTGTCAAGTTACTAATATTGCCAGAGGTGGAAAAGTAACCCAATCTTCAGTGAGGGCGAATTTTGGCCCTCAAAGAGCCATTGATGGCATCGGGTGGAAGAACTCTTGTACGCACACAAATTATGACAACAAACCATGGTGGAGACTGGACCTCCTGAACACATACAAGATCAACACTGTCACCATCACCAACAGAAAAGATTGTTGCCACGCAAGAATCAATGGAGCTGAGATCCGCATTGGGAATTCGCTCCGTGACAATGGCAACGCTAATCCCAGGTAACAACACTGGTTGTCTAATATTGTGTTTGAACATTTACATTTGTTGTGTGGTTGTGTAAATTAAAGCCAATTAATGCAAGTGTTCCATTTATGATTTATAAACTAACACATTAATTTCATTCATCTCAAACAACAAGTGTTGTTGAGACCTAGCATTTGTCAGCCAACAGTGTTTTTTCATACCTCTTTTTTCTCATCTCTTCTTTCAGATGCACTGTGATCTCATCCATCGCAGCTGGGGGCTCCAAAACCTTTGCCTGTAAAGGAATGGAAGGTCGTTATATAAACGTTGTTATTCCTGGAAGAAAAGAATACCTGACACTATGTGAGGTGGAAGTTGATGGTGTTCTTTCAGGTACCATTATGAAAACTGGTGAGTTGTACCATACACAGTATTTATGACTTTGGGCAAATAATCATGGAAAAGAATGAATTAAATATGCTGAATATATTTAATACTAGTCCTTAAATCCACATATGTAATGATTCTGTTCCCTCCTCAACCTACTGCTAATTTCAAAATGGTGTACTTTGTCAAGTTACTAATATTGCCAGAGGTGGAAAAGTAACCCAATCTTCAGTGAGGGCGAATTTTGGCCCTCAAAGAGCCATTGATGGAAATCGTGAAAGCATCGCGTGGAAGAACTCTTGTACGCACACAAATTATGACAACAAACCATGGTGGAGACTGGACCTCCTGAACACATACAAGATCAACACTGTCACCATCACCAACAGAAAAGATTGTTGCCACGCAAGAATCAATGGAGCTGAGATCCGCATTGGGAATTCGCTCCGTGACAATGGCAACGCTAATCCCAGGTAACATCACTGGTTGTCTAATATTGTGTTTGAACATTTACATTTGTTGTGTGGTTGTGTAAGTTAAAGCCAATTAATGCAAGTGTTCCATTTATGATTTATAAACTAACACATTAATTTCATTCATCTCAAACAACAAGTATTGTTGAGACCTAGCATTTGTCAGCCAACAGTGTTTTTACATACCTCTTTTTTCTCATCTCTTCTTCCAGATGCACTGTGATCTCATCTATCGCAGCTGGGGGCTCCAAAACCTTTGCCTGTAAAGGAATGGAAGGTCGTTATATAAACGTTGTTATTCCTGGAAGAAAAGAATACCTGACACTATGTGAGGTGGAAGTTGATGGTGTTCTTTCAGGTACCATTATGAAAACTGGTGAGTTGTACCATACACAGTATTTATGACTTTGGGCAAATAATCATGGAAAAGAATGAATTAAATATGCTGAATATATTTAATACTAGTCCTTAAATCCACATATGTAATTATTCTGTTCCCTCCTCAACCTACTGCTAATTTCAAAATGGTGTACTTTGTCAAGTTACTAATATTGCCAGAGGTGGAAAAGTAACCCAATCTTCAGTGAGGGCGAATTTTGGCCCTCAAAGAGCCATTGATGGAAATCGTGAAAGCATCGCGTGGAAGAACTCTTGTACCCACACAAATTATGACAACAAACCATGGTGGAGACTGGACCTCCTGAACACATACAAGATCAACACTGTCACCATCACCAACAGAAAAGATTGTTGCCACGCAAGAATCAATGGAGCTGAGATCCGCATTGGAAATTCGCTCCGTGACAATGGCAACGCTAATCCCAGGTAACATCACTGGTTGTCTAATATTGTGTTTGAACATTTACATTTGTTGTGTGGTTGTGTAAGTTAAAGCCAATTAATGCAAGTGTTCCATTTATGATTTATAAACTCACACATTAATTTCATTCATCTCAAACAACAACTATTGTTGAGACCTAGCATTTGTCAGGCAATACTGTTTTTCAAACCTCTTTTTTCTCGTCTCTTCTTCCAGATGCACTGTGATCTCATCTATCGCAGCTGGGGGCTCCAAAACCTTTGCCTGTAAAGGAATGGAAGGTCGTTATATAAACGTTGTTATTCCTGGACGAAAAGAATACCTGACACTATGTGAGGTGGAAGTTGATGGTGTTCTTTCAGGTACCATTATGAAAACTGGTGAGTTGTACCATACACAGTATTTATGACTTTGGGCAAATAATCATGGAAAAGAATGAATTAAATATGCTGAATATATTTAATACTAGTCCTTAAATCCAGACATGTGATGATCATGTTCTCTCCTCAACCTGCTGCTAATTTCAATACGGTGTACTTTGTCAAGTTACTAATATTGCCAGAGGTGGAAAAGTGACCCAATCTTCGGTGGGTTGGAGAGGTGGCCCTGAAAGAGCTATTGATGGAAATCGTGAAAGCAGATATTTCAAGAAATCTTGTTCCCACACAAAACATGATAAGAAGCCATGGTGGAGACTGGACCTCCAGAACACATACAAGATCAACACTGTCACCATCACCAACAGAAAAGATTGTTGCCACGCAAGAATCAATGGAGCTGAGATCCGCATTGGGAATTCGCTCCGTGACAATGGCAACGCTAATCCCAGGTAACAACACTGGTTGTCTAATATTGTGTTTGAACATTTACATTTGTTGTGTGGTTGTGTAAGTTAAAGCCAATTAATGCAAGTGTTCCATTTATGATTTATAAACTAACACATTAATTTCATTCATCTCAAACAACAAGTATTGTTGAGACCTAGCATTTGTCAGGCAACAGTGTTTTTACATACCTCTGTTTTCTCATCTCTTCTTCCAGATGCACTGTGATCTCATCTATCGCAGCTGGGGGCTCCAAAACCTTTGCCTGTAAAGGAATGGAAGGTCGTTATATAAACGTTGTTATTCCTGGAAGAAAAGAATACCTGACACTATGTGAGGTGGAAGTTGATGGTGTTCTTTCAGGTACCATTACGAAAACTGGTGAGTTGTACCATACACAGTATTTATGACTTTGGGCAAATAATCATGGAAAAGAATGAATTAAATATGCTGAATATATTTAATACTAGTTCTTAAATCCACATATGTAATGATTCTGCTCTCTCCTCAACCTACTGCTAATTTCAAAATGGTGTACTTTGTCAAGTTACTAATATTGCCAGAGGTGGAAAAGTAACCCAATCTTCAGTGAGGGCGAATTTTGGCCCTCAAAGAGCCATTGATGGAAATCGTGAAAGCATCGCGTGGAAGAACTCTTGTACCCACACAAATTATGACAACAAACCATGGTGGAGACTGGACCTCCTGAACACATACAAGATCAACACTGTCACCATCACCAACAGAAAAGATTGTTGCCACGCAAGAATCAATGGAGCTGAGATCCGCATTGGGAATTCGCTCCGTGACAATGGCAACGCTAATCCCAGGTAACATCACTGGTTGTCTAATATTTTGTTTGAACATTTACATTTGTTGTGTGGTTGTGCAAGTTAAAGCCAATTAATGCAAGTGTTCCATTTATGATTTATAAACTAACACATTAATTTCATTCATCTCAAACAACAAGTATTGTTGAGACCTAGCATTTGTCAGGCAATACTGTTTTTACATACCTCTTTTTTCTCATCTCTTGTTCCAGATGCACTGTGATCTCATCTATCACAGCTGGGGGCTCCAAAACCTTTGCCTGTAAAGGAATGGAAGGTCGTTATATAAACGTTGTTATTCCTGGAAGAAAAGAATACCTGACACTATGTGAGGTGGAAGTTGATGGTGTTCTTTCAGGTACCATTATGAAACCTGGTGAGTTGTACCATACACTGTATTTATGACTTTGTGCAAATAATCATGGAAAAGAATGAATTAAATATGCTGAATATATTTTATTCTAGTCCTTAAATCCACACATGTAATGATTCTGTTCCCTCCTCAACCTGCTGCTAATTTCAAAATGGTATATTTTGTCAAGTTACTAATATTGCCAGAGGTGGAAAAGTGACCCAATCTTCGGTGGATTGGAAAGGTGGCCCTGAAAGAGCTATTGATGGAAATCGTGAAAGCATCTATGGCAAGAACTCTTGTACCCACACAAGACATGATCAGAAGCCATGGTGGAGACTGGACCTCCTGAACACATACAAGATCAACACTGTCACCATCACCAACAGAAAAGATTGTTGCCACGCAAGAATCAACGGAGCTGAGATCCGCATTGGGAATTCTCTCATGGACAATGGCAACGTTAATCCCAGGTAACAACACTGTACATTTTATATCATGTTTAAATATTCATACTTGTTGTGTATATTAAGGCCAATTACTGCAAGTTCTATCTATGACTTATAGCTGCAAACTATATTTTTGAGTTCGTCACCTTTACTGGTACCAAATCTACTGTTGTTCTTTAGCTTACAGTGTTTTAGCCATGTTCTTTTATGATTTCTTTCATCTGCATCTTTGTATCATGACCAAACCTACAGCTGTCTCCACCTGCATGTCCATAATATACAGGCCTTGCCTTGGAAGCTGTATGCATATATTATTATAGATCCATATTTTTATATCACTTATAAACAGTAACCAACATGTTTCACCACAGTAAAATCATCATTATATAATTACAACTATTGTCAAGCCACATGTTTACCAGCTAATAATTTCTCATCATTTTTTTCCTCACCTTTTCCTTCAGATGCACTGTAATCTCATCTCTCGCTGCTGGCAGTTCTAAAACCTTTGTGTGCAATGGAATGATAGGCCGGTATGTAAACATTGTGATTCCTGGAAGAAAAGAATCCCTGACACTGTGTGAGGTGGAAGTTGATGGTGAACTGTCAAATGAATTCTTTGAATATGTTTGTGAATGAATCACTTACTCAATTTGCCTTCTTTAAATCTAATAAAATATTTTTTTCCCTTCTTATTTCTTCCAATGCTTACCACACTAGTGAGGGACTAATTTTCATAGATATCTAACTATTCAGAAAGTAATTTTGTCTTCATACCGAATGGGTGTATTGCTGGGAACCCAAGTAATGTTGAATTTGTTTCAGTTTAGACATGCAATATATGTAGTATTGATAAGATATGAATAAACAAGCAATAAGCAAATTGCCTCATCTTCTTTTTTCCAGTTGACTCCTCTGCCATCATCAAGATGGTGGCCACAAAACATCTGAGAAGTATGCAATGCAGTCACATAATCACGATTCATTTAGAGGATATCTCAATAAACTTTAGCTCAAAGTTGAGCATCACGCAGGGTCCCGCATTAAATTGTAGATGCAGAAAAGAACTGTTCTCTCTCGGTATTAAGGTACTTTGTGCCAGAATTAATTGTAATTTATCAGCATATATTGGAACAGAATTTGCCAAAATGATATAGTTCATTCATAAGTATGTTTTATTTAGTATTTAATTCAATTGAAATGATGTTTTTATTACCTAGAATGAGCTGTGGCAGGTGTCCCTCCATAAAGCCTACCATGTTACACTAACATGTTTCAGCAGAAGCCCAGAACATACAAACCAAACAATGACTCTAGAGACAACGTCTTGCATTTTTCTTTGCCAACATACAGTAGGTTCTCCTACAAACTCAGGGTACCCTGTTGGTTGCAGCTTGCGACTAGATGCTAGCAAGCAGGGTTTGAACAGCATTAAACTAGTACCCTAACTTGTCATGTTATGGTTGTAGGCAGTTATTCCCATAGTTTATCTCTAAAATTCGTATTGGGGAACCACCTCCCTTTAGGCATTGACTTTGACTTTTTAATGACTTTTAATGCTGGAAGGTAATATTAAACCTGAAATCCAATTTTAAATGATCAGTCTGATGTCTGTAGGCCTAATTTCATCCATACAGTGGCATTTGACTCAACATAATTTCCTAAACAACACCCATCTTCTATGACAAATGCAGGAATTTATTAATTTCTTAACAGTTTGATACAAAAAATGTGTTTCTGTGATGTGAGAGTTGTTTGTGGTGGTGAGCAAAATTGCTGTTAAGAATCCGTGCGTTTTTGAGGTAGTTTGCACTACTACCTGAGCTAATGCTATTGTTTGCTGCTAGTTGGTCAGATCATACAACTTAAGATTCCGAATGACTAAAATCCTTCATCCCATCAAGATTTTCAAAAGTATATCCTAATGATGTGTCTGAAATTCAATTCATGACAATCACAATGGTGACACATGCACCAGGGGGGATTGATATCATGGATTCGTTAATGCAAGTTTGTGCTGTGTTAAAATTAAATTTGCAATTTGTGAATTAATAGAAATTACAAGTTTGTTGGAAACACTGAAATTACACACATCAACAAAATATTTAACATATGTTTTACACATTTTAAACTGGAAAAAATGCATTATTATGCATTTGAGAACTCTTTTGGATGAGTAGTTCTCACTGATTATATTTACTAATGTATTACTGTTGCACATCCATATATCAGAACTATTCTCTGGGCATTTCCACCATCAGATATAACACATCATTCATCTTTCTTATCGGCAGCTGTACTTTCAACATGGATGCTCCATCACTATGCCACTCTCAGAGGGTTGTGCGTTCCACCCCCACAGCACACCCATTTCACAGACACATGCACTTTTTTTGGCAAACGTGTCTTTCTTAGATATAACAACTTTCTGTGGAAACCTCTCTTCACCATAGATCAAGGCTTCATTTGGGTCAAATAAATCAACCAGTCAACAGGGCATAGATGTGATGGTAGCTGACAGAGCTACATCCATGCAGAGAGTTTCTTAAAAAAAACGTTGGACAAAGTCTGCAAGAACAAAAGGAATGTCTTTCCAAGATGGTGAATTTCAAATGAATGTGCAGAGAGCGTGTGTGTATATGTATGCGTATATGTATATAATATAATAAACAAAAATGATTTCTGATTCATTGGTTATTTTAATAAGGGTAATACTTATAACAATATTTTTTATTATTATTAATAATATCAGTATTATTGTTTTTAACTAATTTTAACTAGCTTTTAATGTAAAGTGACTTTGAGTTGTTATTGTTTTTAACCAACCTTTACTGTAAAATGTCTGAGTTTTAAAAAGCTATATCATTTTTTTTAAAAAAAAACGACACATACACCGACAGTACAAGAACGAACCGTACACTGAACGGCTTCCCCTTAAAGTCATTCAGTGGATTCGTTCAGAACTATTTCACGGGAAGCCGTTCACTAAATGGCTCAGACCTACGGGCAAGTGGTTCAGCAAACGGTTCGCACTCACTAACAGGGAAGCGGATCAGTGAACGGCTCGCACCCACTTCGTGGAAAGTAGTTCGGTGAACGGCTCGGCGGAGCACCACGCATGCGCCGCGCCGTACGCCGCGCCGTACGCCGCGCCGGCATTGTACGGCATTGTTTGCATACAGTCTCTGCATATTGTCCGTGTCTTACCATTTATCATTTCTGCCGGGAACCCAAAATGCTGCCAAACAAACGATTTAAAAGTGGCGGGGGCGTCGTCAATAGTAATACCCGTGTTTTCCGTCATTCTGGATGGATGGTGGATAAATGGTGCTGGGTGGATAAATCTCGCGAGACAGAATTTTAACGCGACGAGCAATCTCGTCAAATCACATCTCGCGAGATCTCGTCACACGAGATCTCGTCACACCCCTACTGCTGAATTCTGCCAATAGATGTGCAGTTATGTTACTGTATGTTACTGTGTCATTCTGAAGTGCAAACAATGTACTTGGATTTGTGTGTCTTCATCACTTTCTCTGAAGACAGGACTGCATAGATTAATGCATAAGGAATTGGATTTGATTTGAATTTGACAACATGAAAAATGAATAATTTGAGGAAAAAAGCAGCCTTTTAATCCAATTTCAAGCCCTTATGAAACTTCATGTGCTTTGTCATAGAAGAAGTATTGTGCGTCTCCTCAGGTAAAAAGGTGGTGTATACAGTAGGTGGCTGGCTGACTTGAAGTGGTACATGTTACATAGTATTTGGTTGATGTAACCTTCCATCACTTGTCTCTTTTTTGATGCATTGAGTGAGGGAATGCGGCACCAGGGGAAATCTCCCCTCTAACCATTAGTGCTCTGTGCTCCACCTAGCATTTAATCAGTCTATGGAAGACTGGGCATCAAGAAAATAGGGGCTGTCCTAAGAAGAAAAATTACACAAACAGTCATGTCAGCAAGTGCCCGAATTACATATGTTTACATTCAAGTGAAAAATCCCTCTAATGGCCATAGAAAATATGACGTGATGACATCAGGTGATGTTAGTTTCAACAGAGTGAATCTGCATAGTTAGGAGGTTAGGTTTACAAAACATTTTAAAGCTATAATGTAGACATTATGTCTCCATCTGCTGGCCATCAGAGCATATTACACTCACACTGAATGCAATCTGTTTTTCAAAAGCTGCTGTTTTGAGTCCATTTGTGGCTGTAAAATAGTAGCTAAACAGTTTAGCTACTATTCACACAATGCTCGCAATACTCATTTCATGAGCTGAATATGATATAATTGGTCACACACTTGGAGAGTCTAGAAGATAAGACTCATGCTTAAAACAATATTTTATCCACAATCTATGTTAGCACAGTGTTACCCAGAAGTAGTTGAAATGATGGGCAGGGACTCTCCATAGAGCATGCAACATATGCATTCATCCAACCAGCAGGGAGTGTTGCCAATTACACAAACAGTGAAACCTTGGTATATTGAAAAATGCAGATAGTTACCTGGGGGTGCATTTCGGGATCTCATTTGGTGAGTGCATTTATGTTACAGATATTGACTTATATTTAAAAATGTCTGCACTACAAATTCAGAGCAAATGAGCCTACAGGCCTTAACCCTCTGGAGTCTAGGGTCAAATTGGCCATTTTTGACTACTTTTGATTTTACCCTTATATTTCACATTAAAAACTGCTTTACCTGGTATTTCTTGATATCCTTTTTTCAGCACAACCTCACATGTATGGATTTATGGTAATTTCTTTAATTTTGACATACTATATTAACACAGTGGACCTAAAATCACACAAAAAACGCGTAGAAAGTATGGCGTAAATAACTTATCACTAAAACCAGCTCTGGTTTTACTTGGCCTATCAACACAATTTATGGACCGATGTAAAGTTTGAGGTCCACACTTTCAACAAGAGTTGAAACGGAGACTCTACGAGGCTGCGTCTTCCAGCTCGGCCGAAACCTGTCGCGTGATTCTGACACACCGGCACATCAAGGGACTCCACAGAAACCAGTTAAGAAACCAGAATGGATCCTTTGTGTTTAATTTGACTTTTTTGGCAAATCAAATAAATTTGTGTTTGATAGTTTATTTTTCTAATTAGGCTTATATTAATATATTGGTAATATAGCGGACACATTTTAAAATAAAATCACAATTCTGAAAATGGCAAATACAAGCCAGAGTAGTAGAAAACAAGCAAATTAATACATTTAAAACACACAAACCTCCAGCACTGATTGTGCTTAACTAAAACCTCCTCTTCCTTCCTCCAATTAATCAACTAGAAAAGCACTCTGGGAATGGAGACCTACACCAATTAGGATTTCTTCTGGATCATTACCGAATTTTAGTTACCTGTTCATGGTACTATTCCCAACATTTGATGAAAGTTTGATGAAATTCTGGCTCAGACTTTTTGAGTTAAACATAACCTCCACAGAGGAGGTAATTACCAAAAACACAAATTAACGAAATGTGACCTGCTCGCATTTTCAGTTTCTTAACCTAGGCTGTGTGCATTTCTCAGTGTTTCATGCATGGATCAGTTTTACCTAATCTAGAGTTAATATATATATATATATATATATATATATATATATATATATATATAATTAAGAATCATAAAAGAAAGTGGAATAGATACTGGAATCATTGATACCGTTTTTATACTTTACTGTCATTCAGTAGTTTGTAGGCTGAAACCCAGAGTTTTAAATAGCTGTGGTTTAAAAGTGAATCCAGTTTTATTCGTAGATTTGGTCTGCTGTGAAAGAATTGAATGGTAATAGAAATATATGGTAGTTGATAAATATAAGCAAGGACTTAGAATTAATGGTATATAATATCAAGTCATCTCTAGCTCTGCTGCTTTAGCTGGATAAACTCCTATCAATTGCAGCATCATGTCAGTTATCAGGGTTGCAGCACCTGCAGGATTTATTTTATTATAATTGTAACTAGTTGTCAACATTGTAATCAAACTTTATCTGCTGTTGGTAGTCTGTGGCTATGCTTGAAGCCAGTAACATGCAGAGCAGAAGGTCTTGCACTGTGCTTTCTACCCCCACTTGCTCTCCGTCTCTCTGTTCTCATCTTTCAGTTTACGGAGATGCACTCTTGCAACAAGTGGTAACTTACTTCACTGTGTGAATTCACAACACAACTCACTCTCAAGATACTTAAATTTGCCACAAAATGATCTATTGCAAGATGTAATTTGGTTGGTACACAACAAAAATTAACATCCATATCCACAATGGTAGACATCTTACTGAAGCATATGGTGCATTCCCAGGATGAATAGTCAGTGATTTCACTGTGTTCTTTGGGATTGTAATGTATCAGAGACATAGGATGCAGTACACTACAGTATCTACATCACTGCAATTTTTACACTTGCCACCACTGACATAAAAAAAAAAAAAATGGCTAACACATAGACCGGCGTTGGCATAAAAGCAAGATGATGAAATATGCTTTTACTCACCAAAGTTGGAGACTCACTGAGGACAATGTTTCTTGTTTCTGAAACCCACCTCATGCTAAACCTGCAATTCTTCGAGACAGCAGATTGAGTAATGATACTATCCCACAATGGCCCCAAGGCCACAGTGGGATTTTGCCTCTAATTTCTACTCCAGATAAAGAGTTTCGAACTTCATTAATTTTCTAAATCTCTAATTAACAACAATTGGATAAAGTAAGTAAACAAGCAAAAGAATTCTCCCAGCTTGCTTCTTCTTGTTGATTTTGGCACCACCTGCCCGCTGGCTACACCAGACAGATAACCAATGGTGTGTGGAGCCACTAGACGAGTCATACAGTTTGTAAGCAGGATCATTTAATGATCCTCTAACCTTTAGGTGGTAGGAATATTAACCAAAGCAATGTTTAACCTTAACAAGTTACTTATTTTAATAATTTCAAAAATCAAACCAAGTGTGTTTGTACCTAAAGCCAACCAAGCCTAGTATGAAACATAATTATTCCTCAACAAGGATCTGTAATGCTTCTAGAAAGCAAAGGTAAACAATATACTGCTGATAACTGCTGTATGCTGCTGGATTAGAAATTGCTCCTGTTTTGGAGCACATGAACCAATGACATATTTTCTCATTTTCATTTGGAGACCTTGCTATCCTCTCAACACATACAATTCTATCCATGCTCCCATGCACTTGTAAACAGGTACAAAAAGTCTCTCATTGACACATCAAAGTAAATACAATTCCACTACACTTAAAAGACAAAAGAAAAACATGCAACTTATATACACGCACGCACAGACACATTTACCAAGCCATCAGAGCAAGGTCAAGCCTGACAGCACGCAGATGAAGAGCCACTTAGGAGACCTGTCTCTTGTCTTTATCCTGTCTCCCCTTTGAAAGCTCTACCCTCAAAGAGCCTATTGATAGGGAATAAATGATGAAATCATAGTTGTGCTCAATGTCAGGTGGAAGAGAAAATTAATTAAGTAACTCTGAAGGCAGGGGAGAAAAGTACAATATACTTGTGTAAAATGACAATTCATCACAGAATTAGTGAATAATTAATCATGCTGAGTATAATTTGAGGTTGCTGCCTCATCAAATTGCCATAAACTTGTTGAAGACTTAAGTAATGCAAGTGTGAAGCCATATAATCACATCTATTGTATAGAAAATGGAGACTGGATGAAGCAGTATCATAATATAACTCAGTAAATTGCATGGAAATGAATACAGTACACAAAATACAGCACACCAGAGCATAGAAATCCATATTAAGTTTGATTTAGAGAATACAACTGAAAAGAGAAAACAGAATGAATAGACTGCAGCATAAATCCCTGACCAACCTTCCACCACACCCAATATACACAATGCCCAAACAAACTAGAGTTGGAAATGAATGCTTTATATCATCAGAGCTTAGAGGAGGGATTGGAGATTCTGTGTGTGTTCAATATTGTTGATTCTGCTCCACAGAGCAGGCCTATCACCTCTGAAAACACAGGAGACCCACTGGTTCAGCGCGGATTATAAATATGCATGGAAATCAATACATATTTGGCAGTGGGGGAGAAAAAAATTGAGAAAAACACAGGAAGAGAGCAGAGGCCCTGGAATGTTCATCTTCATTTATTACAGTCATTTATTCTCTTTCTCCCTCTTCCCTCTGCTGCACATGTGCACATACACTCACTTCCCTCCAATCACACACACACACACACACACACACACACACACAAAGCAAGAGAGAGGAAGAAAAAGAAAATGTCCAGATCAGCAAATTATCCATTCTTTTCTCTCCGACCGTTCCTGTGGGGCTGTGCTGTGTGTAATAGCAAGTGCACCCCACTGACGATTAGCCAGACTGTATATTTGTCACTGCAGGTCCATAAGGGAGGCCAGGGAGCAGTCGGAGACACGGGTTCATTTATCTATTGACTTCTATGCTCTGCAGAATGGACTGAACGCAATTCAGATCAGTTTATTAGATCAGTAAAATGCAAACTACTGTAGATAATTATGATAAAGATTAAAGAATCTTGCTATGAATACATAATACGTAATTACAAATTAAACAAAGGTTTGTGGTGCAAAAATAAATTAGTAACAAAAATGTGTTACTTAATAACACATTCTTTTTAAAGGTGCAGTATTGTCATCTTGATCATATCTCCAGGGATTATAGTGACCATCTGCCACCTGTCTAATATTGTTGTTGCCCAAAAGTTTATCTCAATATGTTGTATAAAATAACAGACATCTACATCTAGGGCTGAAAACGGAAATGGAAGACAATACATTTTTAATGCCTAAAATGACTCTAAAATTACTTTTGAAAATATTTCTATTCATTTATTTATATTTCTTTTCTAAGCATAACTTGAGATCTAATAATAATGGCCCTTCTAGTCTTGCTTCAACACCTCTACACCATTCATTGGGTGTGCAATGTGCTGTATTTCATTCTATCAAATGCCCCAATACAGACTTGAAGTGTGCCCAAATGACCTCTATGCAACATTACCATTTGACAACAGACAGTATAAATGCACATCCATGATATTACAATTCATCTTTGTTTAGTAATTGGTGACACTGGGCTGTGGTAATATAGCCCAGGGGGTCATTTGATACTGTAATGATAGCACGTTGTCATAGTGGCTGGATCATTGTCACTCTTCCCTATCAGTCATTTCTTAATAGTCTGAAAAAAGGATTCCTCCTCCATATTGGGGTTAACTGAACTTTAGTCAGACCACATTTGGTAGACAGCATATTAGATATGTTTTTCATAATCGGTTGAATGATCACTAAAGAAAAAAATAAGTTATTTATTATACTCTGTGAAGTGTTGAAGTGTTTAGGTCACCACCACATTCTATGAGAACCTTTTAAAAGCAGCTATGATTGTATGGATGAACTAGTTAACTAGCAAAACCTTATGTTGTGTGTGTGTATGTGTGTGTGTGTTGATGACACATGATATGTATATATAAATATATATGAGATAAATGCCACCTTGTGTAATATTTTGTTATTTTTTACAGCGTGAACTCAGCTCCGTAATGGTGGCAAACTCAAGACAATGGTCCCTGTGATAATAATATATGCATTGTGGCATATATGTACAGATATCTGATTAATTTTGTGTAATCCATTGTCTAATGAACTATTCACTTTTTCCCTTCCCATTTCATGTCTTTCATGTTTTTTCCCCTCACACTGCCTTCATCCCTCAAGCTTTTTCCTCATATTTTACACTTACAAGTTTCTCCTTTTCTCTCTCATGTCCTTTTATTGTCTCTTTTAATTTATCTTTCTCTCTGACCACCTCTCCCTCTTAATAAGCTCTAATACATGCAAGCCATTGGCTTTTAATGTGCACTCCATATAGACCAAACAGGTGCATCATTAATCTAAGCCCTTTGCAGTGTGAGCTGTGTGTAATGGTAACTGGATAACACATTGTTTCCTGTGTGAGCCAGGGCATCCATATTATCTACCATCATGCCCTAATAAATTACACCTGGGGATGTGGCATTTTGTCTTTGTGTGTCTAAGCATTGTGTTGCTGGACTTCCCTAGTGGATGAATGAACATAATATGAGTACATTCTCTAATTACCCTCTTTTCTCTCATGCTAGCACTAATGCATTCTTCTATCCACATCCCTCTCTTTTAGGTTCTAATCTGATTACAGATACATCTAGACTTCATAAAATGACCAACATATTAACAGGACACCGTTACAATGTAGACAGTTATATTGAACAGCAAACTGATAGATCTAAACATGTTGAGCTTGACAGGTTTTTATAGGGTTGTTTTCTCAAAGCCCTCATTTTACCAGTCAATATATATTTTTCTAACTCTCAACCATGGTCACAAGCAGAACCAGATAGTATTTTTTTCATTGCAAGCATTCTTTGTCCTTATCAAAATCTGGCATGTACATTACCCACAAGGCAACTGACCACTGACAGTCCAGTTAGAGATTCAGGTGTGTTATGCTTGTACTGGCTAATGCTGCCTCAACAGTTAACCTCAGGCAGAGGGGAGTAGTGGCTGCAGGCGTCTGCAAGCGGTGAAGAGGTCTGGTAACATCACTTCTTTCTAATGCCACATACCCAGATTTTATTCATTTTTGAAAATGTGCATGTCTTCAACCACCACTTTAATAAAGCTAAGTTCCTTTTCCTCTGATGGAAAATATGTGATGTTTAAGTAGTAGTAGAAGTAGTAGTAGAAGTAATTGTACAATCTTCCAGATGTATCCCTGTTGTGTTTATTCTTGAAAATATTGCACATTGTGTTAATCATTTATTCATTCTTTTGTCTGGTTTTGGATTAAAATGAAAACTTATTCAGAAATTACCTTTATTTGTGTACATCTGAGAGACAAAATGGGGTGTTTCGGATGGTGAGAGGATAGTCCTTTCTTATCCTATCTTTTGAAGAAAAATACAGCATGTGAAATATCTGGAGTGTATATCAAAATGCTACACGATCAATACTAGCTATAAAATAGAAAAAGTCTGGTGAAAAAGGTGTTGGTTCATAAGGCCAGAGAGGTTGAGTGGAACAAATTACCATAGTGCTCAATTTATTCTGAACAAAAATAAGTATTACTATAATACAAAACTGGACTTTATTCCCTTTTGCTCTGGAGCCATTTCTAATTAAAATTTCTAATTTACAATTTCATGTGTCAGCTATACCCCAATATATATATATATATATATATATATATATATATATATATATATATATATATATATATATATATATATATATATATATATATATATATAAACACAATTTGATTTGTAAAATCAATAGAGTTCCACTTTAAGTGTCTGTTTTTGTCACATGTTTTGAGTGGTTGTAAAGCTCCTTTGGGGGAGGGTAGTTGCTTAACACTGCTTCCAGTTGTTCTAAGCTTGGCTAGTCTTGTTCTCTCTCTTCTGAGTACACACAGATGAAGTTGTTGTTGATCTAATCAAACGCCAAGTCCGTAACATGGTTATTATATTTCCCAAAATGGGAGTTGCTCTAAATGTCCTTGAGAGGGGCAGTATGTCAAAAACATGCCCCTCTAAGTGTGATCCAAGCAGATTGTGTAATAGGCTCTTTAACCTTGTACTCTTTACAGCAGTTCAGATTTTCCCAGAGCGCATCACAGAGAGAGTCTAATCAAACGTGCCATCTTACCACATCACTCCCTAGAAATATATAAAACTGTGTAAAACACCATCTGGAAGAATATGGTTTTCAAAGTGACCCCAGTGAAATTAAAAATGAGATTTTTACTTCTGTACATCTCTTTCTGTCTTTCATTCCTTGACAATAAACTAAAAAAAAAAGTCGTCCTTGTCACCTCTCTGCTGAATTCCCAGTATGCCAATAGTATGTAAAGAACCTTTTGTCTTTACAAGCAAATTGCACCCTGTGGCTTTATTTATGTGGGGTTTAGTAAAATATAGGGTCTAAAGCCCCATGATAGTCCCAAGATGGGGTTGCTGCATATTAATCTCTGTCAAATGCACAGTTAGACGTCTGGAATACATGCACATGTACATGCACGTACAAACACACAAACCTACAGGCACGCCTAATTTAACACATGACCACACACCCACGCTAGTATGCAAGCACACACATTTACACTGATATAGACACATACACACATTGTCATGCTGGGTTTGCATCACCGGGGTCCAGTTATTGACAGAGGAAAGGAAACATTGTTTTTTTTATTACCCAATTCTGAATTTTATCTGCAGTTATTTTGTATTTACTCTGACATGCCATCATTTCCACTTAGGAACAAATAAAAACATTGTCTGACAAGTGCTTATGTCAAGAAATATAAACCAAATAAACCAAATAGCTTGATGCAGGAACACAATTATGACATTAGATAATATCATTATTGGATACTATTAATATCATTTGTGTGATAAATTACATGTGTAAATAATCTCAAATAGCAATTAGGCTATAAAACACAAAACCAAATCCTACCATTCATCCCATTTAACTCCAGAGAAGATTCCATGCATATAATTATATCAGTTAAGTCATGTTACAATGTAACAATCACTTTTCTTTTCTTTGCAGAAAATAGCATTTTATTGGCTATTATAGTTGTTATTTGCACAAATATTCCCATTAACAAAAACTATCCCATGTACAAAATTCTTTTGGGGGGACTTGAATGATTGAATAGATATATACATGTCAGGGTGGAAAATCATAATAATCTAAATAAAATTCCCTCTTTTCTGGGATGGTTTGTGCATGTTCTTGGAAGGATGGAGCAAGAAGTTGATGACGTCATGACAGAAAACTTTTTTTTTTTTTTATTAAAACCTTTTGTCTAAGTTGTCTGTTATCATGCCATTAGAAAAGACCAAAGAGCTGTATGAGTAACATTTCAATTGTATTTTTTTTAGCACAAAATGTCATGCATAGACCTAAAGGCTTATCGGCTTAAATTATTTAATAAGCTGGAACTGAAAAAATGTCTTCTTTTTAAGCTGTTTATAAAATATATTGTATGTTCATTTTCTGTTGATTATCTAATGAATTAATAAAATAAATGCTTCCGCATTGACAGTGAGCTCTTATGTTGATCCATAAGCAAACACAATTATAAATGCCAGCAAGACTGGAGGCATGTCATCTCTCTACACACAAATTCACTACCTCAAATGAAATACTTCATGCTATTCTATACAACTGCATATGAATACCCACTGTTGTCTGTCTGCCTATGCAGTTCTAGAATATACACAGAGAAACACGCCACAATGGCCTGAATACAATGTGTTGTATGCGGGCCAAGTCCAGAGCTAGCCTGAGGACGGGGAACAGTTGGCTGCCACATTTGGCTGGTTCCACACTGTTAGTCAGATATGGGCTCAAGTGTACAGGGAGAATAGTCTTTTTAAATGATACCTACCCCATTGCTTGTGTCTCTGTGCTCACGTGTGTGTGTGTGTGCGCATGCACTGTATACAAATATGTAAGAGAAACACACATACTGCATATGGTCATACATATGCATATGTAAATTAATGTGTGTTTGTTCATGGGTGTGTGTGCGTGCTTTCATTTGCTTCTGTCATTATTTCACAAGTTTCTCCTGAACATAAGCAAGCTGTCCTGTCCAACTGGCCCATTACGCCTGCTAGTGAAAATGTGTGCGTCTACTCATGCAAGCTTAATTTCCCGATTCTCACATCCTCTCATTTAAATGTCTTTTTTTGTCGCGGTAGATCTGTTTCTTCATTTCAAATAAAAAAGAAAATGTGTGTTAATGTTTACTGCTTTGCAAGTACCGCTATCATTAGTGGGATCTCTAATGTGTTGTTAAAACATTCGAAGGCCCACAAGCATACTCACATTGCAATGTTATTACTTTTTCCTCTTTTGAATATGCTGTTCCTACTTTTGTGCTGGTGCAGTCAGACCACTGGGTTTCTTTCCTTTTTATTATTTTGTCTTTGAACTTTTAACCCCTATCCGTCTTCAGTCACTGTTACATCTTGTTTCCATTTAAAGTAGAATAAAACAAGGATTTTAGCTGTTATTACATGACAACATAGAGCATTTTAATAGCCATTAAAATGCATTTAAATCACAATGGGTGCCTTACTCCAGCTTCATTACAGACGTAATAGACTACTAGACTACACTGTAGGAACCTGCTGACTGCCCAGCAGAGACAAGGTCTGACATCTGTTAATTAACTGTTTTATTTATTTTTTTTTTATAATTAAAAATACATATTTTATTAGTAAGAAATTTCAATGTGCAAAAGTTCAGCACAATGAAATATCACAAATATATGATACTTTACTTAAACAATTTGCTTGAACAATTTACCATTTCCTCATTGAAGTATAAACCTCTATTTGATCTCTTTAGGCTTTGTTAGGCTCTCTGCCATGCAGTACTGGACCAGGAAACCACTTAATTGTCCCATTTAGAAAGCTTGACCTTGCTGGAATCTAATTAATTAGTGTGCTATGAAGGTTAATTAGCAACGAAGGATGTCCATGCATCATAAAGCCCCTTGTCTTAACCCGCCGTGGCAGTCGGGCAGAAAAACAGTCATCAGTCATCGCCTCAGTAAGAAAAATGTGAAGTGATACTCGTCCATTTACATCGGAGTTCATTCCGGTCCAGTTCTTGTTCATTGACCCCTTCAGCCATGAAAGGCAAAGGACCTACCAGGTGGACTTGTGTATTTGAATAATCAATGAGTTAATGGGATGTCCCGTGGCAACTGATGAATGAGGTTGGTACAGAAGTTGCGGACACCGTCACTGTATAAAATAACATCATGTACAATGTCAGTTAAAATGTTTCAACATCACTAGAAATGACTGTTATCTGGACTGAAACTGCATGTATTGAAAATGTTTGGTAAATCAAGTATGAAGCTGATTCGCTGACAAACTATTATGCAACAAGAAGAACACATGGTTAAATAGTATTTTGCTGCTTTTATTGAGTTTTTTCATTGTCATTCATTGTCACGCACGCTCAAATAAGGCAAACAAGGTGGTTTATATTTTCTTTTATTTATTTATTTTTTTTGTGGGTATTATTTGGTGCAGTAAAGCTAGCGGGGTAATGGAAATCAGTCAGGGCTCTTTTAATATTTATGACCCTGATGAGCCAGAGTGGTACATCACAAACATTTATTGTCACTTCTGTCTGTTATGATGTGTAAATAATGTCCTAAACCGAAAAGGCTATTATGACAAAATGGGAGATTTGATGGCAAGGAACCCATGGGTTTTAATCATAAGTGAACTTCATGGGTGGTGGTGGGGACTGATAGATGTTATCCACGCACATCTATTCATAAAACTGTAATTGACTGTCAGGTAGCGACGAAACAACCGTGTTATGGGCAGGGCTCCAACCTGTTTCTGTGCCAATTAGGTTTAAAAGCACAGACCCGCCACCAAATGTAAACAGGGTCAGAACAAACCAGAGCTGCAGCGTATGATTATTTTATAAATGAAGTTTTCTATTAATTTTTAAGTAATTGGCTGCTATGCTAATGCTAAAATTAAAGTTACCTTTGGTGATGTTCATTTTTGGACTGAATGCTTTCTGCTGAGATGCTGAAGTATTGCTGTGTTACTGTGGTTGCCTAGATCAGTTTGACACTGTCACTGTTTCAAGGTACTTGTACTTTACATGAGTATTTCCTATTTAATTATACTTTATACTACTCATTATACTACTCTGCTACTTAGGAGAGAAATATTTTCCACGCCACTATATTTATCAGACAAATTAGTTTTTCATCTTTGGATAAGATGTATATGCTTTAATATTCTATCATCTATATTGTTGTGTCACCCTTTTTCAAATATCGAGTTATCCAAGTTCTGACATAGTGATAAATCCTCAGCTCCAATTAGCCTCCGGACAGTCATTGGGAGAATGCTGAAAAGTAATCTATTCAATGTGGGCGATGAAGTCATACCTTTCTAATAATAATTCAGAAACCTACATTCAACAGTGTTTATAGATCTCATAGTCAATTCAGCAATCATTCTACTTATATTGCAGATAGAGTTGATCCTAATCTTGGACTTCCTGCTTCCCAAAACTAAGTCAATACCTCAATAATAGTTTTTAGATCAAGCCTCCTGTATTGTTTCTTTTTTTTTTTTTTTTAACCCAGCAAAGTCAAAAAACTTTTCATTAAATGTATTTTGCATCTCTGACGGTCCAATGGAGGACTTCAACAACCAGAACACAATAATGACATTGTGTTCATCCAATGATGATTTCTAAATTTCACCTTAGCTTAGCTGCTTATGTTAGCCACTGCAGCAGTAAGCTTTAAGCTCACAGAGAATGGATTTGGACTGGGGCGTGCAGCATTGATAGGACACCATGGGGGAGCAGACAAAGAGTTCCCTTCTGTTGGTGCAGCCTTGGGCCACGTCGCCTCAGCTCTCTGGCCTGGACCCACGGCAGGACTATGCTGGCATGCTGCTGCACTCCTCCCACACAACACTGGATCCCAGTACGAGTGACGGGCTGCACAGCATGCAAGATGTTCAGATGAGGTCTCAGCTGAAAGTTACAGGGTCATATACCCTTGTAAATTAAATGTTGGTTTCTAGTTCCAATTATTGTGATTTTTAAGTTATCTTAAAAACAGTCTCTTCATCCCTTGCTCATGCTCCTGATGCCCCATTGCCTTCTGACAAGATCTAAGGGAAAAATAACTATTCATAGCTAAAATTTTTCAATCACTAATAAACCAACAAAGACTGATGACTGTGTTAATATTTTATTCACTACACTTCTTCTGATCAGACAAGACTTAAAAAAGCCAATCTTTACTCTTTTGTCACATGCTCGGGAATTTCTGCTGGGGATTTCACCTGGAAGTGGAACGAGGAGCTGACACCATCATAAATAGTTATATTGTTAGTGTAAAAGTCAAACGGCATCATACCTTCATGGAGATCAACAACTCACTTTTGGACTGGCTAACTCACTGACCATTGTCCAAATTCAACAATATCCATGTGTACTTGGATGTTGGGACAGACAACCTGCCAAGTTGCAACATCAAACTTGATGAAATCCAGTACAGTCTAACCATGTGAAGAGTCACATCATTGGCCTGACAGCCGTGTTGTTGGGCCCGGCAAAGACAAAAAATCTAAAGTGCTTTTTCATATATTTCTCAAAAAATGAGATCTAAACACTACCACAGAGCTTGAATCTTCCTCTTGCAATTAGACTGTGACACAGGAGGAGGCAAAGAGATTAGTATCTTTCTGCCACCCATCCTCCCAACACCTAGTTGGATGATATACCAGAGATCTCACGCTTCTGTGCTCAGCTGAGCACAGGATCCATAAAAGAGAAATCTTTGGTTCTCTTAACTTCCCTGCAGAAGAGTAATCTTTCATAAACTTCTTCAGATTGAGCTCCCGATGTGACACAGCGTGCCTGCCCCACAGTGGATTCTTCTGGCTGCGTCTATGGTCTGGCTTTGAGATACGGATTTGATAGGGTGTGTAATGTTAACTTTGATTAATCGAGTAAAGTTAATGGATGGACTACAGTCCAATATTTGTTTTACCCTGATTGTATTGTTTTATTGTACCATTGAGTATACAGTAGATTCCTTTGAGTTGTAACCGTGCAACAGTACAACTTAGTGTGAAATAGTATTGATCGTGCTGTTGCTAGACTTCATACTATAAAGCTATATATTGTGTTGACTTAATACAGTCAGTTAGTTGGCGCAATGTTTAACATGGCAGCTCCTTCCATTCAAGTGGACGACTGTGAAATGTGGCAAAGATGCACATTTGAGTTGCAGTGGATTATAATTTCCGCATTTATGTCACACACACGTGCACGCGCGCACACACACACCTTGTGTGCAGACCGATGTGGAAAGAGAGAATTACTGTCTGCAAACACGTCTGTGCACACATATCACACACAGATTCACCCACAGACCTGTGTGCTGTTAATGTTACAGTTTAGCTCAGCTCTCCTGTTGTGGACACATGGCTCTATGTACACACAATAAGAAATTATCCACGTGGTCTTGTTTAAGTCTCACACATGTACCTCCACCTAGGATCATATTCCGCCATCTTTGAAGTGAAATCACACATACATGCACACTTATTGATTTTGCTTTGCGCATATATATATATATATATATATGTTTGCATGATTTATTTATGCCTGATATTGATTGCTATTTCATTCATGTAAATCAATTATAATATTTGCATTTAAATAATGTGATAAGTCTGGTGGAGAAGAGTCAGTGCATGTTATTTTCAGATCATAAATATGAATATCTACCAGATATTGACATTTAAAAGAGAAAAAAAAACATTTATGAAACTACTTAAGTAGTTTATTTATTGATCAGAGATAGGGTGGTGTCCTGATTATTATTAATGCTAATTAATATTTATTTTCTTTCGTTAATTCATAATTACTTTTGATAATTATTAATTATGTATGAATAAATCAAATCTGATCACCAAGAAAGACCATCAACCAATTTTTTTTAAAAATGATTCAGCATGAACTACAGTTAGGTCTGCAGCCCCGAGTGCATCTCACTCTCAGAAGTCAAAATTGAGCAGAGCCCCAAAATGAGTTTATCTGCATTTATCTGCTGAAGCATCTTACATGGAGGCTCCAACACTGAGCACCAACCTGCAGAAAGTATGTGGACATTGCCACATATCATATACTGTAAATATAGGATTGTAAATATGTCACTTCATTAAGATTTAATATTTTTCTAAGGGAAGACAGTAAACATCCACATTTCCAATATGTTGTAATTTTATACAAATAACTTCTGTTTGTGTCATGTGACATTATATATATTAGTATATAAGGCAATCTGGCACTTGTGCTCAAAGTGAATAATATAAATGTGTTATAACAACATGAGACACTGTATTGAGCTCATTTACAATAAACATTAATTATTAATATAAGATTTACTGTACTAGATAGATACAAGAGCTATTCTGTTGTTTATGGGTAGTTCAAATATTATATGAAACATAAAAAATGGTTTATATTTTTACTCAACACACGTCACAACAGCATCATAGTCTGCATGCAAAATTTGTTGCAATGTATACGAGGTATTTTATTGCTTTTCTTATGCGTTTAGAACCCTGATTTACTGTATGAAAAGTGCAATACAAAAAATACAAATAAGTGAACTTACACATTTATAAAAAACAAACATGTGTTTATGTTTTATGTAAAGTACTTGGAATTGCATTGTTGCAGAAATATGACAAATCAATAAACTTGCCTTAAAATACTGCAGATGTCCATGCAACCCGGTGATGAACAATCACAAGCTCTTTAATGTTTCATAGACAGTCCACCCATAAAGTAGATGTTGACCTATGTTTTATTTATTTTTTTAATTATTTACTTATTTTTATTATTATTATTATTATTATTATTATTATTATTAAATCAGAGGGTCTTGTGTAAAATCCCATACACAGTATCTTGCCTTCACAGGTGTTGTTACATCACACACATCTTAATCTAGAAAACAACAGGATTAAATAAAATAATGTCTTTATGAAATTCTGTAAGCCATTGTATTAATTTTTTAAAAAGTAGCAAAAAGTAGAGTTAAGTAAGATGCTGCTGGTGGTTAGTTTTCCTTGTGTCTCCAATGACACACACATACACATGAACAAAACTCACACACAGTTGTTTGTGAAACAAATTGGTTCTTTTCATTTGAGAAATATTCTGCTGGCAAAATTCCATTTTTAGTCATAGTTTTTTTTCCCCAAATATAAATGATTTTTCTTCTCTTCCTCAACTCCATTCAAGCTCTGCTGGAGCTTTTATAACTCCAGGGCCTTTTTATGTTCAGTTAGGACTTAGAGGCAGCCATTTGTATGCCCTTACATCCCACAGGGAACCATCTTCAAAAGCCACTGCCACAAGCTCCTCTTATGATTTTGCAATCAAAACGTCGAGAAATACTCAAGTAGAGGTGGCCCTCAAACTGCTGAGATGTGCAGTTTTCCATCTATCTGCAGAGCGGTAATTGACAGGAAAGGTAGGTGAGAGGAAAGCAGAAGGGAGAGAGGCTTTTTATTACTGTCACAGGTGTAGAGTTGCATGGCTGCCGCTGAGTCTGCATTGTGGGTCTGTGATTGGGGCAATTTAGCTCAGGGAACTGGGGACTTCAGGGCATATGGATGGATTGCCTATCTGTCATAGGGAAAACCTTGATTGGGGCATTTCAGATAACACAAAGGATTTAAAGTGACAATAAATCAAGTCACACAACTAGCTATAAATTTGGTGATTTTTGTGCAGTCTCTATATTTGTCTCATGCCTTTTTTCTGTATTGACAGCAGCAAAACACTATTTGTATGCATTAGACACACTTCTGCAACTGATCAAAGAGGCTCCTAGAGGCTGTTTAAAAAAAGAAAAAAAAAGATTGTAATTTTAGTCAGCACTTCTTACAGGAGCTGCACTTGCTTTTTTTATGCCACTGAGAATCAATGCAACTTAAGAGACCTCTCAGCTTTGCCCATAATTACGTATTACATGGAGCATTCTCCTCTACAAACAGGATCTCCTCCTCTCTCTGAGAAATTGCAGCCAAGAGGAAAATTATCGCAATAAAAATGTAAAGGCTATAGTATTCATCAGTATCAAACACAATAAACTGAAATACATGTTTATCTTTTAAGTGAGAGGGTCTGAAATGAATGCTGTGGCATCTAACGTTTTTGAAAAAGTGAAAATAGACTTAATAACACTGCATAAAATGAAATGTTTCCTTTTAAATCTGAGGGTCACTTGTCCGGTTGTCTGTCTGATCATGTGAGCCAGTCATTGTCCATTCATATTGATTAAAAATAAATTCAAAAAGGAGGTAGGCAGAATACACAACAGTAATTGTGTGCACTTCTACTCCCTTCCAAACTGTTTTGGTTAGCTTGACACAAGAAGGCTGTTTTTTACATTCATCTGCTGAAGGCATAAGGTTTATCTTTGCTCACTGTAAATCTCATTTAAAAGTGTGTGACTATGAGCATTATTTGCCATATTGCAACTATTTTGGAGCCAAATAATCAACTTTAGCAGGTGTGATGTGGGAAATGGTTGCACATTCAGTGATTTGAATTTTTAAACTACAGAGAAGGAATATGAGCTTTTTCCATCTAACACACACAAATGATTAATTAACATTTCCCCAATCTATGTTGTTGGTAGATGCAGTTATAACTAAGATAATAGTATTGAGAACAATTTGGTAACCTGTTGAAGGCCTAAATAAATTATAGTTAAAGCAACATCACACAAATTCTTAACTTACACTAATACTTCATAAAACAGTTACAGGTTAAAGTCTATGCATCATCCATATCATTCATCATAAAAAACAAATATGTTCAAAACATTTCTAGAGAACACAGAACAGAATATGATTTTGCATGCAGGTGCCTATCAGTGTAAATGCAAAAAACATACTGTATGCATGTTCTCTTTATTTGTTTTTTGTTTTTCCATGCATGCTTATGTGTACAGTATATGTGTCAAAAGATGTAAAGCAGAGGTAAACCAAGAAATTGCACAGGACCCGCAAGACTTGCATAGCGATGAGAAAAGGGACACTAATTCTTTCATTTGATGTACTGTAATTATGGTGTCCATGGCTCAGTCTGGCACACTAGCCAGATTTATGTTCTCCTTTGCTATGAGTGTGTGTGTGTGTGTGTGTGTGTGTGTCTGTGTGCGCACGCAAGAGAAAGAAGAGATAAAGCAAGATAGAGAGCAGTGAACAGAGAGCCAACAGGCAAGGGGAGGAAGGGGTGGGGAAGGGGGGAGCGAGTGAGCGAGCACGCAAGCAAGAAATTTAAAGAGTGTTATAAAACAGAGTCTCCTGTCTTAAATCACAGGCTTTTCCCTAGAGGAGGTAGGTTGTGATTACTATGATATAAGGTGTTGGCTGAATACATTTACATGCTCTCAATGACAAATTCACCTTGTTGGAGCTGGTGCCATTGAAATTTTAGTGTTAAGAGGCATTGTGAGTACAGTACATCTGTTTTCATTCTCTTCAGTTCTTTACATTTTCTCCTTCTTGTGCTCTCTTACCTGCACACACGTTGACACATTTGCTTGTGAAGTGTATCAGAGAGGGCCCTGTTGAATCAACTGCAAACAATACCTGGTTATAGCAAACCGAGCATCTCAGTCTTTTATATAATGTACCTTTACAAGGCTGGATACCACTTACAGTACATGCTTTAATCATCAGTGGGATTTTTGTTCAGATACCACATGGGATCTTGAACCAGTAATGTCACTTTGCTAATGGCATTTAGCTGTATTGATTTCCTATAAGGACATGATATATTGGTTTGACAGTGGTATTGACAATCTTATCCATTGACAAAATCAATGAATTTCACACAGGCTTCATATCAACTTTTGAATGAAAACAGAAAAAAACCTTGCTGAACCTGTTTTTGTTGTTCAGCTAATGGAGCTGTAAGCGCCCAAATGCTGTCTGGGTAACTCAATTGATTTTAGTGTGAGGGTCAGTCCAGTTTAGTGAACTGTGAAGGTCTCTCTTCACACATGGCCCTCTGAGGGCAGCAGTTTTGTCTCTGTTGAGCTTACGGTTACGAAAATGACTGATAGCTCGGTTCTGGTGGGTTGTGTGCGTGTGTGTGTGCTTCCCTTCAGTCAGTAACAGCGGCCATCCCTCCCTAAGAGCTGCACACAAGTGGCCAGCTTAAATGGCGTCAATAGACGATTATTGTTCCAGTTCTGCTAGAGGTAGTCGGTCTCAAGGTAAAAGACCAAAGGTGCTCTAGGGTCAGGTCTGTTGTAATTGTATAAATTGTGTTGTAATTGATAAGTCACAAAAATAAAGCAATTCGTAGTTCGAATACTAAAAGTATACTGCTCAACCTAATGTTACAAGCTCTTCCAAGGCCAGGTCTGCAGACTCAAAAATTGACATAACATCATGTTTTCTCAGCATGAACAAGTGTGAGTTAACCCAAGGAAATAAAGCAGCTCTCCAGCTCAGTTGGTGTCAATAGATGGTCATTGTTTGAGTTCTTGTGGTTGACTGGTTGGTTATCTGGAAAACGTGGTGCAAAGGTGCTCTAGGGTTAGGTCTGTGGTCGAGGACCCTGTTACCCAGAAGCCTTATCACACCTGGATCCATGTTAATTGCTAAGCCCGCCCACTATCAGACAGCCAAAATAAAGAAACTCTGCTCAAACTGATGTTACAAGGTCAAGGCTCTCTGACAGGAGGGTCAAACGGCACTGTATGGCACAACCTCAACCCCCTCAAATTTCAAAGAGTGCCCCATTGAGTTTAAAGAAGTTGACCTAGCGACTGGAGAGGCAGAATTCTGATAGGCTCACAAAAACAGACTGAAAATGCAGAAATAATCTTTGAATACTTTATTTTCTCATATTTTCTCACAGTTATATTTAGATTGTCAAATATTGAAGAACCAAAACAAAATGTAAACCACTTATTTAAAAAAATACACATTTTTTAACTAATATATGTATTTTTTTTGCAAATATTTTAAACCCAAAAGGTTTGTTGTTAGGACCTAGTTGGCCTTGAATATTCCCCACTGAACAAATGACAAAACATACACAAAGAAATTGCGTATCTTCATTCTGTTATGTGTGCGCCTTGACCTCAAGTCAATTTAATCAATAACCTTCTAAAAAAAAATCACTTCTAAATTTCTTTTGTCCGATGATTCAATTTCTTTCTCAGTGTTTCATGACATCCATTAAGCTCACTTTGGTTGATGTTACTATGGTAAAACATAACAATCGTAAAAGATGTCCTCTGGTGTCCTTAATGACCGCGGGATATTACAGCATGTTTGTTGATATTGTAACCTAGCTCCCTGCAGGCCCGAAGACTTTTAACCCTTTTAAAGATGATTTATTGCAAATACGCATTCTTTTTAATTATCCCTCCAGCTAGGTGTCCAACAGATTTGTAAAGCCATTACTGAAAATCAATACTCAGCTTTTAGGTGATGAATTAATTAATGAAGTGTGAAGTTTACCCCGAGTGAGAGCCCATTGATGAATGAAGCAGGGAAGACAGACAGAGAAGGAGTGGAGGAGAAAGAACGATGGAGATGTGGTTGAGGTGACTCCTAATGATTCCATAGCACTTGGTTTGGAGCATTTTAGCACACTGTTAATTGCACTTAATTTGTGTTTTGAATTAAATAATTTGAGGGCAGGGCTGGGAAACAAACATTTCTCACTGGTGATGGGTGAGTAATTTCCCCTCCTCATGCCTTTGGCAGCCAATCCTCCAGACTGACTAAATGGATCATCATACTAAAACCAGTTTTACTGAAATACTTTAGACTTTAAAGCTCAACTGCTTAATTTTCTAACCTCAGTTTTTAGCATTTTATTCTATGAGCTTTGCTTGTTCTGCTTCTCCAAACCTTTAGCCCCAGTCTTAAGAGTCATTTTGTAGTATGGAGATGGATATCACAGCTTTTTGTACACTTTTTAAATTTAAATTAAAATTAAATTTAACATCTGAGCTATGGATACTAAACTGAAAGATGGCTGTTTGGATTAAAACTATGAAAAACCTATGTGTCTAGAGGGGAAAAGCAATAGATCTCATTGCCTCTGGCATAAAAGATGAACTCTATGGCTTATTATAAAAGACAGTATCATGACTATGAAACGTGCATGTGTGCATGAGAAAAACAATATGAGAGCCAATGAAATTCATTGTGTACCTGTGGGACAGGAGAAGGGACCGAGTGAGATGTATGTTTGTGACCTGCAGCATGTTCCACATACAAGCAGATATATTTTTAACATATGCAAAACATTTTGCAAAATGTCTCATTCTATTCCATGTCTAAATTAAAAACCCTGCGGCTCAAATGACTACTTTTCCTCAAAGTGCACTACCTTGCAACTAATAGTCCCCATTATTCATGGCCCTACAGCAGAGGTCACTGCCATGGGGTTTACTTTTTTTTTTTTTTTTTTTCCTTTTTACCTCACTAAATTGGAAGTCAAGAGAAAATGAATCGGGACACCCACACATGGAATGAGCTATAGGTTTGACTTTGACTTGTCCTCAAACTGCAGAATAAAAAAAAAATACTTTCATATATGTCATGTGGACTGTTGGAGATCGCACTGGTGGAAGGCAGTGTGGATGCTGATGTCACTTAGAACATCTTTTGCCTGAAATATTATGAGGTTGGTGTTTTTTTTTTCTTATAAAAAAAAAATTAAGGCATTTTTTCCTTGATTAATTCGAAATATATTTTATTTATTTCAATAAACAACCACACTTTATAATAATTTCCACCCGTAGTTTTTTAATAATATACACACACATGTTTGTAATTCGGTGTATCAGAGTGAAAATTCAAGTTCAATATAGGCTAAAACTGAAATATGCTGTGCCCTCTATATGATCAGGTTTGATGACACCAAAGATGATATATCATAGTTGCATAGATATTCAATACAGGCAAGTTACCCTGTATGATGTGCTTGGAATGTATTTACTATGGAATTAAAAGTGGTCAGTCTAGTACCACAAGTCATGAATTTAAATTAAATTAAAAAACAAACGTGGTATAACTAAAAATAAATGTGGGATATTTAACAGCAGGATTCCACAAAAATACCAAAACAATCTAGCTCGCCAGAACTATAATGTTCTGACAAAGCAGATAAGAAATGCTTATGGCTCCAGCTTCCACTTTGTCTTAAAATCTGATATTTCCGATGTCCCAAAGGAAGAGCTTGAAGCCTGAAGAAATGAAAAGCATGAAGATATTATTCACCTCAAGCAATATACTGACCATCCAATCAAGAGTGACTCTTCAATTTTCCCACATGGGCCAAGAGCAAGTTATTTCTGATAAGGCAGACATCTGATAAATTGGCGA
Organism: Lepturacanthus savala; assembly: GCA_030544235.1. Taxonomy (NCBI): domain Eukaryota; kingdom Metazoa; phylum Chordata; class Actinopteri; order Scombriformes; family Trichiuridae; genus Lepturacanthus; species Lepturacanthus savala. The sequence continues at coordinate 6,086,495 of CM060467.1, forward strand.
TTTTAACGACCAGCAGGTGAATTAAGGTGATGGGTTGGAGCCCGGAACTGTTTGTCACCTTGCAAGTTCAAGGACTTGCTTTTTTTTTTTTGAAAATGGAGACGTTTTGCCATAAGATTGAAAAATCCTCTTTAGCTGATGTTCACTCGGTCGAACTTGACCTTTTCATCTTCCTGGCAGGAATATTATGTTATCACAGAAAAGGACAGATTCATTCAGCTGACTCTCTGGCAGATGTAAACACAGCTACAAGACTATTTATGCTTTCTGTGTTTTATGATATGTGACACATTCTTAACACAAAAAAATAAAAAAGTGACATAGCTGAAACACAGATACAATTAAATGATCAAATATATTTAATACTTAAAATGAACTAAATCAAATAAAAACAGTATATAAATAAAATAGAGACTAGAGATATAATCATAACTAATTATCTAAATTTATATTGGACATTACATCACTAACACCCTTTTACTGCATGTGTCTGATAACCTGCCTCTACAGCAACTTGAGACTATACCGTAGTGTCCTTCATACATTATATACATGCTGCAAAAAGAAAAAAAGAAATCACATATCTCAAATGCAAAAAGGGGTTGCTCACACCATACTATCTTGCATCAATTAGAATCTCATCCACATTTCCTGCCCTCAATATTATGCACCTTTGCCTGTTTCATTATTTTTCTAATTACAGGCGAATGGTGCAGTCTGATAGGATTTTATGTCTTTCAGTAGCTCCATTGTCTGTCAAGCAAGATGGATTCCCCCTTGGGGTGAGCAATATATCAGCTTCGGAAGTCCATATATTGTCTTAAGCATGAGGTAATGTAGCGCTGATCCGTCCAGGTACTTTCTGATATCAGCATGTTAATTTATGGGGCATTCAGAAATTGCAACACGATATTTCCTGTTTATGGGCCTCTGGTCCGCTCAATATTTTATGTTTCCTCTTTTGAGTAGTTATGGTTCAGGGTTTACACAATTCAGATGGCTTCAATTCAAGGTAGAATTATTATTTCCGTGTCTGGTAATGTGTGCATCATTTATTTCCTTTTGATTACCTGCATGCAATATAACAAAACCGTGATGCCATAAACTATGATTTTATATAATAATGAAAAGCTGCACATTTGTTTTAAATTCGTAGGCAAGATCTTTTACCTAAGGAAACAAGCCTTAACAGGATAAGATTGAACAACATAAACAGCATTTTAAGGATTGGGATTAAATGTACTTTTTCCAGTTGCAGCGATACAGGCCACACTGTGGAAGTGGCTCTTCAGGTGCAACCGCTATGCATTTCATGCTTAGAACTGTTTTCGTAGCACCTTGATTTGACAATACCCTGCCCCTGCTCAGCAAAGAGGGATTTAAAGACGTGAATGAATAACTCAAGGAAGGGAAATGTGCTCTGGAATAAAATCTGTCACAAATCAAATTAGAAAGATTAATGCGGAGAGGTGTGAAGTGTACCATAAAATGTCAGAGAGTGAAAAGCCTACATTTGAAGTGGAATGTCTTTCAGAGGAATTCATCTTTTCTGGATTTTGTGGTGAGATACTGTAATTTCAAGGTTCTTTAAGCCGGCGGAGGCAAGGGGGGCATTAAAGTTCACGAAGCAAAGGATCACTGAAGGTTGGGTTTAACTGTTCAGTTGGAAAACTGTAAAATTGTTATAATTTTTTCCTAAAACATGTTAAATGCAATTCTATGGCATTTACATAATATATGTATGATTGTGTGTGTGTGTGTGTGTGTGTGTCATGGTGTAACATCCCTGCAATGCCTCTTCCCGTTTGACCATTATTTTTAACAGGATTTCAACACTGTTGAGGAATAATATGAGATTTGAAATGAATAGAAACAAGCACACATTTAAACAAATATTTAAAGAAGAAATTGGAACAAAGCTTTGAATGTCTGCCGCCATATTTAATATGGACAAAGTACCGGCAAAGCGAGCAACAACATGCAACATGGCGACTTCAACTTTGCATAACTGCCACTGCACTACTTCAGGATCATCAACAGCAATCGTAAAAATGTTTCCAAAGTGGTGATTTCCTCAACATCTTCCTACAGGTGTTGTTGCCATGGAATGAAAGTGAAGACAGCTTGATGAAATGCAAATGAAGAGATCTGCACATTGCACACTCTGCAGAAATTTAATTAAAAAGAATATGGTTATTTAGAAACCGAATGTCAGCGTCATCGGCTGAGCACCTCCAAGATTAGTTCATACACTAGTTCATACATTTACATACAGAATGCTCATGTCCTGCCCAACAATCTAGGCATCTCCTGAAAAGTCACACCAAAAAAGTGCTTGTTGGTTTGTTGACTTTGCTTTAGAAATCACCCCTGATCTTTCCAAGACTGGAATTAAGGTACAGCTGTAACAAGACAAGAAAAAAGAGGAAGTATTTTTTTTTTTTTTTTTTACTTCTCGAACTCTGTTTTTATTCTTACAACTATTCTATCACTTTTCATGTGTAGAACCAAGTAGAGGAGAGAAAAAAGAAGTGCATATTTATATCCCCCCCTCCTGCAATGGCCTACTTTAACTTGAGTTTGGCTATTTGGAGCGGCTATTAACTCTTTTGCCTTCTGATAAAGTCAGGCAATAAGTTGTACAGAGCACAATCCATCGATCGATCAATGGATAACACAAAGACATACAATATGGATGGCGGACGAGAAAGATAAGGAAACACATAAGCAAGCTGGGTCAGAGAGGGGGAGAGATGAAGCCAGATCAGACTGACCTAGCGAGATCATTCCCTGGGTTATTCCCTAGTTTAATATCAGCTCTGATTCTAATATATATTTATGAAGCTCTCCTCTGCACACTGACACCCTAGTTACCACAACAGCAGGTGTTCGGTCGATGTAGTATACAGCCTTGGTCTCAGACAAACACGCACAATGGAACATCGGGATGAAGCCTAGCATATTACTTCAGGACACACACAAACACACATCTATCTCAGGCAAGCATTTCCTGGAGGTTGACAAGCTTCACTTTTGGTGCTTCCAAGGTCAAAAAGAACTCTATGTCTCATTACAATCTACAGGTGCTTGCGGAATCCCAATGCCAGTGTGTGTACGTGTGTGTTTGCGTGTGTGTGTTTATATGTGTGTATGCTGGAATGGAAATGAGCCCTCTGAGTATGGCTAAAGGGCTCTCACCCTCTCTCACAAGATAGATAGGATCTTAACAAGCATGAGAGCAGAAATGTGTGTGTGTGTCTGTGTCTGTGTGTGTGTGTGTGTGTACATTTGTTCAGGTTTCTATTGCATCGAATCCCAAAGACCAATCCCTTGATTTTTGGACTTCTTCCAGTATTGTACACAGGAAGTGTGGAATTTAATCAAGCCAAATGAGAATGCTGCTGATATTTGACTTTTTTTTTTATTATTATTTTTTACTATTTTCCAACATTTTCCAACTACCTGAAAATATAAAGGAAAAAGAACAGGATATACAGTTACTGTTATATAGTGCGCACACCCAAGTCCTGGCCATTTACCTGAATAAGAAAACAGGCACATTATTTCATTAGAACTATTCCTCTTTGGAAACATGCAAGGGATGCAATTTTTTGATCCTGGAAATGTGTGATAGGCAACTGAACACAACAAGTTTACATTGTTGTACATTTACCCATAAGAGCAAAAAAAAAAAAAAAACTACAGAAACTACTCTGGCACATCTCTGGTTTTGAAATGGAACTGCACACCAGGATAGTAATCCCACATTCAATTTTGTCTACTAAAGTGAATTTGCAAGAGGGATACAGCCAAAACAACTCGGCGCACCCTGATGTGCACTGAAGTGGCACATTACAATGTGGATGGATGAAATGATGGAGGGGGGGAAGAATAGTTGGAGAAGGGTGCAGTGGGGGAAAGGAGTGCAGAGCCGATATCCAGGATGTATTCACCCTTCATTTAACAGGCAAACTCTCACCACCTTACAAGAAAGCATGAACATACTACATCATTTGACTTGCATGAAGTGATTTCTACATGCACAGAAAAAAGAGGACTGTATTTTGGCTATTCTGTCTGCTCCACAAATGTCTTGCTACAGTGCTTGTTGAAATTGTGTTATATTTCCCTCGTGCATTAGATCCATTTCACATTTTTGAGAAATTCCTCTCGCTGCGTATGGGAGAGAAAATCCTCGCTGGTGCTGAAGTGTGGTGTGATGGCATAACGTTGGTGCTTCATTGCACAGTGAAATAGCAGGGCCAAATGACAGCCCTGAATTCCAGTTGGGTTGAAATGTGGTGCAGCTCCGTTCTCGCAATCTATTGCGGATGCATGGACCTTCGATTTCATTGGCTGGATCCTAAAATCTGGGGATTTCGTTTTGCTCTTTTTTAGGTTGTTTTTACATATACTTCCGGTGCTGGTACATGCTGAAAATGAAGTGATATTTCTTATGTTTTCTCGGTTTGTGTCTTTTTTTTTTTACATACAATGAGAGCACCTTCATTGGCTCTGACTAAACTTGCTTGTGCAGTAATACACACACACATTCCTGTTCAAAACCATGGATGAAAACCTGACTGTGCAGAGGATGATGACAGAGATGTATTGGTGTGATGTGCCACACAGTGTTTGACTGTGCAACTTTGCTACTTTAACCCTCTGTTTCATGAAATAATACTTAGACATGGTAATACATGTTTTAGATGTATTTCATTACTTAAACTGGCCTAAATAATAGATATATTTAGGAAATATAAGAAAAACATAGCCTTAGGATAGTTTCATGCTATATTAGTCAATGGGACTCCATTAGGTTATATGCACTATGAATTTTCCATATTTACATATTGTTGCATTTGGCAAAAAAAAAAAAATCCATTTTAGCATATTAGAACAAAAATATTGTTATAGTTTTTTTAATTGAATTAAATGAAAAACAAAACTAGTTTACTTAGCCCATATAGTGAGTTATTATTTTAATTATTATTCCACTATTAATCAATTTCTTGATTTTTAATCTTGTTTATTTTAATTCATTTTCAAACATTTTCCGCTTTTAAGCAACGGTTTTTAAATTGTATCTTGATGCTTTTAATATTTATGTAAAGCACTTTGAATTACCTTGTTGTTGAAATGTGCTAGAAAAAAAAAAATGTCTTGGCTTATTTTGTGAAAATTTTCCAAAATTCTGTTATGACAAAACTAATCTATGAGACAATGATACTCACATGTCAAATGCCCGTGAGCAAACAGGAAATCCTGGTCATGTGACCTCATGACATGAATTATAAGTCCTTCAAAAATACAAGACCCCTTTTCACACCTTACTATAAAAACATAAGATTTTAAGATAAAGTAATTAGTGAAATAGAGGGTATATGCAGGTAGCTGCCAATACAGTTATGGGCCACATCATTTCACCTGAGAGATGTTGGAGAGGAAGAATGTTGTGGTTTACAGGAGTACGCTGTTGGAATATGTGTCGTAACCCAAAAGAACCAACACATCCTTTATAATAGATGCAGTACATGTGATTGGCTTTAGCCTATAAAGGGAAAAGTAGACATGTACAAGTTGTCAACATCTCTCTACTGAGATCTATCTTTTGTTTCCTTATATTTTATTCAGCCTCGCTGACAGCACTGCACCGCTTCATTTCTCACGTGCGGAAAGTGTAATCTACTGCTGTTCTGTTGCAAATTGCAAATAACATTCAAAGGAAAAAAAAGAAAAAAAAGTCAATAGTCAGATATACAATTTTCATAGACTCCCCATCTCTCCGACTGCCTCCGCCTTTCTTATTCTCTCTTTCTTTCTGAAAAACACTCATAAAGAACTACAGTACACATTCCTGTTTTCAATTATTCTGGCTGAGGGCAATATGTTTTAATGATGAGCTGATTCTCTGAGTGCAGTCTCCAGCTTTTGCCCGCCTGAGCAACACTGCCTTTTGCACATGTCAGGGTCGGAGCCTATAGTTGTAATCTGAGGCTCATTACAGCTGGTGAGGCCGAGAGCAGGAACGGAACACAACTTCTCCCTCCAGCGCTGAATTACTCTTCCACCACCGGGTTCCCCTCTCCCTCGCTCAATGTTTCTCCTTGTCTCAGCTGCTTCACTGTTTGTCTTTGATCTCTCTCTTTCCTGTCTTATTCTCTCCCTCCCCGTCTCCTCAATCTTAATATCCCTCCCCATCTGCTTCTTTATTTCTCGGTCTGTTTTTCTTGCTCTCTTTTCTTTTCTGCCTCCCTCCCTTCATTCTGTTTCGACACTCCTTGGGGGACCTCGCAGAGTGCAGCGGGTTTGGAGTTGGAGGCTAGTTTTATTGAGTTTGCTCTGGGTCCTGGAAAGGCCTGTTTACCAATAAGGTCATGATGAGGTGCATCAATTCTATGAGCAAATCCTCAAATCCCCCTCAAACCAGCGTGTGTGTGTGTTTGTCTCTTGCAAGTTCTCACATTTTGCCAGCACTGTATATTAGATTCCTAGATCCCTCATAGAGCGGCTCACAGTATCTTGCATATTGAAAGCAAGTGTAGTATTGACAGAACTGTGGATAACCTTGTTACACTGATGTGGCTCTGTGTCTGACGGACTGTGTACGACAACCTCATTTCATCCATAAATTGAAAACTTGAATCATTCACCATTTAACTGTTCACTGCAAAAAAAAGTCTGATGCACAGACTCTTGTGAAATTCTACCTTAACAGCTCAAAGCCTGGACATAAAGAGATAAATGGCATAGATAGGATTAATCTGGTTCATTTACAACATGCAATCTATTGCACAAAATTACAAGGCGGCTGATGGCATCATATATCTCCCTCTTACAAATATAAACATGGAGACCATAAACAATTCAGACATCCCAGTGTATATTAGGGATTTAATGTAACTAGTAAAACTAACACCTGATGTTAACATTATCATCTAATGTACTAATATCAAAGCAGCATTATATTACCAGCTGATACCTGATGACTTGGATATAAAATAAAAATAAATAATAAAAATCAGTATGAAGATTTTTATGGATTGTATAGATGCAATGATTATGCCATAAACTCCTCTGCCTTGATTAAATGACTTCATTACTCATCAACTCATCAAGGCAAATAGAATCACTTCGCTTTTTGACCAGGATCATTACTGAATCAAATTCTCCATATCATCGTCCTATTAAAATAACAGCCTATGTCATTTTTTCAATTTTTTTTGGAAAACACAAAACAAACTTTATCAAATGCACAGAATATTATTATTATTAATGATTAATCAATCAAAAAGGCCTTGGCAGTGGATGACTATCAACTATAGAACATTGTGCTTCACTTATATAACATAAAAGAAAGAAGAATCAGGCCAATTTTTGAACATTCTAGTGTGACTTTAGGCATCTTTAAACCTGACCTAAACTGGATTAAACCTTTTCTTTCCATAGTGCAAATTCAAACTTACATTACCTGGAGTTAAATTAAACAAATGTTACATAAATCAAATTGGTCAGGAGGCAGTTTCCCTTTTTCATCACTTTCCCAGGTCTTCTTTGCCTGTTCTTTATTGAACGTAACTCATTTCCAACATCCAGGTTTAACGACTTTTGAAACTTGAGATGTGGCAAATTTTTAATGAAGTGATGATACATGTTAAACGGACTGAAGATCCTGGAACTTCCTTTATTTCTTTATATTTGGCTACATATTTATTGAATATATTGATATGCACATCACTTTATATGAATTATTATGAGTAGTATAGGTATAAGTGTAGTATAACTTGTGAAATATAGACTAAATTACTATAAAATATTATAGCCTACAGCCTTTATCACTCACCATAAGAAATTGATTCAAGAATCGTGTTCGGAGCTTCTTTTGCACTAGATTCTTGCTTCTTGAAGCAGCCACCATTATTAAAGCTTATTCAATTGCCCAAGTCAATGTTTTTATTTTAGGTAAACTGGCCATTATCTTGTAGGGCATAAAGAGTATGTTCCTTTCAACTCAGGACAAAGGCATATTTTACCAGCATCTTCAAGAGATGATTTAAAGTGCACCACCATTAAGAGATGACTTAGATATTTTTTTTTAATAGGGCAACAATATTCATTGTGTTTTATTTCAGTAGCTTGTTATGGGGCTGCTCCTAGATGAAAGTACCACAATGGGCAAATAAGAATTCATGACTTCAGGTAGCAATGCTTAGTAATGCACAAAAAACTGTACTAATGTCCCAACAAAGGCTCTGGAGAAAAAGATGGACTGCAAGCATATGTGGACATAAATAATGCACAATTTGAAACATTTTAAAAGGATATGTTTTGCAGATATTGTATGAAGACTGAAAACATGCTCAATACATTTGTTAGAGCTCAAAAATACTTTAGTAACTGTATCTGTATATTGAATCACACATGCAATATACAAGCAAATAACTCAGGGGGAAAAAAGGGAAAAAAAAGTAAGTGAAAATGTTGAGACCCAGTATTTTGAGAACAAGGACGGTCAGCTTGTGAAATGTCTCTTACCAAATACTTACTATTTACTCCTTTTTTCCTTTTGCTTTTCCTCAACGAATATTTAAAGAAACTTTACTCTGTGTCTGACAGATTGAAATGTGGGATTATGTTAAGAGAGGAAACTTTTCTTCACTCCTTAGGGTATATACGGATAATTTATCCTTTACGGGGATTTGTGTCTATCAAACAAGAGTGAAATGTTATGTAAGAAAAGTATATCTGGGAGGAATTTATTCAGCTGTAACTGATCCGTTCCCTTTCTCAGTCACTTTTGACATTCTTTGATATAATAGAAGAGCTGAGGAATTGACTGGCATGGACATCTTTTAAATGTCTGAATGCATGAGTCACTGTGTGTCAGGATAAAGATAGTAGACTTTCTTCAATATTCATGGACTGCAGACATGATGGACTATTAGGAAATGAAAAGCTGGCCAGGTTATGAAAAAAGAGAAAGAAAAACAAGATTTATTGAAAGGGGAGCATGTACTCTCTTCTAAAGACATTACAAAAGCTTCTTTCAGGAATATCTATAGTTCTTTACTCTGGGTTGCACACATGATCGCAGGTATTTCAAGTTTTCATTTTTAGCTACAGTATATTTAATCTTCTTACTATTTTTACTTTATATCTTAAAATAAAAGTATAATAAAATACAATCTCATATCTTCAATATTGTGTACAATGATAGTAGTGACCTTTCTCTCAGTGCATTGTGCCAGATCTTGATGCATTAGGTTGATACATCCCTAATATCATCTCCTTCTATTCAATGCAATAGAGAATCAAATTACAAAGCTTTTTTTTCTAAATAACCTTGCCATCCAAACATAATCAACATGCAATAATCTTGTTAAGTGTTTCAATCATGTTGCTCCCCAGGAGAAGTTACTGGAATCATTGTAATGGTCACTATGATATGTCCGATTAAGTTCATGAATCAATGAACTTGGTGAGTTTTCCCCTTGTTTGCTTTCTTTTCACAAGGCAAAAAAATAAAAAAAATCAGAAAAGACCACATCTTCTGAAAGGTCTTGTGCGGTTGTTTTGTTCCACACCAGACCGTGTTTATACTTGCCCATGTTGCTGCCTTTTTAACTTTTCATTTTCCTCTTTACGCCTCTATTTCATATCTTAAGATGCTTTGCCCACCACTGTAAAAAATGCATTGTTCTTAATGACTTTCCTGATTAAATGAAGCTTCAATTCAAATAAATGAGGTTTGATTGAACTGGACTAAAAACTGCTGGTGTGAAAACACCCTTTAGAGACCATAAGGTAAGACCTTGGAGGAACATAAGCTTAGAGAGGGGGCATAAGGGAAGAAGGAAGGGATAAAAAAGATAAACAGGCAAAGCAAAACATCAAGAGCAAAGGGCAATCGATCAAGAGAGCAACTACTGTACAAGTATCTTGTGGGCAGAACATCCGCTCATTAATTGTAAAGTGATGGCACCATTCTGCTACCGGACATTTATTAATGTCTGCTCATCTGAGAGAAGGGGAAAAAGTAAAGGATTGATGATACAATAAGGAGACAAAAGATGAGGAATCAGAAGCAGCACCAAGGGACAGTAAATGGTAGCAAAAGTATAACATGGACAATTGTATCATGCCAATAGCATTTGGGTGCACATTTCCGCTTGACACTTCCAAAGAGAGTATTTGAATATTTAGAAAACAGAAAAAGTGAAAAGTCTCTCAACTGTGGCAAATCTATATTTGAATACAAGGATTCTGAACATGTTCCATTTCCATTATTAATTTCCAATAAGACCGTTAACAGTTCTTTTATTTGTGTTCAGTTTGGACTGGAAAGTCATGCTCAAACATTTGCTTTTTGAACATGTTGTTTTTTTAGGTACATCCTTAATATAGTCCTTCATTAGGTTGGCAGCATAAATGGGAGGATGCGTGCGCTTTATATATTTGTGATTTTTCTGTCAGTGCATTAGTGTTCCCATGAAATATTCTCCTCAAATACCCTTAACCTTCAACCCCCCCACTCCAGTCATCTGTCACTATTGCTGAGTCTGGGATTTGTCCAAAATTTGTCCTAATCTGACACTCAAACTGACGTCCTTATGGTTCTGCTGGCACATAGGATGCATGGACGCAGCACAGGGCTATATGTCAACTAAACAATAATGGTTTTATTATACAATGTTGGCCAAGTCCAGAAGGCGAGACAAGGGATATATACCACTAAGAGTACAGGGGAGATGGGAATCCTGCCTGTATGATGTATTTTGTAGTTGTGTGTTGTTGGCATGTTTTCACTTCCATTGTGTTTCTATAATGCAGCTTTTCTGCAAGCAGATATGAAAGCAAGAAGACACTGGATTATGCTACAAAGTAGAGTAATACCACAAATAAGAGCATGTCTTATCTCATGATACTTTTACTATATTATAAAGCAAAGCAAATGTGTTTTTGTGTATATTAAAATGAGACTGTAATTGTCCAAGAAAGGATGTGCAAATTCAAAACAGGCTGAAACGCAACATGAACAGCTCAAATCAAGCAGATTCTGGAGGGAATAACAGATGAATTGCTGTTTGTTTTTCAGTGTTCAAAAAGACAGACATCAATACATTTTGTGATTTTTATTTGAGGGACGAATTATTTTTTCTTGTGTATGCTCCTCTCCCTCTGGTTTCATGAGCCCATTTCTGTCTCTAAAGGTTTAAATTACATCTAACCTTCAACCAATAAAAATATTGTTTACTGAGTTTTCATTAAAATATATACCAGGTTAACAAATAATTTAAAAACTTAAATTATGTAGCAGCCTTATGATAAAAAAGCAGCTGAATTAAAACTGTCATAAATAATAACCTTTCAAATAAAGGCCTGTCAAGGCCTTGATTTGAGAATTGGCACAAATCTTACTGCTGTACATATAATTGAATTGAAGATTCCTCCTGAGATTCAATAGAATTTTTGCACAATTTAACTGAATTGCACTCCAAAGCCACCCAATATTTGCCCTCATATTGTATTGCATTGTTAGAGGGCAAACTAATATTTTATCCTTCCTGTAGTAAATCCCTCCGTCTAAAAGAAAATGCACAATGAATTAGTGTCCAATGGTGAGATACAGTACACTACTCTACATAGCCAGAGAAGAATATAACATATCATCATCTGTTACAGAAGAGAAGAACTAAGGCATTTGTCTAGACGCTATCTGTACCACATGTGCTTGCTTTGTGCATAAGCAGGCGTGTTCATGTGTGTGAGAGAAGGAGAGAGAGAAGAAGAGAGAGTAGAACTGTAAACTGGTGGATAGAAGTCAAGATTTATGTCTGCATGTGTATTCATGTGAGAAAAAAATATTTTAAAAAATACAGACAACAAATTCCCAGCTGCCAAGACATGACGCATACACACTCAGTCCTCTGTATGCCAGTACATTTTATGCAGAGCACATTGTGTATGCTATTGATTCATTATAGCATTATCATTCATGTTTCATCTGCTCACAGCACATACATGGATAATTCATTGTGGAATACAATTACTGTGCAAAACTACATAGTTTATATATTTTATGTCATATTACACTATGCCATTTTTGTATTATGTCATTCTGAAAACAATGTTTGCATGTGAGATGTATGATACACAGTTATAGTACCATGTGAATCTAAAATCAAGTAAATATCTATGTTGGAAAGGGCTGTGCCTGTGACCACATACCCACAGTTAATATATAGCTACACAATTTAAGTTCACACAACTGTTTATGCTATATTTATAGTGAATATACAGTAGTTAAAGTTTTCTTAAGGTGTTTAAAAAGCTGTGTCACACAAAAACAGCTTTTAAATATAACCGGCAGCAATGATCATTCTATTCCGCTACACAGAAAAGAGCAAATGACCCGATACCACACTGTATCAATAGCTGATTGACTTCTATTTGTACTCCTCCCAATCTAGTTATTGATAGAGAGATGAATTTTTACCATCTCATTAATAATTTGTCTGTACAGTCACTCCTTTTCCTATCCTTATCAGGGTATCTTGCCCTCCGCTTTTCTCTCTTTCCTTCTTTTCATCCCTTTAGATCACACTCCCTGTTGCTTGGAGAAATGAACGAATCAAATTACTTGTTCCTCCATGCTGTTAACGTCATTAGATTTTGAAGGACAACCACATAATAAACCATGCTTATGGCCATTGGTGTAATTGTTTGTATAATACAGGTTTGTTCCTACAGTGGTAGCTCCATCTTCATACAGCTACATGAATAAAAGAATAAGGAACTTTGCTGCAGGCTTTTTTTTCACCCTGCTTCTCTATTCATTAAATTGTTGGATGAAAACATGAGTCAATTTGTTTCAATTATTATTTTTTTACTCCCTTTGAAAATATCCATGTAATAATCTTTGGTCATCTCAAGAAACACCTCACAGGAAGCATTTATATGGGAGGTGTTGCATTTTATTGGTGTATTGCTGGAGGGTCCAGCAGAGTAATGTCAAATGCTTGTCACCGCTGAACCCAAACCCAAGGCAGGTGTCAGCCATGATTTTAGACACTCTTCTCATGGCTCAGATATACCTTAATGTTAATCTATGCAGCTGTCTCCACTGGCTGCAAAACAGCTGGCGGGTTTTACATAAATAACTATTACCTGAAGGGTCTTTGTATGCCTCTAGTCTATTTTCTTTCCATTTTGCACCTGTAAGTACTTTTATTGCATATTGGGCTATGATCTACAGTGGCCCTGAGGTGCATAACTTTTTTTTTTCTCCCCAAAATGTTATGTTTACTGTTTTGTGGTATGTGAGTTTTTTCTGCTTCTTGAAATGTGTTGTGCACCTCAGTACGCAACGTGAAAAACATTGTGAAATAAATTTAATGGCATCCAAAAATCGTTATAGCTGTGTTTCTGCTATGTTTGTTAGAGGCCTCTGATCCGTTTCAGATTTTTCTGTTTGACCAAAAGTTGTATTAATCAATGATTTTGTGTTAACAACAGATTTAATGACTAGGTGTAATGTGAAGGGCTTAAACTGGATAAACTGTAGAAAATTATCATTGAATTCTACACTTACTCTCATTTCTACGGAGCATTTGGGCAACTTTTAACTTATTGCTTTGGTTTTGCTATTCGGCTCTGCTCATACCTGTGTAATGAGTGTTATTTCCAGTTAGTTTTCATGATGATAAAGATATTGCACACTAACTTCCCAGCACCAAACAGCATGCATGTGCATATATTAGCTCTGGAAGAAAGTAATTATTGCAATAATAGTTTTCTCAGGAATTGATAGTAGCCAAGACTGACATGAACATGATTCAAAACCAAATCATGTTAATTTTATATGTGATTATAGGTATACGTGATTATTCGTAAATCTTGTGTTTATAACTTGTTTCGTTACCCTCAACGTGGCCAAAAATATGTATATCTAGGTCAGGCTTATGTTCTTTAATTTTTTTTTTTTTTTGACATTAAAAAAAAGTACCCAGCCAGATAAGAACAAGGAATGTTACAATTACCATTTGGCAGTCTCAACCCTAGGCCACCAGCCTATGATGCACCATCATGCACCATTCAATTTAAACCTCATAACACAGTTGAGGTGAAATCTAATCAAACAATCCGATAAGGTGAATAATACTGTATGAAGGTAATGGTCACATCAGAAAATTAGGTTATTAGTGATTTTCTCACACTTCTTCTGTAAGAAAGATCACTTTATGCTTATTTCAGATGGACCACTCCATATGTGACAGAGAATGGACCAGAACAAAACAGTTGTCTGGTGCTTTGAAGTCCCACCCTATTCCTCCACAAGCCCATATTCCACACAGCAGGCTGTGAAATCATTTTTGGTCTCCCTCGGAAGAGAACCCCCATGCAGAAATCCATAAATTCATGAGAATCCACCATCCACACGTGAAAAGAAAGGATGTGGCCGAATCAGAGTGTGATAGGAAGCAGAGGGAGAGGGAGAGTGTCAGAAACCAGAAGAAATGGAGAGGAAAAGCGGATGAGGTAAAACAGACAGGCGTGTGGCTAGAGAGGGCTAAAGAAGGGAAACTGAAAAGAGAGGAGAATGGAGACAAATGAATGCTCAACAGCAGTGCAGGCGCTTGGAGGGACCCAGCATGAGTCTGGTCTGAACCCCCAACCGATTTAGTGCCGGAAGACACAGACATAGGAATATCAAAATGCTTCAGTTCAGTTGCCCCCCCCCCCCCCCCCCCCCCCCCCCCCCCCCCCCCCCCCCCCCCCACCACACACACACACACACGCATGCACACAAGCATAAGCACACTCACATACAGGAACCAAAATTAGCACCATTTACCAGCCAAATGCTGGTAAAATATGCAAGTGGCTATTGAGTGTCCATTTGGTTACTGAAAAAAAGTTAACTTTGCAACCTGCTGCACACTACTATGATACTATGATGTGAAATTGCATATGAGATATGAATATAACATGCTAACATGATAAAAAATAAATAAATGGCAGTAAACTGCAACTGTAAAAAAAAAGGCCCAAAAATTGTCTGGAAAAAAATTCTACCTGGTAGATTTTTTTCTTTTGGACCCTGTTTACACATAAATGCATGTGCACTTATGCATGGGTCTGTTTTCTATGCTTACACATGTTCTGATCCACACACACACACACACACACACACACACACCTGCTCCATTCATTCATTTTGCTCAGCCTGGCTTCTCACTTTCCTTCGACTCCCTGGGAGCCCCCAACCTGCCTGGCCTTGTTGCAGCTCTCCCATTTCTCTGCACGCCTCCTGAAGTCTTCTCTTCTCATCTTCTCCCCACTTCTCAGCCCTGGGATGTAGCTTTACAAACCCTGGCACAGTATATGTAGCTTTAGTACAGTAGGAAAGATAATGTACCCCAAGCAATGTGACAGTGCTCATTGATTCTTACATAATGTTACAAAGTGCATTGCCTACAGCTATATCTTTGATGATGAAAGTGATTCACCTACTTTTCTTTTTGCTGCCAATAGCCTGGATTTGAATTGTGATAATAGTTTTGTTATTACATAATATAGTTAGTGATATTGAAACTGGGTTGTTATATCAGCAGTGTGTTTGAAAAGCATGTATTATTATTTTTAATATATTATTTTTAAAGAGGATGCCTTCTAATGTTTTAATATATATGATTTCTCACTTTAATCTTACTATGTTTCAGTTCATATCCTTGGAGATATTAGACCTGTGTTTGGTGGCTGTAGAAACTATTAACAACCAGGGATGGTTCAAAATAGCAACTACTCTTTAGATATTTGTAAAATTCCTACCTGTAGCAAATTCAGGTTGTTAGACATGACCATCTGAAGTATAAGCACTTTCAACTATCATAAAACTACTCCTATGTTGCTAGTTACTGTGTTTAGTTACTGTGCAAAATTGGTCTTGATTGGAGAAGTGACAAAAAAACTCAATGGTCACTCTAACATAGCATAGGTTTGTTCTGACCTATACTTAAATCTTTGGCATAAATTTTTAAAATTCTGGGTACTGCTCATCTCCTGATTAATACCATTGGCCTAGTGAAGCATGGTGGAGGCCCCATGGAGCTACAGGGATGTAAGGACCGGTACATGAGTCAGGACTGAATAAACATAGTCACCAACAGAGGAACTTTTTTAAAAATTGGGCTCCGAAGAGCACACCATGTCAGGTGGGAAGAAAAAAACAACACTTCCCATGTACATCAACAGCATAAACCTTATGCGAATGCTGGTGAGGCTCTGTTCCTCCGCGACTCAGCAAAAGCCTGGACTCAAATCCCAGACAAAATGTCTAAAGGGGCTTATAGATAGACAATATCTCACCATCCAACCTGCCACTGCTTAAGAGGATTGGTGAAGCTGCACAAAGTCCAGGTGTGTAAAGCGAGAAGAAGCACACAGAAAAAGCACTAATTTATTGTTAATAAATTCATGCAGTAAGATTTAATTAACTTCTAGATGAGATATTTCAAATTAATTTTAATGTGTAATTATTACCTATTAAAATAATTCAATAACACAGCGTGAAGTAGAGAAGAGGACACTTTCTGAACACAATTTATGAATATTTTTTTTCTGTTACATTGCAGGTGGCATTTTCATTTCCATGTAAGAACATGTTCATAAAAGGAAAAAAAAACTGCTAAATGTAAATACTATTTTAGGTCTTTATTCCACATATATTACTTTGCTATATTGTTAGAATATATTAGCTATAGTATTATAACAGACAGATCCTCACAACCACACAAAATACAGGATTTGTTTTGGGGTTTGTGTAATGGGTAGGAGAGCGACTACTGGGGGGAAAGCTGGTGCGTACTGGCTGCGACTCCTCTTTGATAAATTAATAATTGACAGTGAACTTCACTGCTCATGTGATGCGCTGTCATTTCCACCAGCCTTCCATTGCAGGTGTACCTCAAAGCTCTGTTCAGGTCACCTGCACTATACACACAGCAATAGCAAAACAAACTTTCTTGTCAATGTTGAAAATATTACAAGACTGCCTTATCTCAATGAAAGATATGCAAAATATAGATTGGATCACAGTGAATTACAGAGTTTGCAGAGGTTTCCATCTTCAGTTCTGTATCCTGCCACCATGGAATTATTCAATACACAATCTCTCACCAATAAATCTTTACCCAAACATGACCATATCTTGGACAAGGGGCTTGATTTCATGTGCCGAACTGAAACCTGGCATAAACCAGGGACTACTCTGTGCTTAATGAGGCCTGCCCTCCTGGCTACAGTTAAATGGAAAAAGCCTCCAGCTCTGGCCGTGGTTGTGGCTTAGCAATCATTCACCGGGCTGGACTGAAACTGTCTCCCCTGCCTACACCTGATCTTTCTTCTATTGAATGCCTTGCTCTAAAATGTAAAGGTCCTGAATGTGCTTCACATGGATCAACCCCTAAAACCAATCTCTTCTTTCCTCCCTCACATACAAAACCTCACCTTGCTCTATGCTGACCAATGCTGTCATTATTGACTGTATGAATACACATGTTGATAACCCCTCCTGTCATTTTGCACAGGCTTCCTTGAGTCTGATTGAGTGTCTTGGCCTGAAGTAACATGTTAACGTTGCCACTCATGCCAGGGGGCACACATTTGACCTGGTCATTACTTACTCTACACCCATCAATAACATACAGGTCTATGATCTGTCTGTCTCTGGCCACAAGATGGACTCAATGGATTTTACAATCCTGTCACCCTTTTTCAAAGCAAAAACTTGTTTTTAACAGGAAAAGCACTGACCCATTATAACTATAGACCCTCAGCACATCAGCTGCACACCTTCTGCATCCACAAATGAACAAATGACACTCTACAATACATTTCTGAGCAGTGTCTTTGATCTAGTCTCCCTGTCCATAAACTAGTCTTCTGTGATTATCAAAGGACTTACTCAAAGTCCCTTAAAGATGCTTGGTCACAGTTCTTCTCCAACCTACCTAATAATAATCTTGGCAACCCTAAGCATCTTTTCCACCATAAATCATCAAGTGAAGTCACAATCATCTTCCTGAAATGAGGCTACAGAAGAGCAATGTAACAGCTTCATTGGCTTTCAGAGCCAAGGTCAGCAACATCCGTTCTCTGATGTCTTCCTCTCTGCCTCCTCCTGTCATCGACCCTCCGTCAACTCTCTGACTCTACTCTATTTTATTTGCATCAAACAGAGCCACATTGAGGAAATCTGTATTTGTGCCCTCGACCCCATTCCCACAGCTCTGCTCAAAATCATACTTTCTCAATCCCCTGATCACCAAAACTGTCAACCTCTCCCTTCAAACTGGCAATGTTCCATTTCCCCTCAAGGTCGCAGTCATCTGTCCCCTCCTCCCACCCTGGACTCAGAAGTTCTTGCCAGCTACAGTACGATCTCCAATCTCCCTTTCCTGTCCAAGGTGTTGGGGAAAGAGGTTGCTTCTGAGGTTAAGGACCACTTTAAACACAACAATCTATTTAAAAAAAAATCTGTCAGCTGTCACTGAAACAGCTTTGTTTAGGATTGTAAATTATCTGCTGATGGCACCTGATGTAGGGTTCCCTCCTCTTCTGATTCTCCTTTACCTGAATATTGCACATTGACACTGTGGTTCACACTACCTTCTTATAGTGCCTCCACACCAACATTAGACAGTCACACTTGAGTGGCTTTGGTCCTATAGGTGGACTGAGAATGTCTCTTCAAGGATGCAGGTCTAGACAACTGTGGTGTTCAACAAGGATCCATTTTTGGCCCTATCCTCTTTCCCCTCCTCATGCTCCCCCCTTGGAAATGTCATCAGTAGACAAAGGATGTCCATTGCCACACTGATGAAAACCAGCTGTACATTAAAACTGCATCAAGCCCTTCTGCAGTCATGTCACACCTCTGCACCTGTCTTAGGAAGATAAAGGCCTGGATAAGCACACATTTTCTCCATCTTGACAGCAGCAAAAGTGAAGCCTCTCACCTTTGATGGCCATGACATCCGCCTTTCCTCCTCAGACACTGATCTGGGTGTTAAGTTTGATCCTCAGCTGACTTTTATGTATATATCCATGCATATCTTTCTACCATATCTAGAAGATGGAAGAAACTCTGCCCCTTTCTAACTCTTGCAGAATCAGAAAATGTGTCACTTCCTTTATCTCCTCAAGACAAAACTACTGCAATATAAGTTTCACAGGGAACCCTGCCCTGCCAGTGGCATCCAGAAGTGCCACTACATTAAGAATAGAACTGCTGGGATCCTGATGAGAGTGCAAAAACACAAACATATGACACATATTCTGGTTTCATTGCACTGGCTTCAGGATCAACTCCAAAGTCCTGCTATTCACATACAAATCTATCAACAGACATGTGCCTCCCTACTTATGGGAACAAATCATACCACCAACCTCCTCCCGCACACTCAGATCTGCCAGCAGCTTACTCCTCCGGGCCCCCAGGACTAAGCTCCGCACCATGGGGGATCGAGCCTTCTGCTCTGCTGAACCACGCTTGTGGAACAACCTTCTAAATCATCTGAGGGCAGACCATAATCTCTTTTTTTTAAAAAAAAAAAAAATACCTTTCTTTTCTGGAAGGCAAGACAATGTCCTTTATCTTATTATACTACTAATTTTAAATTAGTAGTATAATAAGAAAAAGGTGTAATAATATAATTATAATACAGTAATAATAATTAACATAATATACACAATGGCATGGCATATATGTAAAGCTACAAATTAGGGCTGGGATGACACATCAACGTAAAATGTTGAGGCATCGTCAGATCAAAAGAAAGATGGCAACGCTGGAGAGCAAGTGACTCCTCAGAGTCTCTAAAGTTTAAGTCGCAGACTCATTCATCAATGGTATGGGAAGATCATTAATTAAAGGAAGTGATTCCGTTATCTGTCATCTCTGCAAGACTGAAATGGCATTTCATTCGAGCATGACAGCCAGTAGGCTATAACACCTTGTCAACCCCTAATGTTTTAGGCTACCGTTGATTTTCTGTGTAATTAATATAGATGTGCTAAGGGAATCATGTAATCAAACTGAACTAAAAGAATTAATCATTAATCGATTAATCAGTGCATCAAAAATGATCATTAGATCATGTCTAAAATACAACCGTTTATCCCAGCGCTACTACAAATGCAATTATATAGTACAAACAGTATACCGAACTATACTGTTATTACCTTAGGGATTGTTGTTGTCATGCTGATTATGCTTTGTATGTTTTGTTCCATCTGCAACCTTAATTAAGACCAGGGTTTTGCAACTCAGTAGGTGGTCTGTAGACATCACTGTGACACACAGCCACATCTTATGGTATCGTGGAAAATGGGTGCCTACACACGTAAAAACTGTTCACGCTCAACTGTGACACATACAAACAGACATGCGGTTTACAGTATATGCATAATGCAGATGCTCAAACACAGTGACAGACATTCATTGACAAAAGGTTAACAGGGCTACATGGATGCATAAGGAAGCATAATCAAAACAATTATTCCACCACAGGTGCCTATTGGCCGCACAGGGCAATCACATGACAACTCCTCATGATCTGTGACATATGAGTGGTTAATATGGTTAATCATGTGACACAAAGATGTCACATAAATAATTATACTGAAAGAAAAAGAAAATGCTCCTGTTTGTGGCAGTGGCGGCCAGGGTGGTACAATGGAGTACAATGGCTCAAAATCCTTGAATGAAGCAGTACTTCCAGTATGTGTTGACTGCCACAAGAGTAGCTGGAGGCCCACATAGAGTCATACTGCAAGGCAATGTGATAGATATGAAATTAATAATAATTACCTCTGAATTGTAATGTATATGATAATGTGGACTGCCTTGTGTTATTAGAAGAGAAAGGGAGAATAATTAAGTGTTCACTTAACAAGACTCCATGATGATGAAAGAAAAATATGAATAAAATAACAGTAGCTGTATCAATGTTGATTCATTCAAACACTGTGTATAAACATGTCCAATACTAGGTATGTCCTAAAAAGAATAAACATAACTCAAACACTCATCATAAATGACATACAGGTCATAATGGTAAAGTACATGTTTTTATAACACACTGATGAGAATGTGAATTATGGATATATATATGTTTTTACATGTACATATTTACTTTTAAATCAGAAAAGAGAAAGATGGGATGAATTAAACCTTTTTGTCTGCATGAAAGTGCTGAAATTATCCGTTTACAGTATGCATGCTTGCAAAGGTCTTGTCTGCCCCCCTCAGGCTGTCGAGCAAATAGCATCCCTGTGAAGGAAAGGAGTCAGTCCATTGTCTGGCCTCAATGCCACCATGATGTTGTAGAAAATGAGTAGGACAGAGGAGATTATTTCATTATTTTTCTCTTAAGATGCTTCAGTCATTCTTCCTGGGGGCCATTGTGGTAAGTCACTGGTGGCAGAGAATTCCATGAAAGATAAGACAGGATATAGATGAGAATGAGGATCTCAGAAGAAGACTACATATTTCAAGCTCAAAGGTATAATTCTGTTCCTCCCTGTTGACACTGAAATATGAAACACAAAGTTGCCTGAAAACATCTATCCATCTTCATATAATTATAATATAATATAATAAGATAGGCATTGCAATGCCAGGATTTAGCTTATCAAACATTGCATTGTGTTACAGCAGCTGACCTTGTAATTTACTTGTCAAAAATCAACATTATTTCAAATTTATCTTCATAACAGTTGGATATACTACTATTTCATTAATTCAACAACACAATTAGCGCTAATCAAAAGCTTAAAGAAATATTTTTATTTCACAATTGAAATTACTTTAGTGATCCTTTTATAACCTTTCGTATCTGAGTTCTGTTTCTCTCCTGAGAACACATACTTGTATCAATGTGACTGTCTAACAGGAAAATTACATACAGGCTTAGTTTTCAGTCTGAAAAGTCAGAATATTCTGAGAAGTACTGTATTTGAACCGCAGCAAATCAAACCAGTTATATGTGTCATCTGCGGATAAGTGTATGACAAAGATGTTAATCCCTGTAATGATCTTTGAGTGTGTGAATTTTATAAATTATAGGAATTCAGCTGCAAAATTGATAGTTTAAAGACACACTGAAAGGCAGTGCTTTAGTCTGAAGTGCATACCAATTCATAAAAAAGAAAAAATGGATATGCATGCTTCACTGTAAAGCGTTGTAATACTGAAGATACTGCAAATTCAGTCTTGCTGCAACATGCATAACACCTTGGAGCCATAATTATAGTAGGTGTGTAATATTTACAATCACACAATTCAACTTCACACATGGATAATGGCTAATAACAAATGAAGTTAAAAAATACATAAATATACAATGAGCATATAATCTTAGGTAATCTCATTGCAATTATTTTTAACTGCCATTCTTTGTCTTGCATAAATCTTATTTTAAAACTGGGGTTTGCGTGTTAGTGTTCACATATTATGCATCTTATATTGTTAAAAACTACTACTGTAATCACACATTTGTTACTGTTTTTCTTTAGTATATTATATTAATATTGTTGTGAAAGTTTTTCAGACATAAATTTGACTTATACATTTCTTCTTTCTACGAATGCTACCAATACTAATTAATCAATTAAAATTAATTACACTAAGAAATGATGAATTATTATAGTTTGAGAACAGTTAATCAGAAAATCAGCAACTTTACAATTGCTACAGAAAAAAAATCAGAATTTTAGCTGATGGTTAGACATATAAATGGCTGATTTTAAAGCCAGTCACATATTTGTTCCCCAGCATATAGAATAAACTTAGTAAAGGATCACTAAAGCAGAGAAAAAATAAATCAATAGACAGTTTCAGTAAAATCTCTTTCATTCATCCAGTAGCCCACTTTATGTTGCCAGGTTGTTGGGAAGAAAGCCACCTGTTCTGTATTATTATGTTCATTCAGTATATAAATGGTTATTAAGTTATTCAGTCAATTGCTACATACCCTTCGAGATAAGGGGTTGTTAGCCATCAATGGCACGGTTTACAAAGGCGACTCACAAGAATGGCAAATCAGAGAAAACAGCAATCAAATAACATTCTTCATGTAGAACTTCAAAACAAACACAGTTAAGTCAGATACAAACTCTAAGAGCAGGCTTAAGGAATGATACATAGCAGCACACAGAGCCGCACAAAATAATGGCTTGTGATGCCAAGCTAAATATCCTTTTGTTGAGAGGGGCCTGCACATTGATGTCAGAGTCATATAGTCTGTGTCCTGGCTAAAACCCAGGGGGTGAAAAGAAATACTGGGAAAATAATGCTTCCTAATGGGAAGGGAATGCTAAATTATGCAAATCAGTCTCTGAGCCATTAATGGACATACTATTTTTTAATAAATTGGGGGAAATCCTTCTTTTTCTCTCCTGTCTTATTAAGGCCACTGGCGTGGGCCTTGAATCTATAGGGGAGGTGTGTTTTAGTTAATTGCTCCTCTCGCTCCTGTTATTCTGGCCTGCTTTGGCCCTAATGAGAGATACATGATTGCGAACTTCTTGGAATGATATTAACATTTAATAGGGGACAATAAAGTACATTGGGGACACAGTGTGTGATGTGACAAAGCAATTAGGCCTATGTTTTATGAGTGTGTGAAGTGTGGCCTACACTGTAGAGATTTACTAATTTGGAACAGGGCTCAAACGTCCTGGGCCATATCTTAGGTGGCAGTGTGGCTCTGGAGAATCCTACATAATTTGCGTGCAATGTCCTCTTTCTGCTTCACTTTGTTTTATATATATATATATATATATATATATATATATATATATATATATATATATATATATATATATATATATATATATATATATATATATATATATATATATATATATATATATATATATATATATATATATATATATATATATATATATATATATACATACACACACACACACTGACTACTGTTCAAAAGTTTGGGATCATTTAGAAGTTTCCTTATTTTTGAAAGAAAAGCACTGTATTTTTTCAATGAAGACAACATCAACTAATCAATCAGAAATATACTCTATAAATTACTAATGGGGTAAATGACTATTCTAGCTTCTAGCTGCAAATGGTTTTGGTCTGTTTTTGTGTAATATCTAGATAGGTGTATAGAGGCCCATTTCCAGCAACTATGACTCCAGTGTTCTAATGGTACAATGTGTTTTCTCATTGCTTCAGAAGGCTAATGGATGATTAGAAAACCCTTTGTTAGCACAGCTGAAAACAGTTTAGCTGGTTGGAGAAGCTATAAGATTGACCTTCTTTCAACGAGAGCAAATTTTGAAGGAAATAATTATTATTTCAATTACAAATCATTATTTCTAACCTTGTCAAGACTATATTTTCTATTCAGTTTTCAACTCATGGTGGTAAATAAAATTGTCTGGTTGACAAGCAAATAGCAAAATAGTGTTCAACTGACTGGTGTTATAGCCTTTCAGTTTGTGTAATTTAATTTATATTGTCTTTGCACTCTCAACACAAACAATACAGTGTGTGAGTGACAAATTGTTTTTTTTTCCCCAACTATATGCATTTAAGACCAAAACTGTTTCTAAAGGCCAAGTGTATAATAACATTTTCATCTCTTTTTAGTCTAAAATGTTACATGCTCCATGCTGTGAAAGCATTGCTACCTGAATCTCTGCAGGGAATAGTCCAGAAACATAAATGATTCTGACAGAATCACTAATTGTTTTCATCTCATGCATTGGTTATGGATGTTGCCTTGTGCATGGGGTTTTTTCTATGTGTGAAATGGAGTCCGTGGAAATAAAGTACCGCATGTGTCAGAATGTGTGTGTATGTGTGTGTGTATACACACATTAACGTGTCTACCAAAGGTGCCAATACTGCATTGGCTCTTATGAATTGAGCATGTGTGTCCGTGTCCATGTGTGCTGCTTACCCACTCACATCTTCTGCTGAGGTGTCATTTGGCTGCTCCCTAACGCGTGGAAACTGTTGATACATGATGCATTCAGACTTAGCTCCATAATCTAGCCATGACAGAACAAACCCAATTGGACAGTGGGGGGCAGAATACAAGCATCTGTAATCCTCCACCCAACAGACAATCAATCCCTCCACTGGCCCCTGGATGACTCCACAGAGTGCCCCCACTCACCTCTTGTCTTTGCTGCCGGCTGCCTGTGCACATTTTAAAATGTGTGAGGTGGCTTGTCAGTATTTTCTGTTTTACTGATGCATATTTTCAAGGAGGTTTTAGACATTTTCAGAGGTGTGTGAGTTAAATCTGTGTGTTTGATTTTTTTTTTTTTTTTTTTTTTTTTTTGCCAGCAAGATTAATTTGAATAAATGATAATGACAGATTCATAGTTTTAAGTTGGTTGTCTGGATTTCGATTTTGGCAGTATCTTTGTAGATACATGTAGACACATACAATCATGTTTTGTGAAATTCTAATCATGCTAGTAAGTCATTGCCTCAATTGCTCCAGTCTTGTCTACAAAAAAAAAAAAAAAAAATCTCAAACAGGTATTGGTCTCAGGGGAGAGAAAATTCTGATTAAATAAAGGTCAAATTTCTCACCATTTGAGTGTTAAGTAAAGTTCACCTTGTCATTTCTAGGGTGATTGGCCCTTAAGAGGCTCCGATGTTTACACAATACGGTTTGTGTGATGTTAATCTCCAGGCATTTGGAATAACCAACAAATAGCCTGTTTAATAACTTCGCAGCGTGTTAATATTGATGTGTAATCTCCAGTGTACACAACCGAGTGGCCCCCCTATTCTTATTCTCACAATACGGCCTTCTTTGAAACCTCCATACAAGCTGCTGATTGATGTTGTTTGCTAGAACATCTGGTGGGCCTGCCTGTTTACAAACTGATAGGAGCAGAAAAGGAAAAGATTTGTGCTACAAATCATAATCCAAACAAGGTACTGAGATGGTGGAGTATGCTATTGGAGGAGAGTGGCACCTGAAGGACAGGCAAAAGTCAACCCAAGCATTAGCCATTTTTACAATCCCAAAAAACATTGTTTTATTTTTGAATAGGGAGTAATATCCACTCTGACTTCTTCACCTCTCTAGGAACTCATTTGTAATGCAAAAGCTAACAAGTTGAAACTGAGTGAACAGTGAAAGTTTCCAATTAGCTGTAAAAGAATCTGAAAAAAATAGTCATATCATATCACTAGACAGGAATGTCAGTATTGGAAGATAAACCCAATCCCTGACAATATTTTCTTACATCCAATGCCAATTTTAACTAATTTTCAAAGTGTGATATTATCTGTACTTTCAGTATGTACTTGTGGACTTGTGAAATTTCATCAGTCAAAGTACAATTTCAAATTTGCATCCAGGTACAGTCAAAATGATACAGTGGGAGGTGACTTGTTTGGACTTTGGCAAGAATTTTTGGCAAGAATTATGCATCAAATTAATCAAATCGTGTGGAGATTTCCCAAAGTTATACGCTTTTTTAGGTCAAATTTCCTTCTGTTACTATCCTTCCACTGCAATGCAACAAGAGAGCTCTGTCCAAGGAAACAAAAAGGGAATTCTAAAATAAAACCATTTAATTCCTTTAATTGCAGGGCAAAGAACTGCCTGTATATGGAATGGAACATTGGCATTGGATGTCTACCATGAGATGCAGAACCATACATGTTTGATTTACTTCATAGTGGCTTTACTTGTAGCTTCAGTCATCTTCTTTTTTTTTTTTTTTCCCAAAATATCTTACTGGGAAACATTATTCCTATTCTTCTTCAGCATAGCAGCAAACCTGTCCATGATAATGTAAGATGAGACACATCTTTCAAAGTTGCTTTTTCTTACATTTTTGTCTCATGCAGATATATAGAATCCATATAAAGTGTCTAGAAAAAGGGTGCAATGCTTGCTTTGCTTGCGTGTGCAAACAGATCTGCTTCTCTATTGATTTCCTCCACCCTGGGCAAAGTAAATGCCTTGGCTGTGAAATTAGTAATGCATGTCGTCACGCATCCCTCACAATCATCAGGAGATTGGAATACGTGCTCGCTACACCTCCGAGCATAACACATTTGCATGAACCCTCATGTGAGTTTAATAAAAAGGCAAACTGTAAGATGAGCTACTCTGGAAAAGTGTATAGTGCAATTAGGAGGATGTTGTTTGTAAAACCTGTGATGTTACAGGGCTTTGTAACCTAGACACCGTCGTGTGCTGGAAGTTTTTGTTCAGAAATGGCCCTTAGGGATTTTTATGCATGTCTCTGCTCAGCTTTTTGTGCCCACCCTTGCTGTAAAAAGCTTCAGTAATATGCAGGTTACAAGTCATTTTGTTGTAATATAGCCACTAAAAGAGACACACAAAAGACAAATAATCATCATGAGCAACAAAGTGTTGACCTGGCAGGCTGATAGCAATCAGCTTTTCAGAGATATGATTATGCCTGTGTGGTCTTAACTAGTCTTTAAACCAATACTGAATAACTCAACCTCATTAGGTGTGTGGATGATGTGTGAGATATTCGCAATGCGATTTATCGCAATGAGATAATAACTGCCATTTCCGTTTTTTGATCAGGCAGGGGGCTTACAGCGCGAAGATGGCTTCTTGTCTGATTTACACTTCAAGAAAAGTAGACAGAAGTAAAGAAAAAAGAAAAGTATCTTTGATCTGACTCATCAACAAGGCTGGGAGGGCAATTCCCACAGATAAATATTTCCCTATGTAAGTTTACTCACAACAAATTTAATCAAAACTTATTACATTTTGTATGGACACAAATAATATATACAATTTGTATGGTCATAGGTAATGCATTGAGATCTATATACATTTTAATTAGATTATCTAAATTGGATAACAAAAAAGGTGTCTAAAGATATTCAAGAATTCTACAAATCAACATGTTTATTCAACCCATAGCTCCTTTTAAATCAAGTATTTTTTTCAGGAAATGCAGCATAAACAAACTCAAACAGATGCTTTTGTTATTCACAGTGCATCATTGGTTAATGATTTTTCCCCCCTTCCTTTTAGATCAAATTATGCGAAGCACTAATTGATTGTAATGGAAATGAGTTGACCACTATTGTCATAAGATGCCATTGCCGCATGGCCCTAATCTCACTGTCTTTACGCTGATGGCTAATTGTTGGTCTGATTGCTCGGCCTTCCCGTGCTGTGGTTTGCATGCTAATAAGCTAATTATCGAACAACAATGTAGTCTCAGATAATTCAATCACCGTAGAAACTAATGAACACATGGTCCAATAACAAGCGCTTGATATTTCAATTGTACTTGCTTCTGCACTTGACAGTTCGGGTCTGTGTTCACTGCTCAGTTTGCTGCACATGTAAGTTCATGGTGAATGGCTGAGGTTAGAGAAACATGTCCTGTAGTCAAACATGCATTCATTAATCTCAATGGATCTGGAGTAAAGAGCTCAACTTTTATTCACGTATGTGTTATTTCATGTGTCTGTTATTTATATACAGGTTGTCATCCTAGTCTCTTTTACCATTTAGTCTGGTTGACTGCTTCTCTACTAATTATGTGTAGCAGCCAGAGACTAATCAGATGCAGCTGTGTCATACCTCCACATCTTAGTATTCTTCATATTGTGTGTATTTCACGTCCCCTTATATTTCAATAAACAAATAAATTAAAGTAGTTGCGAAGGGGAATTGGAAAAAGACGGTGTGCAGAGAAGGGCTTTGCTTTTGTCATTTTGTTCATCTTTGAAAAGATGTGGCTACAAGCAAAGGTAGACAAGCTTTATATAATCCTTTTTCATGATGAAGAAAGTATGTGGGTAAGCAGGGCCAAAGACTGTGGATTATTCAACTCTGCCAACTTCTGTTGTCATACAGATTGTGTAAAGGCAAAAGTGATACAAGATATTTAATGTGATTGTGACATGGCTGATTGGGATCACATGAGAAAGATTACAGTATTTCATTCAAACTGATTTTAAAAAGTGATTATATACAGGCGTAGGCACCCCTGGTCCTAAAGTGCCATTGTGGGTGCAGGGTTTGGTTCCAACTAAGCAGTTACACACCTGTTTCTACTAATCAACCATTAGAGCCCTCGCTGAGGACCTTCATTATCAGAATCAGGTGTGTTACTGCTTGGTTGGAACATAAGCCTGGATCCACAGCAGCTCTCTAGGACCAGGGTTGCCTACCCCTGATATGGTACATTGAGACAACTATGCCTAATATTAAAGGTCCAATATCATGAAAAACATTTTTTCCTTGTCGAAACATATACAATCATCCTTCACCAGAGCAGTTCAGTTTTTCTTGTGTGTTGTGTTTTTCTTTTTGCCATTTAAACTAAACCAGCCACACAGCAAGGGGCCTGGTGTTGGCTCATTAACCCTCTGTAGGGTTATCAAACTGCTATAACAACTAGGAGATTTACACGTGTTCCTAACAAAACTTTATCCCTTACCCAATGTAATGTTAATACTATTCCCCTATATATAGATAGAGTTGGGCTCATGTTACAGTACAGGTGGTCAGGAGGCACATATGGTGATTATGATGGTGATATTCTGGGTTGTTTTCCTATGAAAAAGTGCTCATGACATTTTAAAAATGTATTAACCTTGATTATTTCTTGTGAATGGCTGCGTTTGACTCTCAAGCTCAAGGTGACTGGCCAATCACAACACAAGAGTGTGTCAGTAGGGAGGGGAGGACAGGAAACAGGGATTTTCAGAGTGTGTGTTTGAGAAGGCAGACTGTATTGTTACTGCATACATAACTAGGTGCATTTGAACCATAAAAGCGTGCTAATTTTTATAAATCAGCCATGACAACTGAAATATTAAACTGGGAAAGGGCATAATATGACTCCTTTAAATGACACTAAAAAGAATGACAATAAATCATTCATGGGCATAATTTAATTTACAAATAAAGGACCTAAAACAGTAAACGGTAAACACCATTAATTGTTTATTCCATGACAGCAGTAATTAAATTTACCTTGCAGTCACACTGCTCTTGATCGCATGCTGTTTGGTACTATTGGTCCCAAATTAGATATGCAACCCTTGTTTTATTTTGGACATACCTCATGCACTTTTATGGGCTTTTTAGCCTAAGAGACATAGCCAGATAACTGTACTCCATAATGTGATACTAACACAAAGACTGAAGTATAAAGAGCCCTTTGAACTTCCCCTTTTATGTAGGTTCACTGTAATACTAAAATTGTACTGTATGTTTCTCTTTTATACAAACCGGTACAATATTACACAGGATTTTTTCCATATTCATACATATTAAAGAGGTTGTTGAGGGTTCTAACAAGCAGCTGCATATGCATGAAGATCACAATGACCAAGCTCAGTATTTAACATTGTTCACATGTATCCTAAATGTTTAGAAACTTGAGCTTTATCGAGGCTACACTCTAGAACCAACCACTGCCAGCTCATAATAAGTCAGAAAGTCAGACACAAGCTTACAAAGTATCAAGATTCAAGGTGTATCAGAAAAAAAAGAACACATCCCTCTGATTCTAAAAAGCAGAAAGCTGCAAAGTGAACAAAGCTGGGATGTGGGGATGTGATATAAAAGCTCCTGTTAATATTAGGCTAAATGAATTTAGTTCCAATTTCCTGGCACAGAGGGATTTGGCGTCACAGAGGTTCATTGCATTGGCCTTTTGACATGACTAAATCAAATGCTGTGGAATTCATTTTGGTATTATTTGATGGGCAGACAGGATTCACAAGGCTGGAGGCTGCTGGCGAAAGGCAGCCAGAGCTTCATCCCTTATTTAATGTCTGCTCGTCAATACGAGTCAGGAGAGTGAGAGAAATATAAAGAAAGAAAAAAAAATAAGAAAGTAAGAAAGTTTGAAACCACAGAGTGAGAAAGAACTTCTGAAAGAAAAAAAAATCTCCAAACCAAAGAACAAGACCAATAGCATGGCATATTAATAATGAAAGCAAGGGAAAGGGAGCGAGAGGATCTTCAGCTTTAGATGATGCCCCACCTCGCTGCTGGAAGCCAAATGAACATTCTGATTTTTTTAACCATAAAATGGTTGATTCTGAAGCTTTAGTCTGCCACAGAGAGAATTAAGCTGGTTTGACTGGGTTTAGGCTGAGTTATCACATCGCCCAGCCGGACACTACACACACAGGCTGAGCCCAGCAGAGAGGACAGAGGAAGAGGACTTGAAAGCAGGTGCAGGATTCTATATGGCATAATGCTGAGTTGAAAAAGACTAGCTGTCTGTACTTTAGGCTTTATTGGTCTCTGTCATACAAAGCGCAGCCAGAGGCGGTGTATCAGAGGTGGGAGGTGGGTTGGGGGGGTAGCACTACTTACAGTAAGATAGTCTGGCAGTTCACAGTTGGAATCCCTGATCCTCCCTAAACTACAGGCACTTTACACTTCATCGGCTCCGTCAGTCTCTTTAAAGCATCATCTGTAATATCAAAAATCATTTTTGGTTTACCTTCTATTATTTTAGACACATTCATTCCCCTTCCAACTTTATTTACATTAAATAATGTTCATATTGCTCAAGACTTGTTTGCAAAACAAATTTCCAAGAAATTTCTGTTAAATTTCCAGAAACTTTCCATGGGAATCGAAGCTCTGGAATTTTGGAAACATTTAGGAAATTTTACCTCCCAACTTACCAGCTACTGTATGTATATATTTTGTATTTAGTATTTGCAAGTTAAATATTAATACCATCATATAGATCAAATATATTTATAGCATAATATGAGCAAAATTTACCTCACCACACTATGAGATAGTAACAGAACATTATGAGACGGAACTGTATTTGCTTTGTCCACCACAGTGGAAACCAAAAAATATCATTAGCCACATAGTAGCTCACAGCCCTGTTCTGCTGGTCTGGAAACAGCTGGTATCAACAAGAAAAGGTAAAGCCCCTACCATGATAATGGGGAACATTTTCAAAAATGTTGGACTATCCCTTTAAATATGGTTGTTTGAGCCAACATTATACTACAAAATATTATACTATAAAATACTATACTATATTTAAGTTCACTGTTGTTCACTGGCCCAACCTTCCATTTGTTTAAATATTGGATTTATTCCTGTTTATTCCCATATATTCCTGTTAATTCTAATGAAAAGTGTCCAACCTACTCATGACTATTAACTGCTAGTGAATAGTATTTCATGACTCTCACTGGGGAAATGGGTTATTGTTTATGAATGTTGAAATGGACCACCTTGTGAAACGTAAGTGGAGGCTGATAATTCCATTTCCCATCTATTAATTTCTCTATTAGTAGCTCTTTTGAGCCTCACAGCTGAGGTCCCCTGGTTTTAGCCGGAGGCCAAACAGTCTCCGTGTAGGCAACACCTATTGTGGTGGATTGCCATCTCAATACAAAAGATTATAAGCATGCATGAATATGCATAATGCATGCAGACATGCACATACATGAGCAAAACCAATCATGAAAGCATAAACACACGCTCCAGTGGTGGACAGAAGAGATCAGTGTGTTAGCTCTGTAAATCATTAATATCTCTTCTTTTGTTAGCCATTCAAGGTTATTTTACCTCAGGCCGCTGAGCACTATATATGAAAAGCTACGGTGACACATGCGAGCACATACACACACACCCACACACTGTGACTGTGAGACAGAAGCCATAAACATAATCCATTTAAGTACAAACCTATCCTTTTTTTGCGTTTATCTCCACGGCGCCGGGGCTTGATCCGAGATGAAATTTTCTAAACCTGCAACACCCACATCTGCACGCTCCGTGCTTCATAAATCAAACCCTCTATCATTCTCACTGGCCCAACACGTTTTTTTTCGTTGGAAATGAAGACATAGTAGAATCAATTAGGTTTGATGGACCTGACGCTGCTGTGGTCTTTCATGTGCGGTGCAGTTTAGATTCTGTTATTGCTGTGAGAGCAAAAAGGAAAGTTTTATTATCACCGGAGTGTTCCATAATGTAATATTTGAGGAGACCCGGTACTCCTATGAAGGTCTGTTTCATTGCGGTCAGTGTCTTCAACCATCAACTTTACACATATCAAAAATAGCTCAGTGAAATGTATGGGAATAGAGTGCACTTTAAATTCCTATTTGCACCAATTTACCTTTTCTCTTCACCCCCCTCTGATTCTTTTATGATTGTGTTTTCCGCATGCAGGAAAAAGCAACTTCAGCCAAAGCCAAGTAGATTTGTGTCCTCTAGGAGGGTCACTGTGGATTACCATTGCATAATTTTCCCTTATGTCTGCTGATTCACAGTAATGGAAAGATCTATTGACCGTGGAAATACACAATACCATACCCACGTCTAATATTGTTGCAACGTTTTGTTGAAAGCTGCAGCAATAAAGCTGGCAAATCAACTGTCATGGACAATCAACAACCCTTAAGCCTTAAAACTTCTTAATGTTCCCATGTGCTCATCTTCTGCTCAGCCACTGATGTGTATATATTTATAGAACTGACGTCACTGAGGTTTCATTGTGAGTTGCTGCTCTTATTTTTCCATTGTTGGCCATATTCAAATGCCCCATTCTTGTCGAGGAATTCAAGTAACACAGTAATGAGGTTCAGTGTGTGCCCAAGCTGGCACAAGCAACTATTAATCTAACCCGCTTCCATTTGTTAAATAAGGCCGCCAACAGTAAAAGGATGAAAACACTTTAAATAAAGAGCTGAACCCGAAAACAGGTTGACTTCAGCGTTTGTTCTATAAAAATTAAATTGATACTGGCCTTGAAATAAGATTTTATCTTGTGATATCAGCTCAGCATAACATTAGCACAGTTACAACTAGGTGTGGTTTCCGTAGGAGTAAAAGTTTATTGTGTAAAATATTAAATCAAACATGCTGACCGTATTATATTTATGTCACCTATGCCATGGGCCACCCCTGTAAACATTAAAACATAACCCAAGTTGTGTCTTTGATGATATGACAGCGTTAACTTATTAGCATGTTTGCATATTAGCGATGATGCCATCTTCTCTATTCTTGCTGGGTCTCTCCTAAATTATCTGGTGATCTACAGGCTGGCCTCAAAGCTCATAGTCACATAATTCATAACACCAGGAATCATGAGTCCAAGTGTATGTCTCTCTAATATCATGCACTGGGGAAATTATGAATTTTTATTACAACCAGAGTCATATATTTGATTAGGTCATAAACACGACTTCTTTGTGCTTCTAGGTCTAAAAATGATTAACTTCCATTGGAGGGGTATTAATCACACTATTAAACCTGTTATAAATATTACAGAACAACAACATAGACTAATGACATAGAGTGGGGTATATATTCTGTAATTAATCTTAATGTTTTCAATGTCCTCCTAAATCTAAATGTTAGTCTAAGGATATTTGTCAGAATACAAATCTAAGCAATATTTCAGTATTAGAGCGCTAACAAACAGGACAAAGCTTGAATCGCTGACTTTTTCATTAAAACAAAGGGAAAAAGGTCAACTGATTAGCACCTTAGTGAACTAAGAATAGTTAAAAAATGTACAAAATGCAATTTTGGGGGCAGTCAAACCAATCCAATTGGTCAAGATCATCTGTTTATTCTTGCTACACACCACATTCACTCGCTCATAATTCACCTAAACACGCGGGATGAGTAATGCTCTTCAATCTGAGAGAGTCCTGGAATATAAATTAAAGATTTCCACCAAATCACTCCATAGAGATCTATTCAATCTCTCATTACCTTTGATTCAAAGGGGCCAGATAATACCTCAGTATGTAGGGTTGTCCTATATAGTAGAGATAGCCATCCGTGTGATCCAGCCCATACTTGACAAGCCCCAGAGAGCAAGAGAAATGTTAGAAAATGGAAGGTGGTCTGAGGGAGAGAGAGTGCAAGAGAGAGAGATAGAGAAACACATATGACATACAGATATACTTGGACAAAGAGCTTCCAGCCAAATACATCATGATGAAACTCTCCTTTGCAACAAGAAATTTAAACCAAACCATGATCTCTCCCTAACCCTAACCAATTGGTTTTTGGGCCTAAAACCTAAATCAGAGTGTCATCACACTATAAAACATCATTATTTTTTTAACAGTGACTTGTAGCTGTTTTTGGAAGATGCTCTCCTGAGTCCAGACCCTATCAACCTATGTGTTCCTTCAACGATGAGGATGACAGACACGTGCATGTGCACTTACGCCCCCCGCTCCCTTCCCATCTCCACACCTTGCCCCCAAAATACCCCGAAACAAAATTTATTCATTTATTTATTCATCCATTTTGGCATCTTCAATATTTGAGAGGAGGTGAATAGGCCCATTGTGCTGCAACCTGTGTACCTCAACCCCTAAAGCACTCTGGCCAATTTTTGCTCCCATGCTGTCCCCCTTAAGTGGAGAGAGCTGAAATGAAAAGCCTTGTCCTTCTCTCTCCCTCCTACTCTCATCCGCCTCCCCCCCGCCCCGCCATCATCCTCCCATCCTCCTGTCCTCTCCAAAAACAACCCATTATGGGGAACTGGAGGCTGTCTATCTATTTTTCTGCCAAAAGAGGGGAGAGAAAAAGAGGGTAAGTGAGAGAGAGCGAGAGAGAGAGAGAGAGAGAGAGAGAGAGAGAGAGAGAAAGAGAGAGAGAGAGAGAGAGAGAGAGACCAACAGTGAGCTCATCATCCTTGATTAGGCCTGTCACCACCAGGTAGGAGGCAGCAATTAGCCTTGGCCAGGCCTGTTCCGCTGAGACACACACATGCCCACACGTGCTCCTTCACACACCCACACACACACACACACACACGCACACACAATTACACAGACACAACAGACACTCATTCAGACACACACCCTGTACACTTGGGAGATCGACTGAATGAGTGTGGCATCTGTTAGAGAGTGATTTGGCTGCTGAAGTGAAAGAAAGGATGGATGAATGTGTGGCGAGGAAGAGGGGAGCAGTGGCACACTGGCAGGGAGGGATGAAGAGCGGGAAAGAGAAGTCATGGTGAAGGACAGGGGAGGAAAAGGAGGGAGGGATGGGGGAAAAGTTTTTTTTTTTTTTTTTTTAAAGGTAGGAGACAGGGGAGAGGACAGGTGTGAGAGGACAATGAGGACTGGAGTAGAGGAAGGAGAAAAGAAAGTCAGCAATGCAGGGATGTGTGAAAACTGCTCAAACAGGTAGAGGAATAGGGCGAGTTCAAGGAAGAGGTAATGGAGGAAACGGGGAAAGGAAAGGGCGGGAAGGAATGGAGAAATGAAAACGGGATTAAAAAGATGAGCGCGGCTGCTTGAACCGATAGTCCGCATTTGGGGCAAAATAAAAAAAAAAAAGGGAAAATGGAGGGAAAGGAGGGATGAGGAGGTGGTAGGGAGAGAAAGGGGGAAGCAGGGGCGACAGTGGTGGTGAAAGACGAAAAGGAGGGATGCGGGGCAGGACAGATGGGAGCGAGGGAAAAGGGAAAAGAGAGCAGGCATGGAGGAAAAAGACAGGAGGAGGAGATGAGGGGCGGGGAGAGAGGGAAAGGAAGAGCGGGGTGCTGAGATGGACGCGGGAGAGGAGATTGGCTGTTTGGTTTTGATAGCATGTGCCAAATCGATTGTGGCTGACTAATCCAGTTAGTTATGGCAGAGGCATGCAGAAGAGGCGCTTATGGGGGTGTTAGGTTATAGTGTATGAGTGTGTGTGAGTGTGTATGTGAGTCTGTGTGTGTGTGTGTGTGTGTGTGTGTGTGTGTGTGTGTGTGTGTGTGTGTGTGATGGTCGGCCTGTCTTGTGCGTCTGCTGTGTGTTTCTTACCCTGTGTGTCTGCATGTGTTTGCATGTGTGTCTGTGTGATGCATGTCCAAAGCTGACATGAGGCAAAGTTATTCCCATGCTGCGAGACACACACACACACACGCATACACACACAAACACGAGGACACACACACGTCAATACTCACTCATTCATGTACAGGACTCAAAATATCAAGCTAAATCAAAACTGCTTTTATTAAACTAAGAAAAGATGATTATCACATCATCCAGGGAAATTTACTTTTAATATGCCGTCTAGATTCTTTTGGCTGACTTTTGTATTAATTAGATTCTTTTAAGTACACATTTAGAGGCACACACAGATGAGGACAGATGGAGTCTTCTGGCAAATACAGCCAGTAGCAAAGGGCTTTTCTTTCTTGGAGTTCATATGTTCAGCTTCTTTACCAGCCAACTCCTACATCCAAGAAATACTCTGCAGAATAAACATGTCCTTTTGTCATATTCCATTTAAAGACGTTGTCAAAAATTATTGCTATGGCCACAGTCATAACAGCAGCAGCGGTGCTATAGGGTGCTTAGCATCCTCTGGCCCCTTAGCCTGCTCTTTACAATGAGCCACTTATGTAGAAAAGGAACGCTGGCATGTTAAATCACTTCATCTATAATTGCCTGCATTTACTTCTCCTTAGAGGGCCAAACATAAGAAATTCTCCAAGGCCCAATAAAATGCTGCTGCTGACCGTATTTCTGATTAGGGGCTGGGGGCGGAGGAGAGGGTTTGACGCTCATTTTTCACAAACAATTTTTCCATTTTTCTTCACAGGCAGACAGTTGGCATTAGATTAGGGCAGGCCTAACAGAGGCAGGGCCTCTAGCAAATTGTGCGGCTTGAAGGGCAAATGCCCCTCTGAATTTATCAACTTATGGCTCCAGTGAGCTGCGAGGGATAGTGATGACCTTAAGATACCCTCCTAAGGATGCCTTTTACCGTCACTCCATGCAACACACGGACGCTATTTCCAGGGCCATAGGCTACTAGTTGGAATGAGCTTAGTGAGCTTAGTGTATTTGTTTTTTTTCAAAGTTCCATCTTTAATAAATCTGTAGGTAAATTGGCAGTTCATCCTCTCCGAAGCTGTGGTTGTTTTATGCATTTTTCATCAAAACTATTTAATTAAACTGTACAGGGCAGATATTGGCTTGGCTAGCTATGGATGTTGTAGGCATTCTATAAAAGGGCATATGAGGTTTTCACAAGGCCATGTGCTTAACTGCATACAGCACAAGAACTTCCACCATGGTCAGTATGGGTTACATTTATAATAAATGTACTAGGAATTCAGCAAAATGAAAATGTGTGGCCAAAGCCAAATAATACAGATTACCAAATGTGGATGTTAAATGTTTAAACTTTTCACCATTTCTTTTAACTTTGCATAAATGGTCTAGAATACATTTTTAGCAACATCTGTGGCAAACATTTGCAGGATTAGTACTTTATTGTGCATCACATGCTACCATTTGGCCTTACTTTTAACTCTCTCAATTTTATATTTTTAATATATATAATTTTATTTTATTTTAATATATTCATTTACCAAATATTCATCCTACACGGCGCATCCTTAAAATGTACAACTTCAATTATTGAGTTACTGAGTTATTCAATGACAAAATTAGCAACAAATACAATATGGTTGAAAAAATGTGGCTCAGTCATCATTAGTTGCAGAGAGTATGCCAGAGTCTAGCAGTGTGTACATGCTGTGCACCCGCGTGTTAAAGAGAGGTGAATTTTCCACAAAACTATCACTCACCCTCTGCGACAACTCCATCCATACAAAGAACTGTTCTTTCTCCAGGGTCATAATTCTACTGGATGGACAGATACAGTGAAAACACACGCGTCAAAAGCTGTTCCAAAGTATACTTTACTGTAGTCCTGTCTTCTCTACTCTGAGGAGTTATTGTATGGTCAAATGAATGTGGTTAAATGGATACATTTTGTTTTTAAAACACCCTATATTACATATCTGGCATGTGGTCATGAAAAGTGGACAGACAGCACATGTGCATTCACAGACATTGACACACACACAGGATCATTAAGTTAAGTGGGTAAAAATGTTTCCTGTAATTCTGTGCAGCTTAAACGCAGGTTAAGTTAAATGCACCTGGATGCTTCACCATACTGCAACTTACACACTCCACTTCATACTCAGTACAAAGGAAATCTTCAGTACTGTCTGATCATGTGATCATATGTCCACCATCAAGGTTGTCTCTGGTGGCTAAAGGAACAAATTCTTCTGTGTTAACTCTTTCCCTGCCAGCATTTTTTTTAACCAAAATCACTGATCTTTGAACACCCTCTATGAATACACTACTGTTCCAAGACAATTTTGTGGTTTCCATGAAAAGTCACATTTTTATTTACCACTATGAGTTGTAAAATGAATAGAATAAAAATAATTTGTATTTGAGATAAATGTATTTGAAATAATAATTTTCTTCCTCCAAACTTTGCTTTCGTCAAAAGGTCAGTTTTCTAGCTTCTCAGCAAAACTGTTTTCAGCTCTCCCAACATGATTGCACAAGGGTTTTCTAATCATCCATTAGCCTTTTGATGCAATCAGCATCACACACATTGCAGCACACATTGTACCATTAGAACACTGGTAGTTGCTGGAAATGGGCCTCTATACACCTATGCATATATTGCACCAAAACCAGCTAGAATAGTCATTTACCACATTAGCAATGTATAGAGTGTATTTGTGATTAGTTTAAAGATATCTTCATTGAAATAAAACAGTGCTTTAATGACATTTCTGGGGTGGCAAAAGAGTTATTGGTAGAAATTTTGGTAGAAAGATTTTTGTCACGTCATCTTTTTCGCTTACCAATTTG
Organism: Lepturacanthus savala; assembly: GCA_030544235.1. Classification (NCBI taxonomy): domain Eukaryota; kingdom Metazoa; phylum Chordata; class Actinopteri; order Scombriformes; family Trichiuridae; genus Lepturacanthus; species Lepturacanthus savala. The sequence goes on from CM060467.1 coordinate 6,126,216, forward strand.
CTGGCACATTTGAAATATATTCCTCCTGCATGACCTTAACATCACCGTCGGCGCATTAATATCTAAAGAACATCATGACTGATAACAGCATTATGAGAATAATACATGATTTACCATGGACACATTACATGGCTATGATTTAATACTCTTGCAGAGTCATTTGTTCTAGTGTAATTATCATGCAATCAAGATAATCCAAATGGCCATTAGTAGTTTGGAGTGAAAGGTCACCCTTACTAATGCTTACTAAATGAAAAATGAGGTGTTGAAAAGTATGCTAATGTTATAAACAGCATCGGTTCACCATATGATGTTTACTGTAGAACAAGGGAGTGAGAGGTGACTCTAACCACAATGGAAATGTTCTCCGACGATGTTACATGTGACTGAAACAAAGATATGGGAGCCATCAGGCTGTCACTATAAATAAGATTGTGTATGGTCTGAATGCAATCCAGACATAACATCTTGGCAACACAATGTTAAGAGATGGACAGGAAGCAATAAAAGTAATGACGGCTTGAGCCCATATGGTTTACCTCAACATAAAAATACTTCATTTTGATAGTATAATGGAGAAACTAGACCATTACTGGGGAAACTGTTTCAGCCTTTCTGCTTTTGATCATGTGTTTAACTATTTGTTTCCAGGCTCAAATTCATAACACATCATGGACTACCTCACCTCGCATCATCTCCAGTAGTTGAAGTAACTCTGTTGTTTTTCAGTAAAACATTACCTTGTCCCAAGTAATTTTAAATCAGATGGATGCAAGTTTTATACAAGAGATATTAAAGACTTATATTTTCACATTAAATAGCAGGTGTTGCTGATTAAAATGCATCTAAAAAAGCAAAAAACAAAGACTGTAGTCAGAAGTACTACCATGCCAACAAAAGATAGAGATAATATTCTGAAATATTTTAATTTACTGAATTCAATTCTGTGTATCTTGTACGGTTATTTTTATTTTTAATCAGTCTTTGCTTTAATTTATATTACAATGGAGGCTGCAGCAGGCGCCTTTGCAACAACATATAGAATATGAATGTGAATAGTAATGATATTCTTTAGAATCAACTCAACTATTCATGTATGCAAACAATTCATGAAACAACAATTCATAGAAACACACAAATCACACCCCCAAAGTATCTCTTTAAAGGTGTGTTCAGTTTGATCCATGAGATCTCTTGTTGCCTCTGGCAGGTGGTAAAGTGCAAAATGCATTCATGCATGGTGGGACTCTCACTTCATATGGGACATAGAGACTAATGGAATTTGCCTCAAACAATTTCTGAGCCGAATCGATAGAATCCAGACTTTCAATAAAGAGTTTGCATGATGCCTTTTAAATTGAAACAGCTTTATTTAAGTCCAAGCAATCAATCACAGGCTTTTGACATTTTATATTCCGGAGATATTTTGATATGACTATATAGCTTTGGTTTGTATGCAGGATTGTCTGCTTGCCTGCGTGTGTGTGAATGAAGCTATCTCCGGCATATAATAGTACCACCCATTGCAAACTTTCATGTTTCAGAGAGAGATCTCAAAGATGCTAGATTTAATAAAAATTTTGAGAATGATTGTTCCCTCATGTTTATAGCACAGGATCCATTAAGATGTGTAAATATATTGGAATTTATATGGTAATCGAGCCTTTATGTATACATGTATATGATATGATTTTAAGATTTAAAGGTTTAGGGTATTTATTGTTTGTTAGATAAAAAAGACAAACAATATAATCTTATTAAGGAAATTAAATTAAAGAAAATCCAAAAATAAATAAATTAAGCAAGACTATCTGTGAATGGAATATGATAATTCTACTTATAACAAGATATTTTCACTTGTTAAGATTTAAATTTTTCTGCAGTGTAAGTAAAGGTTTTGCTATGCAATAGTAAACTGATGAAATAATTGTTGAAATTGTACATTTTTTTCACGTCATCTCTCCTGATTTGTAAAGTGAAGGTTCATGAATTGTATAAATATCCATTTCGGTTCATAAAAATAAATCTGCAGGTGTTATATGTTTATTTTTACTGGTCTGGCCCACATTGAGGTCAATTTACTTTGAATGTGGCACATGAATGAACACAGAGTTTGACACCACTGCTTTATTGTATGGTTAATAGTAGATAGTGTTATGAAATATTGGGAGAGAAAGGTCCATCTTCTGGACAAATTCTTGTTCTGATTTGCCGGCTTGTCTCTTTAAATAATAAGGAGCAGCGGCTCCACGCTGAGCTCCCTCTGAATATATGAGCTCCTTCCTCGATCCTGGAAAGATGAGCATACTCCGGTGGCTTCGTTTTCACCGCCTTCTAATTGCTAATGTGAGCGCTGACTGTAGAATTACTGTTTAGAGTCCAGAGGTGGAGTGTTTCCCTGGACCCAGAAACGCGCATTAGCACTGAGGTGACCTTCTCACATTGGACAAACTCCAAGAAAGAGTGCTCAGCCGGGGCCTTACGAGTACGCTCACCACCTGCTTATTGCTTCTCATCCCGAACAAGAAAAAAAAAAAAAAGTGAGTCAAGCGGCTATGGAGGAGCCAAAGCGAGCCCTACCACAGCGCTTTAAAGTCAATACCATTCAACCTCTCAGAGAGGTCGCGGCTCATTACTCCGTAGATGTTACCGGAAGCTTTTAAACCTCTGATCTTGAGCCACTGCTCAGTTGAAGAGCATGTAAGCGTTTGAACGAGGGCTGGATTTCTTTTCCTTTTTTTTTTCCTTCTTTTGGATAAACATGTAAATAACATAAAAAAACTGCACCCAATAGAGTTAAGAATAACTGCATAATGCGAGTTGATGCAGATACATGCAAACGCCAGCAGAAGCTTCAGTCATCAAAATCTGAACCAGTCAAGCTATCAATTTGGTTAAACAACATGCTGAGCTGTCACAAAATTATAACACAGCCGAATGCGTGTTGTGGGGCAACAGATGATCACAGGTTTCGACTGGAAAATAATTAAAAATACCAATTATAGAACATCATGTAGGAAAAATCTAAAGGTTTTCTAATTGATTCATTTATATGAAAAGAAAAAGAAAAGCTGAGCAATTGTATAAATCACAGATCACACACAGTTTGTGTAATAATGACACGTCTGGTTTAATTTGTGATCTTAAATTTATTAAATCACATCAGAGCCATCTCGATGTAATAAAGAACACTATGATCTTTCAGAAATCAATGCAATTACAGTAATCAACAAAATCAAGCTATATGGCTATGGACCTCTGGGAACTGAGTGAGCCAAATATACGAGTTCCAACTACATGATTGCCTTTTGCTTTTGCTGTTCAAGCTTTTATGGCTGCATTAAATTATGAACTCTCTTTCATAACCTCAGGTATTGCAGAGCTTAGCACAGCCACGGCTGATTCAATTCACCACATATAAAAACCTGAGACAGGGGCCTGTAATCAATTGATAATTTCCATGTTACATGTCCTGTGGACTTCTGTGGTGTAAAAATGCAATCAAAAGTGTCAAAACCCGTAAAACTTCCTCCCAGCTCAAGTGTATGTGTGAGTGTGTGTGTGCTATATGTGCAGACTTCATCTTGCCACTCAATATCAGTGCTATCGCTCACTGCTCTTTGAACAACAAATGGAACCAATCACTGTGGTGTGAATCCAATTTTCAACACCCGGTAGGTGTTATTGTGTGCCTTATGTCAATCACTCTGCTCTGCACATCCCATTTGCATCATTATAATTAAAGCATAATTTTCACTTACACTAATCATACTTAAGAAATCAGAATGTTTTCTCAGTGCTACATATTGTCACCTTCCGTAAGAATACTATAACTAAACCAGATTATTTTCAGACTGGATTAATGGTTGCCTATATGCCAAGGATTGGACAGCTGTGTTCGTAGTCGATACCAACTGTAAATATTCAAATCTGTGTAGGAATCTTTATTTTTTCATAATTTAACTAAAGAAAAACAATCATGATTAATTGTGCAGATGCCCTTTTCATTCAATTTGATAGTTTCTTTGGCTCCATTAAATATGGTGATTATCTAAAACAGGTAATAGCCATAATTATTTCTATGAATTCTTTTGTAAGTGAAGGATGCAAGAACATTTTTGAATAGTAGGCTTCATTATAACCATAAACTCTGCATTGAGATCGTCAGTCATGAAACCAAACACGCTAGTTTGCAAATTTCAAACCTTGTGGCAATGAACTGAGAGACATGTCCTCCACCTCTGATCCTGGGAATTGATGGGTTTCATTTGATACTGTGTACAGGCTTGTTTGCAGGTGCAGATGCTTTGACAGTGTCAATGCACCTTAATGCACCTTATATGTCCCTACTACTACTGTATATATCATATATGATGTCTATGCACAGAGTCTCTTACTGCTTTAAGATTCCCCTACCACCTCAAAGGTGTACAGGAGCCCGCCTTTGAAGAAACCCTGGTAAATATAACAAACATGGCTGACTCTCATCACATTATCAAATCAAATAAATACACACACATGCCAAACTGTAATAACCAGACCCGCTGTTTTAAATAAATCAGTCAAATTTGATCAAGAATACCCCCTAACGTGTATAAAGTTATATCATTTATGAGTTATATATCATTTTTATATCAGGTTTTAAGAATTTTATTTTTTTAATGTTTTTAATGTCAAAATGGGTCAAATTTGACCCAGACAGTTTGTAAGGGTTAAGAAACAACAATAGGGCAAATGATTAAATTTCTTCTTTCCATTTTTCTTTCTTTTTTTAATTTGTTTTTATTTTTTGTGCTTGCTAATGGCATTACATCTCTTTGTTATGCCTCACTGGTGCAGACAGCAGTCCCTCAGTAATTAAGTACAAATGCTAGAGAGAGAAAGAGAGCGAGCAGGGGAGAGAAAGAGAATGAGGCAGGCTCAGCTGGTTCCCTGAACATGAAAACAGGTCTAATTAACAGCGTTGACTTCACACATGAGATTGACTCAAAGGGGAGTGACTAGCAGGCAATTACTCATACAGCAGAATATCATTTATAGACAATTCATTTAGAAACTTGTGCCAATTTATTTCTTTTAAGGGCCAAGCTGATTCTATACAAAGCAAAGTTTAAATGTCTTACATTTAATTAAAAACAAGTCCAGGTATAATAATATTTTCATTTAGATTAGTGATATTTCTTCTCACCACATGTCGAGATCAGGATCTGGACGTGATTAGCTCTCAAATCATTGATTCATTTCTGCAGTAATGTTCTGTTTAGAGTGCAGATTATGTCAAATTTTATAAAATTAAACACATTTTATGAATGGACACACAAGAGTAGATTGGTAAAAAGAGGAGCCATCACTGTCCCTCCTTTTATACATGTGCCTGATGCTGTTAGGACAAAGGATCACATCTATTTCACCTGAAATATAGGCCAATCCTCAAGCCCTTATTTTGGCTTTGTATGAAGTTGTTCCAATTTCACAATGGGGAAGTTACCTAGTATGTGGAGAGTGCTTTGTCATCAGGTTTGTCTGACAAGAGATGGAGGGGGGAAAAAAACTCCACCGTCCCTTTCCTCTGCTTCTTTTCTTTTCACAGTGAGGCGTGATAAATGGCTAGTCAGCGTCCCACAAGAGAATAATATAACTCCAGCCTTTGCTGTCTATCCATGCCTCCTGTTTCTCCCTCTTTTTCCTTTTTTTTTTTCTTACTTACCGTCTCTTTCAGACACTCCCCGCGTACACACCTCCCACCTTTTCCCACCCGTCTTAACCCTATCTCTCTCTTATGTCTGGAACACTCTCCTCTATCTCTCATACCTTCCCTTTCCTCTCTCTCTTTTTCTCTCTCTCTCCATCATCTCTCCTCACCCTGCGCTGCCCCACACGCACCCTCCTTCCCCCACAGAATAGAGGGAGAAGCCAACATTATTCTAGCAGAGGAGCAGGTGAGGGTTAAAAGGCGACCGCAGCCTAGTCTTCCAGGAATTAAAGGGAAAGAGCTCGGGGAAGCAGGGGATAAAGACGGGGCCTGTTTAAAATTCTGACACCTCTCTGCTATAAAGTAGGATTTCTGAGCCACTTGGGGCACAGGGAGGAGGAAAAGAGACTTAAGCAGATGCGGAGGGTAAATGCAGGGCTTTGTTATTTCTGACAAGCCCACAGAATGGAAATGTCATTAACTGACTGTAAATATTCAAACTCCATCTCTCTCTCTCTCACTCGCTCTCCTTCTCCCTCTGATGGAGGTTTTTACATCGTTGTTTTGTCTTTAGGCATATGCATAGATGAGCCGCGTTGTGCGCGGAGAGGAAATTCTCCGCGACTTATATCAATAATTCAGGCCTATAGGTAGAAAAAAAAAAAAAAAACGTATGTTAAATCTCCCCACGAAGAATTATTCATTTCCATGCATATTGCAAGTTTGAGCCTTTTAGAATTACAAAACTTTGAGATGAGAACAATGTCTGTGAAAATGGTAGATTTTATGTAAGTAGGCTGCTGCTTTGCATTATGCTGAAACTGTTTCACATGGATTTCATGCAGGCCCCTTTAACTTGAAGACTAGGAAAGAGTTAAACTTTTTTTTTTTTACTCCCTGAATTTATAGTGTGCCCTTTTATTGACTATATTTCACTGTGCTTTTTTCTCTGTTGACTAACAGCAGCAGACACAAGTAGATGTAAAACCCTTCCTGTAGCCACAAGGCTTTATTTATAGAAGAAAAACAATTTGGGGACTTCAGAATCTTATGTAGGAATACGTTTTTTGCTTATCTAACCTTTTCGGGATCATTTACTTCAACAGAAAAACTAAATATCCAAAGATAGAAGGAAAGAATGGTCGCCTCGTGGGGAGTTAAATCAGTGAGACTCAGACAAAGTAGGCACAAAAAGGGACAACCCGGGCAGATGACAACATTTTCAGGCAACATCTTCAAGGACAAATGGAATAGTGCTGGCAGCCACTGAGCACCTTCGGGCAAGCCAGCAGAATCACTTTCTACCACCAACAACATATATTTGTCATTTAGCCCCTGGCAATTCAGTTCCCCGGAGACATTTGGAATGCCTCATCAAATGATGCCGATGTTCCCATTCACTGGTTTTGTGTTGTGTGCCCAAAAGCTGCGAGGCACATTCATCTTTGGAATAACCCAATCCCTTTCTTTCTTCCGCCCCTTGTGGGTATGTTGAGAGGCCTGCTGATGTGGGTTATTTGTCCCCTCATGCTGAACACATGGAGTAAGTATGTTTAGGTTGTTGCAGTATCCATCTCAGTGTTGCGCACTAAGTTTTTTTTTTTTTTTTTTTTTTTTTAAGATTTTACAGAACACTGCAACCATAGACTTTATATTGCTGCATCAAATGCAATACCAAGATGGTAGAAAGGAATAAAGGTGAAAAGAAGATGCTACCACTCAGAAAACAAGGTTTTAAAACAATTCTCTACTTATAACAGACAGACACACAATTGTAATGGAATTGTAATAGAAGCCCTCATTATCCATCTGTTTAAAGTCGGATATCCGTTCTACACTCTGCAGATCTGTGCGGGCTGCTCGTTATGAAGAATGGAAAGGTACTGAACATCAATAGCATGCATGACTTCTTTTATGAGCCTTGCACACAGTTAAATTGGTGACATTTGGCCTTTAATGGGCTGGCTGAAAACTCATATCTCTTCTAACTACTGAATGAGGACTTCTAATGAACACCCAACCTGCTTAGAGAGTTAGTGGCCAGTACTCACTGAACTGAGAAACCCGGAAAGGCAATTATCAGAGGTTCCCAAACAGTGCTGATTGCGGATTGCTGCCTCGAGCTACGTTTTTAACCTTGGTTTTTTTAGAACCACAGGTTTTACAACAGCGGCGGTTTGCATCACCAAACAGGAGATATCGCTCTCTTTCCGTCGTAAACCGGAAGTAAACGGGATAGCTTGCGCGTGCACGTGGTGAATACCAATTCGGCCGCATCAGGCAGGCAGTTTCGAGTCCTTAATCACATCCTAAGAAACCGAACCTCTTGATCAGCTCGTTCGTGATGATCCGAAAGGGCCACATAGCAACCAACCCACTGACCCGGCCGGCTGTAAACTTGCTGAGGGGGAACATATACCACATATTTTATACTTCAGCATCACTTTTCATGCCTTCGTTTTTATCACGGGACCGCGCTATTGATCTACGAGCGAGGTGATTGGACGTTGCGATTAATAACCTCAGATGAAAGAAGTATTCCTCCGAGGTCCATTCCCTGAAATGCCACTAGATTACCTTCCACCTTCCACCGGAGCTTTATCATCAGCGTGAGTGATACAGGGGGCAGGAGGAGCGAACAAATGACGGCCCCAGAGTCACAGGAGACCTGTGCAGGTGTAGAGGTAAGGTAATTTTTGTAAAGAGCAGGGTCTCCATCTCTCTCTTTCTGTCATTTAGTCATTCTCTCGTTCGCCTTCTTCCTCCTCTCACTGTCCTGCATCCTCACTCCCCTCTCTTTATTCACCCCTCCCATTTCTCCAACTCAAGTCCTCAATTATTTTCAGACTGCCAGGCAAGGCACTGCAGGGGCACAGGGGACCATTTGGACTTAGTACATTAAAGAATTCATGATTTGAAACCACCACAGCCCACCCTGACGACTCTATGATATGACTTTTCAGCGCCTGAAGCTCCTTCCTTCTTTCCCCTTTTTTCCACCAGACTGGCTTTCATTCCCCCTGACGACTGACATTGATCTATCCTTGAGTCTTTTAGCTCCAGGACTTCCATACCTTAAACTTCTGACTCCTGACCATTAAAAGAAACAGAGCAGCCGATATTTATGAATCTGTCCGTAATGATTTCCTTGTCCGTTTCTTGTGTTGCCATCTGTAAACTGGCCTGTTGGTATCAGGCGCATATAGCGACAGACATGACAGCAGACTGCTGGAAAAGAGATGAAATGTCTCAGTGTAACACATGAAATCAATCTATAAAGAAAGTGGGGGGTGTTGCTAAAGAGGAAACAAGGCCACAACAAGAAGTCGGTTTGGACTTTATAGAATCTAGTTAGCTTGCAAAATTATTTTAAAGATAGTGATTTTTTTATGAGAACAAATGTTTGAATAGCCTAATATATTGTTTCAATGAGCTTTGCAGACTCAAACAGCAGTCGATCCCTAAAGCAAGCTTTCTGAAAAGATGAGTAAAAATCACATAAAAAAAGAACTCACCACTTCAGAAAAAAAAGGGACAAAAAATGGGTTCCTTATTAGACAACCAGAATTGCAATGAGAACCACCAAAATGACTTGATATAATGAAAACCAACAAAATAAAGCAGAACTTGCAAAATGATGGTTGATTACTGCCTCCAAAAGGAAAGGCACTTTGGAATCTGACAGTCTTTCGAAATCAATAAAAGAGTAAGTGCCACGCGATATGCCGAGACACCACATCCTTTCCCGGCTGCACCTGTTTCCTCTTCACAGGAGAGGATGACATCACCGGTTTCCTGCATCACAAGCACAGAGAGAGAGAGTTTCCTTTCATGGGAGAATGAAGACACTGCAGACATATACTTTTACTCCTCCACACTGGCTTCATTCATAAATTTCAGCCACAATCAGCCACGAGGGCAAGTATTAAAAAAAAAAACAAAAAAAAACACAACACTCCCAAAAAGACCAAAGCAAAACAACAAAAAAAAACTAACCATTTATGTTTGTAATTTAATTTTATCCTATAAAAAGCAAAGAAAATGATAACAGATGCACCCTAATGTATGTCTTCAGCTCTGCAAATGACATTTTCAATTGTTGACTTATTGCTCTCTTACAGCAATAAATAGAAGTTTGACATGAAGAATTATACTCACAAGTTCAGAATGTAAGGGTTGTCTTGAAACATAAAATGTGTTTTTTTTCCATATTTATCTAATTGCCTGGGCATTACAACATGTTTTCATGATCATAGAGCCAACAACACATAAATGCCAAAACAGTAAAAACCATTTCAGGCAGTCATTCATTCAGCCTCCACCTTTTCATTAAAGCCCTACTGTGCATCTAGTCTTGACTCCCTTTTATTTTTTTCTAAGGCATTTTACATTTCAGTAAGGTGCTTGCTGTTTGCAATATAATGGGAACATACTGCCATCTTCTGGCCCTGAAGAGTACTTTCTTTTTTCATGGATAGAGAAATTGGCCTGCATCTGAGACATCTGGTTGCAAGCACATAATGTTGCTCCATCCCCGGAGACTCAGTCTTTCCTTTGCCCTTCTATTGTCCAACCTGGTGTTTCTATTTACTTGTGCGATTGTCTGGAACAGTGAGAGAGAGAAATAGAGGGACGGATCGAGAGAAAGAGAGCGTCCCTGCATTACCATGCTGTAGTCAAGATACTTGAATGCCCTAATGTGTTTCCAGGATGCAGGGGTATTCTTCCACTCCTTTGCCTACAACAACCCGACGCAAAACAAGCCCTCCTCACTGCGGGCAGCGTGCTACTCTCAGTGTGAGTTCCCTAATGGCCATAATGGAGGACAAGACCATTTATTATTACTGGGGGGGGTGAGGTATGTATACGGCTACAATTAAGGAGAAAAACATCCTGGTGCTTGTAAAGGGCAGTAATGTGACTCTGGGAGTGATGGATGCTGGGGAAATGAGTCTCGCAGGCCAATGGGAGTATCTTATTATCTGAGGCTGGTGGGGGATCCGTCATTGAGGTAAATTAGAGGAGGGAGAGAGAAGGAGTGAGGGTGTGAGGAGGAAAGGGTGGAGATGGAGTGAGATAGGTGAAAAGACGAAAGATGGGAATCTTAAAATTGGAGAGAAGGAAGATGAGAAGAGGGAAGTGGCGAGATACTTGGACAAGACACCTTGTCAGTTTAGGAAGCAAATCCGGACACTTCTTTTTAAGCGTACTTGTGAAATATCAGTTAAATATCATTGTAAATCAACTTAAAAAAATAAGTTTTACCCCAAACAATGTGTCATTAATGCACTGCTTTCCATATTGCATTTACCTTACTCCACTGAGAATTACATCATGGGGTGAAATTACTGTAGATCATTTCAGGCTGCCAACAATGACTTCCCTTTGTTGCCATGGAAGTTGCCATGTTCATGTGTGCATGTGACGGTGAGTTAGAGGGCTTTTTATTTATTTACATACATGCCCATGTATATATTTGTGTCACCGCACAAGCTATCCAGCTGAATTATTAAATTTTTACAGTGGTTATTGTGTGTGTGCATGTACACAGGTGTGTGTAAGTAGATGGTGTGCCGCTTTGTTGTTGTAATCATAGTTGTATACATGCATATTTTATTCCGTAGCTATCTGATGAAATTATTGTATCGTAGCAGGATCCGCAGTCATTAATGTGCCTGGAAACACATCCTTGTATGCATGCACATAACAGGCCTGTATACCCCTTTTTTAATAAGTAGCTATCTATTTGAATTACCGCATCCAGCAGCATCTATAGTCACTATTCTACCCTCGGGACTCAGCCAGACAGACAGCATGGGTGGTCAGTGGCAAGCAAATCTCAATTACAGTGACAGGTGACAGTGAACTGAATAAATTATCATTATGCCTAAGGAGTACAGCCAAATGTACCACTGTCTGTTTGTATGCATGTCTATGTATCGCTTTATGTGCATGTGCTGATACACGTGTGTCCCCTTTTTGGGATGAACAGCCATACAGTATGCATGAATTCATTCTGCAGGGCAGCAAATGCCAATGAACTGCCTAATAGCGCCATTAGGCTCTGACAAATGAGAACACTAACTTACTCCAAAATGGAGATTCATAGGTTTCAGTGCGGTTGCTTTCTTAACCATCACTCCTGGGTCAATCTTATGATTATGTATGGCTGTGACATTTTGAACCGCAATTGATTCAAATGGGGCATTCGTGTCCATGGATCACTGTTATTCAGATTGTACAAGAGGTGAAATTGTGGAATGTAATGTGGGCCGATTTCATTATCCCCGGTGATTGGTAATGTCCAGCTCTGATACAGAACAAAGACTGTTCAGAGCAGGCAATCAGGGAAAGTTAACTCCATGCTGATTTAGATTTCAAATACCAATGTTTTATTAAGCCATGATGGAGGTGATCAAATTGAAAGAAAAAAAATGATTAAGGGCCCAAAAAAAGATGAAAATGGATCATCCTTTTTTCATATGTTTTGGAACAGAGCTATTACAATGCTACATGATAGAGGATACATTGTTATTATTGTCTAAATGTTTAATAATGTGTTATTTCATTGCAAATCGTTTAATTTTCATAAAAAAATATAATTGTAGAATACCAAAACAAAGTAGTAAATACTATATATAACATACAGCATTAAAACAATCCAAAAAAAAAGGCAACCCTCATGTTACACATGCATGAAAACTAGGGTATTAGGAAATATCCCATTTAAACCATACTGATATGGTGCGCAGACACCATGCAACAATTTTTCCATATCATCCTTATCTGGATAATCCAAAATTCCCAAAATTGGAAATAAAATGTCACGGTTCTCTATCACATGTACATACCCGTGACATTTCTTGAGCACAGAGTATGAACTTTGTTTATCCCTGTGTCTGTGTGTTGTGCATGTGTCTATGGATGTCTTTAAATGTATTTAATCTTGTGTGTTTGTCATATTCATGCTTTTGGGCCTGTGTTTTATGTGTATATACACATATTGTGTGTGTGCCAGATGTCCTTGATTTGCAGTGTCAGTAGTGTGTTGACAGACAGACCAGTTAAATGCACAAATAGATAATCCCCCCCCCCCCCCCCCCCCCCCTAACTGTGGATGCAATAGGATATGGAATTTATTGTCATACAAATGTGCTTTCATTAATATCATCATCTGCCAAAAGCAGGGAGGGAGAGCATGAATGTAAGTATGAAGAGAGAAAGACAGAGACTAAGACAATTAGTCATGAAACAAGACAGAATGAGCACGGGTGCGAATAAAAACCCCATTCAGTAATACAGGAAGAAAGAATGACAAAGAGAGACGGCAGGAGCAGGAGACAGATAGAGGCAGATGGGGACAGTAAGTCAAAGTTAAGTAACCATCGTCTGCTTCTTTATCTCACCCAGATATGCTAATCCAGTGAGCCTCTGCTGATATGAGTTTAACAGCCTGGATGGTGTGTGTGTGTGTGTGTGTGTGTGTGTGTGTGTGTGTGTGTGTGTGTGTGTGTGTGTGTGTGTGTGTGTGTGTGTGTGTGTGTGTGTGTGTGTGAGAATGAGAAAAAAAGACCCAGTTTTCCGTTTTCATCATGCTTCCAGTTATACCAGCTCTGCTTACCCAGTACCAAATGACACAGTTATAATCTCATTGGAATGGAGAAGTGAGTATAAATTACCTCTAAGGCACTTAACAAAACACAACTGTGTATGTGTGTGTTAAGGCAAAGGATAAACAAAAGCACAGTATGTGTGGTGATGGAACATGTGTGTGTGAGGAAGAGTATAAAAGTGTGTTCACTGTACTATATAGTGTAAATGATTAATGCAGTCTTGCATGTGAATATTCACATTGAATAATCCGATACAAGGTGACATATTGGTGTATATTAAATTTAACACTAAAGGGCAAGGTCATCTTAATCAATTTTTTTTTTTTGTATTTTAGATGTGTTTAAGAGAAAGCTGTTGTTTCATCAACACTAACATATTTGGATTAGCTTTTTCCCCACAGGGGCTACAGGTGCAAAGCCTTACTGAGGTCAGCACTCAATGCATTGGTGGATTAAAATGCAAAATGATACAGGCCTACAGTATAGGGATCAATTTTACTATTCTTACTAACATGAAGTATTATCCATTTCATCTCAGTGTTCACATCTCTTTTTTCAGATCACATCATCTCTATCCTAAGGTCTAGAGAGTTCTTTGGACAGCTGGATGAGCAGTAAAGGCCAAGTAAAACGATGAGTAAAATCAACAGTTCCAATATGAAGTTGTCCTTACAGCCCTTATAGTCAAGTTGTCTGTCAATAACCAACATAGTGACAGATTTTCATATATACATTCATATTATTTTTGTCATAGGCAAACAAAGCTCAGGTTCATATTCTATGCCTATGATCCACAACAACCACAGACCTCTGCTGAAAATGTATTTGGGAAGACTCATTCCTACTACTATATAGTGAATATAAACATGATTTCAAAGAGATGGGGTGGCTTTAGAGAATGGGATGTGGGCTCAGTGAAAACTTGATGGATTTATCCTCCTGGGATCATAAATGCTCTCAGAAAATTAGCAATTAGAATTAAAGAAGAACGATCACAAACAGAAGTATATTCAATTTGGATACTATTTAACAGCATTGTTTTGACTTTGAACACAGATTTTCTCCTGTGAAAGTATAGATTTCCAATAAAAACATGAAGACTATCGACTGTCAGCCTGAAAGGCAGATATCTGCACTGACGAAACAATAACAGAACCTTTAAAGCCTTCAAAGTGCAGCTGAATTTCAAAACAGTGTAGAGGGCAATATAATATAAATGATAATTAACAAAGATAAATATTCCATGTTCAAATGCCAGTTGAATTTCAAAAAGGTAATAATAGTCCTGCACATATGAATCAAGAAAGATTCTGATTCACACATCACATATTCCCTCACCAAAATGTAGCCTAACTTTGGAGCATTATTTATTTAAACTATCATTACACAAAAGGTACCAATGGATGCCTTAAGTCATCCAGTTTCATATGATATCAGTCACTCTAGCTTTAAAATTGAGCGCTCTACACCTTTGAAAAAGAAATACATTCATTTTGTTATTTTTTACATCTTAATAATAATTTAAATTTATATTAATTATATATATATATAATTTGCAAGAGAAAAACTCAGCTAAAGCACTAACAATTATTTTTATCTCTAGTAAAACACAATGTTACTGTTACAGTATCAAAATGTATCATCCATATCCACATCATCATTAGAAAGTAGTTTAATATAATATCAGTAGTAGGGCTGCAACTAAACACTATTTGGATATTTATTTAAATTTGAGCTCTTTATGCGATTATTTAATTAGGTCCTTTACAATCTCCTATTTAAACATCTTATAGAATTTATTCTCTATGATCTGTAATGATCCTCAGTGTGATTTCTATGATTTTATGTGCAAATAATTGATCTTTGAACTCTTATCTTATTAATCATTGAACTTTGTTATTATTTGTTATTTTAGCTTATTTGAAGTTGTTTTTTTCTGATTTAGTTCAGTGTGGTCTCTTTTACGTTTTAAATAAAGTATTTGTATCTGTAGTAAAACACAATGTTATAAGTTATTATAGCTTTATTTGCTCTGTCAGTATTAAATTCTGACACTTCTG
The DNA here is from genome assembly GCA_030544235.1 of Lepturacanthus savala. NCBI lineage: Eukaryota > Metazoa > Chordata > Actinopteri > Scombriformes > Trichiuridae > Lepturacanthus > Lepturacanthus savala. The sequence continues at coordinate 6,141,581 of CM060467.1, forward strand.
TAGCCACTTCACATGTAGATATTTTTTGATACCAGGTTTAAGTACATAACCTTTGTGGTTGTAGAGATATTCCATATTTATTATCATTTATAACAGGAAAACTGATAAATATGCCTGATGCTTAAGTGATTAAATATGTAATAAACACTTTTTTAGAATTCTAAGCCAGTGGTGACATAGTTCAGTTCAGCCATCATGAAATTGAAACTTATAGATTTGGTAGAGTGTCTGTGACACACAGTTCCAGCAGCAACAGATCTTCTTCTCGGTTCATCCTGTAAGGAAACTCTTTAACTCTCTTGCTGGTAAAACCTTTTTTTTTTGTCATGTTACATTGAAACATTAACCAGAGATCCACTGAGCGCAGCTCTGACTGCAGCCGCAGTTATCCTCATTCAGCGCCGTTGGCGCCCGCTGCTCGACCACGGATGGATCAGGCGTGTTCAGAAACATCTGCTGCTGCTGTTTGCTCCTGAAGCTCAAATGGTCTTCGTGTTAAAATAAATTGAGTTAAACTCTGAGGGAAAAGCCCTTCACCTTTTTCTCCTCCCTAAGCACTCCTACATACCTCGCTCATTTTAAAATTACACATAATATTTGGAAAAAAAATTGCCTGAAAGGATTCTATACGTCAGAGTTCCGTGTGACAACCCATAGAGATAGAATTTCGTACCACATGGCCTTGAGATTATCTTTCACTCTTGTGACGAATCAGTTGTATATGCATCTCAGTATCTCTGAGACTTGACCTACTAACACATTTAGATTCAAATCGAACCACTAGTTTCCACGAAAGGAACATGTCTAGGCTGTGAAAAAGTGTCAGCTCTGTGTTCACTTTTGTGTAGTGTCACCTATCAGTGGCTACCACATTTCAATGACTTTCAATGGACTCCAACCACCGCATCTGCATATATAATAAAGAATGAACTATGTATATATGCCCACATATGCTGTGAAATCCATGAAACATCTGCATTGATCGAGTCCTCCGTATGTTCACTGACATGCACACAGACACACACATAGTCCTTTGCTGGTAAAATGACTATTTCAGGCCCCGATGGCTAAAGTGAATAAAGCCCCATTAACTCTATCTCTCTCCCTTTCTCTCAACATCTCTCCATTCGTTCTCTCCCCCTTCTACGTTTATACCCTTTCTCGGCTCTTTCTTTTCCCCCTCTCCCTCTTCTCTTCCTTGCCCCCGCCTTCTATCCATCTAACTCTCCTTCTCAGCCCTCTCTCTAATATCTCCCCTGCAGCCATTTTTTGGGACTCTACAGGGAGGGGAAGCAATCTTAGATTTATTTTACCTCCAATTTCCAATTTGAGAGGCCCCCGCTGCTGGAGGCGAATCTTCAGAATGCCTGATGTGAGTTGTCCTGTTAAATTAAAGTCTGTAAAAAAAAAAAAAGGCAAATATTTCAATGGCACCCCGTGTTTCTAAATAGAGTAACAAGGCCAGAACAGCATCCATGCTCCATGTACACAAAGTAGTGTTCATCACTTACCGCCATAGTTTCTAGGGATACAATTCAGGGCCAGCGAGTTCCCATATGACACAAGTTAAAGCAGCTCAAACCCAAGGTGAGCCTGAAATGGGCCCAGAGCTAAAAAAGTCATGAAAAACCCTGACTGGAATTGCAACCATAACCGAAGGACTCTCGTGTGACGAGTAAACCCCGCAAAGAATTGGGAATGTTAGGACAGACTATGAGATTTGTAGCTGACTCTTTCTGTGATGTTAGATTGTAAAATGCCTCTTTTTTTGGTCTTTTTTTATGTGTCTGGAACATAACCTGTATATCTTCTGTCACCACCAAAAAAAACTCAAGACATTCAACTGTTACAGTGGGTAGCATTCATGATACAATGAAAGCTCTCTTGGTCTTTTGTGTCACTGCTGATGTGACCTCCTGCAAAATAAAAACCCCCCGCATCTATCCCCGAAATGAAACTCCATTACCGGTGAAAGAATAGTCTGCCTTGTAGTCTCCATATGTCCGTTCTCAAATCCTCACACAAAAGAATCACACACTTTCCTTTTTTGCTCTTGATCTTGCAGAAACACAAACTGTCCCCCCCACCCACTACTCTCAAAAACACAGTCTCTACTCCACTCCACTCAGTCCCATATACACGCTGTACGCTTGCATTCACACTAGCACAGCCCTCTATTCCCAGTATAAAGCCTGGAGACAGGTGTTGGATTAGCTTTCTGGAAGAAAAGAGCTCAGCTCCTTTGATAGGAGTTGAGCTGGCCTGGAGAGCAGGGGAGGCAGGTGCAATACGAGAAGAGAGGAGGGGAAAAGAGGCGTGTGTGTGCGTGCATGGGTGTGTGTGTGTGTCAGAGGATGCAGCCCAGTCATCCCGTCTATTGAGAGGAAAAAGAGGGGCTCTTGGCAGCACTGGCTTCTGTAATTGGAGAGCCTGGCGCGGTCAGAAGTGAAGCGCGGTTGGCTGTTGCCACGTGGTGACAGTTGCTTGCCAGCCGGCATGTCTGTCCACATGTAAACACGCACTTTAACGTGCACGGATGTGCATAAATACATAATCAAACACACGTTTGAAACTTTCGAGTTTTCCACTCCTCAACCCAACAACTTCACCGGATCCTCAACTGTGAATCTCAATGGTCTATTTTTAAAGCAAAAAATGTTAAAGCAGGAACTTGTTTCTGGATTTCAACATCACAAGAAAGTAAATACTTACATTACAGACTCTCATACTATACAAAAACACACAAGCTGCCAGCCTGTAACCACGGAAACAGAGAGCGAGCAAAAAGGAGGCCTCTTCCAGATGCTTTTGTTCCTAAGGACATCCCTTGGAGATTGTCTGCCATATCACCATGGGACTCTCTCTCTCACACACGCACGCACATCCACACACACACACACACACAGAGAAAGGGAGAAAGAGAAAGACAGGGAGAGGCATGCACCTCTAATCCTCCAATTTGATGCTCTTTCATTTAAATGACCAATTACAGGGACATAGGGAGAAAGAGAAGGGATGAGTAGGGGGGTTGAGGAGGAGTGTAAACTGAGCAGCAGATGGAACTGCAGAATACAAAAAGAGCAGTAGATTCGAGAGCCGCGGTGTGTGTCGCGTTCAAATCCAGCTGATCCCAACTTTGCCCAACCGACTGTGCAGCAGGTGCAAGGCTGTATATACAGTTGTTGATCCACTTCATGTTCAGCTTGATTTTTTTTTTTGTACAAGAGTGTGGGAACTGTACGTGGAACTTTATTTAAATACTGTACGAGATGCTGATGTTACCAAGTGTGAACATGTATCCTCAAACTGCCTGTTTTCAAGATTATTCATGATTTGTTAAACTTACACTTTTTTTCCTAATTGCTCACGGTACAGTAAATGGCCTGTAAAACACAATAGAAAGGGGTGTATGTGTGTGTGTGTGTGTGTGTGTGTGTGTGTGTGTCTGGGGTGTGATCCAGGGTGATTAATTGCTGTTAAGTGTGTCCCTCATAAGTGATGTTGTGCCTGGAGAGCAAAGCAGAGACTATTACAGCTCAGACCCATACATCAACCCCTATAGACCGGTGACTGATGACCACTCAGCGCAAATGTTTGAAATGATACAATTAAAACATGGGGGTAGCTGAGCATCACTGTAGGAACACCCGGCTATAGCCTCAGTGTGTGTGTGTGTGTGTGTGGTGAGGGGGGGGGGGGGGGGGGGGGGGGTTAAAAAGTTTAAACAGATTGTACTTGCTATTATTTATGTATGTATGTGATAATGAATAATACCTGCGCACTGACAGGGATGTTTTACTTCCTTTCAGGCTTCCCATTAAAAGAAATTAGGAGGCCTTCCATTACATAAAATGTATTTCTTCGACACCCATACCTGTGTTAGTCCTTTATATGATTCATGTCACCTTTTTTATTTTACATAGGTTTCCTAAATCTGGTTATTTCATTGTGTTTTCCACTTGAGCTCCAAACAATCTATACTAATAAAAAAAAAAAAAACACCTTGGCAATTTTAGAGCACACATACTATAGTTTAATTTGTATTGGAAACACACATGCTGTCTAATGCTGTTATACATTAATAAAAAACATTGTAAAATCACATTACTTTAAAATATTGACATGACTTATCTGTCTAGAAATATGCAACTGTGGCTTTATGATTTGTAACCTGATTCCCTGCGTCCCCCCTGAAGCTTCTCAGTTTGTTAATAAATGATTTAAGGAAACATAAGCACCGTGTTCTCATAACTAGATTTGGTGAAGGCCAAGTTAAACAGATAGCCTATGGTCACAGCCTTATTATATGGGTATCATTAGTGATGGGAGAGGATATAGCATGCTAGGATTACAATGCAATTTGCATAACAGTTATCTGTTTTTTTTTTCTTGTAATTTAGAAGAGGATCGGACTCATTTACTTAAAAAGACTGAATTAATTATTGTGAAATTATAGCAGTGGTGCCAGATTCTTAAAGTATCACTGGAAAATGCCAGATAATTGTGTTCTCTGGTGTGATGCTTCCATTATTCTAACACAGGGCACATGACAAAGATAAAGATTAATACAGCGGTTAATTTGACCAATGCCGACCTCTTTTATCAAATTTTTTCCTAGAGGTTTTATTCAGATACTGAATGTACAGTACAGATACTTGTTGGGACTGTACAAATGTTTCCACAGTTTAATGTCTGCACAGCTATAACTTTGACAGCTTTGACCCACGGAGAAAGATCACTTTCATTGGAGCGACACGTTTCTGCCCCCTCTAGTCAATGGTTTATGAAATACAGCATGGCCCAAGTGGAAAGTCCGAGCTTCCAGCTCTGGTATGGCAGGGTGACAGAGGAATCAATACGATGAAGAATGGGCAACACCACCAATGCTAGGGTTCCTGAGATGGATAGATTGGGTGTCCTTCCCTCACATCTATCATAAAATAAAAGAGAGGGCTAATGTGAGGCTAATGTGTGTCAAAATCATGCATGTTTGATTGGGAGTACACATTTTGATAAACATTTTTGGTTTTGATCAAGCCAATTCACAAAAAAACATTACTAAGTCACAGAGAAATCCAATCCAATCTAGTAAATACAAAGAATGAATAAACTTCCTTAAGGTGCCCAGTTTGTAACAGTATGACCTTCCTGCCTTTAATCTCAATATGATGTAAAAAGGAATGAATATAAAAAAAAACATGATAGAATTTTTTAAAAAGCCACTCCACAATCCCTGACCTGTAGGGCAAAAGCTTAAGTAGTTTCTAATTAAATGCACTTCTTGCACAGAATATTTTCTATACCATGATTTTTTATAAAAGCTGCACCAACATAAGGTACAATAAGTCATAATCAAACCTAAACATTGGGAAACATGGGATAACATAATTAAAATGGCTTGCTCCTAGGTTTAAACTAACATAGATAGGGACTTAGTTTAAACTAACTCACTATCTATGAAGCATATATCCACTGTTGATGCAGAACCTACGGTGACCAGTAGAGGTCAGCCTTGTTAGCAGGAAATTCTGCTGGAACTCTAGTGCTGGTCTTTATAATGGCACATAAACAGCAATTTATGTGCTGCTTTAGTTGCTTCAGTGATTTATCAGTTAATCACATTTATTGCAACATCACTGCCACCATAATACCGTGCCTACTGGATCCATTATCAGAGAACACATAATCAAATTTGTTGAATATTCTGTATCCTTATGGCACACAACCCACTCATTGCTCATTGTATTTTGGGTAATGCCTGCTTTTTATTTATTATTTTGTGGATGTTTTTTCCCCCCACTAAAATATGCATTTATGTTACTAGCAATCAGCTGGGCGTGCCTAAGAGTTGCAAACCTTTTTCAAGTAGATACCAATTTATGGATTGCAGACATGCATAACTAAATAAAACTTTTTTTTTCAAACAGAACTATAGATCAATCTGATTATGTCAAGAATATTTATTGTTCAAGGAATAATTCGTAAATGTGACAATCTATAAAGCACAAATCCTGCACAGACACATCTAAAGTCTAGCAAACACATGCATACCATTCTGTTCTTTTATAATTATTTGAAATAACCCAAAAGGTGGAAAAATATGATGCTTTCAATAGTATACACACATTATTTCATACCACAAGCTCCCCAAGTTATTTGAGTCTTTGCTCTGTTGTTAAATACAAGGGAATCAACAGCTAATCTATGATGCTTTCACACAGTGTTTACCAATTGATTGCTTCCATCCACATCTAAGGCGTATGACCACTAGGAATGAAAAAAATATATATATATTGTGGAGGGTTACTCGGCCATCGTAGCTGCTTTCTGAAGGAATTAACACACACCTTAAAGAAAAGCTGTCAGATACAATCATTTTACCAATGGGAGAAGTTTATTTTTTGGAACTTTTGGGAAACTGATTCTCTTCACAGAGCAATAGACATCTACCTGAGCTGCAGCATGATGCCACTGAGTTTGGCAGTTTGATTGGATGCTGTAACGCTAACTAGGGTTGTACAGAGCTTTTTTGTTGTTTTTTTTTGTCTTTTTTTTTCTGAAAAAAATATCACATTTGGCAGAAGTACCCTATAATAGAAGATGCGGTATGAGTGCACAGGATATAAATGTATTAATATTTTTGTTTATGATGGACTCTGAGATGGAGAATCTCAAGGGGAATGTTGATTGACTTTCAGCAGGTCAATAAAATGAAGGGAAGTGGTTTCAGTAAGTCATGAGTCACAGCTCTGACTGGAAACATAAGGAGGTAAAACACATCACACACTTAACTTGATGCACATAATGATCTGAAAGGCTTACACACTTGGCCTAAATAATACAAGACACTTAATGATTGATTGAATTAATACAGACACCATTTAACCTATATTATACTAAAACACAATGATGACAAATGGATTTCCTGTGCTCATAGTCTAGCAAAAGGACTACAGATAACAGATCATAGTCCATTGAAGCCTATGAGCATTTAAGTCATTTAAGACTGTCATTTTATACTTGAAAAAATGTAAATGTTTCTCATACAAATATTTGTTTCTAGTGATCTGATTGTAGACAACAAAAATGAAGTATCCAGGTACTTCCTGTCATAACTCCCAAGAAAATACAAACCTTCCAAGAATGAGGCCATTTTATTTAGATTATTATGATATTCAATAATGACATGTAGATATCTATTTTATCATTCAAGTCTCTCAAATAATCCCCCAAAAAAGAATTTTGTACCTAGGATAAATAGTTTTGTTTTTTTCTTTTTCTAAAATGGGCAAATGTGTGCAAGCTTCAACTGTAATAGCCATTAAAATGTTATTTTCTACAAAGAAATATGTACAGAAAAATAAGATACATAAAACGTGATTTTTAGTGACTCAACTGATATAATCATATGCATAAAATCTTTGAAAAAAATCTAGTCTTAAATGGGTTCCTTTAGGCATTTTGAAAATAATTCAATAAATGTGCCTGTTCAGTAGTAAAACTCATGTTTATTTTAAATACTAATGTCTTCCTCATCAGCTCTTGGCATGGCACTGTACTGAAGAGATGTCTCGTATCACAACGTCACAACAACCTGCTTTATGTAGGTCACAATGTCCTACCAGGCAGTCAGGTAGCACTGGCCTACATGGCGGTTAAGTCCTCTACTCCTGTTAGTGTCCTGCCAACCGGGCAAATAAGTCCAGTGTGACAGAAATATTAGCAGATAACTAAGAGAAAATAGATTTACCAAATTAACTAGATGCACGGTGCCTACTGTGGCAGAATTTCACCACTTAATGCATGAATGCCCCGAGTTCACTGAAGTGCTTCACTCTAACAGTGTTGCATGTGGGATTAATGCCTGAGCAGCCTGTGAGCCCAACACATCCACAGAGGTGCACGCAGTGTGTAAGTGTGGCATGCCATTAGTATAAATGTCCTATTGTTTCTTTGCTCTATGACTAATAATCTCTCCCGATGCCGCCACCCCGTCCCTCTTTTTTTTTTTCCTCTCTCTCTAATGAGCTGCGGTCTGTTATCAGTCATTACAGGAAGCCTGATTATCCGACTGGCATTCTGCACACGCTCGCAGAGAACTTCCTGAAGGTGACCTTTTCACGTCGCCATAGAAACCGCCTCTCTCCGCTCAGAGATGCTTGGTTAGTACACAGAGTGAGAGAGTAGGTGAGAGAGAGAGATAACAGAACATTTTCTTCCAAACAAAAGTGGATTTGTATGCTGCGATAGTGATGATAAATGCACATGTTATTGTTTGAGGTGGCAGTACAGATTATTTCGTCGACCAATAACACAAAGATTTTAACTGATCCAATATAAAACATAGGGACTTATACCTTCCATTTCTTATACATTATTGCATAATTGAACTTAAAAGTAGGACTATTAGCCATTAGCTGCTCTGGCCAGAAGGCACCACACTGTCACTATTGTTTGAGCTAATTTAAACACATGCCTTTAATATAAAGTATGCTTCTAGGACTACTGGACAATTTATATTTAAGTGTGACCAATGGTGCAATAATGGTGAAGAAATATTTCTCTAATCAGACCTGTCTTGAACATAAATTTAACTGTAAAGTGTCTTTTTCTCCTTTAAAAAAATATACGCCTCTACAGTCCTCTCTGTTTTCCACTCTAAGAATACACACATCTGAAATTGTTAGTCAAGTGACTGCTGTGAAAAATATTATTTGGGTGTTAAGAATACACCACAGAATTAATCAGGAAACAACAACACTGCTTTGAAAGATGGAAAAGACTCCTTGTGTCAAAGAGACTCACACTGATTTAACATAGTGTCAGTGATGTGCCATCAGGATTACACAGATTTATGCATAATGGCAGCATAGTTTAGATAAAAGGCAGGGGGTCCACAATCCTTCACATATTATCATGTGTCTGTGGCTCATAAACAGTAAAATAAATGCAGACCACTCTAGCAAATGAAAGTAAGATGATGCTGTTGTCTCTTATTACAACACAATGGTCTAAACTTACTCAAAGTCATATAAAGGCCAAAGCTGCCACTTATTATTCAGAATACATTATAGTTACCAACAGTAAATCCAATGCCACATTATGTATTATTTACAACCTTTTTCATTCAATTTGCAGTGTATAATAAACAGGTTTACAGAGCAAAGTAATCTTCATTTATATGATGCATAACAAACACCTGACAGCATGTAAAGCTACACAGTTTATGTATTCTTGATCAGCTCTCCTATAAAGTCTTAGCTGATATGTCTGACGTCCAATCCATGACCACAAACTGTCAATTACTGAGCCTTTGTCTAAGAAAAACTACATGAAACCGCCTCATCAAACCAGCTTGTTCTACAGAACAAAAGAATACAACAGGCTGCATTCAAAAGCCTCAGCACCGAGGACAGTTGGTTAATAACAGTTGTCAACATCATGAGTCCATACACTGAAAAATATGTTTTCTTATTTAATTTTATTATGTCAAGTGGGTGCACAAAATTAATTATCTCTAGATATATATTTGTTAAAACTGATTGTACTTATGTTTTCTTTATACTTGCAGAATACATATTTTGAGTAGTATTTACTTTAATTTTCCATTTTCCTATAAGAATGGAATTATTTATGCTTATTTTAGTATGCTAAAATGAATTATGTAGATTCAGTCAATGTAATAGTGTAACTCCTACATACATACATACATCCGTACACACTGTATTGTAATCCAATCTCATTAGTAGGCTATCTTAACCTTCAATTAATACAACATTCAGACAGTGAACCAAATGTTTTACTTGTCTGCTCATGCGCAGAAGATGCCAATTAAATCTTTTTTTTTTTTCAATTAGGTTCATTGGATTTAAATTGTCTTGTTTTAAGGAATTCAATAACATGTTCAAATATATTAACCCATTAAAGCCTATGAGCTTATAAATCTATTACTGTAATTTTATATATAAAATAACAAATCTAAAGGTTACTCATAAATTTTCTAATGGCATGATAGTAGAGGACTTAGACAAAGCTTTCTGTCACATGCCATCATCAACTTCCTCCTGAGAACATGGAGAAGACAAACCCTTCCAGAAAGAGTCATTTTATTTAGATTATTAGGATTTTCATATATATATATATATATATATATATATATATATATATATATATATATATATATATATATATATATATACTTAATCATTCAAGTCTGTAGAATAATCCCCCCCAAAACAATTTTATACATGGGGTAAATAGATTTTTGTTTATGGGCAGATTTGTGCAAGCAGCAACTATAATAGTCATTAAACACTATTTTCTGCACAGAAAAGACAAAAAAGGGGAAGAAATAGATGCATATCATGTTTGTTAGTGACTCAACTGATAAAATCATATGCATAAAATCTTGGGAAAAATGGGCTTAAATGGTTAAGTATGAAATGACAGTCATAGATTGTGTGGCTCTTGGGCTTAAATGGTTAAATAAGCCAGATAAAAACATGTAACTATTACAAGGGGTCAGATTTTTCAGTGTAGTGGTGGAATAGAATAAGGATCCAGGATGGCATTCAGACAGCACATATCATACTGTTGATAACCAGACTTACACCGATTTCTCCATGTTCATACAAGACTAACTTATGTATTCCATATGCATGAAGGGATTCTCACAACTCGCAGACAGCTTCTGCACAGACTCCAACCACAACAGGTAACAGCTTACTAAAGCCTCGGCGGGCTGCAGCAACTTCCGCTGGTTTCACTCACCTGTTGTTGTCGCAGAGCAGCCTGGACTTTAATTTAGTTTCATCCATTTGTGTTGTCCACCGCCCTCCACCCTCCTCTCCTTTAAACACCGCGTCTTAGTTTGCTCGCTTACTTGACTTTCTTTTAATAAATTAAGCGTAATTATCCCTTCGTCTTCATCCTCATCTTCATCAGCCGAGTTGCAGTGAAATGTAAAAGGAGCACGTGATGCTATTAAAACCTGTCTTACCTCCTCCTCTTTGATTTTAAGTGCAGTTGACCTGTACCTGCTCTTCCATGTTACGTCCAAAAACGCTTCACCTGGACGTTAACCTGATGCGTTCACGGACACACAGGAGCTTCAGTAGATTTTAAAACTCCCGGCAGACAAATGCATTCAGAGTGGAGGGGGCCGGTAGGGGGTAGTAAAGGTGAGGAATCAACCGCAGGAGTCTGGTTCTGACTTTCTATTCTGCTCATCTAGCAGCTTTGGAGTAACAAATGTATTACAAATAATTTCTGTCTCTAAAACGCCACTGTAGATTAATAAATGTTGATCAGTGTTGTCTGAAGGTGAAAGCAGGGGTGTCTTATTTTAGAGGAAATAGCATTACTTTTTATTTAACATGAATAGAAAGTGCAAAGCCAGGTACAAAATAAGACAACATATCCATAAAGATAATGTAAAAAAAAAAAAATTAAGTGGTGATGACGTGTATTATACATTATAGTGGAGTTAGTATCATTATTTTGATGTAAAATGTTTCTTTTGTACAGACATTTTGAATATCTGAAAAATACCAGAGTTCACAATATACCACTTTTCCATTATCAAACTAATCAAATCTCACTGTGCAAAGTTACAAAACATAATTACAGCTCATTCTACTTCCATAATTACACCTTTTATCTAAATCCTAATGGTTAAATCTTAAGAAGGAATCCACTTTGTGAATGGGCTCTAAGATGGGAGCACATGTCTCCTGTGTATAGAGCACATGAGGACCTGGTTGTGAAGTTATGAAGGTCAGACAGCTAAAAAAAGGAAATGTTCCTGTCATTTAAAGGTACTGGCTCTGAATGAAAGTGTCATGAAGACACCTTTCTCTTTCTCATTATTTATTGAATGGGGATTTCGTACTTGACTGGTGATGCTGCTCTTGTCGTTACAGTAGGGTCATGCAGCGCCAGCACCGAGGCCGTGACTAACACTTGCTACGACACTGATGTACGTCACTGACAACGCTAAAAATAGACTGTACCAGAATGTGACTGGAATTCACTGTAGGTCCTCCTTTATATTACGTCCCACTGAGCCGGGATTTATGTATAGTTTATTTGTAGCTACTAAATGCGTCATTTAAGGTTTGAAGATGAATTTGTGATGTAAATCAAGGAGGCCTAGTTAACACCTTAACATGAGAAGTTTTCAGGAGACCAATATGCCTTAAACTGGGACATATATAGACATTGGATGAAGGGCAACCAAAGATAATGCTACTTAATTCTGTATTTATTTCTAATAGGCCTATCTATCTATCTATCTATCTATCTATCTATCTATCTATCTATCTATCTATCTATCTATCTATCTATCTATCTATCTATCTATCTATCTATCTATCTATCTATCTATCTATCTGTTCATTCATTCATCCATTAATTCATTCATCGTGTTAATCTTGAATGGATGTCTTTCTGATCAGCCCGTGCTTCAAAGCATTGTGCCCGGTTATTTATATTCGTCATTGAATCATATAGTGTCATGGACGGGGGGCGCATGCGCAGTAGACGGCGTGCAACTCTGAATCATCGGGAGAAGAGAGAGAGAGAGAGAGAGAGAGAGAGGTGAGTGTAGAGTGATGGGACCCGGCTGAGGGAACAGCAGCGACTGATCCGTCTCCGGGCTGGTAATGACAGGTAAAATGCGACTTTAATGTTTTCCTGTAGAATATTCCTCGCGTTCCCAGCAGCTCACCTTATGCACGTCGCCTTCGTGAAATAATTGAAAAACCACGTTTCCTGCATGGATTCTCTCAGCGACATCATCTGTGCGAACGATATCATCTCCCGCACATCTGGAAGTCGCTTCCGTGTGTGTGTGTGTGTGCGTACGTGCGCGTGTGTGTGTGTGTTAAACTTTGTGTCGCCACCTTTACCCAATTACCAGTCGCCTAATTGTTAGTTTTCTAATTTTTGGGCGTTTCGGGCGTCGTTATCTAAGTCAAATGAAATCAAACTTCATTCATATTTTATTATAGGTATTTTTTTGCAAAGACTACACGTTTCTCAAGTGGTTTAGGACGTCCATTGCCTGGATTTACGCCAAAAAAAATGCCCTTTGACGCCAAGTCCGTCATTCTAAGTTGAATTGAAAAGCATGCTGTGTTGTCTATTTACGTCCCGCGCCGGGGGGTTGGGAGGACGGGATGGATGGATGATGAGGTCTGTTTCCAGACTGGCGTCACACATTACGTCTGTGTGTTTTCCTGCCGGGCTGAGGGCTGGACGGTAATAATAATGGCGTTCAGCACCACGGCCAGATCCCGGTTAAACGGTTCAGAGGCACGCTGTGTTTGTTTGACAGGGTTATAAAACCCGTTTCCTCTCGATTTTTGACGCACGTAGACTTTTTTTGTGGTTGATTTAAGATGTACGTACGTCGAGATGTGTCTTTTAGTAGTTTTACGCAGGTGGGTTGGTTTTTATTTTAGTTAGAGGCGGTTATACATGACGTAGATGAGGAAAAACGTCACAATAATAAGTCAGGGTACACCTGGTGAAGAAAGGAGATATGTTAGGTTATGTTTGTTAAAGAATTGCTTTAAATAAGTAACATAATTTTAACTTGAACTCCAGTTATTCCAGGGATAGCTGAAAATAACTTCCAGAAGTGTGTGTGTGTGTGTGTGTGTGTGTGTGTGTGTGTGTGTGTGTGTGTGTGTGTGTGTGTGTGTGTGGTTGCTTCTATTTCTTTATGCTCGGATGTTCCTGGGCCACATACGGTCAAGGGCACAAGGGACATTTTAAATGTGGCGATGATTTGGTTTTGTTTTAGAATGAGAAATGATGAAAAATATTGGAAACATCCCACAGCATTTAGAAAAGTCTTAAATATCACTGTTTTCCCACTTTAGGTTAGGGTTTAGGTGTGAACGATTCAGATGGTAGGAAATTAATGATAAACACTACTGTTCAAAAGTTTGGGGTCGCTTTGAAATGTCCTTATTTTTTAAAGTAAAGCACTGTTTTCAAAGAATATAACTTTAAACTAATCAGAAATACACACTATACACTGTGGTAAATGACTATCCTAGCTGCAGATGTCTTTTGGTGCAATATCTACATAGGTGTATAGAGGCCCAATTCCTGCAACTATCACTCCAATGTTCTAATGCTACAGTGTGTTTGCTCATTGTGTCAAATGGATGATTAGAAAACCCTTGTGCAATTATGTTAGCACAGCTGAAAACAGTTTAACCGGTTAGAAAAGCTATATCCTTTGACAAAAGCAAAATTTGAAGGAAAAAATAGTATTTTAAATATGAATCATTATTTCTGACCTTGTCAATGTCTAGTCTATTATCTATTGATTTTACAACTCATGGTGGTAAATAAAAGTGTGAATCTTCTTGGAATACATAAGATTTTCTAGGTGGCCCCAAACCTTTGAATGGTAATGTATATTTTATTTACATAATTGCATTTTTTTTTGTTATGTGACTAAATGGTAAATATTTAAACTTGCTTGAATATATGCAGATGTGTGTACAGGCCAGGGAGACTTTCACAGCATCTGGGAAGAGCCAGATGTTCACGAGAGTCTTCAGCAGGTGCAAATTAAGCGGTAATGTGATTAACTCGGGGTAGCAGGAGAACAGTGTGTCTTGTGTTAATGGAGCATTTCACTCATCATATCTGTATTATATAATCTGATTGTGACCCTGGCACATCCCATAGTACATCGTGTGAATCCAAATTTAGTCACTTACAGAAATGAGGCAGATAATATCATTTTCATTCCCTGCACAGTTTCGTTTTCACCTACACGCCTGTACGAGGAACTGCATTTCCAGCCACATCTCATGAGGACGACCATGAGATGAGGTGGAAAGCTCTGTAAATAGCATAAGTACGTAAACTTTTAGTTTAGTCAGGCTAATGTTTTGAAGGTCAAACATGAAATGAGATACTCAAACTGTGAGGGTGAAACACTGATGGCATTTGGGAATGGGAAAACCCACTATAGTATACTAGAGTTACTTTCACTTTGAGTTCATTTTTTCTTGTTGCAATAGTTACTTTTATAGCAACAAAATAAAGAAATATCATCTGATATAAATTAATGCATCATAGACTATTATGAGTATGTTAAGCTATATTTCTTCTTCTTTTGTTGGTCAAATAGGGGGGATAATATATTTTATGATTTACATTTTCCAGGAAAGCCTTCAAACATAATACACGTTCAAAATTAAAGTGTCACATAGCAAAAAAGTAGATATTGATAGTGTGACGTTTGTATGAAACACAGTATAAAGAATAAAGCACGGTAATTCTGTGGTTGTCAGCTCTATGTATTCAGCTACACAATAGTGAATGTAAAAAGGGCGGCAATGCAACATCTCATAGCTTATTTCTTAACAGCAAAGTGGGGGAATGCATCATTAATCTCTGTGTATTGACGTGCCCATGCCTTCAACATACTGTTATGTAACTTTCTGGCAGTGTGTGTGTGTAATGCTTCATGCTTGTGTGCATTGGTGTTTAAATATATGTGCTTCCGTACCATGCCTGTTTATGCATGGTTAGTCTGCAAACCGCATGGGTGGTTCCCCAATGCAAGTGTGCAGCCGTGTAGTCTTTCAGCCATGCATTCATTTTGCATGTACATGTGTGTGTTCTCAAGACAGAAGTGAAGGATGACTTCCTGCCCAGAGATTTGTGGGTCAGAGTACGGTGAGCAAGCCCAAGCCAGTGGAAACTGCCAGCAGTATGGAGTCCGCTCCTATCTACACCAGGTACAACACACACATACACACACTTGTTTATCTCACATCTGTCAAATACCTACACTATGGGGAGCACCTTTTCTAAATGAGATAGACATTAGTTTCAACATGAAGATAGACACACACACACACGTCATGTCACAGCTGATTATTTGTGAAAGATCTCTTTTGTGTTTCATTTTCCATGTCTGAACTTGTTCTCTTACCTTTATCCTTTTATCCAGTTTTATGAGGAGTGCACAGCTTCTATCTGGGAACGTGACGAAGATTTTCAGATTCAGAGATCGCCTAGCAGGTGGAGCTCTTTACTCTGGAAGGTGAGGTCAGGTTAACCTTCCGCTTGCTCCCACACTCCATCTCACCTGCTGCTGTTTTGGATAATCACACTACAAGTGCAAGTGCAAAACAAGCCTACAAACATTTCCCTTTTTTTTAATCTCCAGGTCTGTCTCGCGTTTGGCACCCTGATTCTGTTTGCAGGCCTCATTGTCGTCATGGTGGGTTACGCTACTCCAGCCAGGATCGAAGCATTTGGTGAAGATGATCTACTTTTTGTTGACAGGTATAGCAAAAAAATGTTAATATATATATAGGGTGATATCAGGTAAATTTATGATTAATAATGACTGTTTCTGATCATTTTGTGTTGGAATTATATAATTAAATATAAATATTTAGGCCCTATAAATCTTGAAATATCCGTTGTGCCACTTTTTTTTTTTTTGCATGAGTGGTTTCAGGTAAATGGGTTGAGTTAGATTTGGCATACCAGGCGACTTACCATGCACATTTCTGGTGCAATGTAGATTTGAAGTATTGTCTCACCAACCATACAAACCATAAACTAATCAAATCATCTGTTACTTGTCAAGCACAGTTATGTTAACAGTTTGAAACCATTTTTAGTTGGGTCTAATTTCCAGAGAGACTGGGCCCGCCAAACCTCAAATGACCCATTTTACCTGATATCACCCTATATGAAAGTAAGAGAAATGGCATCCATAATATTAAACAATATTATAACAATATCAACTATACCATGGACTAAATATGAACTGTTGTCATATGAATTATATTTGCATTCATCTTATATTACAACATATAGGGATAGGACAGTGTTTTAGTGAAATATACATGCATTCCTAATATTCTTTTACGCAGTTCGGTTCATACCTTATGATATTTGAAAATGATATAGTGAAAAGTCTTTTGAGTTTTTTCAGGTTCAGACGTGTTAAATTAGAATCTTACATTTATGACTTTGGCTGTATCCTCTTCTTCGACAGCCACGCTGTCAGTTTCAACCGTGCTCTGGATGTCTGTAAGCTGACCGGTGCCGTGCTGTTCTGTGTGGGAGGCACCTCCATGGCCGTGGGTCTCCTGCTTTCCGCCTTCGCCAAAAGCTACTCCAAAGAGGAACTGTATCTGCAGCAGAAGTTTAAGGAGAAGCTGGCAGATCTGCACGCAACAGTCGGTAAGGCTTTAACCCTCATGTTGTGTTCCCTGTCAAATCTGACCATTTCAAAGTTGTTGTCTCTTATTAATGTGATCATATTCACCTAAAATTCCATTACTTTTCCATTATTTTCAGCACACAAAATAAACTGTATTAATTTACCTACAATTTAGTGTGTTTTATTTATCTTTTGTACACTCTTGGTGTTGTCAAAATGACCAATCATTAGAAATGAATGAGGGAAACCAGAATTAATGTAAGAAATTGAACTCAGATACATCTGCATTTGTCAGATGGCCACACACACACACACACACACACACACACACACACACACACACACACACACACACACACACACACACACACACACACACACACACACACACACACACACACACACACACACACACACACACACACAGTTGTCTGTGACTAGACTATGTTTCATCTGATTATTTCTTATAGTCAAAATAATCCAGAAGTTGTGTTTTTTAGGATTCAAATTCAAGATGTATATGATCAGATCAATGAGACATACACACCATAAATAACAAATAGAATTTCAAAACTTGTAAAGTTTACAGGAAGTTATGCTGATGGAAATGAAATGGAACACAAGAAGAGGTGATAATATATGTATTGTTACAGTTTTTATGATGAATCTTAATGGAATGGTCAAATTTGACCAATCGATGAACATGACCCACACAACATGAGGATTAATGGAATGAAGGTTAAGCATAAATTTGCCAAAGGTGTGTGTTTGGTAAATGCAAGGGTTTCTATTATTATTTTTTTTAACTGAAATGCTGCTTTTGTTGCAGGTACCCCCATCATGAGAGCACCAAACCCTGGAGAGGGTAAGGTGCCGGTCACACTTTCCAAAGTCCAGAATATCCAGCCGGCGACCACGAAGTCGGAGACCTGACAGCGGCGCGGTTGAAAAGGGGATAAACTGACGAAGTGTGTATGTTGATTGGTGGGTGGGTCGATCAATGTGAAAGGCCAGCTTACATGACTGATAGCATCGGTTCCTCATCCCGCTGTGCGACATTAAAGCTTGACTTTAGGGTTGTGTAGATGAAGAGCTTAATATAGCTGGACAAAGTTTAAGGCTTTTTTTTCCCGTTCAAACATCAGTTGTATGAGATCCACGGTAATCCGACAATAAGCACATGCACAGTCCTCGAGCCCTTTCCCCGGAAAATGAACCACAGAAACAAATCAATAAAACACAGCTGCCTGAACAACATCAAATGTCGTTTTCACAGACCTTCTTCTTTCATTTTCTCCTGGCAAGTTGATTCACGATGTGTAAAAAAGAAAAGAGTGGTACTGCAGAAGGGTGTAGATGTACGGTAGCAGCAGATGTGCTGTTGTTTTAGTGCTATTGAAGATGAGGCACCATGTCTAGTGATGATCAAAAGAAGCAGTGAACACCATTATTGCTGCCCAGCATCTGAAAGAGCATCAGAGGATGAGTGTTCCTATGAACAAAATGAAAGACTGTGAGCTGTTGGTCACGATATACAGTAAATATATGTGCTTTAGCTTATAAAGGCTTCTTGTAAATACTTATCGTGCAAGGAAAAACAAAAAAAACAGGCTAAGGGAAGTCTAAAACTGATACTTCGCACATCGTGAGAGTAGATTAGACCGAACACAGATTAGAAGAGACCTTGAGGGGAGATCCACACTGACATTTTCTTCCGTCTTATTACGGCTCTCTGACCTTCAGCGAATCTTCAGACGGGATCGATAAACAAAAAACAGACAGACTGATGAAAGGCGCGTCGGACCAGACAGAACCTGCAGAGGCTGTCACTTTGCAAAAACATATTATCAGGCGTAGTTTCTAGATAAGACAAATAAGGCATTCATCATGCCTTCTGTGTTTGAGAAATGAGTTTTTTTGCGTTCCTAAACACTTCATTACCCACGCTCCTCCCTTCTTCGTGGCAAAAGCATCTGCACACAGGCACACGTCTGTATCAAAGCATGCACGGATATATTTTTCGACATTCTGAATCAAACGATTTAAGGTCGAGCAGATGCTACTCACGAAAGTCGAGGTGACGCGAAGCTGCATCAAGAGAAACCGACAATGTGACAGACACACAACACATTTAGAAACCACATCAGATACATCCTGTTCCACAGGATCCACAGTTGCTTCAGCTACTTTCCTGCATTCACACAAAACCTGAAATTCCAGTAGATAGTTTGTACTCAGCAGATAAAATATATATGGGGTGTTGCCTCCTCAAAGCACTTTTTCTTTTTTTTTTCCACTGGTTGCATAATCACTTGTGTTCTGTATCGAAAACAAAAATAGCTACGACAATATTTCTATCTGATTTATTTTACAGAATATAAGCTTGGCACTCACACTTACCTGTAACTTACAAGCACAATAAGTCAATTATCATTTTTGGTTCCTTTACAAAAATATGTTTGTCCATATTAATATATATTTCAAATATTATTACCATACCGCTCTTTATTTCGAATACATTACACATAGAACATTGTTTTGTGCTCTATTTGTTCGAACAATGTTACAGTGGTCTCTGTCCAGGTGCCATTAAGCAACAAGCTTCTTACTGTGCATCAGTCCTTCTAAACAACTTCTCCTCTTCAAATCCATGCATCAACTTCATAAAATAATAGTTTCAAAAAATAAAACGCTATGCTGGCTACTGTACATATGCTATGCTTATGTAAGGTGACCTTTTAATATCATTCCCACTCCACACTCCTTTTTATCTTTTACTTTGGAAGAAAAATAAAAAAGAACATGTGATGTCATTTTAACACAAACACATAGCTATAAATATGAAGAACAACATACTAATAAAAAAGAACTTAACTCAACCACTTGTGAGCTGCAAACCCTTCCAGTGTGGTCAGAACATCATTATTAGGTGATGAATAAATGTGACTTGTAGTTCCATGCTGTGAATTGTGAGTTTCCTTTTATCCTTTAATAGACCAAAGCTGAGTTATTTCTTATGATCCCATTTTTTTTTTCCTAACCTGACCATCAAGAAAAAAAATGTCTCCCAGGTTTTTTTTTGTTTGCTTTTTTCTGTAATTTTAACTATGTGTGTCTTCTGATGTAATGGTAGAAATAAGTAGAGAAAGTATAAAGATAAAGAACAAATACACAGTGTGTATATATATATATATATATATATATATATATATATATATATATATATATAGAGAGAGAGAGAGAGAGAGAGAGAGAGAGAGAGAGAGAGAGAGAGAGAGAGAGAGAGAGAGAGAGATAGTATATTAAAGTGTCTATTTTTAAAAGAACATAATAAAATGGAAACATCTGCAGCTCAAAATGTGTGAAAGTTGTATTTTGTAACAGCAGAACAGTAATAAAAGTAACATATTTCCTATTTCTGTACATTTCCAGCTTTAGAATATAAACCGTCCATTACGTCATGTATCAAAAACTGAGTAAAGGGAAATAATTGGAACTTCATTTTCATTCACAACAGCCTCCAAACCGTCAATGGTGTTCCAACACGCATAAGCTTCCATTACACTGTAATGCTCTTACTGCAATCAATCAGCACAGTCAATTCAGTACAGGGGAGCGCAAAAGGGTGTCTGTGCTATTCGGGGACTTACACATACACACACACACACACGCACACACACACACCAAGGGTCCACTCGAGGAGATAAGACAGAATTGATGGTAACTCCAGAAATAGCACCTTGGAGGATCATCACCTCGACCAGTCAGGCCATATGACTCATAGGCTCAGACGCCCCCGCCCCCCTCCGCCTTCCTCTGTGTCTCCTGCTCTTTGGTTCTCTCTTCCTCCTTTCCTTCCTTCACCCTCTCTCGGGATGGTGACTCACACACACACACACAAACACACATGAATCCCAATTTGAGCAGCTGCAGGGATGAGAGGGCCATAAGGTCATCGCAGATAGACATTGGATTTGATCACAATTCATGCTGCAGTTTCCTGTTTCGTGGGTGGCAGTTTATAGTGGATTTATGCAATCTTGTTTCATTGGAAAAGAAGAAAAAAAACTCTTGAGTGTCAGCCACAGAACTCAAAGACTCAAATTGAAGTATCCAAATATAGTTAAATGTAGTTACATTTTAAAATTGCATTTGAAAATTGCAATTGAAAACAGTACTGTGGTGGGTAAATAGTACTTTAAATTTAAATGCATTATGGTTCTTTGTAAGACTCGTCCAAAATGGAGGCAAACGCACTTAAAATAACTGCGTTGTAGTGAAATTACAAGCATTTACTTACCAAAAAGGCATTCATGGTTTCCCATAGTGACTGCAGCAACATACAAACACTATTCACAATAAGTTAAGAATATTGAGACTCTGGATTCCATATATTTTGGGGTAATAAATATTAAACTAATGAATGTTTTTTTCTTCTCATTCGTTAGCAATAGCAATATCAAAGGTATTTTTTACTTATTTCATTGAAATTCAGACCAAATAGGAAAAGCACTCATGTAAAAAACAATATTCCTAACTTATTGTGAGTTGTGTATATTTTCCTTTCATTATTTCACACACGTTGCCCATTTTGACAAGTGCTGTCCATAGCAACTTACACTTTTCCACTGTGTCAAAAAGTTACCTCTGCCACATTTGAAGCATTGTTTTTGTTTATTTATATTGTTTTTGATCAATTATATTCGATTTATTTCATCACAGAGTCACAAGGATAAAGGGAGGAATAAAAAAAAAAAAGACTGTTTTGTACATTTTTCATGCCCAAGTGTCATTTCTTTCTTTCTTTTTTGGGGAGGTACATGACAGATATAAATGAACAAGACAAGTCTACAGACCTGCTAGCAGCTCTGTGAGGCACAGCAGTGCTTTGAGCTAAATGCTAATATCGGCACGCTCACATGATCACAATGACAAGCAGCAAATATTTATCATGGTCACAGTGATAAATATTATGTCATTATGCTTGCAGGTATTTTGGTTATGAACAAAAGATTAAGTGATGGTGGCGAAGAAGCATCAGAGATGTAACACAGATGAGTGGTACGCATGGTAATGGTTGATATATATCTATATACTATATAAACATATTTCATAAGACCTGATGGATCACTACAGTCATTAGGACATATCCTCCAAATATTATGGATATCTTTAGAACTCATGGCAATCCATCCAGTACTTGATGACATATTAAAACTAAAATTTGCTAGTGGCACTAGAGGAAAGGTCAGACTTGCAGCAACGACATCAGAATTCACTCTTTGTATCAGATAAAAGATCATGGCAATCTGACAAGTAGTAGTTGAGATATTTCAGTCTGGGACCAAAGTTGTGGAGCAACCTAAAAGACTGATATAACATGATGAAAATCAGACAAAGGCATAATGACAGCTTTACAAAGAAGACTTCCAAACGATATTAATTATCATATAATTAAGATGAATATTTAGATATGTATTCTGAAAGTATTTAAGCGTATTGCACTTAAACAGTTGTGATATCTTACTGATTTCCAAAATATCCCAATACATACAAAAACAACATCTGGCAGCATCATACCCGTTTGTATGACTTAAATTTCACATCATTTACCCAGCATCACTCACTACAGTCAACAGACATGCTCTGAAACAATGACGCAGCCCAGGAAGTTGATCGTCATTAAAAATAAAGTTTTACTATAATATTTCTTATCCGTTTTAGACATGGTTGTCATGGATAATGATAAAAAATAAATAGCATATAATATAGATACTGTTTTTTCTTTTTTAAATATTTGTTTTATCATCATAACATCATTTAGCAGTCAGCCGCTCAAAGCGTTCATTACTTGAATTATTATTATTATTATTTGAGGCTATTTTCATTGCGGAATCTAAGACCATCTAGTAAAATAACACTTTATAATAACCATCATCCATAATAATTATATATAATATGTCAAATTTTATGAAAGAGAAACATGCATGCTTTTAAATTAGAGTTAAACTGGTACCAAGTTTTTAGGGTTACACCACATGACATTTTTGTCACTGACCAATAAACATCATTTGAATGGAACTGATAATTATAATACCCAATTAAATGTTCATAAATACATTATAAAGCATAATAATAACAAATACATTAACTATTTTCAGATGATGGCTATTATAAAGTGTAACCCTGACTTTGCACTACCACCCTCATTATGTTAGATTGCATTGTAAAGTTTTAACTAATTCCAGCGCTATCTAAAGTGCTGGAACTGAATCATTTTTTTCCTGAAGTCTCCCCTTTCTTGCTTTTCTCCCCTTTCTCTCCATTTTCTGTGGTTTCTTTGTGACTAGCTGAGTTTTTCTCATCCACCTCCAGCTCTGCTTCACTTTCCACCTCATCCTCTTCTCTACTGATCTCTCCATTCACCCCTCTCTCCTCCTCTCCCGACTCTTTGCTGACGTCCCCTTTTGTTTCGCTGGTGTTCTCTTCCTGGTTACCGTTGCTACCGCCACTCCTGCCCTTGCCGTCCTCTCTTGTCTCATTATCTGAGCGAGCCTTCCCCGGATCGTCACCGTTTTCCTTTTCTTTCTGTTCCTCCACTGTGTCCACATCATTAACCGGGTCTTTGCCGTTTTCTGCCTCCTTTCCTTGGTCTTTGTCTTGCGTCTCATCTTCTACAGCGTCTTCTCGCTCGTCCTTTACACCGTCAGAAGATGAATGTTTCCCATCCTCTGTCTCTTTTTTATCCTGAGACTTATCAGTGTTGCTATTGCTGGAGCCCTGCTCCCCCTCCTCTTCCTGTTCTGTTGTTGCTTCTCCCTTTTTCTCATTTTCCTTCTCCTTTTCTCCCTCTTTTTGACCACTTGTCACCTTATTTTCCTTATTCTCTTCTGACTCATTTTGAGCACATGTCCCCTCAGGTTCCTTTGTCTCTTCACCCTCTTTTTCAGCACTTGTCGCCTTATTTTCTTCCTTCTCTTTTACCTCTATTTGAGCACTTGTCTCTTCCCTTTCCTTTGTCTCTTCTTTGCCAGCTGAAGTCTCTTCTTCAGTGGTATTTTCAGCAGGAGTCTCCTCTTTCTTCTCTGCCTTTTCATCACTCTCCTCTGAGGCTTTTGTGTCACCAGCAGCAGCTTTCTGTAACGCAACAGAACCACAGAAACAATTTGGAGCTACAAATATTTGAAGAGGCATATAGCATAATTGGATGGTTTACAAAAACTCTCTTCATGACCTCCACTTTCCCAGAGGGGCGACAGCATCGTTGAGTCATGAGCACTTATAAATCAAGTGGCATGCCATATTTTTTCCACAAGACCCTTATACAATATATTGCATGTAAATCAATATCCAACAAGTAGCGGGGAAACAACAGATCCGAGCACTTAACCACTCTGTGGTGTTTTAAACAACAGGTAATTATGTTAATGAGGAGTATTCATTGAGCGTATAATTTAAAGCAAATAGGATTCAAACTAATTTGCAGCAACATGGCTGATTTCAATCTAAATTCTGCACTTTAAAGCAGTTGAAATACATATTTCGACTCATTGCAGTTGCTGATTTTCACAGCTATGCTCTAAAATTGGATTAGAGTGTACTAATTCATTTTGATGATAAAGCATCATGACCTCGTATTTTCTGGGTACCATCAGTGAAAAATTCAATAAATAAATAAATGAATACAACTCTTGAAAAAAAATAAGAGACCACTGCAATGATTTTACTACTTAGAGGTATGGGTTTGGGCAAAAGGAACATATTTGTTTGAGTCTATAAACTACTGAAGTTTTCAGACTTCAAACAATGCAAAAAAAAAACAAAAAAAAAAAACAAGAGCAAATTCTTTTAAAACAACATAATACTAATGTTTTATTACACATTATACTAATGTAATCACAGCTTTCATGCGTCTTTGCATGCTCTCCACAAGTCTTTACCATTGTTCTTGGGTGACTTTATTCCCATTCTGGTACCTCTTTAAGCAGAATGAGGTGTGTATGTGTTGAAATTCAACAGACGCTGGAATAGAGCGGCTGGAATACATGTAGAGATGCTGATTTGAGAAAGAAAATGCAGTGGTATCCTTTATTTAAGGCAACTGTGCCCTGTTCACCAAACAGAACCTATAGTGCATATTTTGACAAAGACATCATTTCTTGTCCCAGCATCAGTCATATATGTATGATTGTACCTCTTCAGTCAGCTCGTCCTCCGTGTTCCCATCAGTGGCCTTTGATTCCGGATCATCTGCAAGTCAGATGAAAACCAATCAGGAAAACATGAGGAAATAATTGAATAGACACGTGGCTGCTGTCTTTCAAGTTAAAAAAAAAAAAAACATGATTGAAAGCTTGTTTTGCTGTGATTCTGACATATAGAAAATCATGTGTTTCATGTGTGATATTGTGTCCTGAATGGGCTTGTTAGGGCCAGTGTTACATAAAAGTGAGTGATGGGTGTCATTCTGGCATAAATGCACATATTTACTGTTTTCTACCTCATGCAGGCGTACAATGTCTAGACTTGTCTAGGGCAAGAAAGATGACAGAAAAATAATTATAGCAGTCACTTATAGATTACATCAAAGGCATGAATAATGTGTCACATTGAGTTAAACGAGGGTCATTTAAACTTATGGTTAACAAAGGAGAACACAAATACACTGGATATTACAGCCCAATGTCAGAAAACTGTCACTCTCGCATATAATTTTACTGGTTAAATAAGCCTTTATGTGTGTTATATTTTTTAAGACGCTTGAAACCTGAATTCCTCAGTCAAAACCCATTACATCAGAAATCTATAAACTGTGACAAAACTCCATAAAATCTGTCCCATAAATAAGTGCACTTTTATTCATTCTCCAGTAAGTGACTTGTTGGAATTGTACGTCTTTTATTTGGCAGCTGCTGTTTTCGGGCCTGGACAAACGTGGCACAAGAGTGACACCTGGTGGAAAAAGGCAGGGGGAAAAAAAAAGCATCCACAGAGGAACAAGTAAACAACTTCTCCAGACAATGGAAGTGTGCCAGAGAGCTGGTAAACATTTTACCGGCTCACTGGGGATAATGAGCTCTGGCAAGGAAGCATAAAGGTCGCAAGCAGGTTCAAACTACAGATGTCGTGCAGGAACATCGTCATATTTGTCTCCATTGCCACCACTGCCTTAATCAGGCTGATCCCCATAGGTATAGCAAGGTGCAGGCTGTTCTACCTTAACTAGTGCTTGCAGGCGATATTGTAACCTACCCACACAAACATACAGAAATACGGTCCTGTCAATTTGTTCAGATTCCCACCACATCATCAGTACTGATTATTGATCCTGCCACTGGTTTCCAATGTTTAGGCAGTCACTCAAAAAGGAGAAAAGAGTTGTGTTTGTAGATTGGACACTGCAAAAACTGAAAAGATGTCAAAATATATTGTTTTTGGTACAATTAATCCAATATTGAGTAGGAGCATCTTATTCCACAAAAAAAAACAAAAAACAAATTGACCCAAGTTAGGAAAAAAAAATAAATAAGAAATTATCTGCCGGTGGAATATAATAATTATACTCAATATTGGATTAATTGTACCAAAACCAAGATGTCTTCACTTGTTAATATTTCAGTTTTTGCAGTGTAGAAATGACTGGTTTATTAAACTGAAGCTTCCTACACAGTGAAATCACAAGTGTTAATATAACACTGAAAGAGTTAATTAAGTCACTAGTTAATACTGGTAGTGTTAAAATTAACTCTTCAATTGTTATATTAACACTGGTGATTTTCCTGTGTAAATTGCAGATTGTGGCCAAGATTATTTTATCCAATATCACAACTGTTAAATGCAGATTGAATGAAGCAAAGTAAGTAGACCGAGTAAGAAACAACAACACCTGCAGAGGCCCCCGGAGCAAACCACTGCATCATTTCCTGTC
Organism: Lepturacanthus savala; assembly: GCA_030544235.1. Classification (NCBI taxonomy): domain Eukaryota; kingdom Metazoa; phylum Chordata; class Actinopteri; order Scombriformes; family Trichiuridae; genus Lepturacanthus; species Lepturacanthus savala. The sequence continues at coordinate 6,168,724 of CM060467.1, forward strand.
TAAACAACTGAGGATCCTGGTGTTGAAATGAACACATCATACTGCGACTCAATACCAGCCACAAACATTCGTTTCAATTGAAGCAATCAGCTCAGCAAAGCAGGTTTGTCGGAGTGCAAAATTAATACTCTTTTTTTTTTGTTTTTTGTTTTTACTTTTCATGTGAGCATGTGCATCAAAGGCCTTGGAGTAATTAACCCTAAACATCATAAGAGGAATACAACTATACGCTCTGATAAACAACATAATTACACACTTGTTTTGAAACACTGGATGAGACTGAAATTTCCAATCAGAAACACTCAGTTAAAGAGTGGGGGGAGAAAAAAAAAAGAATGGAACAGTGTAATTAATGTCTTTAATATTAGTTTCCCTTTCTCCTCAACCAGTTAAAGGAGAAAAATGACTCGGGTAGAGATTAGAAGAGTTTACGGAGACATTTAATGCATTTCAAATGCAAAACTGATTGAAGTTTAGCTATGGTGGGAGATGAAACGTTATGGTAATAATAACAGACCTCTTTAAGAATATTTTATGGAAATCGTCTGCATTCATTAACAGCAGAGGCCAAAAACGATTGAGTGCAAGCAGTAAGCAGTGGCTGAGCCGCTATGACTCCAAACATCTTAACATGATTTGAGGATGAGGCACAAGCTCATGAAAATGCTAAATCAAATTAAATGTAATATTTAGAATCTGTTCTTGCTCCCTGTTCTTCATTAAAGCTGGTGTTTGAGTCTGGGGCGGTTGTGGATAGTCGGACATTTCTGTGTCTGTGCAAGTGTGTGTACTTGTGTCTGTCTTTTTTTCCTGTTTTTCCCCCTCTTCTCTCTTTCATAATCAGGAAGAAACACACATGCAAATTCCCTCTTCATCTTACACGCCACTGGCGCACAAAACACAGAGCACAGCCACAATTCAGGAGTAATGTGACATCTCATCTGTCAGTGTGAGGTAAAACAACAGTAAGTGGGTATAATTACTCATATAAATGGCTCTCGCTGCCATTCTTATGAAAGGTAAAGTTATAAATGATTGTTGTTCCGGAGAAAATGTAATAAAACACAAGTGAAGATGAAGTGATAGCAGGTAGTAAACCACAATAATTTGCCACTCCTCAAAATGCCAACACCATCTCTTGTTTTTTTTTTTTTTTTTTTTTTTTTACACACACACACACACACACACACACTCTCTAGGGGGACGGGCTTGTAAGACAAAAACCTGGACTTTTGTGATCTCTGGTGTTTTACTCTATGCGGCTTCTTCCACTGCTTTGATCTGTGTTTCCATTTGATGTGCTTGTCCAATTCCAGTAACCCTAACACACCGGGGAAAATGCAGGGTGCAGTTTACATCAGGTAACACACTGTTAAAAAAAAAAAAATCACACCTTTAAATATTTATGGATTATTTGAATCAACTTAATTAATAAAACAGTACTATATCAGAGCAGAAACAGCCTCCCGCAGTGCCGGCTGCTGAGCCCCGACGTGAACCTGAACTGTGCCGTCAACACACCACCATGGTGCTGTTTCTTTCCACATTCAAATCCTGGCACAATGCAAATAAACATGTACAGTTGTGTTCAATGTAATAGCAGTGCGTTTAAAAGCGTGAGTAAAGCTGAAAACCTTATATATTTTATTTCAATGGGAACATTTTATATCTTGAGTCTAAATGTGAAGAAAAATGTGTCAATTTTCTAATTACTTTATAGAAAATAAAAAAAAAATTGAACATATTGAACACTACTTTATGTCTCCTCAGCTCTGCTTTTTATTTATTTGTTTAAAGTTTGGGCAAGTTGGTATAATATAAATAACTAAATGCATTATTTATGACTTGTTACAGTCATTTCATTTATTGCAATATTACTGTATTTAAAATGCAAGGCATTAAGCCACAATAGCATTACTTTTAAGTTACTCTGACCAGAATAACTGGAAATATGGATTTGGTGATCTAAATATAGCCCAACTTTGTTATTATTTCTAAGAGTCGCAACAGGGATCTTGCCGACAAGTTTTAGAAATAAATGGATAAAAAATGATTGAAATAGCACCATTGCATAATTCTTAGAAAATATAACATGCTCAGTCTTGACAGTCTAAATAAATTCCCAAGTCCCTAACCAGGGACTTGGGTTGGAAATTAGCCTCGGCTATAAACCCCATATACAATACAATGGTATCATGTTTCTGTAACTTGGTGCATTATTTTTATAATGTCTGACAAATAAACATAAATAAAATAATAAAAAGCTGGTGATTCCACAACACACACAAGTGTCCTAACCTCTTGATGCTGTAGAATCTCTGTAAATGTTAAATTCCCAGTGTTATTTCAGGAAGTGGACAATTCAAGAGTGCTACACTCTTGTAAGACGTTACTCCCAACATTGTTTATTTATTGCATTCTTGTCTTCAGTGGAGAACAAAGCAAAGTTTTCCTTTTGTTGGACAGGATAGAAAAACAGGTCTATCTTATCGGTGTAATTTTGTGAAAACACTAATGAAAGCCTGTTAATTCTCATTTTTATTACGTATGTATGATATTCCCCCCATTCAACAAGTTGCCTCTTTGGAGGAAAAAAAAGAAAGACCAAAATTCTGTAGACTGAAGAAAAAGCTTATTTCTGCAGAGCCTTGTTTATGCACATTGCATCAGTATTTTCCTCCACTGCAGAAGCTGGAGTCTAGCAGAGACTTGTGAAAATCTAATATCATGTTTGAAAGCTTTTCCACTGCTCTGTGAAGCTTTTCTGGGGGAAAAAAAAAGCCATACGGTGCAATCAAGTGCTTGACACGGCAGGAAATCTGCAATAGATCAGTACCGGCCTGTTTTTTCTCTCTTTCCTCGCAAATGGACTCATGAATAAGTTTATTGAGGATGTATGCTGCTTTTAAAAAGCCGCGCTGTAACAATGTTGAGGGGAAAAAACCAAGACAAGACATAGCTACTGTCAGCAGATTAGCTCAGCAGTGTTAAATAAACACTCGAGTGCTGATGTTCTACTTAATGTACCTCACTCCCTGTACATCACAGCACATGGTATATCACTTATTTACACCCAGCTGATTTACCCCACTCAGCACATGCCTGAGTTATGGCGGTGTGTAAAACAACATGGGGCGGTAACTCTGAATGGTAATTAGAAAATGTTGCCACTCAGCAAGTGTGCACCAGCCACTGACCGGGGGTCCTGTTAAAAGCGTTTAATGGCCCAATGGCCGGCCTCCGCCACAGAGAAGCCCAGTTGCTTGGGAGTTTATAGTGATGCGACACAAAATGGAAAAAAAAAAAAATCAAACTGCTATGTGGGAAATCTGATGACTGAAGAATTTTCTGCTCCATCTGTTTCTCTCTCACACACACAGACAATAGAGGCAGTAGATTTAGGATTATAGGGTGTTTTAAACTGTCGCATTCCCTATAAACATATCTCTCATTCTCAGTTGTACAATGTTGCCAAAACAGAGTATTAACATATTTCAACATGCACACAGACTGTAGTTATGACAAGAAAAATACACACTTCTATTCAAAAGTTTGGGGTCTCTTAGAATTTCCCTTATTTTTGAAAGAAAAGCACTGTTTTTTTTTTTCAATAAACATAACATTAAACTAATCAGAAATACACTATATACATTGCCAATGTGGTAAATGACTATTCTAGCTGCAAATGTCTGTTTTTTGGTGGACTATTTGGTTTTTGGAGCAATATCTACATAGGTAGATAGGTAGGGGCCCATTTCCAGCAACTATCACTCCAGTGTTCTAATGGTTCAGTTGCGCATTGCATCAGAAGGCTAATGGATAATTAAAAAAACCCTTGTGCATTCATGTTAGCACAGCTGAAAACAGTTTAGCTGGTTAGAGAAGCTAGAAAAACAAATTTCCTTTGACGAAAGCAAAGTTTGAAGGAAAAAAATATTTCAAATACAAATTATTATTTCTGAATTTGTGATCTCTGAACATTTAACAACTCATTGTGGTAAATAAAAGTGTGACTCTTCATGGAAAACACAAAATTGTCTGGGTGACCCCAAACTTTTGAACGGTAGTGTATGCAAAGCCATATATTTTTGGGCTTGACTGCTCAAACAACAGATACACAGGTCTTACATTGTGTAAGATATAGGACATACCCACTATGAAATGTATGACTCTATTGAATCCTTTATATTAAGAATTGTTTCCAAGTTACCTCTAAAGGATTGAATACATTATCTCTACATTTCTGGGTAGATGATGTCTCTATACAGAACTGTGTGCTAGATAGGCGTTGACATTAAATCAGAGGGAAGCTCTGCTTAACAACGTTGCAGCCAGGCAGCCAGAGTAATATTCATAAAGGTCACGCTTCAGTTAAATATTTTAAAAATTCATGGGGTTGTTCCCGCTCACTTTTTTCCTCATATTCTGCCTGAAACCCAGCCCGCCCAGCGTCTTCATCACATAAAGGTTTATTCCAAACGGCTTCTGTCCAATCAGTTTCATTCGGGCATGTATTAAAATGTGAATTTTTGCCATTTTCTCTGTATAACAGAGAATAATTGCTTTAAAACGCAAGTCATTTGATACATATTCTCAATTCTGAACAACTGGTTACCACAGTGGCTTTTATTATGGTCGGCTATTTGATTTTGGAAGGAAAACTTCAGCATAGTAATTTACTATGGATCATTAACACTAAGACTTAGAACTTTTGTCTCCTTATTCATGTTCTATGAACACAAGTGGAGCCCTCTGTTAGTCTTCTCATTGATCATATAAATAATTGGTTGTATTGATTTATGTCTGCTGCAATAACTTATCTTTGCACCCCCCCCCCCCAAAAAAAAGGTAAATGACTTGGTACACTTAGACTTAGACTTAACTTAGACTTAGTACACTTAGTATTAAATGTGACAGTGATGAACAGAAAGTGCTTTGGATCTGGCAATACATTAGATAGCCCAGCCCCTTATACACTAGCTCTGACACATGTAAACTTTGGATCTCCACAAAATGCACAGATTCAAGGTTCATTGAGGTCATACGTCAGAAACTGTTTTGGTGTTCGGAGCAGATACAAACGCTGCAGATGCTGATGCTGCTATCACAGCTACTCCAGATGTTTCCTCTGTGAGCTCAACCACAAAAAAAATAGACATAAAATGTGCAAAAGCGGGTCAGATTAGAAGTGACAGACATTAAGAACAGTCGTGACACTGGAAGTGTCACACATCCCCCTAACCCCTATACTTTGTATGTCACAGCCGGCACTGTTGTATGTCACAGCTGAAAACACTTGTTAACAGATTAATGTGGGAGATTAGTACAGCTACCCTGCTCTTTAATCCAGTAATCCCGCATCAAAAAGGGCATGAAGAAACTTTTCTTCCGCTGTGGTGGGAAGCGACGGAAGAAGGAAGCAGTGATCGGTAAAGGACGGCTGCGTTTGTCTGAAATGTGACACATGGGCCCGCGCACGCAAACCACCCAGAAAAAAATATGTTGCCATCCCTCATCCTCCGCTGCTGAGCCTTCTTTTTTTTTTTTTTTTTTTGACACGGGCAAACGATTTAAAACACGCAGCTTCCTTGTGTACGTGTCTCCTGCCTCCTGAGCGCTATTTCACTCTGACAGGCGTTATAGATACATATGCTAACAGGGCTAATTCCCCAAGGCTGCATCACATTTTATGACACCAGAGGCAGAGAGGGGGCTGATCTGGCTGGATGTCTTGTAGCCCGGTAAAAAACAAAAAAAACGTCCCCATGACGTGAACTCACGTTCTGTTTTTGCTCCAGGCTGGATGTCTTGTCACATAGAGCATGCATGCTCACACTCATTCCTTCTCTCACATTCAACTTGACAATAATAACCACATTTTTTTAATGACTTCTGGAAAAAAAAAAAAAGGAAAAGAAAAACCTCAACTGAAAACTTCTTTGACTTGGAATCAAAGTCCCTTCTTTGAGGAAAATAATAGGGATGGACATAATGCAGATCTGTCATGAGGCATAAATTGAATTGGCTCCTGCTGAATTGAAAGATAGAGGCTGCATGAAAAGGAGGCAGCAGTCTATTAAAAGCATGAGGCTCAGTGTAAAGCAGATGCCCTTGAGTTGTCAATGCTCGCACCGAGTTACCTGGGTTACCTAGAACTCACCACCTTACAGGTTTGGACATAGGCAAGATGAACAGAGATAAAAAAGAAAAAAATACAGATGTCTGTGTGTAAAAAAGCAGATGTACTATTACCATTTTTACTGGCACCGTTTTTAATATAGATTTCAAGGGTTTGTCACTGAATTAGTGATTTTTTTTTTTTTTATTGAATCATTGGGGTTTGTGCTGCTGAATGTAACTAGATATCCATGACTTCCAAAAGATCTGCCATCTACTGTTGCTGAGTGGAAACTAGATATAAAAAGAGAAGTCAAATAACCATCAATTCCAACAACTCATATATGAGCATTTATCAGTAGTAGAAAGTAAGGATATTTACTTGTCATAGTAATAGAAATCAGTCACAGGGACCAAAGCACTAGTTTTATTTCAATACATTTATTGGACAATACACATCTACTTAATGACTAAAGCACCAGGACTATTTTTTTTTTTCAGTTTTCCTGTTATAAATGATCATAAATATGGAATATCATAGTGTCATAAGTGTCATAATTAATTTATGCTGCTGTTACAGAGCAAACATAGCTATAAGATTACAAAAAACTACAGATAATACTTTAGTAGTCTGAGGTTTCCTCATGCAACATATGCATCAAACTCCATGCTGCCCCTGTATCAGGGAGTTTGGGATTTTAACAGTTTAAGGAAGATGTTTCTTGCAGGATTTTGCAGGAGTATGTTTACATTGCTATATTAGTACTTTTACTTAAGTAAAAGGTCAGTATACTCTCTTCATCCAGTCCTTAGGATTCTAACGCAGGCTACAATAAAACTATACATATACTACATCATTTTACATGCTGATCGTATTCCGCTTCGTTTCGCATCGAGAGCCATTTAATTCAGTCAAATGATTCCTGCAACACGCTCATCTATGCCAATACCAACACGGCACTGTTGCATCTCCGGCATATTGCACTGTACTATAACAGTGGCTGAATGCTCATCATTATCTAAAAGGAAGCCAATTTTGCTTATTTTGACGGACAGTCATGCTCAGCATAGCACTCACTCATGTCATTTTTTTCAAATCAAAAAAAGCCTTTGAGGCTACAGTAGCGTGCCCCTTCATTAATGTGTGCATGGAGGCATGTACAAGGGCTACACGTGATCAGTGGACACATTACCTATTATGTCAATGGACACCCCCCCACCCCCCACCCCCACCCCCCTTTTTCCTCCTAAGGTTGTCTTCCTCACTTGCTGCCCTCCCTCTCCCTCTCTCTCCTCTTGTCCATACCTTTCTGTGTCTCTCCTTATTTTTTCTGGAGTACCAGGCTCTTTTGTTGATTTTCAGAACAGCAATTTGGCCTCAGCAAGGGGGCAGGGGAAGCAAGATTCTGCTTTGATGACTCTAAATGGAGAGATTATCCAAATGAAAGGCAATTATCCAAACACCACCTCATCCCTCTACCCTTCAATACATTTTTTCCCCCCAGACAACCATCTCGAGCTATTCTTCATATTCACTGGTCTGGATCCACCTGTGCTCTCTTTCCTTTTCTTCACCTTCCACATTGTCCACTCTCTTTACATCCCATCTCCCCTCACCTGTCAAAACATGTTGTTTGCTCTTCTCCTATATTTCAATCTTCTCCATTTTCCCTTTTCCCATTTCTGCTTCTTGTTCTTCTCAAGGGAGCCATTAAATAAACTGGTCCCAAAGGCCCAGAAAGAGCTTTCTGATAAACACCCTGTGTGCAACTACTGTTTACTGGTTAAATCTAAAACGATTTAAAAAAAAAAAAAAGAAGTTTCCTTTCAGCACAGCAGGAATCATACGGCCACCAGTTGGTTTAGTCTTTTATAGCCTAACATCTTTGTTATGTAGCGAGTTCAAATTCATTCCTTGACCTTTGCTGCATGAGTTGTGGCGCCGCCGCCCCCCTTGTCGTTCCTGTCACTCACCGACGCGTTCGCCCTAATGAAGCGGAAAAGTCAGGAGCTTTACAATACGCCAGACAGGAACGGCTTGAGTTATCCTCCGCCTGGTGTCCAGCAGCTGATGGATGGTGAATAATGGGGGACAGCGTACCGACGCACACACAAAAAGAAAAAAGCTGACCTCACTGCCCCAATAGAGTCAGTGCAGAACGGGAGGAGAATCTCATGTTACGAGATCATTTGTCTGTCTTTCTCTCTCCATCTATCTATATCTCTATCTATCTCATCCTCCCTTTGTCATAGCATACGTATTATTATAATCACATGGCACCTTAAACGTTTGTTTTCCTTCCAATGTTCCAGCACGCCAGATATTTGAAGCGTGTGTTTCATGCTGTGTTCTTTCCACAGCCTCTGCCAGTCAGACAACTTTTTTTTTTTTTTTGGCTAGATTCCTCCTGGCACCAGAGCGCGAGGTGTTTACCTCTCACACAGCCGGGGCAGGATTCCCCAAAGGTAAAATAACGTTTCCACGCTGTTGCAAATCTCTTAAATAAGATGGGATACGAACACGGCTACCCTGTTGGGATGCAAAACTGGAAAAAAAACAAAACAAAACACTAAACTCGGTTGCCCCAAGAATGCTTAATGGGCAGGCGGCTAATTTTGATGAGCCAATTGCAAGCTATCGCTTCAGCGCTCGTTTGCTTTTTCGAGAAGCCAAATGGGCAAATAACGTTTTAGCATTGCTTTTAGAGAAGGCAATGAACACAATGGTATAAATGTGCCACTGGGAAGCTTCAGCTTACTGTAGCTTACACAAAGCCTGTTCAGCACCATGGACAGAGGCACATTCTATCTGCCATTCAGACACTACATTACACTAGTTACACTCGGGCTAGGCCAAGAAAAAAAAGCAAATATTCCAGATGACAGTGTTTGGCAGAAGACTTTATATGTCAAACGGTAAAGGGTGCATGAGAATGTGATGCTCTCCAAGCCATTCAAACAATCTTGTTTAATGCCTGATCCTGTTTTCTGAGCTGTCTGTCTGTTAATTTAATCTTTGGTCAATGTCACCCAAGGGGACCAATAAAGCAACATGGTTTGCCTGTAATATGACATGCCACACAATCTGATGTACAGAGGATTTTTGAGGGCGACGTTACGGATTTAAAAAAGAAAAACACACACGCAAACACACATTCTTCATGCCTCTCGTTTGATGTGAAATGCCAGCTCCCCTGAACCACAGACACAATTCTCCACGCTCCTTTGGGCTTCTGCTGTCAACTATCCTGCCAGAGGAGAAAACAGGCAACATCTATCATGAGCCACAGGATGACGTAATGGGGTTCATACCGCAGTAGGAGTTGCAATGAGGTCAGAAAACCAGTCTGCAGAAAATTACAAAAAATCCCTTTATCTGCAAACTTCTGATCTGAAAACATAATGTTTTCAGTTCATTGTCTGATTTTACATCAAATAGCATATTTGCCAAAATATGGAAAACCTCTATTATGGTCCCAGAACAAGAAAATAATCACTTCCTATATTTGTAAAGAAGGTCGGTTGCCAGTGAGCCTTAAAGTAATGTCTCACTGGACACACAGAGTTTCAGGAGGACGTTAGAATAGACTGATCATGAAGCCTGGAAGGTGACGTAATGTGTTTCTTGTAATAATGTTTCATGTCATCATGCTAGACCCACTTCCAGTGTTTTGCTGCAGAGCAACAGTGCCACTAAGTGGGCGCTTCCGAACGCAGCAGGTTACATAAGATTGCAAGGAGCAGGCATTACATCATATACTTGTGCATCTTACAAAGATGGCTGTACTCGAGCCATATTTGTGACATGTGTCTAGGTACTAGGTAACACTATTTAAATGGAGGCTAATAAGACTGTCATAACACTGTCATAATCATGATATGACACCTGGTATGTACATTCATGAAAAATCATGAGTGTCACTCGAAAATTGTCACTTTTCTCATAACAAAAGACATGTCAAACAAAGATGATATGTCTTTTTTTTATAACAAATTGACATAAACCAAGATAAAATAACTATAAACATGACATCAGCAGACTTTACTGTCAAACTTAAAAAAAAAAAAAAAAACTATGGCCAGTAAACTATGGAATGCTTGCTTGAAATGATCTTGTACAAATAGATTTCATACTGTAAGAGTTTGTGGAATTTGTAGTCAACCTGTGCTATAATAACCTTTGGCCAACACCGAACAACTATTGTATTACACAACCTGTGCTGCAAACCATGATGTTCCGAGCCACATTTAGATTTACGGCTCCAGCAGAATCTACAGCCTTGAAAACAAGGCACCACCAGATTATCTCATCAAACAGATTTCCTGGTGGCATGGATATTGCCTGTTCTGGTGAGGGCTGATGATGCACTAATCATCCACTGGTCATGAACTGATCAAAACAGGAAAAGCCATACACAAACACACTTATTTCTCTCCTACAATACCCATCCTTTTTTTGCCTCTGTATTACCATTGTCGGATACGCCGAGGGTCATGCTTTGTCCACTTCTCTTTTTCCTGAAGGTGATGAGTCGCGCCTGAGAGATCTCTCTGACGATGGAGGACAGGTGTTCCTTGTTGTTGACACTGCGGCCTAGAGGAGGACTCTTGGATTCTCCATCTCCACTCTCGCTGCACTGGACTATGGATTTACTCTAGAGGAAGTGGAAATTGAGTTCAGCTTTTTCACAAGCAAAGTTGTGAAAAAGTATAGTCAGTAAAGGTACACAAAGTATAGAAATACCATATTAACACAGTGTACACAATTTCAGGTTAATCACCCTTTTGATTTGAAGATAATTATATCTAGACAGTAGAGAAAATGATTTTGATTCACACTGTTATTGCACTGTGTGTATATTAATATTGAAATTCTGTCATTTTAAGGCTTGTAAAACAGTATATATATATATATATATATATATATATGCAAGTATAAATAAAAAAAAAAGCACATGAAATTCTTACGTTTCCATTTTGCTTTGAAAATCTGTAGATTGGTGGTAGAGTGTTAGCTTTCATCCTGTAAACACAAAACACACTTATTTCATAACTAAACTATATAAATACATGACATTACAGTGATTCAATGAAAAAACTACAGAGTACTGCATTTATGTAAACACCAGTGACTCAAAATCTTATCAAAAAATCAAGGTCAAATTAAAATGGTGAGTTTTAGACAGTGCATTGTTGAACATTGCTAATAGATGTGCATTGCTCCTTCCAGCATATGATGTGAAGAGTTCTCTTTAAAAAGCGTGTGTTTATCTTTGAATGAATGAATATGGATGTAAAAGAGTGCACATTCCAAATGTTCTTCATGATTTCATGTAAAAGTCATTTGAACATATTCAAATGCAGCAAATATCTATCTTTAAAATCAAATTTGGTGCTATGGGATCTAGCTTTCAGGAGATTTTACAGGCAATAATAGCCCTGGAGAAATAATCAGTTGCCAAGCAGCAACACACACAAACACAAAATGAATGATCTCCAAGAACTGGTAGCTATGGTTTTCTGTTCATTTCCACAACTCTCCATTCAGCAGCAAGACTCTGGTTCTGGTATAAACTAATAACTGTATCACTGTGACTTTTGTAAAATAAATAACCAAAGAGATCTTGTTTAAAATTAACTAATTATTGAAATTACAAAAAGCACAAGATCTTCCTCTGATATTTTCATATAAGATGCACTCACATATCTTTTAATCATATTGTGTCATGACAAAATGAAAATATATAGGTGTATTTTTTCTTAATCTACTTGTTTTATTCAGGGATATCTTGCATACACTGAGCCATTAATACTATAGAATGGATCACTGATCACACTCAGACTATTGGAATATCCATAAACAGAAAGAACTATATAGTCTTACTGCATGTAAACTAGGGCTGGGTGATTTGGCCTAAAAATTAAATAAAAAAAGAAGATATATACAAGTATAAAAAGAGACGTAATTAAGGCATTTTTTGCACTTAAGAGTCTAAAGACATCCAAACAGTATTCATTTCTACGGAGGGAAGAAAAGGTCAGAAACTACACAGTGTACCTTCAAAAAAACATTATTTTAGTGTGGTGCCTACCCATTGACCCTCCTAGTCCATCGGGGTTTGGTGAAAAGCAGGTCACTGTAGGGGAGCTTCTTAAATCTTTCTCTTCCCAAAGCCACATAGAGTTGGCCGCTTTCCAGCTGATTGGCATCAGTCAGCTGGTGGCCCTCACAGGTGTAGAGACTAAAACACAGACACAGTCAAAAGCCCTCATGGTCATTCATTAAGATAGTTGCTCCACTGACTAACACATAGTCTTGGGTGAACATGTTGCAGCACTTATGACCAAGGGGCAAAGTCCTTGGCTGAAACGTGAGTCCAATATGAAGGTACCAAAAACTGCAGTTCCTCCAATGGCGATTTGGAGCTGGCTACAGAAGTGAGTCAATCCCCAGGGCGGTTAAAATTCCAAAATGTACAACACTCCAAAATAATTTGGTGAGTTGTTAATACTCAAATCCTTAAGTTGTGGTTCAATACAAGAGACAACAGTTCTGCTAACAGTTTTTCTTTGTTGTAAAACGTGGGAAAATCCAACTTTACAAGTTAACATTTTACAATTCAAGTCTTGTTGTGGCTTTGCTGCTGCAGGAGCTGGAGTCTGCACAGGAATTGTATTTTGAGTTGTGTCATAATGGAAAAAGACAACAAGCTTTTCAGGCCTTAGCAGCTAACTGATGCTAACAGAGCTGCAACAGATAGCCGCTATCAGCAGCTTGTCTGGGCAAATCCTATTCAAATAGAACGGCAGGTTGTCATCTGAGTGGTTGGTACTGTGTTAAAGGGATAGTGCAACATTTTGACCTGTCTCAATGGGTATTTTTTCTACACATTATAACTGTGGGGTGGCAATTTGACTGACAGGTGGTTCACCAATAGGTGACTGCAGCTCCCCGTCTGCTAGACACAGATCCTGCCCAGCTCCACACTCGTGTCCGAATATGTTTGTGAGGTAATCAGGGGATAAATAGGCTTCAACAATGTTGGCAGGGGCCACGATTAAGCTTCAAAACAAAAGCCCATTATTTATACAGTCTATGCTTATAACACAGAAAAGTTATCTATTGCATTAATGACTTGGAGCAGTTTGAAGTATTTTTTTTTCATTAAGATGCAAATGTATGCAACAAGGTGCTGGGAAATCTAATGAGATCAGCTGCTTTAATGGAGGAACATGTGGTGTCAGTTTGATGCTTCTGTCAGGTCTTGCTCAAAATATAAGTCTTGCCAGAAATGACATTATGTGTAAAGCATAAGTCTACACAAGAAGCATATATATACATATATACACACACACACACACACACGTTTAAAGTTGTACCTTCGCACACCACCCAGGCATTTCAAACCCATCCTCTCTGTGATCATCTCCAGTATTTTGTCAAACTGGCCCAGCATCCTCTGGTGGATCAGCATCCTCACTGCAGGGTTCAGGACATCCCCATTTGCAACCACACTGAGTAAATAAAATACACACGAGTTAGCAAATACTGTGACAAGAATATATGCAGGTACTGCATATAAATTAAGATACAAACATCACAGGTAAGGTTATAGTATAGATTGGGACAGTGCATAAGATGGTCAGACAGGGCAGAAACTGAACTTACAATATTGGACACGGCTCCTTAATTGGTTTCAAGAATCGAGCTGATACAATGATCCGATGCTGTGGCAGTGGTTTGGCCTGGAAAACGTTCACACCAAAGAACAAAGATTGTCAAAAGTCACCTCTGTCAAGCACAGAATTTCCCAAAGATCACACAGGTTCAAGTTTCCATCCACCACAAAGACCGAGGTTTCAATTCCCAACTGTGAGACCTCGGCCTTTGTTGTGTATTGCAACAAAGTAGTCAATCAGGTTTGCAGGTGTGCTTGGGAATTTATAAGCTTTGTTGGTGTCCAGTTGGGATTTAAGGGATGGTCATTTCCCAAGTGGTGAATCAGAACAACAGACAAGCAAACTTTAGAGAGAAATTGCAGAAAGTATACAGCATACACACACACACACACACAAAAAAGAAAAAAAAACAAGACCGTAGAGAAAGCCATTCTCCTCACTTAAAGAATCTGTGTCATCGCTATGACAGTGAAAGAATGAGATTGTGGGGTTTCAAAGAGGAAGCTCTGCAGGTCCGGTCTGATGACACCTGGCAACCCACTGTGACTTGAGAACTAAGATTTAGATACGATTACAGACAAGGGAGGAGGTATATTAAAAGTCTTCTGGGGGCTGTGAATGTGCCGTGGCAACAGAGGTGTAAAGGGTATAGATCTGTCTCTAGAGAGCCATTAGAGGTACCACATGTTTTTGTATTGACATTGAATTTCATCAACAGATGATCTTTAACAACACAGTAGAGAGAAGAGGCCCCTCAGCTTAACATCACAACCTCTCTTGGTGCCCATGCTGTCATTGCTAAATGTATAGATCCAATAAGTTAAATGCAGAGATGTAGAGACTACAAATTTCCTGGTGTGAAAAAAAATCACTATGTCCAATTTTCATTTTGCTTAAATATTCATCCTATTAGACTTAACATCATTGTTTTCTGATACCAAGGGGTTGGAGCACTGCTTGAAGTACATCCTCTGAAGCTCATGGAATCATAGAAGGAAAAAAAAAAGAAATTGCAAGGTGGAAGTGGAAGCGTAACAAGATTTACTGCGAGTAAAAGGAGACAATTTTTGGCAGCGATCAGCACCGGATTTCTAGGGTGATTCCAAGCCGGGTCAGAATGAGCTTCATAAAGAAGTTCTAAAACTTCATTAGCCCCTTCTTTAACGCTCAGTTTTATTCAAAATCAATACAGACAGGCGGCTAACCTGCCAAGCATCCGGCCAGCAAAGAGTTCTTATCATTAATTGACACAATCAGCCAGGTTAAGTGGGGGTGCTGAGGGGGAAGCAGGTCCTTGGAAACTAGATTGGCTCCTTTATTGCTCACAGGTAATCAAGGCAGCAACAACAACCTCTTGAGAGTTATCAGTGATGAATGAGCTTCTTATTGCACGTGATAGGACGAAATCAGGAACGCAGAGAGCAAACGGTGGCTCTCTTTTTGTGTGATTAACATGTTAAGAGTGGACAATTCCGAGGGTCTGACCACAAGGCGAAAGCAAAGAGGTCACAGTCTTGACCTTGTGTGATCCATTGTTTCCTTTGACTGTGATTAGCATTTTCCAGTGGCGCAACCCTATATTTTCTCCATATTGTATGAAAAACACACTAATGACATAATTTCACTGTCATTCAAAAACCTTTGATGAAGGGCACATTTACAGTTGTTGTCCAAACCAAAAGAAAAAAAAAAAAAAGACACACCACCCCAATACATTCTAAATTTGAATTTGGTGCATTTGATGCAATGTGTATGAAACAAAGGTTTGTATATTAGACATTGGTACATATGTGCCTTCCCCAGGGTTTATTTTATTAATTATTAAAGTTGGTAAAGTTTAAAACCAAAACTCTCACTTGGACCTGCTGGACCAGTTGACTTTCAAAATGGATGAGTTTGACTTTAAGCTGCCCTTGTTTTGTCTGTGACTTCATAGCTGGTGATTAAAGATGCATTGAAAGGAGGGATGATTATGATCCATAAATCAATAATGCATGGCCATTGAGACAACAACAAAGTAATTCTTCACGGGGAACAATCAGAATGCTAAACATTACACCTTGCTTAAAGCTTTTTTCATTGCAGGTAGGGGCGGAGGCGTTGAGGCGATCTTTCCTAAATCCTCATGTATCTTGCATTTAGTGTCAGTTTCAGATGTTGAAAAGTTGGATGGAGTAAGGAGATCGTAACTGAAAACCTACCTTGAAAGCATAGCTGGTTAATCTTTGAAACTTAGACAATCCACATATGATGGTCATTCTCATGTGGCTAACAAACCTGTATTTGTTGGTTGGCAAAAAAAACATTACACTGTATTTGCCAAAGTGTGACGATGAGTTCCGGTCAAATGAGTCAGTCAAAATAAATCAGTCAGTCAATCATCAACAAGAAAATGAAGAGAGCAATCTAGTCAGACAGTGGGGTACTCAATTAAAACAGGAGCAGGAATGAAATGTGGCAGATTCCAAGTTCCTGACAAGGTTTTGAAATGCATCAAGTGAAATCAGTTCTTTGAGATGTGCCACGCTCAAAGATTGTCTGCATGATTGAGACTATGTAAATTCTGGAAACAGCTTCAGACTCTGTAGGTTATATTTACATAATGTGAAAAAGTCCTTATGATTTGAAACAGCAGGAACAGCTGTTAACAGGTTCATGCAGTGCCACAATTAAAATTCACCTCGAGATCACCAAACAGAATCAAATGTTGTTTATAACATGTCCCTTATTACACTTACACAGTTCCAGGTCACAAATTTTACAGGAACTTACTTTTCCTGACTTGACAAACTTAAAAAAAAAACAAAAAAAACATGTACTTACAGGTATCGTATTGTTTGCCTTACCTGCATTGGGAGAGTCTGCATCATCTTTTTCTTTCTATAGCCGATCTGGAGATAACTACAGAAAAAAATATGAAGTGAACTCAGAGATATCCTGTAATTCACAAGCACCAGAAATATTACTGACACTGAATATGCCAACACTGAATAACTGTTAGTGGGAGATTATAATCATCACTTTCTCATCATGTTATCATATTTGTATAATGATAACATGCAACCATTGATTTGAAAGTGATATCTACACTACCATTCAAAAGTTTGGGGCCTTATTTTGAAAAAAAAAAAGCTTTTTTTCCAATAAAGATAACTTTAATAAACTAATCAGAAATACACTCTATAGTGCTAACGTGGTAAATGACTATTCTAGCTGCAAAGACTGTTTTTGGTGCGATATCTACATAGATGTATAGAGGCCCATTTCCAGCAACTACCCAGTGTTCTAATGGTACACTGTTTGCTCATTGCATCAGAAGGTAATGTAATAACATTTTCTATTCCTTTTACAACTCAAAGTTATAAATAAAAGTGTGAATTTTCATGGAAAACACAAAATTGTCTGGGTGACCCCAAACTTTTGAACTTTAGTGTACTTCCATTTAGATATTGTGTAGTTTTGTTTTTCTTTTCCCCCCCATTATGCATAACGGTAAATATAAAAGTAGAAAACTAGATTTGGACACTTTTAAGTCACTGTTGCACTACAGATTTCCACTTCCATTCCTCCATGAAGAAGGACAAGAAGAAGAATACCGATCCCCCTGTGGAAATTCATTCTCTGCATTTGACCCATCCTATTCACCAGGGAAGCAGCAGTGTGGTATGCAGAAAACACAGATTATAGATCTGTTCTATCAGTGCCGCAGAGGCCCGGAAGGATAAAAACACCAGGAGGAAGTTAATGAATACCAGAATACCTTCCACTTAACTGCTTCGCTGCCTCCTTCCGTGAATAACTTGCTGCACAAATCTCATTATCTGCAGTATAAGTCCACTTATTTTTAGACACAGCACACTTCTCTGCTGATCTCATCTGCCTCAAGCTGTGACTCAGAGCTGCTTCAAAACTATGGAGCTGCATGAACTTTAAAACCAAGATTCAGACTGATTCTCATTATGCACATTTCAAAAAGGCAAAGGTTGATAATAGTGATGGGAATTGTCGCTCTTTTTATGAGCCAGATCATTTGGCTCAGATCAGAAGAGATCTTTCGACTCCCAAACAGCTCTCCATTTTACCACTTAGACCTTTCAGCCAAATTTAGCACTGATTTTACTTAGGATTTGTATTAAAATACTAAATCCTCTGATTAAAAGTTAAAAAAAAAAGGTTAAAAGAACAGCTAGGAATGGACGTGAGCCGGCTCCCATTGTTCACTTCAAGCCGGCTCGTTGACACATCACTACTTGATAACTGCGTAAATGAATATGCACACGACTACTTCTGTGGGGAAAAAAAGTAAAATTCAACATTCAAATTCCTACAGGTGAACACCGCAAACCTGCACAGCGCATATTATGCGTAAAACATTAATTCTTACTCCAGCTTTTTAAATCTTTCTCTCCCGGCAGCGACGTATTGCTCTCCGCTCTGGAGGCTCTCCATGCTGTCCACCTTGTGCCCTCCCCTCGGCGTGTAGATGTTCCTCACGGCGCCGAACG
Organism: Lepturacanthus savala; assembly: GCA_030544235.1. NCBI lineage: Eukaryota > Metazoa > Chordata > Actinopteri > Scombriformes > Trichiuridae > Lepturacanthus > Lepturacanthus savala. The sequence continues at coordinate 6,187,026 of CM060467.1, forward strand.
GCGGCTGAATCCCGCTGGTCACCTCCCTCATCAGGGTCTCCAAGTCGCACACTCTCTTCTGGTTGATCACTATCCGGCGAGCGTCGTAGTGCGGGTCGCCGTTGCGGTACATGAAGACGCTCTTCACGACGGGCTGCGACAGGAAGTTTGGCTTCTCCGAGCTCATCTTTGCGCGTAAAAAGCAAAAAAAAGGCTAATGGAGGAGCTTTGTCAGAAGAACTGTCAGCAGGCTGAGGTAAAACTACGGCCAATTGTAATGACAGTAGATCAGATCCATCCTCCTGGCCCAAGTGGTTAAAGTTGCGTGAAAGTGTCAGCGGGGGCGGAGGCGCGTTCTTCTTCAGACGTTGCGTCCGGTGCAGACGTGTCCGTCCTCACAGGTGTAGGAGAAAGTTACTGGGGGAAAAAAAGACCACATGCACGAAAACGGTCGGTGCGTCTTGGTGCTGCAAAGATCAACTATTCGGGAGTTCTTCTGCACGCTCTCGATCCGCCGCAGAGGAGGTCGCCTCCGTGTCGTGCGCGCACCGCTATACGGCGACAGGTGATCATAAAAAAAAAAAAAAAAGACGGGGACGTGTAGTTTCCCCACGATGCAGACTGGGTATCATGGGACCTCCTCTGTTGGGACGTATCTATGGGAACACGCAGCGCTTCTCTCACCGACTACCGGGGACCTCACGCGGCCCAATCAACAGGTGGGCTGATCAGTGAGCAGCAAAAAAAAAAAAAAAACACGCACACAACAATGTAACCAAATTAACGTGCATTAAAGTGCGCGCGCGACGAACTTCGCCGAATACGCGCGACGACTTCTTTTGAGGAGAGAAAACATCTGGAGACGTTTTGCAGAACTTTGGACGGTTTCGGTCTCCGCAGCTGCCGCGTGAAGAAGTTAATTGGGCGTCAGGAGACCAGCTGGGAGTAGGAGTTGTCTCACATCCCAAATGTGGGACAAAAAAACATGTTTGTTTTGTGCGCTATTTTTGTGTTGCGCAACAACAGGGAGATCCCCGTGTCCAACTAACCCAGTGGAATTCATAATATAAATGTATTGGTGAATTAGCTATTTTTAATCAGTTTCATCTATATTATTATTAATATTGTTTTATCAGCTGTCGTATGGCGCCAATGCTGTTGCTCCCCTTCTTTCTCATTTTCTCAGCTCCTTCACCTTCTTTTCGTCATGACCTGTTTCATAAGCAGCAATCAGAAGCAGACTGACCGCCCTGCTGGAGTGTGTTTGATGCTGTGCCACAATAAGGTCAGTCAGGACATCCCATGCTGTATAGTGTTAATACTTAAATAGATGTGATTCTTTCTCGATGCCACCTGATGGTGCTGTAGTTATATGGATGAACAATTAAAAAAATGGTGCAAAATTGCAATGAGTTGTCAGTTTAAAGGATTCTTATGTAATACTGGATGCAACACAGACAGCATCATTGATGGAGATTAATATAATATAAATGTGTTATTTTATTGTGTTTTAACCCTCTATTGCATAGTGTTGCTATATGGCAACAATTACTTAATACTTAATATTACTACAGTAATATAAAACACATGTATTACTGTTTAGTTATAAAAATCAAGTCCCTTACTTTTTACCCTTAACCTCCACGGCACATTTGTTGCAGCTAACCAAATATTGTGGTGCATTCTGGGCCAAAATCAGAAAGAGCCCTATACATTTGCATTGTGTTGCAACATGGCAATGCTCTGGAATATATGGTTAATATAAATATGTTAACTTGTGTTTATTGGAAAGATGCATTAATCACAAATAAATACATAGCAGATATATAACAACCTTCTTTAGGATAATGCTAGGGAAAAAAGTCAAACAATACTAAACAGACATATATATAAAGTAATAAACAGGAATAAACTCTGTTCTCACTATGATCCAGTATCTGAACAAACACTCTGCCCACAGCTCTTCTGGTATAGATGAATCAAACGTGTCCACTTTTTGTGACTCAGGCGTGTGGGGTGTTGTACGAATGTGGTGACAAACTTTGTGATAACGTGATGACGACTGATGTGATGATTTGCAAAAGATGAGACTTCTTTACTCAGAGTGTAGCACCTTTGTTGTGTCAGTGGAGGGCAGTGTGCAACAAATATCAGGTCACACACTGACGCAGCTTTCCAGTCAAATTATTGTTCTCGTCCTTCACAATTTGTTTTTATGCAAATACACTGCATTACATTCACCTCTCCCCATGGAATCATGCACACGGTAAAAAAAAAAAAAAAAGATTGCTTCCTTTGTTAACCCTGAATGTCTACACAAAAAGCTGCTTTCTTCAATATTACTCTCACATAGTATTTCTCAGCCTTTGCATATTTACCTCTATGAAATTACTGTTAATGGTTATTTGAATGTCTATGTTTTTTATTCTGGGAAAATACAATGTCAAGACAAAGACAAACATCTCATACTGTAATACAGTGCCAGCTCCAAATAAGAATACTCCATTTCCTTCCACCTCTCCTTGTGTATCTTTCAGTCTCCACTTCAGTGGCAAGACATGAAATTATACATAATTGCTGTTGTTTATTGGATGTGATAATGGCGACTTTTAAACCGTGTCCTCCTGCAGCCAAAATTGCTTTGCTATTGTTCTCGCTCGACAACATTTTAAAACCACGCAGGAAACATCTGTCATAGCCTTTCACCAGTGTCAAGGATGCCCAGTGTCAAATGGAGGTAAGGTAATAATAATAATAATAATAATAAAATAAATAAAAACATCCACATTCAGATGTATTTAAGATCTACTTTTCCTGACATGACATGAATGATGACAGTAAAAAAAATACTAATAGATTCAATCAGATCAGGTCAATTCATTTTTCAGCTCATCTGGCCTGGTCTATGAAGGCTGATTTGTGTCAACTTTAGGAACTTGAATGTAATGAAGTAATTAACATATTTACATATAAATTATGGAGTGGAAGAAAATATAAAGATAAATCTATGTTTTTACTGTGATAATAATTCCCTCTTCCCAGCTGCAGTTTATTTTAGAACACTGTAAGCATATGTGAGACATGATGAGGTCATTTTGTGCTTGTTCAAATATGAAATGAGGGGAAATATAAAAAGATGACACATTTTATTGAGGAACCAGAAGTATTTCTGGCTTTTTCTCCTGCTTGATAAAAAATCTATAATAAGTAATAGTGAACAAGCCCATGTTATTATTAGGATGCTGCACCTACACACACAACAGGAGGCTTGAATGCTGTGGCTAAACAATTATGACTGGTTGCTTTTGCGAAACATCAATAGAAAACTTTGGTAAAATACCTATTTGAAGAGTGATGGTCAGACCACCCACTGATTATACAATAAGTCTACATACCCCATAATATTCTAGACAGAAATCATCCCTAAATGTTGTGTGTTGGGGTTATTGTGTCCTCTGATCGTGTGTGTTGACTCTTTAGTTACTGTAATGAACACTGCTGATTCAGGGTCATGCTGACCAATCTTGAAAAAGCCAACAACAATTATAGGCTACATTATAGCTGTGCTTATGTTTCTCAATTTGTGTGTTTGTCTTTTTTTCTGTTTAGATGAAAGATGTCGATTACATATATATCTGTTCAGAGGCCAGACTACCAATATACCACTTTAGGTTATTGAGCGATGGATCATTACAGTTTATTCATCTCGAGCATTCAGAAGAGTTAAAGGGGACTTTCGGTATGTTTCAGATGTGAAATGCAGCCTCTAAGAAACTGCATGTTTTACAACTTTGATATTTTTTAATCATTTAAATACAGTTGTAGGGTGATCTGCGTCAATTAATTTCACAATATTACTTGATTGATTGGTGTTTAAAGGAACAGTATTTTTTCTACTGGGTATTTTAAGGGAAGAGCAAAAGGCAAAACACAGAGGGACATTTTAAATTAATAATTTAATTTTTTTTCGACAGTACAAAACAAAGTCATACAGTCAGAAACATCACAAGGCACAGTACAGCAGCACAGGCATACAATTTGGGACATAGTTAATCCTCCAATGTGTTACATGTACCACAAGCTGAACAAAAGTCATTGTCGACTCATTTGAAAAGGGTTTGACGGTTTCTGATCGAACAGGAGTTCATATGAATCTGTAATGTAATTCTCATTAAGATCCTTAAGGCTAATATGTATCAACTTCACGGTAACAATGCAATCATTTATATATTTAAATATATATATTATAGAATTTTGTTAGTCTTGTTATTTAATATCATACAGTACGTTACAATACAAGCCCCTCTACATTATATCAACTCACACAGATATACAACTTAATTTACTTCATAAATTACATTACACACTATTAATTTGCAGTTCAATAAAAAGCAGCTTTTTTAAACAGTCTTGAGATACTGAATGATTTTCTGTAAACTGTGAAATTAAAGCTTTATATGCTTTCTGGAGGAAATGTGACAGTCTTTGCTTTCAAATCACCACCTGGAACTTTGTGTGAGTGATTCTCTGAAATAAAAGAAATGGTTAACTGATTGAAAGAAAGATAACACCATGTGAGGAAGCAATATCTGCATTTCTGAGTTCATTTTACTGTTTAATTTTAGAAGTCTTTGTTTTATCTTTGGTTCCTGGACTATTTATATCTTATGTTTCATGCAAACACTGAAATAAGGAATCTGACAACTTTGGTTGAATAAAATAGATGATAATCAGTGTTAGTTTTCTTTTCTGAGACTATATTTACCCATCAGACTGATGGTAATGTTTTAATTGACCCACTCAGTAATACCACTTGGTCAATCCAGATCGCTGGAACACAATAACAGGAAATTATTTTTATTTTCAGACAATCAATTAAATTCAATGACTCATCAGTCCCAACTGATGAGTCATTGTACATTAAGCAACTCTGTGAGAACACTCGGGTAGTGTTTATTCAGACATTGTTTTAGCAAACTTTAATTATGTTTATCTTCAGGAATTGTGTGTATTGTAACAGTCACCAAAAGAATAAATAAATAAACAAAATATGGACTAGGATTCAATCAAACATGTGGCACTCATTACACGTCTGACTGCAAAACACTTGAAGAGTTTTGACCTAAAATAACATGGAAATTAAAAAATATAAGCCTCCGACTACTTAAATATTATTAATGAAAAACAAAACTAAACAGAAATTATTTGAAGAAAAGAAAAACCTGCTATCTGAAAACAGACACTGCATTTTAGAAATCAACTCTTCCTGATGATACATCTTCAGCCCCAAAACTGAACCCATTCTGCACCCTCCAGCTGTGGATTTCACTGCACATTGTAATAAATAGATAATGTGCACAAAACTGTTACGGGTGCAAAGTTAAAGATAACCAACATGATAAATGTTGTCTTTGAGAAGAGTTGTGTAGTTATGGAAGTTGAAGGCTGCACATCACATTACCTGTTTGACTGAATCCCATTCACCAGTTAAAAAAAAACAAACAAAATGGTGAGGGTCAACACAGCTTCACACATCCACTGCTGAAATGAAAGCACACTGCAATTCCTATGGGTTTTTGTCGGCACTTTTAAAATGCTCCCACCACCGCCACCGTTGTGATCAGTTTAAATGGCTATTCTTCTTCTTCTTAGCTCTTCAGCTGTGCATGCATTCATTCCCCCAAACTCCATACTCGCATTTTCTCTCTGACGCTATCGCTCGCTATCTCTCTGTCTCTCTGCAGCTTTCAGACCACCAACCAGTGATGCAGCTGTAGGAGAAATGGAATTCAGCCATGAAAAATACTGAAAAATACAGTATGAATTGTAATGCTGAATTGAACTGAATTGTAATAGGCTGAGACCAAAACCGCTGACGTGTAATGTGTCAACTCACAACAGCTATAAATGATTTATAATTAAGTCAGTACTTACTGTGAACTGCCGAACCTCCCCATTGTCGACCAAGTGATGCTCTGTCTCTGGGGTGATGGCATAAGCCAGTCTCTGTTCCAGTACAAAGAGAGGGAAGTGATCAAATAATAAAAATAAAATCTTTAAAAGGAATGTTTGATCTTAAATCCATCAGACGAAAGCAAGAGATATTACATCAGCACTTACATCGCAGAACTTTCCGGGCAGTGCACAGAGTTTGTAGATGGCGTAGAGGGGCACCATGATCATTGATGAAATAGCCACACACCATCCCACCATGTTAGCCCATGGAGGAAACATGTAGAGGCCATAGCTTGGAGGGTTGAACGTGGCAAAGCTCACTACCACCATGAACTATGAGAGAAAAGTGTAATGAATCACTATGAAAAAACATGCAACATGCACTTCCAGGCTGGGAAAGTAGTGCTACAAACTGTCTAGGTCCAAATCACCAACTGGAAGCTTGTGAGAAAAGTGATTCTTTGAATGAAAAAAGTGAACAAAAAAAATGATATTGTGCACTGGCTCAGATTTGTTAAAACTGGTAAGATGGAGATAATAAAGTAACAATAAAGGTACCATAAGTTAACTTTATTGTACCTGGATTCTGAGATGCAGTGACGGCGATGGGCTTCATCAATATTCAGGGACAATCTACCATCATCATTCAGTAAGGATTTAGTAGCATCTTTATAGTAAAAAGCTTCCTTCCAATTTTGTCATCTCGTCTTTATGTTTTGAGTAATAAGTGGTAGATGTCAAGCAAAATCCAAACGACTTGGAATGCAATGCTAGGAATTGTACAGCATGATAGTGCTAAAGAGGATGCAGCTTTTTAAAGTGATCAACAAGAGGATGCTGCTTTTCACTTGATGTGAGCAGCCCAGATATAATGGGGATGCAAACCCCTGCCATCCCATGCTAGGCTGTCCAGCCAGCACATACGCATGGAAAAAAGCTGTACACTACATGCTGAATTTGAGGCAAAGCATACATTCATGACATTATTCGGCTTATAGTTTCATAGCCTCAATACTTTTACCCATGACAATTTTCTGGCTGTGGCTCCAATGTACAACAAGACTCACCAGCAGGAAGCAGGGGCTGACAAACTTCCAGCACAGCCTCCAGTACCAACCTGGTCGCTGGCCAATCATCTCCTCAATGTCATCACTGAAACGATCCACTCCTGAAACATATGAAATATTTGGTATTACTTGACTGCCCAAGACAGGGGGCTACTGGTCTACTGTATACATACATATAATATAAAACTGCTGTTAGCTCTTGAAGTTATTCTTGGAAGTGCCAGTTTCAATAAGCTACTGTACCATATTTACCTCATAGCGCTTTCTCTTCTCTCATACCCCTGGCTGTACATTTTTAATGTTCTCTCCCTCCTGGAAGGCATTTCTCACAGCAGAGGAACATATCCAGACTGACTACCAGGTAGTCAGCACAGCTAGATGTGCTTATGTAGTGGACAGCAGAACAAAAGACCACAGTGGCCAGGGGTCAAGGGTTCCTGTCAGCAGTTATGAGCATGGGGGGGAAAAGGCCCGTTGAAGCCTTAGGCTTGATTTATCTGGCTTGCCAAGGTCAGGACCCACCAAAGTGGGGCAATATGCTGACCCCACTGCCTGAGGCCTGGTTAGTATTTAGCCCTCCATGGATCCCTCTGCAATCAGGTTGAGTAGATACAAGACAAGAAACTCAATACAGAGGTTCAGGTCAATCTTTTTTTTCCGACCATCAGATTGATTTTAGATTATGTTGCGTCTGCTGGTGTTCCAAAATACGGGCCAAGTTTTCACACTCGATGAAAAGTCTATGTTTCTTGTTCTCAGCTGGTGGTGCAGTAAGTTGAAAATACAGGTGAAGAAAAACATCCATCATCAGTGGTTGGTAAATAGGTATTTATTTATTAAAGCAGTATCTACCACCAGTGAGGACAACCCAAATCACTATTACTTATAGAACAATAGGAGGACACAGATCAGCTCAGAACAGGGCAAAAACAAACATAAACACTTCCACTTACTACAATCTACAATACAGCTGTTGATCAGCTGACTCCTGTTCATGACAAATAGGAATTACCTGCTTCCCATATTGCTACCCTGTTAAAATAAGTCATTTTTGACAAAAGTGATATTTTGGCTTAAATCATCTCTTGATGATGCTTACCACCTCCGAACTAATTTCCCTAATCCTTAGTTGAAAGGATCATACTCTTTATGCCCTATAGGACAAAGGCTTAAGTGAAAAGGGCGACTTAGGCCATTTTATTTTTTTGTCTCAAAAACTCAAAGTATTTAGGTTTTTAGGATAATATTGCCCTTGACTTGGGCAATTTAACAAGCTTATTGATGCGGCTGCTTCAAGAAGCAAGATAATCTATGGTGAAGAAGAAGCTCTAAACATGACTTTTTCTACTGGGGAGTGATAAGGTTTAACATAAATGATATAATGTTACATGATTGACACAAAGTTCTATGTATGTTAACAGTCATCCAATGTCAGTGCCTTTAATATATATATATATATATATATATATATATATATATATATATATATATATGTTTTGTGTGTTTTCTCAAACACTTGAAAAAATGACTTAGGCCATCATTTTAATAGGGAGATGATATGCAGGTATCTTTATGTAGAGACTCATCACTACTGATTAAACACTGGGAGCAGCCAACTCAAGCCATTTAACCTGAGCACCACAGCTACAGTACAGACTAACACCTTAACCACACGGACATGGAGCTGGTCAGAGACTGAAGAGGCAAAACACCTTAATAGGAATAGACCTTCTAGCTGCAGCATAATAGAACTATGTTGCATTGTGGCACAGCCCCCCTATACAGACAGGCTTCTCATCAAAGCCTTAATATAGCATCCCGCATTGCTGGCCATGAAAACATGAATCATCTTTTTTTTTTCCATCCTCTCCCCTGTTGATCTTTCTCACCATAAAACCACGCGATGCCGATGGCTTCAATAAGCACTCCAAAGAGAATCGATGTGCCTGCTGCAAAGTGGTCCAGAAGAGTAAACACATACATCCCACCCTGGAGATACAAAGAGGGAGAGTCAACAGTCTCAATTCTCACATTTAACACTTTGCATTTGCACATATTTAGGGTTATTTAATACTGACAGTTTCACAAACCAGAGTTTAGTAATGATAAAAATATTATCTTATTTAAATATCATAGGGGATTAAAACGTGAAAAATACTTGTATATAAATATAATACTTGCATTTGTAACACAGAAGAGTGATATGAGAAAAGTGGCGATGACAATGAAGAGGGTGAACAGTTCTCTGTGCTTGTGGAGGAATTTGAACTCATCAATCAGTCCTGTGATCACTGACTCCATCCCACCCATCTACAACAGAAGATACAAGTATACAAGTAAGACTTAGTCCAAAACACACAAAACAAAAATCACATTTTTGTTTTTGTCATTTGGGAAATTGTCAATTTAGTATCCAGTAAATGTTTAAAAGGATGCTGTCATTTCATTCAACATGATGAGTGTGTACTCTGTGTGTGTGTGTGTGTGTGTACAGATGCATACTCACAGCACTGTCAATGCCCAGTGTCAACAGCATAATGAAGAAGATAACTGCCCAGACTGATGACCCGGGTAATGTTGCTATGGCTTCTGGGTAAATGGTAAACACCAACCCAACACCTAAAGAAAAAATAATAAGATAAAAAGGAAGCACGTAAAGTAGAAAACCGCATTAGTGAAACATTCACATTTTGGATTTGGGGAACCTCATCTTCACAGCATGGTACACTGAAACAATCAGGGCAGTAACGTGTGTTGTATAGGAGAGAGACTTTTATGGTTGACTGGTGGCATTTTAATTCAGTCATTGGATCCACAATAGATTTTCTTCATTGATTACACTCTTGGCAAACATTGCCTGTCATATATCTCACAACCTCTTGGAACACTCTAATATTGAATCATGTAATATTTAGTTATTAAATTAAATGTAACTTTTAAAATTTCAACCTCCTTCAACCTATCTTTTCATTTCTTAGTTCTTCTGAATCAAAGTCTTTTGACTTAAAAAAATATGAATGAGCTGATGCACTCAATTCATTAAATAAAGTTTCTAGAGAAACAGGTTCACAATATGAACCAATTTCACAGCATGTGTTTTTGACACTCACTTCAAATTAAGGAAATATAAATGACAATCAAAATAAATCTGAATGAAATTAATGATTTCAAACAACATATTTTTTTAAGTTGAAACAAGAAGTCATTAGCCTCATAGCATAATTGCCCAGGTAATTTTTTGGCCAAATTGAGATATTTGCATAACTTCTACCACTGCTGCAGCATCCTGTTATTTAAAGAATGCTGATTAATTCTCCACATTCATGGTATTGCTACAGGTTGTGGTGTTTACAACAACATCCAGTGCTAACAGAATAGAATCTACTACAAATCTATAGATTTCTATAGAATTAACATTAATTAATTTATAGGTTTTATAGAGATTTAATGTGTAGTAACATGATGTTACAAACCATCTCTGGCAACCTTGTCCAGATCCACGTTGTGTTTGTGGGACATGTACCCAAGGAAGGAGAACACCACGAACCCAGAGAAGAAACTGGTTAAAGAGTTGATGGAGCTGGTGATGATGGCGTCTCTGGATCGATGAAATCAAATAAATTGAACACAGAAAAATTAGAATGGAAAGAATTCATCGCCATCAAGCTGTCATATAGTCAATGTTTACCTAATTGATCATTCATCATTTAAGGAGTGTATCAGGGTCAAGACCCGTTTCTTATTGCCATCTCCTACATGAAAAGTGGAATTATTTATAGAATACTGCTGATTTTTATGGATCATTCTGTCACTCAATAAATGTCTTGTTTGTTACATGACATTACTGTTGTTACATAGGCAGCCCTCTTTCCTCATTCTGCTGGGATAGGGTCTACCCTAATGGAAATGTAAATAATGACTTGGATACACTATTATTTTGAACCACATTATAAAAGTACATATAAAAGTGTCAACCCACCATATGGCAACAATTACTTTGGCTCAATATTACTAAAAAACAGTAGTATAACATAACTTTTTTACTATTTAGTTGTAAAATTCATGTATTTTACTTTGAAGGCCCAACAAAAATAATCACATCGAATGACCAGGTCATGAGGTGGTAATCTCTTCTCATTACCCCATGATTGAGCCCAAAATAGTTGCACGAGGGAAAAATCGTGTCAAAATGGGCCAAAAATCTGCACAATGTATGCCCGGCTTAAATCATTTCGAGCAGTTTGTACACCCACATCATGTCATTATCACTTCACCGAAATACTGAATTTTTCCTCAAAGTGGAATCCTTGGGATGGACAGTGTCATGTGTCAGTACAAAAAAAAAAGCAAAAGCAAATAAGGAGATAAAAGCCTCCTGTGCGATGCTGATGATGATTTTCAAAGAGCGTGTTTTTCATTGGCGTTATGGCTGTCTGTTGCACAGCATGATGTCAAAGACATGGTGGGATTCAAGGAGCTTCAAAGGTTATTATAATTCACCTGCTGATGTTGCATGTGTGCATTTGTGTGTGTGTGGTGTGTTTGTGCACAGAAGCGACTCATAATCATAATCTTTTTGTCTTTGTGAATCTCCCCCAGCTTCTCTCTCTCTCTCTCTGTGCCCCTCTACCTGTAGCAGTTGTTGCTGAATTTGTTGTAGCTGGAAAAGGCAATTAGCACACCAAATCCCACTCCCAGCGAGAAGCAGATCTGCGTTGCTGCATCAATCCAGACCTGGGGAGCGACAGAACGAAGCACACTTGTGTGAAGCGGCAAACAAAAGGCACAGGAGAGGAAAAAAAGCCATTATTAGGGATAATTGCAGGAAACTCATTCAACGGCAGTAGATGAAAGACGCTTGTGAATACGGGGGGTAATTTTGCAAATTACTGCTCCATGCATCTATCTAATCTAATTCCCCAATTGCTGCCATGCATCTCTCTGTCTCTCTCCTTCTTGCTTTCGCTCTCCATAAGTGAGTCCTTTTTTCCTGCATGCTGACAAACGTGTTGCGCTCCTTACTCTCTGCTATTAAGGTGAATAAGATGTTGTTAGAAGATGTGATAGCGGGTTTCGCAAATAAGGAACATATTAGGAATGCGAGACACAAACAATTTTCTCACTGATTTTTTTTTTCTTTCCTGTACTTGAGTTTGAAATGCAGTTTTGTGTTTGCCAAATAGACACTGACAGCAGTTAAAATCCCTCAGATGTTCTGCATTAATCAAAGTGTATTTTAAATGGATCATTTATGTCTTGCAAATTCACTTTAGCTCCATCCTCATGATTCCCCCATTCATATCCTTTGCTGTGATCCTACTTTTGATATGGATTACCACATAACAGATACATTTAAAAAATAAATACAAATAATGGGGCCTGTAATTTGAAAGCACTTATTGTGCAGTCAGCATGAAACATAACATTTCAATTTAACCTTTAGTTCCTGCTTAGCACTACTCCTTATTTCTTGCAGAAAAAAAAAAACAAAAACAGAAAATATCTGTTTACACTGGTATTTGGTTTGTATGATAGGTCAGGGTGCATTTTTGGCTTTGGGAAACTTATCATAATTTTCCCCATTTTCTGATATTTTAAAGACTTTCAGCCAGCTTTTATTTTTCAACTTTCAGCTTATTTCATTTTTTTTCTTAATTTTAGTCATTTTAATCTTTTTATTTTTATTTTAAAGAAAATATGACTCTTGTTTTTTTTAAAGCAAGATCAACTTGACCCAAATCAGGAACAAAAAAAAATGAAATAAGATACATTTTTTACCAGTGGAATATATAATAGAAATAATTCTATTTATTATTGGACTAATTGTACCAAAAACAAGATATCTTTGCCTGTTAAGATTTCGGCTTTTGCAAGGTGCACCCCCTGCCGCTCACACCTCCACCACTGCTATCCTGTCGGCACTCACCTTGGCGTCGCAGAGTTTCAGGAAGTCCACAGAGAGGTAGGCCTTAATGCCATCGATGGCTCCAGGCAGAGTGACTCCTCGGAGCAGCAGCACAGTCAGGACCACGTAGGGCATCGTGGCTGTGATCCACACAACCTGATGCACACGCACACACACACACAGAATATATATACTGGACTAGATATTCCTGTATCTCCTTACTACACATACCCTTAAAGTGAATTGGATGTTTTAAAGATGTTACAGTAAGACCTACTTGGAGTGTGCCACTGGTTTCCACAGTATCAAACATGACTACAGCATACAACTTCCTACCTTGCCAGAAGTCTTGACTCCCTTCCAGAGACTGAAGTAGAGCAGCACAATCACGACAGCGAGACAGGAAGTCAGCTGCCAGCGCGGATGACCCAGGTCATCAATACCATTACTGATGTGTAGCACTCCTCGTCTAAGGAAAGAGAAGATTCTTCTCAATTAAACATTGAGTCCATCACTCCTTGTCAATATAGTTTTACATCTCCGCTCAAGAGATTTTCGCTGGAGCTCAAGAAAGAACAACTTGTTTTGTGTCTGTCTCATTAATGGTAATTGCTGATTTGAATGGCTGTGAACTGTATAATTGTGATATAACTACTTTAAGAAAGTCCTGACAGTATTTACAGTATTTATATAACAACTAAACCCAGGGGTGTAGCACCAATTTCTGGACCCTGTTCACTCTTAATGTCAGTGGGCCCCAATCCATGCCAATGGATCTATTGCATCACTGGACTAAACCATTTTGTGCCTCCAAGAAGGGGGGAGGGGTCTCCGGAATGTCCAATATAATACTGTGGCACAAAGGTCAATCTCTCATTATATTATCAATATATTTCACACCATATTATATTATGACAGAAATCAACAGAGGCCCAGTTAATTTATTAATAAAAAAAAAAAAAAAAGAATTTTCATGGACCCTCTCCCTACTCAAGCCCTGGGTAGTCAGGTCCACTTTTCCGCCACTAATACGCCCATGTCTAACCTTCCTTATAATAACAAAAAGCTATTAAAATATGAATTTCCAACTTTCCCCTTGGGAGCAAGGGGAAAGTTGTGGGTTAGAGGCATTGAGTGCCAGGAGGCTGCTGCAGGCTGTCTGCTAGAGGCAGCTCCTGCCTGGCTTTTTCTCTGGAAATATCCTACCCTTTACAATTAGTGACACAAAACTATCCTATTCCATCATGTCTTACACTTATAAGTTTGAGTATAAAATCAAATTGCGTGTGTCACCTGAAAAACTATAAAACCACTGTACACTGCTCACACCTTAGTTTCTGATCATTTCAGACACACATTCTCACAGACTGAATAAGATGAGCTGATGTTCACCCGATGTGATCAAATTGCCTGCAGGTGGTTTCTGTGTAAATAGCACGCTGCTATTTCAACTCGCAGGAATGACATGCTTCAACTGTCACAACAAAACAGAGCTCGCTTGGTGGAACAGGAGACACCTGTTCTTTCACAGAGTGAAGCTACATGAGGTAAATCAGCCAAACTCTGGATCAACTCTGGAGGAAAAATAGCACCTCATGTTCATTTATTTTTGTATTATTCATACTGTAACTACATATTTTAAGATATCGCTCAGTTATCTCCTTGAATGAAGCCAAACCTTTCCCGTATGCACTTCTAGCTGTGAAAATATATGGTGATATCCAATAGCTTAAGCTTTAGTCTGTTTGCCTTAAATGCAGGCATTTTGAAGTTGCCATATGTGTAGTTTAAATGGCCATATGCCATATGTGGAGAATTAAATGGTTTAACTTGAAAACATCAATTATTTTTATTTTTTTAATTTATTGAACCATGCTGCAAAAATCTATTGTTTTTGGTACAATATTGAGTTGAATCATTATAATGTAGCTTGTTTCTGATTTGGGTCAATTTGGTCTTTTTTAGGAAAACTAAAAAAATAATAATTTTAGATTTATTTTAGTCAGTTTAATCTTTTTTTAATATTAGTCTTCTGTTCTCTTAAAACAACACCAAATTGACCCAAATAAAAAAAAAAAAAAAGCTAAATTTTCTGCCAGTGGAATAAGATAGTTCTACTCAATATTGGACTAATTGTACCAAAAACAAGATGCGTTGGTGTTGATGATGGTTTCTCCACCTTTCCCAGTTTTTTTCCACTTTCCGTCTTTATCTCTGAAAATCACACACAATCCCATGCAATTTAAGGTCAACTATTGCATACATATATACATAGTGTATACATAGCATTCATAGTGCCACCTCTTTGGTTCGGGCCAACTCACTCAAAGTACTCCTGAGCAGGGGTGGGCTTCACGCTGTCACTGGCTGTGCTGTTGTCAGCCCTGTCAGAGCAGTTGGGGCTGTTCCAGGAGTTGTTGCAGTGGACCCAGGGGAGCTCCCCGGTGAACGAGGAGAAGAGGTAGAACAGCGCCCAGGAGATGATGACATTGTAATAGAAGCCAACGTAGAGGGAAATGAGGATCACTGTGAAGCCAACACCTGTTAGAGGAACGGAAATGATCAGCATTTATATGTATGTGGGTGTATATATATATATATGTTTCAGACAGGGCGACAGCGGAGGCTGTAATCACTGGACACCTGAGGTATTTGAAAGGCCTTTGAATTACAGACCATTTTTTTTTCTTTTATGGCTGTGCATTTCATCACAGCAAAGATGTCCAGGTGGACAATCATATTCCTATCATATGCTTCTTTTTGATGAATCTTAGCTCATCAGAAAAGAAATTAGAGTGTTGCTTATAGCTGTGGTTCTCAGAGTGGGGTCCAGGGACCCCCAGGGTATCCCCAGAAAAAAGAGAAATCATTTATTTTCACAATAATTATTTTATTTATACAGAGCTACAAACAAATAATCATTATAATCAACTATAAAGAACAGGACTTCTAGTAAGTATACAGTCTGTTTTATGCTTGTTTGAGACAAATAAAAATCAAATCAAATTAATTCCACCCATAAGTAACACAATGGCACAATGCAGGACCATTTGTATGGAGTTACCTTATTTAAATTAACCTATTTATTTAATATTTGTTTATTATTTTCTGTTTGTACATACATTATTTAATTTCAAATTTTCCTTTCCATATTAGATAGGTGAAAATGAATGAATACATAAATAAATACATTTTAATATTATTAAATTAATACATAAAATTGAAAATAAAATAAAAATGGGAAAATAATACACAAAAAATAATAATTTTCTGAGATATTAAATGAAAAAAATAAATGTGGGCATTTACGGGCGTATTCAGTTTCAGTCCTCTATAATTTTGGCCTCAGGTTTCCTATGCTTTCTATTATTAAACATCTAAAAGCAAAGATCTTATCAAATAGGGTCTATGGTCTAGTTTTCATGAGTTTAAGGTTCCTTGAGGTGAACAAGTCTGAGAACCACTGGCTTACAGGACCAAACTTCTGACTGTGGATGGTGACCATAGAGTCATTTATTTAATGCACAGTTTGGTTTTATAAAGCAAAAATACAAAGACACCTGTTGCTTTCAAGAATGTTAAAGCTAAACTAATCAAAATTTTAGGTATAGATTGTTTAACAAACAGATTCAGTGACTACATTAAACTCATCACAATAAATGTGTTTGAATCTAAATTGAGAGAATTAGAAGCAGCTTCTTTAAGATGTAATTGTTTTTAATCATGCCTGGCAAGTTCTTTTAATTTGTCTCCTGTGGTGATTTTATGTCTATAATGATGTGTTTTACGAGTCTTGGCCGGTTCACTTTTGAAGAAGAGATTCTTAATCTCAATGGGTTCTTTTGCCTGCTTAAATAAAGATTAAATAAAATAATTTAAAAAAAACAACAACATTCTGACAGATTGTACTAACAGAGCTCACACCAGAAAGCACAATCTCTCTCTCAGCATGAGCTCAGCAGCCGATGAGACATGCCTGCAGTCTCCAAAGAAAGCGCCACAACTTCCAAAGATCGCCTCTCCACGCCATAATTATCAACACATCTACCCTTCTATAAATGTGAAACAAACAAATGTCCACTCTTCTAAGGCCAGATGTAATTGTTAACCTTTGCCGAGAGGCATGACCGCAACTGTGCCTTATTGATTCCTTTGTTATGTGAATGTGATATTTGTCCGGGCAGCGATGTCTCTTATTAGCGCCGCATGAGGCCTTTCTATCTCTCCATCTCGCCCCGTCTCCCCGTGTCCCCTCCTTACTCCTTTTCTCCAAATGCATTGATCCTGAGAGGAAACCAGCTTGTTGATCAGAATAATTACTGTCAATATGGGCATGTGTATGTGTGCATTTGAATAATTACTGTTATCCCCCCGCTGGGAGAGAATGAAGCGTGTGATTAGGACGTCAACGTACTCAGTGGGCCCCTGACAGACGGCACATGTTCACGCACAGTAGGCACATGCTCACTGACACACACACACACACATACACACATACATGCAGAAACACACGGAGGAACACGTACACACTACAAGCCACCTTCAGATCAACAAGGACATGATCTGGCAAAAGACGGCGGTATGGCGGCGTGCTGTGAAGCAACAGATGGTCTGCTGGTAATAATGGCATTTCTTGATGCATCTTTTAATTCATAGCGAGGTGTTAAATGTGAATTTAAGTGAAACGGAACATGGATCCAACTGAAACTGGCTCTTTTGAAAGGAATCAAAGGAAAGCCATATCGGAAAAGTTTTATATTTTGTAAGAGGATGACGATGGATTAATGCTGCCTTCACGTGGTGTGGGAAAGATGACCTTTTCCATGTGTGAGGTGGAAATTGAGTGTGTTGTGTTCAAATGCTTTTGTTGTCATAGTGAAGTGAATCATGGCGGACTCATAACGGCATTTAGTCAACTGTTTTTAAATGTTTTGTTTTTATTTTCAGTTTCTTGATTTTTAATCTCATTGATTTTAATTAATTAAAATTCTTTCCCCAACAATAAGTAAATGCTGTTTTTTAAGTGACACTACTTTGCATTCATGACATTTTTGCTGCTCTCCGCCATGTTGAAAGGTCAAAGTTCATCTCATCAGTTTGTGTATCATAAAATTGTTCCGTCTTTCCAGTGGAAATTATGACATAAGTGAGTGTTCATCTGCAATTTTGTTGTTATTTGTAGTTTATGATCATTACCATAGGATGTGAAGGTATAAAAACCAAGCAAAGTGTATCATTCGATTTTCAACCAATGGCTTTGCTATAATTCTTAATCTTAATTTCTTGTTTCTCCATTTGTGTTTATTTGGATAGCATTCTCCTAAAATGTGTTCTGCTAATGTCAAGAGAATGTCAGCCACTGTTCCTCCCGCCACTATCAGGACGAGAGTCTAAAAGCACAATTTTCATTTGCTTTCCATCTGAGCGCCAGAGGAAGCTGATGTTCTGGAAGGATGAACAATGGCTGTCGCTGCTGTCGACACGGAGACGAGCAGACAGAGGAGACAGGCATGTGGACGGGCGGGCATGTGGGCAGACAGAAAGATATGGAGACATCAAGGGAAGTATGTGATCAGACAGACGGGCATTTAGGGCAGACAATTGGATGAAAGGGAGCCTGTTCCGTGATAGACATACTCTATAAAGTGAACAAGAAATGCAAAAAAATATATACATCACCATGCATTTCTATAAAAACATGCAGGTGAAGGTTGTGTGTGTGTGTACCTTTAAAAATGGGACATATCTTCCAGACCCCTATCGCCCCCTCTCTGTTATACTGCCCCAGAGCCAGCTCCATGTAGAAGAGAGGCATCCCTGCTATCACCATGAAGAACAGGTACGGCACCAGGAAGGCACCTGAACAGAAACAAACAAGACAGACTTTAGAGAGAAAATTGATCAAGGGTTGTGAGAGTAATTACACAAACCTACAAGATTGATTGGTTAATGGAGGAAAATAACATTTGTGTTCCATCAGTTTAATGACTCACACAAATTCTCTTATTTGACACCAAATGCAAATTATTAGATGTCACTGTTGATGCTGAAAGCATTTTCTTCATGCTAGACAGCCTCCGTTAAACTGTATATGTATATTTGTACATTAGGACTTGCAGCTAATAGGAGTTTATGGAAATGCTATAATCTACAGTGGTTATCAAAGTGGGGTCCAGGGACCTCCAGGGGTCCTTAAAGAGGTGCCAGGAGAAAAAAAGGAGAATAATTTATGTTCACTATAATTCTACAATGACAGAATGTAGAACCATTTGTATAGAGGACTGCCATCATTAAAATAAATAAATTTCATTTAGTATTACTTATTTCCAATTTTTTGTATTATTTTCCTTTTGCACATGAATTTATTTAATTTCATTTTCTATTTTATATACTGAGGTGAAAATAATGGGGTGAGTGAATAAATAAATAAAATTATAATTATTTTAAATTGATATATTTATTAAATCAATAAATAAATGTGAAAATAATACACAAATAAACACATTTTATGAATTAATTACATGGAAAATTAAATAATTATGCAACCTTTACTGGTATATTTATTCATGTACTGATTCAATATTTATTAATTTATTCTTGATTATGGTAGTTTCAGTCCTCCATAATTTTGGCCTTGAGTTTCTGACATCTTAAAGCCTAAATCCTATGAATCCTATAAGTCTTTGGTCTAGTTTTCATGAGTTTAACGGTCTTTGATGTGAAAAAGTATCAGTAAAGAACCACTGATCTACAACAAACAGTTTATGGGTTCAGGTGCTGACCATGAACTACATCATCTCTGGGTTATGTCTGTATCTCATGTCATTCTCCATCTTTCACTCACCTCATTTGCTGTCAACCATCATATGAAGGTATACAATTCCCAGAAAATAAATAATCATTTGGTTTAACTGCCTCAAAAGAAAGTCATTGATATTTCTCCAAACACAGACATGTTAGGTTTGGGGATATACAGTGTCCCTTAGAACAGGGTGACAGCCTTGTCAATAGCCACAGTATCATTTACAGCTCTTAAACATAATGAGAGCTCTATGTTAAACAGCCATAATTAGTGGCCATGATTGTTAGAGCTAATCTATTCGGAGCAGCTGTGGTGTTTTTTTTCCCCCTATTTTGATCTCTGTAAAGGGGGAAAAAAAAAAAAAACTCAAACAGCAAGCAGCTTACACAAGGAGCAGAAACACACACACACAAACGAGCAAATGTGCACACACACATAGGTGAAAATATACAGTCTGTACACGTGTGAATAAATCCTGGGGTCACATTCTTCTCTGCTTTTCAACACAAAAATGCAGTTTATCATCATCCCATCGGTTTCTACCCAAAATATTCTTGCATCTCCTTTCATTCCTTCCTCCACCTTATATACCCATCCTCCTCCTCCCTCAGGTAGCAGTAAAGGAGCCATTACAAACAGTCCAATGTCAGCTTTCACTTTTTTTATCCATCTCACCTCCTCCATTCTTGTAGCAGAGGTAGGGGAATCTCCAGACGTTGGCCAGGTCCACAGCAAACCCGATCACAGACAGGAGGAAGTCGATTTTCTTCCCCCAGGTCTCCCGCTCCTCCTCTCCACCGGTTTGGGTCTGAGATGGAGCCGGAGCCACCAGAGTGGTCGAGGTGAACTGGACCCCGTTCTGCTCCTTGACGAGGATCAGCTCCACCTGGAGGGTCAGAAGTCATGGAGGCATGATGTAGAGGCTGCTTGTAACATGGGACACACTTTAACAATGCTTATTTTTTGTTCTGATTTAAGTGAAAAAAGATACTTTCAATACACACAAGCATAATAACTGGTGAACCAGCTTCTTTCAGTCATTTTAAATCATTGTCTCACTCGCCCACAGTCAATAAAACCTTAAATCCAGCCAAAGTTTTTAGTCTTAAGGTGCGCCCTTTCTTTTTTTTTTTGACATGTTCAAAATAAAATTCTACTAAACGAGGTAAAAAGGTAAGTTGTAAATTCTAACAATCAGCTTTAAAGGCAAAAAGTCAATTTTAGCTTTCAGATCTTTAGGCTTTCATTGCTATTATCATTCTTTTGCCCCACCCAATACTTTTTATTTGCAATAAACTGAGGCAAAGAAAAAAAAAGAAAAAGAGAAAATCAGGTACAAAAGCACTCAATTAAGAAGCCTGCACCACATGGTAATTCAAAGGTTTTCGGACTGCATTTCATGCCATGAATCCACTACCTGTGCGTCAGATCATGCACTGACCTCTTTGGGCCCCATTGTGTTGGAGGCGGGTTTTTCCGGGGCTACAACTGAGGACATCAGGCCGACGGGGACTTTCTCTGTCAGCATGGAGGGTCACACAGCCTTCGAGAGTAAAACGACATCATGTAGCCGAAGTATCAAATTTTAAGTAATAGAATCACCTTTGTAAACTACAGAAATGCGTTGTGGAAAAGAAAATGACACAGACAAAAACACAGAAGTGGAGACAAGCGGCAGAGACTGATGGGATCTGGGCTGACGGTAAAAAGGCGGGGGGTGGGGGGGGGGGGGGGTGATGTCCTCTTCAAGGCCATCGCAGCATTCTCATTTCATTTCACACTTATTGATCGCCATTTTGCACAGGCAACTACGAACCCTTCGCATTACGTTGTTCACCAGATGTAGTTCAGATTTGGGTCTAGAACTTTTCAATAAAATGCCCTTTGTTAGTACAAATATTCTTTTTCAAATGTATTTCCACAACAGATGATTTTACATTTTATGGCGTAGCTGTTCTTAATATTACAGAGAAGTGTGACATCTATAATTGGAACTGAATATAAAACTGCTCTCATAAGGATTTTGTGAAAATGATTAGATTGATTCATTGTCTAAAAGTGATTAGATTGAAAATTATTAGGTTATAACCTGTCAAGATAAATCATACAGACCATGGATACCCTGCTGCTGCCAAATCATATATTCTGTAAATTCTAGCACATGATAACATACAGTGTAACCCCTCAGGTTATATCAACATTTAGCTTTTGTGTGCGTGTGAAGAGGGAATTACAAGACTCACCTTCGAAAGAAATAACAGGTGAAAGCTCCTCCCGCGGTCAGTTTGGACAATTTAATTCCAGTTGTGCTGCTGTTCCTCAGTTTGCTGCAAATTGATGCTGCCCATAGTGAAGGAGAATGCCCTTGATAAGTTACCAAACCAAAAAAAAAAGGTTGAGAGGAACAGAAATGCAGAGAGTGAAGGAGAAGTGAAGTCACTGTAAGACAGAAGATGAGGATGAAGACAGGGAAAAAAAAGAGAAGATGAGAGTGACTGGTAATCTGTGATGAATCTGGAGAGAACCCTCCCACCCTCCTCGGGCTTCAGTGACTGACACACGGAGACCAGAGAGCCCTGTGGTCTGGTATGGAGATCTGTCTGCAGGACCACTCTTGAAATATGAGAAACAATCAACTACCCCCCCAACACACACACACATACACACACTCACACACTCACTCACTCACTCACTCACAACCCTCCGTCACTCTCCTCCCTCCCTCCTCACCGAGTCTGTTCCTCCTCCTCCTCTTTCCCATCATTTCATATTTTCTCACCTGATGTGAGCGTTATCCTTTCTTATTCATTTCATATGATAACTTTAAAAAATAGTGAAATTAATCTTTAATTCTTGTCTTAAAAATAATGAAGGATTATTTAACCCTAATCTTTTCCAATCAGAATCTTTAATCACATATTCAGAAATTACATTATGGTTGTGATCAATAACAGTTTGCACCTCAGTTGACACTGTGGGTGCTAAATGTCCATTTCAGTTTAACTTGGAGTGACTGAAAGCAGTGAAAGGATCATCTGTCTATAAAGCACAGAGCGTCTGTGTGTCTGTACCTTGCATATCTCTCTGTTTGTCAGATTAACCTCATCTTTTGAAAATATCTTGCACACGGCACAATGGTGTTTCTCCTTTTTTGTCCATTTTTTTAAAAATAGATGTTCAAAACATCATTATCATCATTAAAAGTTAAAACCCTATGAACTTCTGTATCACAGCACTATCCTGTAGGAACAATTTCTTTACAGCTTCCCAGCGTTTTGTTACAATTTAAAGCTCCATTGTCCCGTTTCTCCTATTCCAATTGTGCAGCCAATGTAACAAAAGTATTGTAATGTCTCAAAAACCACACAGTGAGATATTAGCCGGTTTAGGTGATACTTTATTCCTCATGCTAACACAGGCTACTGTGGGCGTCTTACTCCAAGACGTGTTCGCAGGCCCTCAGGAAATCCCAGCACTATCACATGACAGAATGGAATCTTGGCATGAACTCATTTATTTTCTGGACACATAACAGTAACAAGCCCACCATACAGGAAAAAGTACGAAGTAACAGATTTATCTTAAGTCTGGTTTTACTTTTAAAACTGATATGCGGATTGACATCCAAACTTTCAACATAAATTGTAGGCTTTTTTCTTACAATAAATGTGCATACTTAGAACATATCATGGCGTTCCTCCTAATGTTACAACTCAAAGCTCTCTTGTCCCGTTTATTCCTGCATCGAATGTGCAGCGGAGTAAGAGATCTATCAGAAGTCTGGTTTTACTTGACCCATCAACACAATTTAAAAAGTGTAGATTGAGATCCGCAATTTCAACATAATTTGTAGCCTGGCTCACTCTATATGGATGTCTATGCTGGATGTCTTTCATGTTACAATAATCTCATCAGTAAATAATATTCCTCAAGTTACACCACGCTTTTTGCAATTTTGGCAGATTGACAATAAATGATTTTTAGAACCAGTATTGTGCATTTTACTCTGTAAAACATCCAAGTGTCTCCCTGCCCTAGATGTCTTATTCCTCCAATCTGACTCCACCCTGACGTCCCACCCACCCATCCCGTCAATTGGCAGAAATCTCATTAACCGTAATGTCCCAGAGGCCGAGGCCTAATCGGTCCCGACCCCCCTGCAGACCCCGCCCGTTTCAAAGTCAACCCAAACATGACCGAGGAGTCAAATAACACAATCAGCCATCTCCCTGGGGACAGATCTATGACCTTCGTGTCCAGAATGACGGCTTGTCGTTTGCAAGCCAATCGTAATGATCAAGGAGCCGCTAATACCCGCCGCCGTCACCGGCCCCGCCGCCGCCATAACTCTCACACCTTTGAAGAGCAATCATCCGTCAAGCCTCAGGCTGCGTATCAGAAATCTTTGGGTCGATGGGAAGTGGTGGATGTATGAGGTTTTCCGATGCGGCGCGGACATGGACGAGGCGAACATTATCGAGTGTCTTGTTTTCATAAACGCAACAGCTGAGACCCAGGGACAAGGAGGGCACAGGAGAGGAGGGAGGGACGGAGGGAGAGAGGGATGGTTGATGGGTGAGGAATGACGGAAGAGGAGGTGAAGCACAAGGGCAAGAAGTGAAGGCAAAAGGGGGATGAGAACAGCGGCAGCAGCAAAAAAAAAAAAGAAAAAAAAAGATTTCAATGCATTCTTTTGTACAAATGATAAAAGTAATTCAATCTTGAGCCTTTAACTGTTAAAATCCCAAACCCCCTGAAGCATAGTTTTATTCATAAATCACATGAGAAAACCTTAAGCTACAACACTCAAGTATTTTTTTCTGTAGTACAACACAATGTTACTGTTACAGCATCAATACAAGAGAATCAGTAGTAGGGTTGCAACTAACCACTATTCTGATATTTAATTTAGATTAGAGCTATTTCTGTGATTATTTAATTGGGTCCTTTATAATCTCCCTTTTAAACATCTTACAGAATATATTCTTCATGATCTGTAATGATCCTCAGTGTGATTTCTATGATTTTACAAATAATTGATCTTTGGCCTCTTATTAATTATTGAACATTGCATTGCAGATAATTTAATTTTTTTTCCTTATTTGGGTCAGTTTAATCTTGTTTTAATTTTTAAATAAAGTATTTTTATCTTTAGTAAAACACAATGTTAGATTTTTTTTTTTTTGCAATATTCTAGCTCTGTTTATACATTTGCTCTGTAACAGCAACGTAAATTGATTCTTCTGTAGTCACCTCACATGTAAATTTCCTTTGATATCATGTTTATGACCTTTGTGGTTGTGGAGATATTCCATATTTATTATCATTTATAGCAGGAAAACCGAAAAATAAGCCTGGGAGTTAAGTAGTTAAGGATGATCTAAAGATGTGTTAAATATAGCTTACTCATACAATACCTCTTCTGCCACTTGCCTGTAAGAAGAAGCACATATTCACTGGGTGATGTTAGTGTTCCTCTTTGTCCTGGAAATGTGTTTCTTCCATCAGCTGTTAAATCTGTATATTAACAGGCAGGAAAGAGACTGAGAAGGAAAACACTGATGTTTCTCTCCACCTGTGTCGCTTTGGCTGAACAACCAGATCAATTCTGCAGAAAGAGGGAAAAAAGACAAATGAGGCAGAATGAGGACAAATTCTTGGTCTATCAAGTCATGACTATAAGCAGATTTGAGGCAATCCAAACTTTTTACCTGCTGAGCAACACAGAGGACTCCTGATGAAGTGGCAGCCAGTAATAAATAAACCCAGACATAATGAGGTCTGCATAAAAGAACATTTTATAATGAAAATAAAATGTCTCATTTGAAATATTCACTGTCAGTGTTAATGTTAATGAGAAAACACACAATGCCACAAGCATTTGACTCAAATTGCAATAAGTTACAATTAACATGCATACAGTGCACAGCAAAAACAGAAAACAGGTAAAAATATCTGGTTATTTGGTATTAGTCCTCATTTGAGTTGAATTATCTTATTCCACTGGAAGATTTTTATCTTACTGTTTTAAGAAAACAAGACTAACATGTTCTCAAAAAAAACAAAATTAACCAAAATCAAGAAATAAACTTGAAATACAGTGAATTATCTGCCAGTGGAATAAGATAATACGGCCTTGTCAAATACACTTTCTCCATTCAGCTTTTGAAATGGGAATTAGCTGGAATAAAGTGGACTGAAGGATGCAGTTCTATCAAGACTTCAATACAGTATGCTGCTGTAGTTGCTCTTACTAGGTACGAAGGTAGGTGAATGTTCACTATCTTACCTCAAGAGGGAGACATTTATGCAATGAACCTTTTCCCCCCCTTTGTGTTGTGATGAAATTATACCAAGGCATATATTGCCAACAAAAACCGAGGATGCAGAGTAACGTTGGAGGTGGTGTTAACTAATGCAATTGTGAACCAAAACCTAAGTATATGAAGTCTTCTGCATGTATTTCCAATTATCAACTACTTCTATGAAATACATATAGTTTTCTAACCTGGTAAAGACTTAGTGTTTTACATGGAGTACTTTCTGAAACTTGTGTACATCAAGTAGCCTATAATTATCCAAAGTTATTTCACTAATTATCTGCTCCAGAAACTTATCAAAGGCATCAATCAGATTAGATATTTAAATCCGGTTTTACATGAATGTAAAATTACACCTACTTATTTTGGTTTAATCAGCAGACATCAGGGTGTGATGAAGTGCACTGAAAAGTCTTCTCTCATCATACAGTAGGTGCAGAGGTGGTTTCCTGTTGCTACATCTCACCGACAACTAGGCCACGTTTGGTTTCCTGCGCACGTGACACAACGTGCCATAACGTGCCACAGTTTAAATGCGAGCAAGGAAATGATCCCCCTTCATCAGATAAGTGAAAACAACTATAGTATCAAACTGTGCAGTCAACATTCGAAGCATGATTTAAGCATGATTGGTGCTGTTATAGAATTCTAACAGTCACATCATGGGACAGTAGACACGACTTGTGTGTTAACTTTTTCTTTTTTAATTCAATCCAAGAGTCACATGAACAAGTTATATCATAGCAGTCCTAAATAGACAAATTCAAAGTAGCTTGCAGGAATGACTCTTCATCATCAAAATGCATTAACAAAATAAAACCTGTTGAGTATAGAAAAAGACAGGGAGTAAAGCTACAGAGAAAACAGTTCAGTTTCTTGGTCCACACACACGATAAGCCATCAGAAAGACAATATCGCTCTGTCCAGAGTACACAAGTCTTTCGTCTTAGGCTCAACCGCTGGACAAACTGGTAAGCAGGCAGCAGTAGCATAAATACAAGTTTCTCTCTTACAAGTTGACGTTTTCTCAGATTGATAGCAAGTAGGAAAAATGAAAGATCTGCCTCTAACGAGGTACTTAAAATAACAAAGTGAAACAAGTGTTAAAGAAATAGACTATTCTCATACATCCTGAATTGTTCCGAATGTAAATATTGAGTATAAAATGTATTTGACTTGCTGATGAAAGAATAATTGGGTCTTTTAGAAATGTTCTGATGTTTAAAATAAATAAAACAAAACTGAATTAGGGGTTACTGTGGGTTAACACATTCCATTCTGGGTCCGGTCGTTAATCGTTAGTTGGTGGAGTTGCATTTCAGTCAAATTTCCTTCCCTATGTACAAAAAACAGCATGGTTTCCCTCATACAGACAGAGTGAATTTGCGAATTAACCACCTGTTCTGAAATCACATCACTTTAGGGTACATTAAATACTTTTTTTTTTCCATTCCACGGTGCAAACAGTTTTTAAAGTCATTCAAAATCTGTACGATGCTGCCCACAAGTCCTACAGGTTTACAAAGCCGTTCTTGGAGCTACAAAAGTTCAACAATCCTGAGACAAAGAAGAAAAGGAGGTCTAAAAAGTGTTTCGATGTTTCAATTAACCAAACGTCTTACAGTATAAAACATGGGACAGCTTCCTTTCCGTGATCCCTAATTTCCTCAGTGCTCCCATTATCATAGCAAATATATGAATGCAAAAAAAAAACCTATTCATATTAACAAAACAGAGCTACAATACTGTAACCTACAAACTTAACATGCTTTACAGCAATGTGACATTTCTTTGAAAAATAAAGAAAATAATCTAAAGTGCAAGCACAAATACATACAGTTTTTTAAAAAGGGGACAAAATAGTGAGGGGGGAGGCAATACTAAAAGCATTGAGATTAAACATATCAAATGTTAGTTTATATGTTCGTATAGTCGGGGGTGTTTGTGTGACGCGGCCTGTCATGTGGTGGCAGATATCACCTCGAGGCCTAACACACTTACACACTTTTGCTTAGTTCAATCTGCACATCATGAACATAAAAAGTCAATGAGGGAAGGGGGAGTGAGCAAGAGAAAAAGACTTCCTTTATCTCTTGCTTGGTCAAACAGGATAAAAAGTGTACATTTTGAAAACCACGACTTCTTAGGAAAATGTCCACTGGAGATCAGCGCTATGAGTAGCTTCTGATTGTGACAAGATTGTCTATACATTCTCTTTTTTTCGCATAAAAATTATATAGATTCAAGGCTATTGGTTTCCATATGAAATCTGCATTTTTGTTTCAGCGATAATAGTAATTATATAACAATAAAACTTTACACCGTGTAGGAGGAATACAGCACAAAACAATTTGCAGTATTATACAAAGGAGAAACAAAAAAATAAAAAAAAATAATGTGGCTCATTTTTTTTTTTTCACCATCAATACAATCTGCAGAGGAGAGAAGATCACAGATCTTTTGTCATGGCAGTGAAAATAAAAATCATTCATATACGTATATCAAAAATTCACAAAATGTCCTGCATTCGGAATATTCAAAATACATACCAGAACTCTTCAAAAGCTTAGATCTTGAGAAGGCTTTAAGAGACGTGAAATATTGCTTCACTGAAAGCCAAAACAGGGATACGTGTACACATGGTTATGAATCTGATGGAAATGTGATGCATGACGAAGGAAAAAAAAACGAAACCAAAAAAAACACATTTATGTTGATACCTATTGTCAAAAGAGTGTATGAATGCACGAATCCCAGGTACAACTGGCTACAAATGTGTTTAATTTCAGCTCAGGAGCGGTACTTATTTCCCTTTTTACATATTACAGTTTTGCTATCGACACGAACAGCATTAATTTAAAAAAAAAAAATCTAAAATTCTTAACTTTGATATTTTTGTCTGCTTCTAGCGACAATAAGATAAAAAAAAAAATAGCCAGTTAATCCATTTTTTGGCAAATGATTGAAATGAGCATCATATTTTCTAGAAGAAAGTACATAATAAAGTACGCTTGACATCAACATACTCAGGTTGTCAGTTGATTGTAGTTTCAGATTTGTTATAAAATTTCCACAGATTAAAATCAGACAATGCATGGAATGCTGGTTAATGTCATTACAGAGTTGCTTTCTTTCCAGTGTCCTAAATTCAATAGAGTAAATGCATCATTATGAAGCACAAATAGGACAAATAGGACCAATCACTTTCATCAACATAATTTTCCATAACTAATTATTTTAATGTTAGCAAATCTCATTCACATGTGACTAGATGTGAAGGTGCTTACATCTCAAAACACGCCTCTGTTGGGGAGTAAAACTGGCAGTTTATTCTATTTACATGAGCTTTCAAAGCGGGGGAGCCATTAGCATTCACATCCAATTTACAGCCGACTAATTGTTTAACTATTACATTCTTAAACATACACTGGAAGAGTGGGGATTTCCAATTGTGAACATGGTAGGAATGAATAAAAAATATGTGGCATTGTAAGGCAGAAAGGACAGCAGCATGACCTCGCCTTTGTAAAATCCAACTTAGCCACCAAATGGAATGTGCTTTCAATGGTCAAACGCTGTGAATTCCCTCCTTAAAGCCAATACACCACAGACTGGAGAAGGACAGGACAGACATGACAGGTGACTTTAAATTACCGAATGCATTTTTGGTCCACGTTGTGTAGTTTGAATAAAAAGACACTTGAATCTGCTAAACCTGTCAGAACTAACATGGGTGATGTTTGTGTGATTGGAGAATGACTGGGCAGAACTAATGTTGTACAAAAAAAAAAAACGTGCACATAACCCAGCAAGCGTCAAAAATGATGACATCATACGAGTTAAATTGTTTCATTTTTGTCACTGAACCCTGAGCTAAATCAAATATATTATTGTGTGTGTGTGTGTATATATATAAAAAAATATATATACACACACACACATACATACAGGCTCATAGCAAATATGCCCATCAATGCGCAAAGACCTGTGTTCACCTCAAATGTGGCTACTGCAGCATAATGCTTGAAGTGGTCAAACAATTGTCACTGGCACCCTCAGGCCTTCCCTCTTAAGATAAATACTGCTCAAAAAACACGAGCCCATTCATTCTGCACTTTCAAGTTAAAAGGCAGCTACAATTTAAAAAGAAGAAAACAGGTAAAAGTTACAAATAAAAGAGATTCAAACACTGATTTCGCAACAAAAAAAATATTAATTTCACTGGTGGGGACTGTTTTTTCTTGCTTGCCTCTTTGTTAAAAACATGCAGAATCAGCATGATGAGGGGGAAAAAAAAAATTGCCCCAGGAATTTTTTAGTAAGTGCTTGCCCTTCAAGTATTGTATCTGAAACAGCCATTGTTTGGCATTTTGATGATCCTCGCTATGAAAAAAAAAAAAGAAAAGAAAGAATTTATCACAAAATAAACTGTTATCAGGCTGAAAATAACCTCAGAAAAATCTCATGGACACAATAATAATTAAAAAAAGGTAAGGTAAACTTCTTCATTTTTCATAATTGTTACTGAAATGTAGTCCTTTACTGTTATACGTGTAACTAACTACTCACCACCCCTCACACAACACCCTCTCACCAGGAGAGGGGTTTGCTTTTCTCCCACTTTGTGTTAAAACTGGTTCAGTTGTGTTTCTTGAGTCCGTCTGTTGTGCTGTCGCGGTCGTTGGGGCTGAAGTCGGGGCAGATCCCGTTGGCGGTTTTGGTGGTGGCAGTGCCTTGCGGGCTCAGGGGAGACGGGCTGGGCTTTGTTTGGTGATAGTGGCAGGGGCCGCTGTGGAGGCCTGCATTTTCTGTGTACAGGTACTCCTCAGAAAAGTCTGGGTGCTGCTCTACGAAGCGTCTGAAATTCTCTGGAAAAAAATACCACAAGAGGGTGACAAAGATGAAAGCAGCATTATAAAAGACACGTTTAAAAAAAATATGTCCAAACAGTGTGGAAAAAGATAGAAAAGACCATGAAATGAGGTGAAACACTTCACTGACCCTCAGCTAAGTGAATCAGAGCCTCCATTCACTGTATACTAGAGCTGGGTGGTATCACCAAAAAATGATATCATTTTACAATTATATCTGTGTTACAGTATTTAAAAGTATTTTTTTTCCATGCATGACTAGGTGTTAACCCCATTTTCTAATAAATTACAGCATCATTACTACAGTAAATTGGCTTAGAATGACTAGACTAGTCTTAACACAGGTTTGATTATGTTCCACAAAATGCTGCACTGCCAGTGGTTCTCAAAGTGGAGTCTAGGGACCCCCAGGGGTCCTTGAAGTAGTTCCGAGGGGTGTCCCGCAAAAAGGGAATCATTTATTTTAATTATAAGTCCATCCATAAGTAACACAATGGCATATCATGGGTTTCATACATTTTCTTTTATATTTAAACTGCCTTCAGAGTGATGTCTGACTCATGTTTTATGTTGCAGCACCAACGTTGATCTTACCTACAAATGTCTGAGAGGACACAGACCTTAGTTTCATGCATTCTTTATATTCTAGAACATGTTTGTGTTGGAGGTGGTGAAGCAAATTGCTCATGTTGCCTCCTGCAGCTACAACTTTAGCCCCACAACATTAACAGATTATGGGTGTTTGATCAGCATCAGACTTGTTTTTAAACCTGAAGTACTTCCATACATCCGACATGGCTCCTTTTTTTGTACAATTTCCTCTGTATCTTTGACATTTCAACACATACAGACTGTGCTCTCACATGCAGCAGCATGGAGCTTGTTTGGTAGAACTGCAAACTCCACCTCTCTGTGTTCCCAATGTTTTGTAGATTACACACTCACCTGTATTGAGGTATATGGAAAAATTCATATCATATAACAAAAAACTGAATGAACTGGTAGTAACGCTTTACTTTAATGGGCATTTATAACCCAGTCATAATCATGACATGACACCTGTCAGAACATTAATGAACTCTTAAGACGGTTGTCAAGTATCATTCAGTAAAATATGCCACTTTTGATGCAAAGGTGACATTGTTTGACATGTCTTTGTTATGACAACGTGACATAAACCAAGACACAATAACCTGTTATAAACATGAAATAGAAAAACTCACTGTTGAAAAAAAAAAAACCTTTGACATGTCAAACAATGTCAACTTTGCATCCAAAGTGACATAATCTACCGAATGACACTGTCATAAGCATTCACTAATGTTCATGACAGGTGTCGAGTCATTATTATGACAGTGATATAAACCCCATTCAAGTAATACCGCAATGGTATGACACTAATAATAATACAATTTGAACTTAAGTTGGTTATCAGTCAATGGCGAGGGAAGGTGTGATATGATTCTTACCAAATGTGATCTTCCCCGTATCTTCATCGTCGATGGCGGTAAACAGGCGCGACACGCTGAGGTGATTCACGCCTAAAGCCGTCTTCAATATAACTGCCAACTCCATCTCTGTGATGGCGCCATCCTCTGCCTCAAACATCTGAATACAAAATGTGAAGAAATGCAGTTGTCACCTCTTAAGACTTTGGCCATGAAACACTGACAAGGTTGTTGGATTAGGGCCCCTTAAGTCAGTTCGTCTGAAATAACACGTGCGATTATAGAAAATAAATCTGTGCTCAATGGGTTTCAGGAGCCTCAAGGTCATGGAGCTGGCTAATCTCTGCGAATTAAGTTAAGCAAAGTGAAAACATGAGTCAAACTCAAGCTATTTGCTTTTCATGGAGCCACGACAACAGATCAATTGTAATGATAACCCTAAAAGGACATTTCCACTGACGTTTTGAAATGCTGACCCAACCATTGACAAGGGAAGAAAAAACACTTGTGTAAACATGCGTTACTTTAATCATGGAAAAAAATATTTTATTCCGCTGCTGTGCAAAATCTAGGAGAACCTCCAGTATATGACATTTTAACTTGGCAAATGTCAAGCTGATCCTAAGCAAGCACAAAAAAAAAAAAAAATCCGGTGCTTAGATAAGCATGAAGCTTTGAAACAGAACATACCTTGAAGGCCAATTTCATCGTTTCCAGAGTTTTGGCAGGTCTGCACACAACAGATAAGGCTATCACATATTCTCTGATATCCATGCAGTTATCTTCATGCTGGAAAAAGTGAGAGAAAACAACATGTTACCAAAGATGAAGACAGAGGATGTGAGCATGTATATTTATTTAATTCACCCAAGTAGCTGTGAATGCATGCTGCAATAAAACCTTTAATCCTTGTTTGGTACTATAATGCAAATGTATACCCTATTGGGAAAAAAGTGATGTGATTGTTTAAAAAGAATATTTGGTATTCAAACCATACTAGTTTTTTATAGAATAACTTTGTAAGCTCTACAACACAACTCAAATTGCTTCATACATACACATCACATATATAATAGTGAATTCATACTTGAATATTGTCTTCCAGTTGTGTATTGCATATACACTACTAACAATAAGTTAAGTGTATTGTTAGAGACTCAGTGGATTTCATACATTTCTGGGGGGATAAATAAAAAAACTAATAAAAATGGTGATTATTCTCATTCATTAACCACTTATGTAAATAATATCTCTTATTGTGAGTAGTATATGTACACAAGTTATTTAGTCTGAGCAATATGTAGAGTTGTCACGGATCATAGCTGTGACTTTGTTCCTACCTCATCAAAAAGAGCAAACGTGTCTCGTAGCATGTCTGAAACTGGCACATCCAGGAACTGAGCAAAGTCATCCAAGCCCAGCTTCTTTCCCTCCAGATTCCTGGATTTGTTCCCATATTCCTGCAGAACCCTCTCAGTGTTTCGGGGTTTTAACCTGGCACAGTGAGGAAAGAAAATTTGTTTTGATAACTTGGCCCGAGTGTCTGAGCACACTTAGAAAAGCAACTGTCAAAATGCATACGAGCATGGATTAAATTAAAAACAATGCAGGCGGCAGAGCAGAGGCTATTTCCATGATAGATTTCCACATTATTGCCAACACCGCTGCTGGAGGGAGGGAGGGAGGGAGGGAGGGAGGGAAGAGTCGGCCGAGTAACTCCTCTTGATACACGCAGCATTTCCAGCTGCTTCTTTTGCCAGAGAAGAGTGTCACCGGGAGACATCGTATGTGTGGATATTACACTGTCCCCTCCAGAGTCTCTCCTTCCCAGGCGCATGACTAACCAGTAGAAACCATTGGCACAACATCAACAACAACATGATACCCAACTGCCTTCCCACCCATACAGTACACTCACACATTAGGGTCTGGTGGAACACAGAACCACAGCGAAGATACAGCCAGAAACAGAATCTGGGTCCCTTGCAGTGATGGCTGAGTTGTTTTTTTTCTGTCTCACCCTCGTGGCTCTTACTTAGATCTCTTTGATGGTGAAGGTTTGACTGACTCACCCCAGTCTCCTGACGAGCTTGGCAAACTCCAGCAGACAGGTGTCGACTGGCAGTCTCAGCTGGCCTTCTGCCATGGCCAGCTGGCAGTCTTCAAATGAATAGTCTGTGATAGGGACCCCCAGGGCTCTGAGCACAGCACAGAAGAGACAATGATGGGGCATCAGTGTGAGGAAATCAATCAATAAAAAAATGTAGCTTTAGGCTTATAAGGCCAATAGAGCAGATATAGTTACTTTGATGTTGAAAAAAATTTGATTCTTTTCTCTATCACAGGAATTACATTTTAGTTGAATTACCCCCAGTTTAAAGTGGTGAAACAGTGTAGTTTATAATATAGGTAGTTAGTGCAAATTAGCACAGTATAAAATAGGTGTGTTACAGAAATATTATTATATACTCAGGTAATAAAATTTTGCACAATGAATTATGATGATAAATGTTATGTAATTTAACATCTTCTGCAACAGTGTAATTTTTGTCAGACGAGACTTCAACAATGTTTTGTTTTTGTTTTTATGACAAAAACAAGATGTCAATGTCCTTAACCACTGCCTGTGATAAAATTAAGAGGCAGTTTTTGTAGGTGAAAAACAGTTGAGACAAAATCTACTTCACTAAATAAAAACAATCTTTCTTTTTTTCGTCACAGATTTTGCACATCTCAGTGAGGAGCCACCAGTGCTGTTGGCACTAAATGTGTCGCCGTCTGCTACTTCATCAAAAGAAGCTACTCTCTGCTTAAGCTGATTTAAAAAAGACTATTGACTAAAAGTAAACTAAAATACTTTCGATTTTCTTGACTAAAGCTAGACTAAAACGCCGGGACTATAAGTCCACTAAAATGTGACAAAAATAAAACAAAAAAGAATACAAGTGGATAAACATGAATCAAACTAATATGCGTATTTGACACAAGACTAAAACTGAAAAATAGCTGGCAAAATTTACACTGCTATGCAAGAGCTGAGCTGCCCCTATGCTCAATGTGTCCTTTGATTAGATTAAAAAAGCAAAAATGTAATTTACTTGTAGCTAAAGGCTGAAACTAAACTAAAACTTACTTAGCCATGACGCGTCTGACGTTGATAGCAAAGAGAGAAGGGTTCTGTTTCTCCTCCTCCGATGGTGTGTAGATAGGAAGGAACTGCAGAGGGAGCAAAACAAATCAATCATTTACAATAGTCTGTGCATTCTATTTATTATTTTGGACTAATAGACATTTTCTTGCATGTAGTTGATGCAAGAGGTACTATATGCTGACAGACATTTGCAAGTACAAATTAAGAAAACAGAAAAAAGATCAAAAACATATGTAGATGTACTGTTGAGATAAAAAAGGAGGCCAAAGGTCATCTAATCTAATTCCAAAGTAAAGATAGAATGGAATCAAAAACAGAGGCTTCCTTTCACTTAGTACACACTTGACCATTTGTAACAATGCAAACACATCAGACATTAATGTACAACAGGGCATTAGCCAAAGTCACACCAACACATGCAGTATGGAGATATATGATATGGAGATATCCAGCCATACACTCACCTCTATCTCAAACTCGTTGTGCAGCTGGCAGAGTGTCAGCCACAAGATTTGAAACCTGGATAATAAAGGAAAATCATCAGAAATGAACAGACACAAAAAGCCTTCCTTAAGCAGGATCCATGCTGCTTTGAAAAAAAACACCACCATATGCACCCATATTCTTGGGTATGTTTCTCCCAGCTTTGCACATCTGGACATCTGTTGGCATTTTTAAATGGTTTTCAACAGGCCCAGGCATAAGATGCGTGCAAGTTAAATTTAGAGGAACAGAGTAAAGGGTTCATACACACATATGCAAGTGAGATATGAAACCTAATATACTTGGAACGAAATGTTGGTTTATGCTCTATAGTATGCGCTTACACTTGAGTTTATGTTAAAGATCTGAATCAAACAGCATATACTTCTGCTCAACTGAGCTGGAAGACAGCCAACAGCATACAATGAGACACCATAATGATGGAAGCCAAATCAGAACAGGACATTCAGGAGTAATCTGAGGACACAAATACGGCCTCTAACAAGGGCAGTCTTTCTCCTCCAGCCATAACTAACCTGCTTCCACTCTATTCGAGCTGTCATTGCAGAGTTTCTGGTCGACTGAAATGTTTGTTTCCAAAATATTTGGACGATGTGATTTTGGAATTACACATTGTGCAGCCAAAACAAAAGAATAAAGTTAATTCTTAAGAACAGAGTCAGATCCCATCATTTATTTATTTAAATTGTATTTGCCTTTCAGTCAGAATGGTTCAGGTCAGAATGAATTTCATCCTCTACAGTGTGGCTGCAGATTGTCTCATTATTGAATGGATAAATGTTTTAAAACATCAATGAACTTTCTTACACTTTCTTATTCAAGTAAATAGGAAGGTGTGTCCAAACTGTTGAATGCTACCATATTACTTACTTACTACTTACTTTACTATTAAAAAATGTTGTACTTACGCTCCAGGCCCTTGCCAGGTCCATGTGATTGTGTCCTGTCAAAAAGCAAGCATAAATAAAAATGTTATTATGGTCTTAGCCAATTAACTTTCACTTGCAGCTCTTCCCACTGTTCCGTAGAGCATCTAAACACTACCTTCCTCAACACTACAGGCATTCTAGGTTTGTAAGACCATCAATGAATTCCTTCTCACAATGTTCTAAGTTAAAATTGGTTTGAAGCCTCAGCAATGCCCTGGATTAGCCTTCAGAGTTGTATCATGATGTCAGCTAAATTTCCACTCAGGCTATAGTAGTATAGTATTTTTTTATATATATATATATAGTATTGTCCTGCACACTTGAATTCTTTTCTTAACCAAACTTCCACTACCTCAACTGATTTAGCCTGAGGCACAGATGACTTTAGCTCACAAACTCATCTTCAACTGAAAATCAAATAGAATCTCTCCGATGAATACATTTACCATATTACCACAGTCATGGCCAATTTTTCAATCATAGGTACATAAACAGAACATGCCATAAACACAAAAAATACATAGTTTCATAGGTTAACAGTGATAAAGGCCCCTGTAGTCGATTACAGTGATCTTCAATGGCTTTAGACATAGATGTGAAGGGATTTTACGCACGCACGCACACACACATACATTACAGAAAACATGATCTAACCACACGACCAAGTCTTAGCTCAGGGTTTCTTTTTACAGAAACATATGGGATTACCTGATGATTTCCCAAATCTGCTGAGTGGGCAAAATGATTTTACTATATCCTATCTTTCCTGCCCCATATGACTGGCAACATCTTCTATATACCCACTGACTGAGACTTTGGGATGATGCCAACACAACACAGCATGCTTGGTATATGTACATTCAGACACACACACAATAATGACCCATGCACATGCCACACTGCTTAGTCTAACTACTGCTAAGTTTAACTTCAGCAAACACCTGCCAGCAAGGCAAAGAAGAGCATATTAGAAAACTAAGTGGCTACTTTTTTGTAGTAAGAACAGGAAAACAGAAGATTGCTGATGGGGAATGGGTGGGCAAGAGGTGGGCTACCTGTTAATCTCTACAGAAACCGGTTGAACAGGTTTGTGATTAGTCACACAATTTACCTACTGTGCCAGAGCAGGCACTTACACACTGATTGCATCCTTTTCCTGGTTAATTACAGGCCAAATAAAATTCATCAAATATGTGATAGAGATATTTCTCGATACATCTCTGACACGTTTGTTAAGAATCTTACCAGTTTATTTGGGTAACGAATCACCACAGGCTGCACTGGTACAACTGGGATGAAGGCTCCTACAGGACAACATAGGCAGAAAAGATAACTTGTACTTTAGTTTTGATACTACCCATGTATAAATAATGAATAGGATTGAGTGTGCCGATTAGAACAGTAAATACAGATATAAAATGAAATGATAATATATTATGATTAGTGTAACAAATGTAGAAATACAGATGAAGTTGACCAACTATAAACACCACTGCATAACCCTACATTTACACATCAGACATCTTTAAAATTCAAGAGGTAAATTGAACCACAGATTCAAATTCTTATTTAATTGAATTGACAAATGCCCACTACAATAACTATGACAACATCATTATTGTAATATGGGTAAATAGGCGCTGTGACTTTGAAGAAAAGAAAATGTATAAGAGAAAAAAATGATGGCGAGCTTTACCTGGCTTAAAGGTGATTAGGCAGGATCTATTGGTGCAGGTTCCCTCTGGAAAAATCATTATCTGTATGACAGGAAGGAAATGATTCACATGTGAGAAAATCTTGCTGTTCAAGGTTGTTCGAGTGTAAACATTGGAGTAGGTATTGAGGAGCAGGTGGCGACGATGGATGACAGCTGCTGTCCCCACCACATGGACGGGCAGGAGCTTCATCTCCGCTTCCTCTCAGCATTGGAGGAATATCGGGTTAAACGTGGAGGGACTGAACTCCCGGTTGTGGTCTCAGCCACGTGGGTCTTCTGAGGAAAAGAGAGAGGTGCTGCAGGCACCAGACCATGCTGTAGGGGCTCAGGAGAAGCCTTTACCCTCGGGCCATTAGGATCCCTGAGGAGATCGCTGTCCCCCCGTCTCCAATCATCTAAAATTATATTGTTGCCAATTTATAGTTCATTGTTAATTGTCACTTGTTTGGACTGCCTGTGGCTGACGGGATTATATTACACTGCGATTACACATGTGACAAATAAATATTGATTGCTATTACAAACAAACACGGCCTTATCGAATAGCATGTGATAGAATTTTAGATACTACTAAAAAATGTTATAAAAGCAAGTGTGCACCGACATTGCATCCACTTACCTGAGGCCATTCCCCTCCGGAGTGGGCTCTGCGTTTGATCTCCTCCACTGTCTTCTTTCTGGAGTCCTGGTCTGATCGCGAAACAAACACTGGCCTGATGTATTTAATCAAAGCTGGAAGCAAAAGGCAGAGAGAGAGTGGAGAAAATGCATTGAATATGGGCGCAATAATTCTTTTATATTTCTTATGTCGATGAGAGGCTAAAGCTTTATTGGACTAGGAAGGGGAAAACTGAGGTCTGGTTAGAT
The DNA here is from genome assembly GCA_030544235.1 of Lepturacanthus savala. Taxonomy (NCBI): domain Eukaryota; kingdom Metazoa; phylum Chordata; class Actinopteri; order Scombriformes; family Trichiuridae; genus Lepturacanthus; species Lepturacanthus savala. The sequence continues at coordinate 6,226,541 of CM060467.1, forward strand.
TGGATGTGCAATATAAAATATAACCTGCAAGAACAGTTAGACATATTCATTAAAGCCGAACACATGCTATGTCTTTATTACAACAAACAAATATTTTTGCAAGAAACAGCATCGTTGTTACTGTTAAACTATCTGTTATATTAAGTAGCACAAACACTACACTGTAGTGGGTGAGATAATCCATTACAGGGGAGAGAGAGTAAAGCTTCTCTCTACATCATCCACCACTCAAATAACGTGTCCTTAACAAAGCACTTAACTCTGAATAACTACAACAGAGCTGTGCAGTGGTGCAGAATGAAAGAATGTAGTTCCACTGAAACACCACTCTGTGTTTTATGCGAGAATCATATAACGTCATCTCAAGCAATGCTGAATAAAAAAAAGGTCATCTAGCAATCTTCTTTGTATAAAGGTGAGATGTGAGAGTAAGCAGCTAAACTATATCTTCTATATTTAAACACTTGGTCATGTGTTCCTTGATGCTAGTTGCGTGAGTCAGATGAGTCTCACAAGTTGATTACAAATGCACGAACAGTCTGGCTTTCCTCTTCCATTTGTTCTGCTTGGAAGCAAATTGGTTGACTTGAATGAATGATAGAGCAAAACAGGCAATGGGAGAGGTGTAGTATGGGACACCGGGCTGGGTTGATCAGACACTCAGGATATAAAACCGAATATTGTAAATTAAACTTGCAGTGTGGGAGTTAGGTCACCCTCAGCTGGTGGTGAGAGTGAAATTACACAAACACTGAGGGGAAAAATAAAAAGAGCTGCCATTTGTGGCTGTAGTGTTACACAACCCCTTTAAAAGTAAGATTTTTTTACTCAAGTAAAATTATTATTTTATATTTTCCATATATCGTATGTATACAGTGCACTGATACCCTGAGAGATTTGTTTGGCAGTGATAGTCTTAATCAGCTTTGAGTATGAGGAGTATGGAGTCATTTGGAAAGAACTAGGATGTATCAGATTATTTGATATTTCTGTACTAGAGCTTACTCTAGTTACTACTTAAGTTTCTTAAGTATCAACAATACTCTAATCATCATCAATCAATTTTCTAATAAATGTAAATTAGAGGTTATGTCAAACTGACATAGAAAAAAAAGATGGCTGACAATTCAATTAACATTGCATTCTGATTTTCATAATGTAGAATCTGCAGGTCATGGATTATGACTACCTCTAATATCTGAGACCTGCTAGAAAAAAGTTGACCCAAGTTGAGTGTAAAACGTAAAGGGAAAAGTGACTAGACAGTTTAAATATTCTAGATTTGACTTGCAAGGAATTGTAGATGACAGAATCTCTGGTACAATAGAATTAATGGAAAAGGCAATGGCAAGTGAAGGAGTGAGGGAATCAAGAGTGTGATGCCATGAAAGGGGAGAGAAGAAAAAAAAAAAAGATCCCAACTGTGAGCTGTCTGCCGACAGGAAGGGATTAACACTTGCTCTAGTACCCAGAAAGAAACTTACACACGCCACTGTGGCTGATCAGGTCTTAATGCTTATTCTGGATTCCACGTGGCCAGGCATTGGTGCCCGGTTCCTACTGCAAAGCTAACAGGACTAGTTGCACAGGCACATTAGTGAATGACCTTAATAAGCATTTCAGGACAGCCAAATGTAGAGGGAACACACACACAGTACACAAAAAGAATCTTGAAATTTTGAGATGTCCCCTTTACCCACCCTGATGAACAGTTGACCCAGGCACTGTCCATTAACCCTGAAACGCCATAATACCCTAATACTTATCTAATTAGTCCTTGAACTTTTCAATTCTTCCTTCTTTTTATATATTTCTTAAGATTGTTGTTATTCTGTTTAGGTATGTTGAAGCCACTGAACCTAAACATCTTGCATGTTGATAAAAATAATGAGTAAATGTGTCCAATCATGCTCTCAACCTTGCAATTAAAACCACAGAAATAAAACTCTGCAGACTCTGACTGCTGGAAGACTGTTGCAAGGTGTTTCTTTCTCCATAAAAGGAACATTTCTGCTTGTGTCTGTCATTAATGGTTTGATGAAAGAATCAACGAGTTGAAATGTCAGTGGCTTATTTTTGGACACAACTTCTGCATCCACCGCAGCAAGACGTGAGCAGATTTTGTGTCTACACATTTCCTAGCATACAGTTGCTTTGAAAGTTAGCCAAGCTGGACTTGGCTTCAACTCTGTAAAAATTCTCTGTTAAGGAGATTGGACAATCCCCTTTGATTAATGATACAACATTAATATCATAGGAACTGAGAAGATCTGCTTTTTACAAAGTAGCCTTGCCTTCGTCACAGGCTCAAACAAGGCAAATTGTATATATGCACATGTGGCTGAACAACTTTACCTAGATTCTGTGTATTATTGGTAACAGTGATTGTACCATTATCATAAATACTCATACAAGTATAACTTTAACTTTGTTTGACTGGAGTTAATAGATTACCTATTACAGTAACAATCATAGAGGAAACATTTACAGCAATATATCCTTGTGTGTTTGGTACTTACTGCCCCAGAGCGGTATGTCCTTGCTCTCGGCCTTCATGACAATAGAAGCCATCGTCATGGTGACCGGGATGGCGTCAAAGTACGAAGAGTGGGGTGCCAGGGTGATGATTGGTGCCTCTGCAGGCAACGCCCTTCGCCCTTTCACAGTCATCCAATGGAAACCTCCCGCAAACCACATGACCCGCATGATGATCTTCAGAATTATGTCGACCACTCTGAAAATGAGATGATTTGTGCGTTTTATATACATTGAAAATGGAGATAAATACACACTGCAGATCATATTATAACATTCAATGTAATCACTTCTTAGACATGAACAATGGATAATCTGACAAATGCATATATGTATTTGTCCATTCACTGACACAGATAATATTGTAACAGAACATTAGAGCGCAGGGGGTTAGGGTTATTTCACCTCTAACATTATGATGAATTATTATTATTATTACTATTTAAAGTATAAAATTAATAGGTTTACATGAATAACAACACAAATAAGTGGGGACGCCTGAAAAAGTTGTTTTGGACCCCATCACCATCTTAATGAATCAAAGTTAATCGACAGCAGATACAACCCAGCGCAACTGCTGTTAGTTTGATTGAAAAAAAAAGACAACAGTAATTAACAGCCAAAAACGAGAAGCTGTTAACTGAATGTTTGCACTGCTACTATTTGCTAATTAGAAAGTAATGAGAGAATTAAAATTTACAATAGATGTGTTAGCATCAGAGCTTAGTGTATCTGTGCAGTTTGCCAATCTGGTTGTGAAGGTGTAAACATTTTTACATTCTTTACAATACAATTTTCACACATGCTCATTGCAGCTTTGCAACACTAACAGGTCTAAGTGGACAAAACACAGTAGAATACAGTAAGGAAAGGATTGACATCAGTTTTTTGTTAGTTGATAACAATCCATTAAAACATGCCTGGATTAGCCCCAATACAGTTTAGCATATTTCTTTCTAGAAATAACACAGTGAAATCTCCACTGTACTAGTCTACTGAGACAGTACCTTCCTTTTCTCCTGCCTCAATGCATGTTAGGCACTCCTGATTTAATTAGTCAAAAGTTAGAAAAGTTAGACCATTATCACTAACTCTCCCCAAAACCTGATTCTGAATTGGAGGTCTTTCAAAACATGTTAAGAACCATGGATATTTTTAAGCCAAGATTTTTTTTATCATTATTTACAGGTTTTGGTGTAATTTATGGTTGCACCACAGCCTCTGCTCTGCGTGTGACGGTGGGCAGGGCTCTGCTCCCACCCACGCACTCATGGTGGAGGCAGTGAACCATGTGAAGTGAAAAGATAAAGTTTTAGTTGAGCTGAGGTCAACTACCCCCATTATTTATATGCATCAATACCTTCATGAGTAAAAAGCCAGTAACGATACTTTATCAAACCACCTGTTCAACAAGCATAGTTGAACCACAGCTGATATGTTTTACACAACCACATCATGCTGGTTCAGCTGATAGTGAAGTACTATAAACAAGCTAAAACAAAAGCTGCCTGTATGCAGCCTTAACTTTTTAGAATATTAGAATTACAAAATTCCGGAAATTTTGAAAGTTGGAAACTTACAGGAATATATGAGAATAAACAGGAAGGAAGGTATTTGCTGAGTTTGATGAGGGAAACCAAAAAACGCCATTATCCGCATAACAGGAGCTGAGCTCTGCTGGTCTGAAAACAGCTTATAGCAACAAAAGGAAGTAAAGAACCTATAGCTATGACTACGGGAATCATGACGATTCAAAAATGCTAAACTATGCACACTGCAAGATTTCTAGATCCCTGGTGGCCACACTTCTGAGCCCAAAGCACAAAACTATTAAATATTTTAAAAATTCCCCAGTTTAGCTTCTCATAGAAAGTTTCTGGAAATTTACCAGAAATTGTGGACCCCTTTGCAACCCTATTTGTATGCATTTTAAAATTTGTCAACTTCTTGTAAAATTTTTGCTACTATGAAGACCCCACGGTACCCTGTGTTCTACAGATGACAGCAAAAAGCAGTGGAGACCTTCACATTGATCTGTAATGTGCCAACTTCTCTCTTCTGTTCTCAAATAAAATAGTCTGAGCCTCTTTCTCTCAAATGAGGCTCAGCTCCTTCGCTAAAAGCTTGCAGAGTTGCAAAAAATGATCTATGATTTTCCAGGCAGGGAATTGAGATCCAATCACAAGTGGTCCCCCTTAGACACATTGTAAGGACAGGTGTGAACAGACGTAATTAGAGCTGTCCACTTGTGATTGGATTAGTCAAGGTGCACGTTAATACCAGGTGTGCAGAATGCCATAGTTACAATATAACCACCATGGAACCAACTAAATGTCTTCTAGAAATAGATTGTTTCAATTAATGTTTTAATAAGGTTATCAGTACGTGGTCCCTTTGCATAAAAGAAAAAAACAAAACAAGATGTTGCTGTTTGAAGTCAGAAAACATGCATGCAGCATTGTTGACTATATGGCTAACTGCCCATAGCGTGCTACTTTTACTCTTTGAGATCCAATTACACCATGTCAGGTCCAAACCTGTCAAGGGAATACTCCTGGAATACTAAAATCTGACTTCAAACAAGCAGGCACACATGTAAACAGCAGGGCACCCACCTCCTCCAGAGGCACTGGGGTTCCACGGTGGTCTCGGAGCGTCCTACTGAGGCCAGGAAGGCAAATGGCCAAGCCAGCAGCATCATGAATGCAGCTATGAGCAGACGGATGGGGAATAGTGTGACTGTCATGAATGCTATCTGTAACAGATAAAGGGAAGAGAGAGAAAGGGGTTAAAGAAAAACAGCGACAACTCAATACAGGCATTTTAGTAGTTCCAACTTGACTCTGGTCTGTATTTCTGCTATGAGTTGTGGTTTCTCACTACACAAAACTTATAAATAATAAAATAAATAGTTTGGTAAAGTAAGTAATAGTAAATAGTGTTAGTGCATTTACCATCTATTTGAGTTTATAGTTGTCACAGGGGAAGCCTCATGGTTTCCTATTCCGCTTTATTCATTATGAAAATAATGTACACTGCTGCTGAAACTAATTTCAGCAACAACTTCTGCATAACACTCAAAAGGCAGTGGTCTTTATGAAGAATTAAAAAAAAAAAGTTTAAAATTACACTTTCTTTTTGAAGGCAGTTTCAAGAATAAATTGGTTATATTACATGTTTAATGATGCACTATTCAGAAAAGGCCATCAGAAAACAATGAAGGCTTTATCCCATGAATGCCAAGGATCCTCCAGCAACTGGTGGCCTTTTTCCTTATGTACTTATCCTGTACTGCATTTCTGATCACAGTAGCCTAAAGTAGCTCAGCAATACAAAGGCTCCACTTACAGGCATATGACAATTGAGATGAGATGGTCTGTTGCTATCACATGTCATATACATTAAATGGCAGTGTAGGTTTCACAATGGCCACTTACTACCACAAATATTATCATCCTACACACCTGAAACATGCAGAAACAATGCTATACTGGTGTACTATAAGTATATTTCAACCAGTGTCTTCAAACGTTTATAGCCACATGCATTAACTATGTTATATACACAATATATTGAACTATACAGTCTATATTCTTTAAGGCTTAGGCAAAAGCTGGCGCTTCGTTGTTTGGGTCCAGTGACTTATTTACTTTACAGCTTTGTATGACTTCCTGAGAGCAGCGCTTATCTATTGTCAATATTTGTCTTGATAACAACCACTAGTGGGGAACATGGAGTTGATCTGGACTATCTTATCTGGTGAGACTTCTTGTCTGTTGTCAAGTCACATCAATCAGTTTATCGTTTTCTTACTGCCCGACACTGAAAAATAATATATGGCAGACTGCAATTGGAGGCACTAACTAATATTAGTTTCAACTTTTTTTTTTTTTTTACATTTCCTGTAATTTAAAACATACCATTGAGAAATGAGAGTGTCAAACAGCATTACACACCCATTCACTGCAGTGACACACGACCCTTCTTCCTTTATCTTTCCCCCCAAACTGTTCACTTTGCCAACATTCTTTTAAAAAACATGAACTGTATTAAATATCTACACTGTAGTCATTGCTTAATAATAATAATATAATAAATATGAAATATTTGCAGGGGTTGCATAAAAACATTTTTGCCTCCCTGCCCCAAAAAATGTTTTAGCCAGAGCCAAAGGAAAATCAACAGAACCAAAATTATAAGAATTGATAAAAACAACGATTTAAATCCTATCCAAATTATTAGCAATTATCAAATAAATGTTGAACAAGCAGAACGCAAACTTAAATACATTCTTTTGATTTCCAGCAGTCAGCTCCCCTTTCATCCACAGCGGCTGGGTTTTACACATAAGGCTGCATGAAGCTAGCGCTAATGACAGGGGAGATGTCCTGTGATTTCTCATAAAAGTTTTATCACTTGTGTAACGTTATATCTTGAAAACGCTGAATTACAACTGTAACGTAAATTTTGCATCATGTACTGCCTCCTGCACCCTTCGCCTTACAATAAAATGTATATGTTTTAACATTGTATGTCCTACAGGCTTGCAGGGGAAAACTGTGATGCCAAGAGATGGGCTCACCTGTGTGTGTGTTATATTTTGAGAGGCAATTATGAGGAAATATGGGACTAGGGGAGCAAAGTTTCTCAATATAATATTATACCATACAGTTCTTTATGTAACTATGAATTTTGAAATATGAATAAAAACGGATTTATTGGTTTTGCAATTGCATTTACCTTACTCCCATTTACAAAATACTAATTGTAGCACACAAGTTCCACCCAGAACAATGTGGCAGCTCCCTACGTAGCGAGTAAATTAGCAAGCAAATTAAAAAAAAGAGAAAAAAAGTCAAATAAGAGCCTTTGAGGAATACATCCATAACAAGGCAGCTTGATGAAAGTCAACACATTATACTGTTGATTATTTTGATGCTGATCCAGTCCACAGTAAAAAAAAAAAAGAAAAGCAAGAAGAAATAGTGGCCTATGGAAGTGTGAGAATCAGCTATTGACTCACTGCTGCTTTGGCAGGATCACATCATCAGATTAGGTCTTTGCTGGGCTCCCCCAATAAATCACACAGGAATGTAAATAAAGCTTGTCAATGCTGAACTGGGAATTAAATTTACTTTCACATTAGCAGAGCCTCTGACACCATAACTTTTATGGTTTAAGGCTAGTTTGGGACCGTAATGGTTGATGACACCTTTAAATCTGACAAAAACATTGCAACATGTTCTCACGTTAGGACTACGCCAATTGGGGAAATCGATCAATGAGCTTAGCGAGCTGGAAAACCGCAAGAGCATCTTTATGTGGTTTAAAAGGGTGAGCTACGGAGTTAAATAAAAGTTTGAGTGAGCCTCACCGCGGCTATAAATCAGACATCTCTGTAACCTGCCCCCCCCCCTTTCTGGACAGCTATTCCCTATACCCTCAAATAACAAAGTCTCCCAGATGAATGAGGAATTGAAATGTCTCCAATTCCTCTCAATTGTATGCTCTGATGCGCAGACTTTTGCACTGTGAGCACTCAGCTACAGCCTATTAGCGCTTGAGCCCTTTGCCTCTTCTTACAGGCAGCAGCTTTATGCTCTAAAACCAAGCATTCCCTCATGGCCCGTGTTAATCCAACAAAACTCATCTGTTCCTATTATAATCTGAAATCCGAAACATTCCGTATGGAGGGGTTTTTATAAATATTACATAGCAAGAACTTATATACTGACATACCAAATTATGATTTGAACCCATTATTATCCACCTGTGACCAACCATCAGACCTTAGATGCTTAAAGGGGATCTAGTATGCTGATTGCAAGCCCTAAATTTTATTCTGGGACTCCACTAGTGTAGATACATGCTTCACTGTTCAACAAAACTTGTATCTACCTCATACTGGTCAATGTCACTGGTGAGCTGTCCATCAGGTCAGTCCGCTTTAGCTCCTGTCTCTTTAACACCCCCTCCACCTCCCATGAGCCCACTTGGTTCTCACTGACCAGCTTTGATGAAGAGCTGCAGATGACCAGCAGACCTCCAACAAACAACCTATTCTACTTTGCTGTGCTCTGATAGCAGAGCAGTGAACTGGCATGTTTTGCCTACAGCAGAACGACCACAGGGCTGCTCGATTATGGAAAAACAATCATTACGATTACTTTGGTCAATATTAAAATCCTGATTATTCAAACAATTATTTGTTTAGCTAAACGATGCATTTATTCACTTCACTCACGCCCTTGCTCGCTCTCTCCTGCTGTGGAAATGTACTGTGCATGTGTGTCTCTTTCAGCTGTGTAAAGAATAACGGCAAATAAATCATTCCAACTCAATTATAGGAGTTTGAAGATTGTTTAACAGACAAAACAAAGTCGTAATAAAAAAATTCAATTAATCGCACAGCTTTAGACAACTATATAAAGAAATCTGTCACTAGCTGACCTCAGCTCAGGCTGAAAGTAGATAAGAAATGTTGGAAACCAAGTGTTCAGCACAAACTGAAGCTGAAGTTTACTATGAATATTTGACAGTGTAACTCACATAGCAATGACTGCTTGTGAAACTATCCTGAGTCATCTCCTTACAGCTCACTTACACACTGTATAAGGTTCACTTGCATCCGATCAACCAGCAGCATACTTTTACAATAGATGGTGGGTGCCCACTACATTCACAATTGATTTTCGAATCCAAAAGTGATCTGGTTGGGTTATAAAATCTGTCATTTGGTGGACAGAACTGTTTTTTTTTTGCTCTAGACTTCCATGTTTCGGTTCAATACTGAGTCTTCCTTCTGTTGCTGTGGATGTGAAAGCAAAACCAATGCAACATGCTGAAAACTGACGATTCCAGTTACATCATGACCCATTTTTGGATCTGCTCTTGGGCTCGACAAGAATTCGGTATCAAGGGCCCGATTTCTATTCCTTCTTTACAAGAATATGACACGTAAATGCCACGGTTTGTACAATAAGGATGTTCTCTGTAATATTATGGCTTTTGTTGAGCAGGCTTTTGCAGAACTTTTTGTACAAACATGTGCGATTTGGGATATTGGGCAAAAAAAATCAAATAAAACTCACTCTAAACAATAAAGCACATTTATTGATTCTTTACAATTATACAGTAGTCATAAGAGAAGCATTTTTGATCCGTTTTACACTGTTCTGACAGACCAGCACAACAACTGCCACCAATTGTCTATGTCCAAAGTGCCAGGAGGAAAGTGATGTGTGAGAACCTGCCCATGTCGTCATTCTTTCATGTAACAAGATCGACCTGTACACCCTCTATTCATAAAATTGAGGCTGTTCCATGAACTCAATTTTTTTTTTATAAATACAGCCGTGTCCCAATTCCACACCCTTTACTGATATACTATAGTATGTAATCACTGTGGTTATCTTTTAGTTGTTAATATACAATTAATACATATATTATACCAACACATATACAAACCTTGACTATTTGAGCTTTTCTGAGATGTAGGCCCACAAGTGCATCCAAATTTATAAGCAGCCTAGTTTGAAAGAATAAGGTAATGCGTTCCATGATGCAACAAGTCAAGGTTTCCTTTGTCTGCACAGTATGTTGTAATGTTTGATTAAAATGCACAACAACAGCCACCAAGTCGTAAATATGAATCAAAATTATCTGGGACACCTTGTCATTTCTGTGAAAGCTGCACCTCAATAATACAAAGTCGTACCTTTGAGAATTTAAGTTAACGAATATTAAACCAGTGAATATAAAGTCGAAGTAGTCAACAAGTTAACATCATTTACAAAAAAAAAAAAAAAGCCTGAAAGCTGCAAATCAGATAATTGACTGCAATCACTGGCAGAGAGCTGGATTGCATGCCAGCTTTGTGAACTGCGTGTGAACTTTAACAGCTGAAGAAAATTAAATCCCACAAGTCGTAGATGAGGTCACATACAAAAAATGAACATGACTGTCCATCCATGTTTTCCATCCCATTATTACCCACGCACCCACCCCGCATCCACACGTGCTGGTTACCGCTTGAATGGGACGCACCGAAGCTGCGTTAATCAACAAAGCGGGATAAATGTACGTGAAGCGACAACACGTATTCTAAATAAGTACGAATGCAGTAGGAACACTAAAAGAACGGAAATATATATTTACACCGCAGCCTTTGCTTTAAAACAGCTAATATAAGAGTTAAAGAGCAACAAGCTGAGGCCCATCCTGCACAGGCGGCCATGCTCAAAGAACTGTATTTCATCCAAGTAGACTGGCGGATTCGTGGATGAGACAGGTTGCTTTATATTTAACGTCATATATGTTATTTCCACAGTCCTGTGTGACATTTATACCCACGCTGCAGCTGAAAAACCCAACGAGACTCTCAGCTCTTTATCAGCAGCGTGAAGCAAAGCGTCGAGCCAATAGGACAGAAAGAGAGAAAGCAACATGTAGCTAGCTGCCTAGCTAACACTAGCCCGGTTGACTACATGCACGCAGGGAAAACACTTGACAAGTTAAATGATGGTGGTCGGTGACAGCCTCTACAAACCGCTCGCGCAGCAGCACGTATCCGTGAGCATCATATATTACCTTCGCCTTCTCCAGAGGGGTGAATTTCAGGATGTGTACAAAAGGGTTTCTGAACGGAGGAGCTTGGTCCATCTTCTTCCCATCTCCCTCCGCCGCACTTTGTCTGCTACTCGGTAACCTCATTCTTCCAACAAGTGAAGTCGGTGTGTCGGGTGGAACCTTTAAACGTTCACAACGGAGAAGTGATTTTAGCCTGGAAAGGAGGAGTCCTCGCGCACAACGCAGTTTCTCCTTATCGGTCTCGCACGGCGGCTAATTGAGGTGGCAGTGCGGGGTTATTAACGTTATCTCCGTCTCGCGGACAGCATGGAGGGATAAGGGGTTAGCTCGAGGATTAGCTGGGGATATTTCAAGTAGCCGATATCTTCCTGCTTACAGTGCGCAGGACGCAGTCCTCCACACCGTGTTCCCCAACCAGTCCGCTAGCTGATGATGCTAACCATGGATGATGCTAACGCAACCACGATTCCTCTGCCTTGACACGGCGCATGCGCAGGAGCATCATTCAACTGTGGCGAGCAGGGGATGCGATGATGCCTTCGGGGCTCGCCTCGAATATTGTAAATTTTAAAACTGCAGCATATATTTTCAACATTTTTTTCTACTGTTGTCCGAGGGAATGGACAGCTTGTAAAATGATTAATAAAATACTCATGTTTTGCTTTTGATTTGAAATTTGATTAACTTAATTTTAAAGGTAAATTAAGCATGGACCTAAAGCCCTCAAATCTACAGAAGCATTTACTTCAGTGCAGTTTATAAGTTATTTTTAAGGAGTAAATGGGTATTTGTTGTGTTGTGTTTTCATTAAATTGTCCCACATTTGTGCATGCATTTACAGGGGATTTTTTAGTTCATCTTTGTCAGAGTAGAAGATGCAGGTGCAACAGATTACTAGAAAGAAAACACTACATGTTGCAGCAATACAGCCCGCTTGTCTCTGTCATTCATTCCTGAAATATAACAACACCCACTGGTGAACAGGCTGTCATTACAGCACCAATTCCTGTCAGAGAATGAAAACAGGAACTAACCACACATTGCTACACCTTTGTGTGTGTGGTGTGTGTGTGTGTGTGCTGTGTTGGTCCTTACAATATGTTGGGAATGTATTTTAATAACAAAACATATTCTATCTCTGTATATTCATATATTAAATTATATGCCTGCCTTATCTATCTATCTATCTATCTATCTATCTATCTATCTATCTATCTATCTATCTATCTATCTATCTATCTATCTATCTATCTATCTATCTATCTATCTATCTATCTATCATGCTCTGTTAATCAGGGGTGTAGTACTACCTTCGTAGCTTAGAACAATAGAAAGTTTATATGTACTATTACTGGACCAGATATGGTGTTCAGCTCTTCAGGTAGCAGAAGAGTGGGATTGATATGAGGTGGATTTTATTATTGGATGGAACATACTGTTAAGTGGATTGTATGGTCCTCAGGAATCTATATATGAACCATAGTGTGTGTGTGTGTGTGTGTGTGTGTGTGTGTGTGTGTGTGTGTGTGTGTGTGTGTGTGTGTGTGTGTGTGTGTGTGTGTGTGTGTGTGTGTAATTGTGTAATTGTGTAATTGTGTATATGGTACAGGTATGTAACTTAGTGGAGCTAATGCTCTGAGTGCACTCATTGTTTCTGTGATGACTTACAACAGCCAGATATTACATGCTATATATTCATAGACAATTTATTTGTAAAAACCTTTGGTTTTAAAGGTTGAGCACAAATATAAGTCACTTTAATGGAAATGATAGAAACAGTAGTATTGATGCATTGCTACTCAGAAAGAGTGGTAAAGTTATACTCATTGTGAAAGACACTATAATTTTGTTTAGTTGATGATGATAATGTAACTAAATGCCAGAACATAGATCTACTGCATATATGATGCCACACTATAAAATACCAAACTGGTGACTTATCTCTATCATGTGTACATTCACAACAATGGTTTAAAACGGATGGGAAAAAAAAATGAATCATATTAAAAATATATGAGCATGTGACAGTTTTGCACTATATTTTGATGTCTGATATCTTTTGTTTCAAAAGATATGACCACTATACTAAAATAAAATATACATTTAATTCGATGGTCTTTCTTAACCATAGACCCATAGACGTTATATCAAAAATAATTATATGCTTCCCCCTAGTGGTGAAAATCCCACAGTGCATCCAGAGGCACTATTTCAGAATAAAGCATTCTGATGTGACAGATGTGTAAGAATGATGTACTATATTTTATTTAGAATATGATCATATGTATCTATATGTATATGTATGTATATATCTTGTACATATATGTTTATATACTTAAGTAAAGAAGTTACATTCTTTATTAAAAATGTCAGTCAGTCAGTCATTTTCTATACCTGCTTATTCCTCATTAGGGTCGCAGGGGTCTGCTGGAGCCTATCCCAGCGTGTTACGGCGAGAGGCAGGGATACACCCCAGATGGTCGCCAGCCAATCGTGGGGCACACACACCATTCACACCTATGGGGAATTTAGAGTTGCCAATTAACCTCAGCATGTTTTTGGACTGTGGGAGGAAGCCGGAGTACCCGGTGAAAACCCACGCAGACACGGGGAGAACATGCAAACTCCACACAGAAAGGTCCCAGACCCCGGACCAAGGAGGTCTTGAACCTGCGACCTTCTTGCTGTGAGGCAACAGCGCTAACCCCTGCGCCACCGTGTCGCCCTATTAAAAATGTGATTAATTTATTTATTCAACCTTTATCATCAAAAAGGAAAAAATGTCTATACAGTGTCTAGCTTCAATTAATTTGCAGTCTTTGTCCCTGTCCTATATTATTATTAATTATATTTTGATAGCAATGATATATAGGTTATTATTATCAACCGATTCATCAAGTGTTTAATTATTTCTTTTGTACAAGGTTTGTCATTGATGGCAGCTATAGTATATCTTTATAAGGTCACTATATCATGAACAACTGAATTTAAAGCATGTGCCTTGCAAATTAAATGATTGCATTCATGACAAATGTTGCTGGGGCTCAGGGTAGATGGAGCTCTTCCAAAGAGACTATGGGTTTGCACATCCTTCAGAAAACTAGTGTGATGCTGTCTTCCGCCAGTGATATCCACAGTTCTTAAAGGACTACACCACAGAGGTGTTGTCGTTTAACAAAGGTCTTCAGCAACATCCAATCAACAGGCGGAAAGTGAAGGAAATGTGTGCAAATGTATGAACAGAACAAAATGTGAGAACAATGACTTGTTTGCAACTAACAGTCTACTGGCAAAATATATGATGAAGTGCTCAATGTACTCAAGTAAGACTATGTGGAAATGTTAGCCTATTCTTTTAATCAGATGACACAAATGGATTGCGGCTAAATGCTTCATTTAACTATGCCACAGTACTTTACCGCATATAAGCTGCATTTTGCATGCACAGCAGCATCTATATCCACCCCCCCAGCCCCTCCAGCCCCAGCCCTCATTCACAAAGCTATTGATTTGATTACATGTTCATATAGTTACTCAAGCATGTAGTGTGAACAAAGACGCTGTATTTTGGAAGTTACACTTTATTATCACACTTGAGTTCCCTCTGTCCTCACAGCAATCATGTTTTTGCTTACGGTTTTTGTAATTGCAAGTCAAGATCAGCCACTCAGACGTGCATGTGGGAACAAACAGACGTGCACACCCACTCCCACATAGTCCTTTGCTGATTCCACACACCTTTACATGTGTGCACGTTTCACAGACATGCATATGTGCACACACACCCACACCCACACACCATTCAACTTCATATTTTAATTTGGGTGTTGCGTATGTAGTCAAAGTGCCCTGTGGGCTGACCATATCAGGTCGTGACATTTGCATTTGACAGGAATCACATCAGACAGGGTTAATACAGGAGAAGATGGAGGGATAGAGAAAAAAAGGGTGGAAAAATGGAAAAGCTTTCCCCCATTCCCACATTCCGCCTACATCCCCTTTCCTTCTTTCTTTCTCTCCTTCAATCCCATAGCCGAGGTGCTTAAATTAAAAAGGAAGAAATGCAATTTAAAGACATGGGGTAAACAATCACAAAACACTTGTT
The DNA here is from genome assembly GCA_030544235.1 of Lepturacanthus savala. Taxonomy (NCBI): domain Eukaryota; kingdom Metazoa; phylum Chordata; class Actinopteri; order Scombriformes; family Trichiuridae; genus Lepturacanthus; species Lepturacanthus savala. The sequence continues at coordinate 6,241,770 of CM060467.1, forward strand.
TCTGGAGGAGACACAATTTCCTGGTGCCTTGTCCAATTTCTTATGGCCCGGAGGGCTGCCGCATGCGTTTTAACACCTGGTTCTACACCGCTGATTAAAATTGTAATGCCCGTGTTGAATCAATCCATATGACATTTTGGAAATACACAAGTATCAGGACATTTTATATATACAGCATTTTTTTTTTTTTCAAATTGTTTTCATTTGGAAACAGAAAGGTGCAAGGTGGTGACTCGCGCTGGGTGTCACTGCTATGCCTTCTAACTGTTTGAAGGGAGAAAAAAGAAGTTTAAATATCCTAAACAAGTATATATGTGTCGCTATTATTATTATTATATGTAGTAAAGCCACATTTGTGGTATGCTGCAAAATCTAAAATAGCACAAGTATCCGTTTATTTATGTTTTTTTTTCATGTCACTTTGGTGACTATTATTAGACTACAATTGGACTAAGAAAAATGTCGGATACGAATGAATTCTAGAAGAATTCTACTTTAAAGAGGGCATCTGAATGAACGATAGCAGCTCATCACTGAAACTATGTCTTTAAATTGGGATGCAAATCTGAAAAAAAAAAAAGGTTTCATGCAATCCAAAAGAGGAGAAATGTGCAGCAGATCAATGCAGACAGACAGATGAATAGGTTAGGAGTTGAAAGAGAATTGAAGACCAAAAATACAAAAGAAAATAAGAGTTTTAGATTAGATTGGTTTAGATTAGATTAGATGTACTTTATTCATCCATGCAACGGGGAAATTTAGGTGTTAAAGCAGTTATAAAAAGTAAAGAAAGTAGAGAAGGTTAAAACATAACACATATGACAGCAATAACAACAAGTCAACCTTCAACCATCCATTTGCACAAAAAAGTACTGAAGATATAAAAAATAAGGTGCTTGATAGACAATTTTTATAGGTAAGTGACTGATGGTGTAAAACAAAATGCAACAAAAATGACAATGATATAACTATAACTATAAATAATAAAGTACTACTACTGCAGTTGTGCATGAAATACAAATATTGATAAGTGACCACTGATATAAAGAAATGAAGAAATGGATGGATGAAATGGAAAAGGGAGGAGAGAGAATGTGGAACAAGACAGAGAAAGTCCAGATTTTTGTACCACTATTACACCAGTATACCCCCCCGGGCCAAACATCTGAGGCAGAGTGACAGACGGACCGTTGTTTGCTCCACACCACAGTAATGTTTTACCAGCCCCTGCGCCCATGTCAATCAATGGCCGGCATGTTCCAAAACATATTCAACGCACAAAGCGAACACTTTTGGCTTGAGGAAATGGATTGTGCGCTTGATTGGCAGGGGACTCTCTGGATGTGTCAATCACCGAAGGCCTTTTTGTTTTACCCCTTGTCCTGAGCCTCGACAGCAAAGGCGATTCCCTTTTTGTTTCATTTTGTTCTTTGTGCGCGATATAAACACATACATGTCTGATTTACATTTAGGATCAGACAGAAAATGCTTTTATACATTGTAGAGGGTTTTTTTAGACAGCCAATAGGTAAAAAAAACAAACAAGTGGAACTCAAAATACAGCTGGAAAAAAATAAAAGACCACTACATTTTTTTTTCCTGAAATCTTCAGCTCTACATGTATTACAGCCAATACTTAGCGTCTGTTGAATTTCACCTAATTCTGCTTATAGAGGTACTGATTATGTCAACACCTGAACCAAGAACAATGGTAAAGACTTGCTAAGATGCATGAAAGCTGTGATTAAAAATATGGGTTATTAGAACAAATATTGATTTCTGAACTGAAGTGAAAACATTAGTATCATGTTTTAAAATGAATTTAAATGTGTTTCTTTGCATTTTTTGAGGTCTGAAAACATTGTATCTTTTTATGTTATTTTGACCATTTGTCATTTTCTGCAAATTAATGATCTAAACGATAACATTTTTATTGGGAATTTGGGGAAATAGTAGTTTATAGACTCAAACTAAAATGTTCCTTTTGCCCAAACCTATAAGTAGCATAATCAGAAAAACTGATGATCTCTTTATCTGTATCTGGGCAGTTCGGTTTTTGTTAAAGCTATAACCTACACATTTGATAATATGCTGATGATGAGTGCAGGATGGTGGGGAAGGAAGTATCGTCAGATTGTTAGCGTTTGAAACAATTTCATACAACGGACATTTGAAATCCGAGAGAGCTGCCGGTCCCTTCCTCTGGCATCACATGTAAGCTGCTTCTCTCCCTTTTTTCTTTTTTCTCCCTTTTTTTTTTCTTTTTGTCCTCATCTCTCTCCTCTCGTCTCTTGTCCTTTCTTCCTGTCTGGCCTCTCCAGGTGCCGCGCTATCTCGTGGCTAACACAGGAATCCGTGAGCCGTGTACATCCGCGGCTCTTTGAAAGAGGAAGCCACTTTGCCGCTCATCTCGGAAAGCACCTTCCATCGTCCTCTGTTCCTCTGGGGAGATGAAGGGGGGAGCTCCCTGCTAGAAGAGCGGGGTTTTTGTAACCAAAGCCACATGTCGGGCAGGGACGGCCGGGTTGTAAGACAAGAAAGATCTTTGTGGCAAACACAAGTGCTTGGCTGTCCTCTTGCGTGCCTGTCTGTCGGCACTGCTTTGCCGGCCGGACACCTGTACAACTGTAATTTTGCACAGGCAAAAACAAAGACATGCTACACAGGGGATAAAGAGGGATTATGGAGGCGTGTGTTTGTATTTGTGTGTTTTCTCTTGTGAAGAATCAAGTGCTGCTCTCCTCTGAAGGAACAAACACTACCGTTCAAAAGTTTGGGGTCACCCAGACAATTTAGTGTTTTCCATGAAAAGTCACACTTTCATTTACCAGTTGTAAAATGAATAGAAAATGTTATTACATTAGCCTTCTGACACAATGAGCAAACACACTGTGCCATTAGAACACTGGAGTGATAGTTGCTGGAAATGGGCCTCTATACATTTGCAGCTGGAATAGTTAATTACTATTATAGAGTGTATTTCTGATTAGTTTAGTTATCTTCATTGAAAAAACAGTGCTTTTCTTTCAAAAATAAGGAATTTTCTAAGTGACCCCAAACTTTTGAAGGGTAGTGTATGTAAAATGTTGCCGGGACATTTCAGAGATGTTCTTTGACTTTTACACAAAATCTTGAAATCTTGGCTAGGGATAAATGACTAGACCGGTTCTTGTGGAGTTGTAGAGCATAGCAACTCAAGTTCTTATTGGCTCATGACATTTTTCTTGCATTTAGTTACAGAATTGAAGAAGCCTCTTGGATGAGAGGTGAAACATCTTAAAACTAACTAAGAAGTCCAGTTGCTTTGCTCTAAGAATTCACAAGAAAAAGATGACCTGGACAACTGAGAACTTACACAAACAGGATAGACTAGTTGTAAAATTCTTTGAGAGAATTCAGGATTTGCAAATACTACTTTGCTTCCAGTGAGAAAAGAACGATAGTTTGGAAAAAGAGCGGGGAGGTCACGGCTTTGGAATGTGATGGAATGACAGAGTGCAGGAAGAGGAAAGATAAACTCCAACATACTACCCTTGTGCACGCACATACACACGCACAGTACAGATACACATACCTTGCGCTATCATCAAGGGTCGAGTGTTAGTTGACAGAAACCACTGATCTGTCTTAGCACTAAAACCACGATGAGGCCCTTGGACGTCGGCGACCTGTCTCTGTATATTTGTGTGTATGAAAGTGAGAGGAAACAGTTGCTGCAGGCTGTTATCAGTGGCCAATGATTCTTTTTTATTCTATTCTGTAACACTCCACAATGTTCACAAGATCTTTGCACCAGACTATCATGATACTCCGGCTTAGATCTTTCAACAAGCGCCACCCTGGTTTCTGAAGTATACAATGGTGCCACCAACATCACAGTGTGGCAGGTGTTATGCTTCATAATTTAGTAGGAATAATCCATTATGTATATGATTTGGCTTAAATGCATCCCGCTAAAAGGCACACCCATCACTTCAGTGCTCCGCATCCCTTGTTACGTTCAGATGAAGGCCATAAAATAGACTTTGCCTTGAGAGTTGTCATTCTAATATGCTGGATATGCTGGATTTGTGACCAAATAAAGAGAAGATGGAAGTCATGGAAAGAAAAATAGAATCTTATATAGCCATGTGATTTCCATTATTCTTTCCCTCCCATCTTTAATTCTTGTTTCTGTCAATGGCTTTGCTGTCAGGCTACATCCCTGCATACGAAAAAGAAGCAAACACAGACGCTATCAGCCTATCAAGAGAAAGCTCAATTATGTGACACCATTAGACGTCAATTATATCACTTCTATCAACAGGCAAATGTCAGGTAGACAAGGCTGGACATAGAGTGGAAACAGAAAAAAAAAAAAGACAGAAGGTTATTTCTTTTCTTGACAAGCCGATTGAAGATGTAGCCAAAAACAAAATGACTCCCCTTTGATAGGAACAAGTGGTCAGGGAATGGAAGAAGTGTGGGGGGTGAGAAGATGAATTTGCAGTCGGATGCTGAAAGGCTATGTCACATTTCCTGTGTCAAATCTTCCTGGTAAGTTTTTTTTTTTTGGGAGAAATGTCCTTCCATGTCTCCACATCTGTCAACATGGCAACAAATGTGCTTTTTTTCCCCCTTTCTTTTTTTCTCTTTGACGCTCTTGTCATCATTTCCTCTCTTGTAAGGCAGGAACTGTTTAGTCTAATTGGCCATCTATGGTGATGACAAAGGTATCAAAGAATGGGATTTTGCTCTCTTTTCCTGTTGGACTCCTCTGTCTTTTTTTCCCCCCTCAGTCATTTCCTCATCTTCTACAGTGCACCTGGTCAAATTCTCTATGACAGTGGTGACAACCTTGAGGATAGAGATTGTGATTGTAGAGTAGCCAATTCTAATCGTCAGACGTGGGAAAATATGGGCATAGGATGTGAACCACTAAGAACCTCTGCTACCGTACCTGTTACTGTACTGGCATGATGCCCATCAGCTAAGCAGAGAAAGAGAGAGAGAGAAAAAAAAACATCAATTACCCCGAGTGAGCTGTGCAACAATTTTAGTCTATACTGTCCGGATCGTACTGCTTGAAATGAGTAAATGTGCTGAGTCAGTTTTTTTTTTTGTCATGTTTAGTTATTTTATGTGTTGTAAATGACATATCATATTACTTTGTTTAATCAGGCACATAAGTATTGAATTGATGTTTTAGGATATTTTTTAGAAATATTGGGGTAGTTATGGAACCAAGGAGCTAGGTTACTATTAACATATACAAAATATATATTTGTGACACTATACATCAGATTCTGCACTCTGAATGCAGTACTAAGACCACCAAACTAAACAACAAACAAACAACAATCATGATTTTGCACTTTGGTGTTGTCTTATTGTGTCTGTTCTCTATTAATTATGTTGAATATATGAAAAAGTCACTATTTTTTTGATAATTTATATTGCAGACACTTTCTTTCCAACTTAAACTGTTCAAACTTTACATATCACAGCGCTAATTCTCATAATTAAACAAATATAGCAATATATTGTAATGTAATATAACATATATATATATATATATATATATATATATATATATATATATATATATATATATATATATATATATATATATATATATATATATATATATATATATATATTTAATATATAAAAACATATCTTTATTAATAGGCAACTATATCTAGATTATGTGTTGTCAACTTCTGCAACATGGGATCATCCGTTTTCTATTTTTTTTTTTTTTATTTATTTTTTTTTATATTGCAGTACTAGCTGTGAGCAAGTGGAGGAGCTCTAGTGATTCTTTTGACCACTTGGTAAGGCCACTGGGAGGACCACAAGACAAATATTGAGTCTGTATGTGAACATCTACATTAATGCATGCATGTATGTATGCATTAATGTAAGTTGTAAGTTGTAAAGCCACACAGAGCATACAAACCATATGGGAACTACTAATTTCTAAAAGTTTCTGCATTATGGGGAAAAATTTAAATATGCAAAAACTTGCAAACTATGGAAAAAAGGCATCTATTAAGTATGCTTGAAATTGCCAATTGAAATGTTTAATATGTGAATATATAAATGTGGAAGGATTGGATGTTGGGTGATATATACACTACCAGATAGAAATATGAATAAATACACACAGAAAAAAACAACAAAAACAATGTATTGCTTAATATGTCCAAAAGATTCTAAAACTCCAAATTATCACATTTGTTTGTCTATTTTGAGCTTGTATTTGAAGATATTTGGTTGATGAAAAAATGAAAGAAAGACAACTAATTAGAATGAATACATAAAAAATGAAGAACCAAAACTTTGAGTTGCAGAAGTCAAGGATGGAAACATTAGAGCGATGTCACATCACCTCTCTTAAGCTAATCAACATTCAAAATATTCATATTTTACTTGTACAACTCAATATAGGGATGTGTTTTTGCCTTTTACATGAGTATCTCCTTTTCCTAAACATGTTATTTTCTTTTTTATTCATATTTTATCTCAGAATTGACTGAAGGGGGCAACATACAACTTATTAGCAAGTTAAATCCCTGCAACAGAATGAAAGCACATGATTCTAAATATTGCATATAATAGCGATTGGGATTAGTTCAACTAATGTGCACCATTGTCCGTCATGAAATAATTATGTGAAGGAGATGAAACTCAAAGACAAAGACATTATTACATGGGAAAGTAAAGATATGAAAGTCAGTCATGTGACACAGGGTGACATGCTCAATAACTTTGAGAATAAAAAAAATAAAGATTATTCTTCTAAAACCTCTTGTCGGTTTTGTAAAAGAAAAAAAAAATGGGGGCGGATTTGTTTTGAAGAGTGAATGTAATTTTCCACTGTGGCTGCGTATGACATTCACCGGCTATCAAGCAGAAACATGCTTTTCTTTACATCTAAAACCCGGCTGTCGTGCAGCCCTTACATGGTGTTAGAACTGTCCCGGCACAATGCTTGACATTGGTCTTGCAGCAAAGAAAACAATGGCCCTACACGCTCCTATCAAACTCGCACTTAAATCCCCCTTTTACCCCGCTTTCATTCTGTGTCATTCTGCCTTGTATCTGGCCAGGACTTACAAGTCTCCGGCTGTGACATAAGGGATTCCATGTTGTCCACTCCTAACAGATTACACAAGGACGCAAAACAAAAGGACAGCAACACGGCCTGTGCATTTATTTGCCTTTGTAAAGAGAGAGGAGCAGGAGAGGAGGAAGAGAGTCGAGAGGGTGGTGGGAGAAGGAGTGAATGAGTGAGGGAGAAAAAGAGAGTGAAAGAAAAAAAAGAGACAAATAGTAATTCATACATAGGGATATTTATGGACTCGAGAAGAGAAAATACAAAAAGGGAAAAAAAAGAAGAGAAAGAGGGGAGAAAAAGGGAGGCATTTCTTTTTACTCTCTCCGGTTATCACTGGTCCAGGCCGGCATCTTTATTCTACCAGGAGAAAATGCTAATCATCAATCTCAGGCTGCATGCTACGTCTCTGTTTAATAGCTGATAGGGAGTCTCCACAGGCTGCTTTGCTTCTTTGTTTAAAATGACATATAATGGGACTGGGCCTTATCAGTGTCTCAATGCATTCTCTCTCTTCCAGTCTCCCTCTTTCTTCCTCCCTCTCTCTGGGATTGTGGTCCAGTGTAAAGGAATAAGGAAGCAGTGCGCCGCGATTGATTTTGAGCCAGGGATAACTTAATCCATCAATTTAACATGAAATGAATATGCAAAAGTGAGAGGGGATGGTGGTGGTGGTGGTAGGGGGGTGACTTCAGCCATGACAAAAGAGGAGGACAAATAAATGAAAAGGAAGAGAAAGGGGGAGAGAGAGCATGGGAGAGCGAAGAAGGAAAGAGAGAGAGAGAGGCATAACGGATGAGGATGGGTTTGGTATTATTAGTTACTACCTCCAAAAAGCATACTCTCGTCTACAAGGCAAATCCATCACCAGATGTTTTGTTATCCCCATATTTCAAAATGACAGATAATATGTACCGGAGCAAAAATCACAATCTCAATTCATTGTTGTGCACATAAATAAATCTGCTAATGAAAATCCATCACTATTGTAGCAGGTGTATCATTCAAAATGAGTAAGAAGAACAGAGCTTCAGGGGCGACACTCACAATACCTTACATGTAGGACAACTTCTGTACCAGGTCCAGGTCTGCTGGAAGATATGTTGGGGGGAAAGATTATGATATTTGTTAACTGTTGATAAAGGTCATTGCTGACTTGAAGCTCACAATAAAATGTGTTTGGTGTCACTATATATTGTCACTGTATATTTCCTTAACCTTGACTTAATGTTAAAGTTACCCTGTGGGACTGGGTACCTGATTTAGTTGTTCTATTGTACGATGTAGTTGGCACATCGTTGCTAATGGTTTAACTATTCTATTGCTCTACAGGTGTTGGTGATGCATCAAGAAATTCAGTAAAAGGCAAGGTAGAAAAAAATTGTTAGACTTGGATAAACCAACAGTTTTCATTAGTAACAGTCACTCTTGGGTGTCCACTAAATCAAGAGGACCAAGACCTCAAAATAAAGGGTGATCTCGGTTCCCTTGACTTTGAAACAAATGACTAACTCTGGTTCGGTCCCTATGGTGAGAACGCAAACTCAGGTACAAACGTCCCATATGACATCATTCATAAAAATAGTGCATCTCCTCTTCCTAAAATGATGCCCTATGTGTCTTTGACAACTCCAGCGTGTCCACATTTTGCCAAAAATGACCAATAGAGAGGTGTAATACATGAAGATAAGAGCAAGTAGCAATGTGCAAACATGTCGCCCCATAATGAGTCTGAATCAAGGCTTATTTCTGCTGGAAGATAAACAATTTTTTAAATTTCTGCAAAGTTTGGTGGAAAATTGCTAAATATGATAAAAGTCAATTACATCCTTTGCCTCTTCAACATTCTACCTTAGGATGACCATTTAAAAAATGGTTTTACACAAATTAAATTAAAAGAAACAATAAAATAAAGTTATTATGATGTCAACATATGTAGTCTATCTATCATATAATTTTTGGCCATGAGAAAAGCTTGTCTTGTTATTTTGTGACCTTGATATAAGCTGTTAAAACTCTCTACAGTATTCATGCTTTTTATGGTAGCTTTGGTTGTAAATGGCTATTATTTTTTACTTTTTTGTTATTTTTTGTCAAACAGTTCCCAGTCATCTAACAGTAATATCCCTAGTCTCTTTCAGCAAAACCCAACTACACCAGCATGGATTGTTATACACTTTTGTGCTAAAAATATAGTCTGTGGGCTGAGGTAATTTATTTATTAAATTATTTAAGTGTAAAACTTGCACTCATTAAAAGTACATTGCAGCTACAGGGGGGACAAGATGGAGAAGTAAGTTTAAGTTCAGGTTTAGCAGATTAAATGAAAATGATTTAATGACAGAACACATACAGACCTTTAAGAATGATTTTTATGATTCAATTGACAGGTTTCTGATTATTGAATACATAATTTGAATTAGCAGGTGTTGTCTGATCACTGATTAAAGTGGTATGATTGTGGAGAGAGAGAGATGTGGACTTGGTCATGGTATCACTCAATTTGTGAGTATATGAGAACAAAAAATGATGTTTCTCTGCATAAATACATCAAAATGAATAACTGTAGTAAATTCAAAAAATATTTATATAAACCTTTAAACACGTATACCTGACTATCAAAAAGTCACAGATTATATTATATAGAGTGAATGTTTATAATAAGAGCACACAACGTTCAGTGACCTTTAGTTTCTTGTGCTCTATTGTTCCATTAGTGAATTGTATCATTTGATTACAGATTTTTATTTTCATGGGAACTAAATAACTTACTGCCAGTCTGATCCAAACCGTCCTGAACTAATCAATGGACATCGCAATACTGAGTTGTTGCCTTTGTACTTTTATTGAATCTGCTGTATCTGTGTTTGTTTCTGCTGCCCTGAGAGGAACCTCATTCCTGTGAGCCCCCTCTCAGAGTTATTTCTCTGATGCTTTGCCCCACTTTTTATTCAATTCCTGATTAAATAGAGAATAGCATGTTCCTGGCAGGCTGCTTTTAACTTCCCGAACTATGTTTTTCTTATTATCACAAATTAACTGTCCATTTCTTTGAATATTTGAATAAATTCCATTGTAGTACTCCTAATAGTTTTGTTTTCTTTTTAAATCAGAGCACTGGCTCTGCTCTCATAACGACTTTAAATCAAAACCAAATAATCGAGTGAGATATTTCCATTTCATCACCGTCATGCACTTACAGGTTGGCACTGTTTATGGTGGTTTCGGGTCAGCTGCTTGTCCGTCACATGATCAGGAAGGAAGAAAAAACATTAACATTGAACATAGGCCCGGAGCAGATGAAAGCTCCTGGCCTGACTGTCAGTGCTCTGAGGTGATGAGAGACGTCATTACTTATTCATGAGTCCTAAATGCAGAGCAGAGGAGATGGGCATGGCTGACCCTGAATCATGGGGGTGGGTTATACGTGTGCGGTGGGGGATATTAGATGAAAGCAGTGTGATTCAATCAGACTTGGTGCGCCAGCTGTGATGTTGACTTTATCCACAGGGCCATCTAAGATAAACAAAGAGCATATGCAATCTTTATTTATAAAACATGCTCTTTCGTCATGCCCAATACTCCAACTTTTTTGACAGAAAGGGAAGGGGATCAGCGAGGGGAGTTTGGAGTCTTTGTTGTCTCTGGGGTTCTTTAAAGGTACAGTGTGTAGTATTTGGTGGCATCTAGCCTTTATTAGTGAATAATTTCAATCAAAATTAGAATTTGTGTTTTTATTATCTTAGACCAGGGTGTCAAACATGTGGCCCGGGGGCCAGAGTCGGCCTGCTAAAGGGTCCAATCCGGCCCACCTGTATAACGTGTGGCAAAATATGGACCAGTTCCTATTTCTGCACACAAATATTAAGTCAATGAACATCTTTCAGAAATAAAGAGATCAAATATTTACAGTTTTGATTTGTAAATGGTTTGTAAGGCAGGAGATAACTTCACCTGTATCAAATCACATAGTTTGCCTGGGGAACATCACGTCCAAATTGCAATTGTGAAATTGTAATAGACAGGTCTTTGATTCATAAATCGAATAGAAAGGCACTCTGAGAGCACAGACCTCACCAAGCATATGGCCGAGCTATGCAGGTGTAAGATATCACCAACAGGTGGCTCTAAACGATGGCGCCTGGTTGAACGTCCATTTACAGCAATGTTACCAAACTCCAATAATTCAAAAAAATCCAGAAACCAGCATTTGTCCCAGATCATTTAATCATCACTTCATGCTACCATTCCCATCATTCACTGAAAATTTGACAAAAATACGATAGTTGCAAGTAATAGTAATGATCATATTTTCTTGTTGGGGTTTTCAAAAAAAAGTGTGAACATGAAACAAAAATCAAAATCAAAAATCATCTTTTCTGAACCAAATATCATATATTAACAATCGGATCACATCTAGAATTCTAACAGCACTGACAATGAGAATGTTACTTTGGCCAAATTGAAGTTCAGGTCTTTTTAAGTTGATTTTCATAGTAACAATATAAACTGAAGATAAAGGCTACATCAGGCAGAAGAAATATATATATGTTAGCACCAGCACACACATTCACATACACTAAGTGTCTGATCATAAAGTAGCTAAATATAGAACCATGTTATGAATGGCCACATTATTTTGGTTGAAATAGAATATGATGTGATTTAAGATGTGGTAAAGTACAACACATCGTCCAAACATGTCAAAACAATTAAAATACTCAAACAACATTAAACAATATGTATGTACAATGTTCAATGTTAAACATATGACATATTTGACAGAATTTAGCTCAAAGCTAATTTCCAACACAAGTAACATATAGAGAACCTATTCTGCTGGTGAATAAAAGGAAAGTTTTGCTGCTCCAAATACTACACATAAACAGCCTAATCCCCCTGGGAGGACGGAATCTAGTTTTCCATTCTCTTTACTCAGCGAACAAGAGGAGACACCTGTTCATGTTTTCTGTTGACACTCTGTTTGATGTCCCCGCTCCTCCTCCCTCTGCTGCTGAGTTTGAGTTACACTGGAATGCTTTGGATGGGACATTTTGAGTGAACAGCATCTTTTATAATCCATATCCAGTTATCCGGTGACTCAATTTACAGCTGAATACAGCTCTTGTGTGATCAGAGATCTGTACACAGCTGAGGGTGCTACTGTTTCAAAGCAGCTGGAAATGATCTGTCATCGGAGGGGGGTGGGGGGGTGGGGGGGTAAAGATAATGGATGGGTATTATGACTTGTATCTGAAAGCTTAGGAACATCACCCACACTTAACACATGTGCACACACATTTAGTGTGTTTAATTATGATACCTGAACAACGACAGGGTTTGGAAACTCAAGAATCGGTACAATCTTACTTATTAAATATTATTTGCCTTCCAAATGGAAAAAAAAACTGTGGCCCTCACATCAGCAGCTTAACATGACATTTACTCACCAGCATGAGAAACATTTTACGGTTATTAAACAATTGCTTTATAGCTGTAAGAAGAAAAAAAAAAAGAAAAACAACACAAAAAATACTTCTGCAAAAAAAAAAAAAACTGGAACTTGAAAAAGAAAATATTAGGATCACATTGACATTGATAAACCAAAATAATAACTAAGCTAAAATTATGTCCCTGTTTCCAGCCACATTTTAAAATATGTGGCGTCGCTACAGAACTGTGTCCTGTAGCGACGCAGTGGGAAAAATAACGTGATTCGTACATTCTGATGATCTAAAAACTCTTCATTGGGATCAGCGGCCTCTGACCATGCAAGTATGTAGAAAAAAAACCCAAAAAATAACTCAAACCTTCAAGTTTTTAAATGAACAGTTGGTGCACTCAATTGCACTTACCTATCTTTTATTAAAAAGAGAAAACACAGAACAGGAAACATTTAAATTAAAACATTTTTTTTATTTTAATTTAAAATTTCCAAGATGTAAAGCCAAATAAATTCCAAAGTAAATTCTGCATAAATAAAATAATTGACTTAGTTACTACTGTGTCTACAGCCAGTACTTTGCAAGTCCAGAGAGCAGTTTGCTTGATTTGATATAACTTGCTATGGATTAAAAAAAATGTTGACTTGGTTCCAGGCTTGTAGCTAGACAGATGATAGCAGGTAAAAAAAACGGTGTTGCCTCATGTTCCCAACCAGATTTACAAACTCTGCGCTCTGCTCTCTATCTACCACACTCCTGAGCAAACAGGCCAAAGAGGTTACACTACAGGAAATGAACTCCATATCACGTAACTATTTTTTTTTCTTTTTTCTTTTTGATAGAGGCGGGTGTAAAATATGCACGGCTGGAGTCCGTGGGACAACCCCACCGCGCTGTTATTGACTATTCATTTTTCCCTGCTTGTCATTGATGTATGTGGGCAATGGAATAAGTAATGCATATGTAACCTATAGCATATATACTCCTTTTTAAATAAACATTGGCCAAGAAGTAAAAGGCTGCCCCGGTGATTTTTCCACAGTCCTTATCTGCATTTGCAGGTTGCCCAGATCCATCAATGTTTATGAAGCCTGGGCCAGTGTAATTCTAGCACATTTATCCAGCTGGAACACACACATGCGTGTAGACATGCACATTGGAACATACAGACACAAGCACACACACACTTAGTGGGACTTTTCCATTATGCCATGAATATCACCTGCATGGCCAGTAGGTTTTTTTCCTTCTTCCTTTTTTTTTTACTTTACTTAATATCCAGGCTAGACAAAAATCTTGAATTATTTTTAGAGGAAAAAATTCCCAAATATTTTATACTAGATAAGGAAGGCTGCGGGAGGCTCCTGGCTGGGCGTCACTGGAAGATAACTAGGTTTTATTAATGACCTGACAGTGGAACAGGCTGAAGTAATTAGGCTCTTCTCCTCTCTCCTTCTCTCCTGCCCTCCCTCCCTTTTTCCCGCCTCAATAGATGGGCGAGCAAATTTTGGTGATAGTTTGATAACCGACGGGACACCGGCACGCTGCGGACAACACAATAAGGGAAAGAGCAGAATGAATGAGTGCAGGGAAAAAAAAGAGGGATGCCATCGATGTTATCAAAGTTCATTCGATTTGCCGCAGAGAAAGCAAGGCGCCTATCGGTTACATTCACCTGTGAATGGTTAATTGTCCAGCACATGCATATGGCCGAGTCATTAATAACAGTTGACTAATGGTTTAATTCCCTCCCTCTCTTCCTCTTTCCCAATGTTGGTTGGTCTCTACTTTTTTTTATTATTTCTTCTCTCTAGATGACATATTACTGTTATTTTTATTTGTCAGTTGGTAAGAGTATCACTTTGACAGCAACCCAATTGATTTCACTTATTGTCTTTTTAAAGTATTTTATTTCTGTTGAGTCTATTTGTGAAAGGGGAAAAAGAAAGAAAAGAGAAAGGGATTGTCTTCCTTCCTCATGAAATGTTCTAAAAGTTTTCTTCTTTAGTTTTCCTTTTATGTTTTTTTTTATTCTACATTCTTTACATCCATGTGAACTATCTATCAGTGTGAACTTGTGCACAATTGTTCACTTGCATAAATAAGACATATTCAAAAGGCACCATAAAACATAAAAGCTTAATGATATTTTAAGTCTAACTTTCATTAATCTAACACGGAAATTCAATTTCAAAATGAACATCCAATCTCATATTATGCATTTCCAAATGTTTTTGAATAAGAGAAAAAAAAAACAATACTCAACATCACTTGCTGTTGGTTACTGTATTTATTGGATAGTAACTTCCACCACTCACACATTCATTGACCAGTGAACAGTGAACTTTTATGGGAATGTTCAATACCTGTTATTACTAAAGTAAACACAGCAAACACTTGCAAGCATTGACACACCTCAAAGTAATTTGCACTATAATAATTTGTGTGCATGTGGAAACAGATTGGCTTTAATTGGGATTGTGCAATTATTAAAAAAAAATATTGGAATATAAATAAAATAATATATTGAAGTTGTACAATTGCCACTGCCTGCCATTGAATTTTTAATGAATGTAATATATATATATATATATATATATATATATATATATATATATATATATATATATATATATATATATATATATATATATATATATAAATATAAATATATATATATATATTACACCATTAACAAAGTACAATTGGTGCCCTCTTGCTGAGCTGCTCATAATGACATTAGGTACAGCAAATATTATGAAACATGTGGTTTACAATGTGATAGATTGAAGTGCTGCGTTTGCCGAATACATTTTCAACTGAATAAAATAGCATATGATAAAATCACCAGACATAAAATATGTCATACAATTATCTCTTCAGGACACGCCGCTCCTGTGGGGAGGCTTTCCCTTTTAAAGCCCCATTTTTCTTTTGATCCATTAGTGGAAACATCTGCACTATCTGTCTATCTCTCACAGCAGCTGTAGGATGGAGAAGGAAGGCTCTGAGATACATTAAGACAGCCAGTTGGCATGTTAAGTGTTTAAATGTGATGCTATCCATCCCCTGGGTACTCAACCAGACCCTCAGACTTTACGTGTGTGTGTGTGTGTGTGATAGAGAAAGAGTGGATAACTGTGTGTGTGTCCTGTTGATGATTTAGTGAGTTTCTGACCTGATAATGACCCTGACACTGTTTCTGAATATGTATGTTTCTGTGCATGTGCAATTGTGCATGGTCTGACTTCATGTGCATGATATGTGCATAGATTAGTGTGTGTGTGTGTGTGATGTGTGTGTGTGTGTGTGTCAGACATCAGGCAATCAGGCAGCCAGACCGAGCAGCAGTGAGTCACTCCAGATAGATCCAGTGTCCACTTATCACAAAGGAGAGGATAAGGAGATAATCTCTAAATCAAAGGTTGCCAGTGCTATCTGAACAGGTACTTTTTAGTGGGGATAGACGGGCTCTTTCTCTGTCTTTTTGTCTGCTTGTCTCTCACTTCACAGGGTCAGTATTTTTTTTTCCCGATGTGTACCTGAAGTCTTTGGTCTGAGCTGCACTTCAGTTCAGTTGTTGTGCCCTGAGAGCACTGTTTCCTCCCCGGTGGATCTTTCTTTCTGCATGAAGTTATTGTTACAGCTTGGAGTCTTTCCGTTGCTGTTGAAAACACTTTTCTTTCAAATATTCTTTCAAATCCCATTAGAAACCCCTGACGGAATGGGAAAAACTACTGACATCAGTTGATGTATATATGAAATTATTTCTGATTCATTATAAATAGATTTCTCTTTTCTCTCTGAAACTACTAATACAATGGCTTAACTGAGTAAGAGAAAAGAGCCCAGTGTCCTCTGGAACAATGCTGACAAGATAATTACAAAGGAAACAATTTCAGTGTAATTCCAACATTCAGTGGCTACTCTGAAAAAAAAAGTGTGGTGCTCATACTACTACTACTTTCAACAACTATAATGCTGCCATTGTACATTTTTTCTTGACTTTTTTAAAATTTCCAATCAGGCATTTCGGGTGATTGACTTCACCAGCTTCACCGCAGCAGTTAACACAACACGATGCATTTTAATTGGGAAAAAGGAAATACATATAGTACCTTAAAATGATTACAATGGCAGTGGAACACAGTTAGCTCTTACTTACTTTTCTCTGTGGTCTGAATGGGCTTATTTCTAAGGACAAAAACTGAATGTAATTATGCAGAATGTGTGTCAGTCAACTGCTGCTGGTTAGGTGCTTTGGATGGATACAGTCAGTATATATGCAAATATTTATTTCTGCAATTCATGTTCTAGTTATTAAATAACTCTGTTTAGTGTGTGTTGTGTGCATGCATTACATCCATATAATTAAGCCAAAGTGATTTTTTTGTCTATGTGTATGTGTGTGTGTGTGTGTGTGTGTGTGTTGTATGTGTAAAATCCATAATGCCATAATTGCCTCAATTTGCAGCCTTAGGTTTGTAACAAGACAGACTAGATGTTCTTCACCCAGTACAATGATGGAGCCGTGATTTAAGATGTAGTACAGCGGTTTAGCTCGGGAGTGTGTATGAGACAGACAAGATGTTCTACAGCCTTTACAATGACAGATCTGTGGTCGGAGATGCACAACTCGAGTGTGTGTCTGTTCCTGAGTGTGATCGACATGATGTCCAACAGGACTGTAGTACAAGCGCCAAGAAACCATGTTGCTTCTGGTCTACATGCTCTGTGCATTTGCTCAGCTAGAACTATGTTTCCTCTTGTGGTGAGCAACCAGCACTCTGCACCTCTGGGAAGCGTTCTTTCCTCCCTGGCATCAACTCTTTTCTTCTTTCAGTCTTTATTTGACCCTTTCCGTGTAATGTTTAGATTGTTTAGTTTTAGTGTTTTAACTTTTGTGCTGCTTTCTGGCAATACACTGCTTTAAATATCTATATCATCCACTATCAAACAATCACGATACACTAACCACATTTTAACGTGGTTTTAATGGCGTTCCTGTGTAATAATTTGATTTTTATGTGGATGGGTGTGTGTTTGTGTGTATGTGTGGTGCAATTAGGGCAGGATGAAATATCTTTTTCGTGTTCTGACCTGCTACGGCTGCCTGCCATCGCAACTCAAATCCCCACAGAAAAGCTCAGTCTCTCTTCTCCTCAATTTACTTCGTCTACAAGGGCTGGAGAGTCCCTGCAGAGCATCACTACAATGCTCACAAACACACGCACACACACACACACACACACACACACACACACACACACACACACACACACACACACACACACACACACACACACACACACACACACACACACACACAAAGGGCCATTATAAAATGCCAATTTATATTTCATATGTTCCTGTTTGAATCTGTTTGGGCTGCACGGTTACAAATGGAGGCGACGTGGTTAAAGTATTTATGCTATGCAACCCAACAGTCTATCTATTAGTAATACAGGGGAGTGAAGAGAAACATATTCTTTGACTTACATTCCATTTGTTGTCAGGATGGATTCACTCATTCAGCAAGATACCATAACAAGGGGATCATGAGGGGCAAAAATGAGTATGCGTGGGTGTGTGTGTCTCTCTCTTTCTTTGTGTGTGTGTGTACTCGTGTTTTACAGGGAGAACTTGCGTGTGTGTGATTGTTGGCTACATGGAGGCAGAGCTTTATCTTGTCTTTTATGTCTACCTCTCCACTATGTAGAGATGGAATGTATAGCAGTAATTAGCTCAATATGGTACAACAAATTATGTATTATTTACACTACCGTTCAAAAGTTTGGGGTGAATGGAAAATAATTTACATTAGCCTTCTGACGCAGTGATGCAAACACATTGTACCATTAGAACACTGGAGCGATAGTTGTTTGAAATGGGCCTCTATACACCTAAATAGATATTTCACTGAAAACAGTTACAAGTAGAATAATCATTTATCACTTTACAAATGTACAGAGTGTATTTCTGATTTGTTTAAAGTTATCTTCATTGAAAAAACTGCTTTTCTTTAAAAAATAAGGACATTTCTATGTGACCCCAAACTTTTGAATCGTAGTGTATATATTTATATATGGTTTATTATGCATTATTATTGTACAAAAACAGCAGTTGAACTTGTGAGACTGCACACAGGTTAAATATTTGGAAAGTGTGCCACACACACAACTGCAAAGTGCATTGTGAACAAGAATAGTGCTTGAAATATAATCCAGAGTAAAAAGGCACGGGGACAGTATGTGAAGATATTGTTATCTACTGCTTTGCTGGTGTCACAATAGGCACAGTGGCATCAAATTGCAGTAATAATAAGGTAGCTAGGATGCACAGACATCCCAGTTTCAGGAGGACAAACCATTGATGTGTGGTCTGCAGTTCAAATGAAGACCCAAATTACGCTTCAGTCAACCGTAAAAACAAAGCAATCATTTTTAGGTGAGGTAATTAGCTGCTCCGTGCTTCTTGTAAAGATGCTGATTCACACTTGTACTGTAGGTATTCCGGTAACATTAAGTCTATTTGTTGAATCAGCTTAGGAAACAGGCAAACTAACAAAACCACAGCAGTAGTAGTCAGGCTTACATCATGTAAACAAGGGGAACTGGATGCCACATTAGGCTAAATGACAGTTAAATAAGGTTTGTAGTGCTGGTAGCGATATGCCAAGACGCAGACAGCAAAACAACAGGAGAGATGTTTACAATAATGTGACAATAAGCCATGCCAGGGAGAAAGGTAAGAATTAATAGTTACAAAATGAAGCCCTGCTTGAAATGCATGTTTACCTCTGGTTAAATGCATATTAGATGACTGGGCGGAACTTCCAAATAAAAGCAAATAAAATTTCAAAGCCACTTTGAGGTGCACGGGGGCATATTCTAATCACAACATGCTGGAACATAAGTTAAAAGTCTTTCAGAATTTATATAACATGGAAGTGACATTATTTTGCATGTAAGCGAGGAGGAGAATTTGCATGAGATATGAATAACTCATAGGGGCACAACACAAGTTTTTTAGTCCTGCATGCAGTGGTACCAATCAAAATTAATTATTTCTATTGTTAATTTTTTATTGTCTCAACACACGACTGAGAAAATACATTAGTCACTTAGCATCCGTTTAATTTTTTATGGCAAGCTGCTTGGGAGAGAAAAAAAAAACAATGTATAGTTATCAAAGAGAAAACAACAAAATGTAACCACAGAAAATGCATGTACATAAAGTTATAACACAGAGGGAGATGACTCCCTGTAGCATGTTGGCATTAGACTGTAGGAATTGATGCTAACTGTTTAAATCCATGCAAATTAGTTTGATCCTTTTTCCCCAGAACTAAAATAGAAAATGTACAATTGAATCTGAGTTGGAGATGAAAATTGATGCTCAAGATGAGATTTTCAACAGATGTGTATGTAAATCACTAATAGAAACCTATACATTCCCAGGCATTCTAAATTTCAATTGAATGTCAATATTTGGTAAAATTACCTTTGGAAGCATATGTTCTTGAAATTATTCTAATTTGAAAAATGGTGCAGAATATAGCTTCTTTCAAGTAAAGTTTTCTCTCTTCCTGCTGCAGTGGTGCATGCATGAAGCAGTGTATGTGATTTAAAACCCTTTTGAATTTGCAACACCATTCTTAATCTTGCCCATATTATTACCACGCTAACTATGTGTGACAGGCCACATGCATATTAAAGACATTCGTTTTAGTGTCAAGCTATGATGATGATTTGTCTGAAAATATGCTCAATTAGCTATTAATCCTCTGTGCAATTAGCATTCTTTATGGAAGAGGGGTAGGGGGGCACCTGATTATAACAGTTTGGTTCCAGAGGTACTGGAGGTTTTCAATCTGATCAATAATACAGGCCTTAATGAGGCGCAACCTGCCCCCGACTGAGAAGATTTCATCCAAAATTCATTCATTTCCTGTTTTATTAATCTGGAACCACAAGCTGAGATGTTCAAAGCTGCAGGAAGGCCTGAACCTGTGGTGCAGGGAAAGAGGGCAGATAAGAGACAGAGGAATTATGTATGCATGTTTGCCAACACTTCATCAGGAGCCCCTGCCATCCCTGTGCTCAAAGTTATCCGGAAAGTCACTAAACTCTGGACAACTGTAATCAACCTTTCAAGTGTGCTTCCATTGCAATGGATGATTTCCTTTGTATTTCTATGTATTGTGCTGCATATGGGTTTATTGCAAAGGAGACTTGGGGAAAAAAGCAAAGCTCCTCCATATCCAGGTGCTAGAAAAAAAGAAAAGACTATACCATGACAAATAGAAGACCAAAGACATTAATTATAAAGAGCTGGGAATGGAATAGAGAATATATTCTCTTCGAGATCTTGGATATTTTCCATTTCCTATTTTCATTTTTACTCATTTACAAATTGGTTCTTCACAATGGAATTGCCCACAATTCATATACATTCATTAGCTTCATTTTCTGCATGCACGCACAAACAGGCACACCCACACTTTCGCAATTTTAATATATATTCATATACATTATTGTGTGTAGTCGTTGAATGGCACGAATTGCAGAAATTTTTAAACGGACCAGGGTTTTTAAGGTACTTGTCAGTTTGGGTAGATTGAGAAGAAAAGCTGCTCTCCTGCATCTATATTGTGTGGAAGAAGAAAAGGAGGGCAAAGAATGAGGGAGGCAGAAGGGAATCAGAGGCCAAGGGAAGGACAAGAGCGATATGGAGTTGGGATAATGGGAGAGAAAATGAACCGGAAGAATTGGTGGTACATGGTGGGAAGGATGGTGGTAAAGGAGTGATGAAATCAAGGTAAAAAGGAGAGAACAAATGGGCTGATGCCATTAAAAAGGGAAATAACAAAAGACAAACCTGAGAATGAAAGAGTTGTGTATAAAATGATACATTTGGCACACAAAGTTACTTAAGGTGACTGAGGCTATGGCAGTCACAGACTAGATGTCATATTCAATCATCCATCTATCCATCTCCTACCGCTAATCCGGGTTGGGTCACAGCAGCAGCGGCCTCAGCAGAGAAGCCCTGACTTCCCTCTCCCCGACTACATTGTCCAGCTCTTCCAGGGGAACTCTAAGGCATTCCAGGGCTACCTACTGGAGGGACATGCCTTGAAGACCTCACCAAAGAGGCATCCAGGAGGGTCCTCACTAGATACCTGGGTCAGGTCATATGGCTTCTCTCGATGTGGAGGAGCAGTGGATCTACTCTGAGCTCCTCCTGGATGACAGAACTTTTCACACTATCTCTCTAAGGTGGAGCCCAGCCTCGCTGCAGATGAAACTTTTTGATCACTTTTTTGATTACTGTAACCATAAGCTTTCCCAAACCTTCATCATGCTATAAGTGCCACATGCAAAAGTGGAGAAAGCCTTAATTCTAAAGACTGGCACTGGACATGGTCTGAGTATGGCAGAATTGTCAGCCATCAATGTCTTTGGGTGGTGAAATGATATGGAAAATGTGCTTAGTAGATTGGAAGAAAAGAGGGACTGAACTGAGGAATTGAAGTTTCTTTAAGAAGGAAATGGATGATGACATAAACATAAAAACAGTTTCATATAAGGACAAGATTGGGTCTATGATCGTCCTTTCATTCCAGTGAACAAGAAAGCCAGCAATCAAGGTTTTCAGGCATAAAAAACAACTATTTGTGTTAAAGGAATACTTAACAGGAAGATCTGCCAGATGGAGTGTTCAGAAATCGGAAGACTTTTGGAAAATTACTTAAATTCTGACTTAAATTATCACTTAAAAGTAGCTCAATATTGTCAATCTAGCCGTTTGTATTTCATAAGGGTTAAGCCTCATGTGCTCTTTGAAAATATCTTTTTTAAGTACATCCTTCTCCATGCTTCTGGACCTCCCATGGCTGCCCTTGCCTCCATTTGCATTCATTTTCATGATTGCTCCATGCCTGTCTCTCTCTCCTCGCCTCGCCCTCCTATTACCTGCCTGTCCACTCGGCTTTGCGTCAGTCTACAGACAGAATTCACCATATTCGCCTTCTTTTCAAAACCACAGGCATGGTTGAGGGGAGCTGTAGTCGAAACCGTTCAAGTGTGCTCGTTCACTTTTTTTAGGGGCTTGTCATTTCACAATTCTACCTTTTCCAACGCTGCTGTCGGATAGACGGGGATTAATAGGCATCACCTCAGTGCTCTTCAGACCCTCTTTTTTTTCTTTGCCTTTGAAAATATTAATATAAATTCATTTCTTTCTGCTGAATTTATGTATTTTAAAACATCTTTCTGGACCAAGAGCATATCAATGACATTTAACTATCAAGGCAATGAAAGGTGTTTTCTAAGATCTACACAGGTGAGATCTATGCACATTTTCACCATTTTTATGCACTTAACTCTTCTAAATCCAAATAGTATTTAAAGCAGCAATGAATCTCCTAAGGACAATTCAACCTTTCTTTTGAACTCTGCAATTTACAGACTAAGACATTGACTTACAACCTATTTTGACCTCAATTATTCTCCAGTGAAAGGGTGTTAAAGTAAAACACCCCATGATTTACATTCAATGCCAACATGGACTGCCAACTGAGTGGACTGTAGGTGGAGATTAAGGGTCGGGTAGCCTGTAGTGAGTCCACCTCTCATCATGAACCTACAATTATTGTTTGATTTTATGTTACTTTTTATGAACCATAATCACAATCTTACCATAACCAAGGGATTTAGTTGCCTAACCCAGAAGCACATCTTTACCTAAGTTTACCTGCCATGAACACAATCTTTCCCTTATCCCAACTTAGATATTGAAGATATTGAATGATCAATGGCTGTGCAGAAGTCCAGTATGGATGTGGTATGGTAGAGGGTAGATACCTCTCGTCGTTTTTGACCATTCAAAGCACTTTACGCTACACATGTTCATTCACACACACACATTCATACACTATTGGTGGTGGCTGCCATACAATGTGCTGACCAGCTCATCAGTGCCATCAGTGAAACAGCCATCAAGAGCAATATGGGGTTAGGAATCTTGCCCAAGGACACATCAACAGGCAAGAACCACCAAGACTAAGATGTTAATTTTTGTTTTCACTGCATTCTACTGCTGTATGTGCAGAATCAGAAATGACAGCAGATCATTGTTGTTGGTTGTTGGCTGTGTTGTATTCCAAGGTCAGACTTCAATCAACCTGAAGCACACATAAAGTTAATGGCTTATTCTATGTCATGCAGGAAGAGTCCATATGAATGAATTCATGCAAGTGTGTATACACATCTTTATAGTAAGGCTCTAGACATGATAAAATCTGAACTGATCTTTCATCCTCAGGTTTGTCTTTCCCTTTAATATTCAAATTCAGTATTCAAACATCACTTATAGGCCAATATCTAAACACCTGAACCAAATCATACTGGGAACAATCTCTTCATTCTCTCCAGAGTTTTAGAGCTTAAAATAAAAATATAAAAAATATAATAAAAACAAAATAATAAAAATAAGTACAGGAAAACACAGGCACTTTTCTGCTTCAGTGATGTACAGTATCATGCCACTCTCATGGTGGGGAGCATATCAAGGCCTGGCTGTATTGTGAAGTACATATGGTATAAAAAATAAAACCAGTGTCATTATAATATTCATGAGGCTTCACATCTCTTCCCTCCCCCTTTTCTGTTCCCCTCATCTCTTCGTTCTTCTTTAACTCTCCCTCTATTTTCTCCTGAATGCCAGAGGTGACAGTTAGAGACTTCCTTGTCTCTTCTCCACAGCTCTTAAATACGGAAAAAGGTTAATTCCTTCAGTATGTGCAGACCTCATTTCAACCACCAGGGTTATATCCCTGCCCCCTTCATTTAAAGACAATGTTTAAATTTTTAAAACTGACATGTCCTTACCAATTTAACTCCAGCTGATCATTCTACAAAAGCACATGGTGCAATGAAATATGCATCGGGACCAATCTCTGAGAAGTTTTTAATGGTTACGATGTAGAAACAGAAATAAATGTATTTCATTTGCATGTGTAACAGACTTACAAATTTGGGATTTGAGAAAACGTCGCAGACTTTATCAAAAATAAGGTCAAGTAACTGGGGAAGTTTTAGGGCTGGATTAGTAGGGCTGTAATTTTCAACTTGTTGAACTGTGTTGCGAGGCTGTCAGACACATTAGTTCCCACAGTTCATTCTTACAGACCTTCCCACTGTTTTCTGACCTGATTACTTTTTCAGCTCAGCATGTAACTGCATTTTGTCAGACAAAATCCTGTCTGACTGTATTCCATTAATTTCGGGACAAACTAATTTTATAATACTGGACTTAAATGTCAGAAGCAAGTTGGAGATGAGAACTAGCTGCTGGCTACTCCAGAACAGATTAGGACCTATTAAAACATCCACAGTAAGCTAAAAAAGCATCTATATGTGTAGGAAAAAGAAATCTATTTTTTAGGGGAGGTAAGGGACAAAATGGGTTTTTACTGCAAGTTCTGACACAAATGTCTGCTTTGGTGTGAAAGTAACTTAGAATGTCCTTGTGTTCCAATACAACTGTAAATACAAGATTTTCTAGATTTTCTATCTTAGCATCCAAAACCCTTTTTGTATTCCACATCCATTTGTTATTTCTAATAAAGTTCTTCCTTAAAAGGTTGCTCTTATGAATAAAATGTGCCACTAAAATCTTGTTATGGATAAGGCAATTGAAATTGAAATTAGACTTTATACCTGTTTATTTGGATTCTTTGATCTAAATAATGCACAGTTACACACCGTCTGTCAGTTGTTTTGTCACGCAGTTTTGAACAAAACAATTCAAAAAGGTGTGAACATGACACTTCGGGTCTCATGCCACAGAAACAGCCAGGGAACTAATTATGAAAGTAATTTGAGCCACAAAAATGTAGTTATAATTTCTACATATGCGGCCTGTATGATTTTTGTTGCATCCAACATGTGCAAACACCTTACTGTCTCTCACATTGTCACTTTGTTCCCCCACTCAGTATTTTTCTCCTCTTTAATCTCACACTCATACTCACACAGTGGTCTGTATCTCTCACTCTGTCTTTCCTTATCTCCGGCTTACTAACAAATAAGGGGCCAACGAGCAGGAAAAAACTCTGCCGGACGGACACAAATGCGCAGGCACACATGCCTTCACCCAGATGCCCCGCCGCAGCATCTCTGCACCGCAAACAAGCGTCCGGTTCGTTATCGCTCTCTGCCACGCTCGCCGAGCAAAAGTTTAAGCTGATTCGGTGACAACCCAAACCGAGCCACCCCCGAGCCGTTTCCTTACAGCGAGGGCCCCCTAATCTGCCAGACTTGTGGGGGGGGGGAGAGAGATGGAGAGTGGTCCCGCTTTCTAATTCGACAGAGAAGCGGGGCTCGAAAACAGCACAATTAAAAAGATACTGTTGTGTTTACACTCGCTGGCCTGTGTAACTGCTGAATGGGGGACATAAACAGCTTAGCCGCAGCCAGTGTAAGTGGCCTGCGCGGGCCTCCTCCCGCTCAATGCGAGGAGAGCCGCCACATTCTGTCTCACCGCCTTTGACAGGAATTCGAAAATCTGCCGCATTATGCGCTGCCCACAATGAAACCTTGTGTTGTTTGAAAAGCCGGCATTAGACAGCAACAACTGGCATCGGGAGAAGGGAAATAATTTGATTTTGTCTAATCTGGCCGAGGGAGGAAAAAAAAATATTGTAATCCCCTCCGTGCTCTGAGTTTGTGCATGTGCACGCGTAGCCTACATTTGTTTGCATCCAAGTCCGAGGGTTGTTCTTTTGCTTTTTTTTGAAAGCATAATTCTGCTAGTTGGTCCTTTGTGTGAAATTGTCGATGTGGCCGTTTCTGTCGAGGTTCCCATAGGTGCTCCACACACAGCAGATAATAACAGGAGACTGATTCGGAGCTGGGAATCCATTGTGCGTGCGGCAGTTCCTCGCTCGTCCTCTCGGGTTCCATCCGAGTATTCCATTGTAAAAAAAAAGCTGCCTGTTTTATGAGGAGCGCATGTAAATCCTCACATTCTCTGTGATATCTCTCTGGCATCCTGTCCTCTCTATCTTTGATCACCTATCTTCTGGGAAGTGATGAGCGCTGGGAGCCAGAAAACCGACAAAACAACAGACACATTTAGGCGTCTTGTATTTAGTCCCGCGCTGAAACAATGGACCTGTGTCGGGGCGATTGTTTTCCCCCAGCAACTCGCGGGGGGGAAAGCTTTGAAAAAAACTTTCCGTTTCGCACAGGCCTGCTCTATCTGTTCTCCGCCATTGTTGTTCCTCTTTGATAACAGGCTTGAACAAAACCCCAAACTAATCTCACATGCTTTCATTCATTACAATCCTGGATCATAAAAAATTGACATTTTTGGATTGTTGTTTGATCAAACTCTTTGTGGCATTTTTTTTCCTGAATGCTGTGTGCTTGTTTGTTCAATGGAAGCTACTGAATAGCTATCATAGCATAATAGGTAATCAGGTGCCGTGAGAAAAAAAGGAGAGGGGGGGGGCTTCTTTCACTGTGTCCTCACTGCTGGGGGGATCAGGGGAATGATTAGCAGGGCACACTCACCCAGGGAGAGGAGACAATCGAGCGGAGTAGATTGTCTTGTGTACGATGGTAAACTAAGAGGCTCATTATTATCTGTAGAGTGACAAACCACATGGATGGTTCAGATATGATGCTTAAATGACTGCCGCATGGTGTTTGGTGTCAGGCTTCAATTCCACCGCAATAAAGCATGAACCTTTTCTGGAATGAAGTGGGGATATACTTTTCATAGCCAGTTCAATTAAAGTAGCAATAAGTGCATTTTAAACCATAGATTTTTTGCATTTTTGGCATTTAAGTCTGATGTCTGTTATACAATGGCTTTGGACATTACAGCGAATACATAAAATCGCCAAGAAATGGCTGCGTTGCTTATCTTGCATCTTGAAACTCTCCTGCAGGTGGGGTGGAGGGGTGTGTGGGGGGGTGGAGTTGTGTGACTTATTTACCTGTCCGGGCTCTCTGTGTACAGCGTTGTCAACAAGATGTTAGCACTCAAAGGGGAAAATAACTGCAAATATAAACATGGCGAGGTACATCTCGAGCTGGAACAGACCTGCTTTTCTGACAGCTTGACAGTCACCTGAGGGTGAAACAGATTCTAAAATCACTGTCCAAGCGGCCACACATTGTCTTGCTTTGTCTGACACTCTCACACACACACACACATACACACACACACGCCACAGTCCACAGAGAGGCCTGAGTAGGAAAAGAGGCCATCTCTGGCTGGGCAGCTGTACGGTCAAGCAGAAATATCCGGATGTTTCCCCTCCAGCAAACTGCTAGTATCAGTAGTGACAGACAGACAGTCTGACTGTCAGACTCTCCTTTCTTTCTTACTCTCACTCTCATTCTCTCACACACACAGGCACAGTGATGGACAGAGAGATGGACAGACAGGACTGACACACATTTCTGTGCATTATATGTGCAGAGAAACTTCAGAAATGACACTGTAATTGATGCAAATTCCTTCTGAACACATGCAGACATGCTTAAATTCTTTAACTTGCCACTGTTGTAGTTAATGACTGCCAATTGCATGGCCAATTATTGCATGTTGATATAAAGGAAATATAAACTACATCATCTGAATTTTTTTTTGATCATTTGACCATCTCTAAAACCTATTGTTTGGTTTGCATTCAAGTCATCAAACCCCATTTTCTCCTCTAAATCTGTAGTTCCCTTTTCAAACCATAGAGGTCAATGTTGCTTTACATACTACTTTAAGCAGACCGTCTCAATGTAAACCTCCCTCGATTGTTTTTTTTTTTAAGTATCCTGATCCACTCCTCTTTTCACAGATACAGCAGATATCGGTTCTCCTTCTTTAAACTCTCTCAATATAATTCTGTCAAACTTTGCAGTTCGCAGTTCACCAGGTGATGTTCAGCGTGTCGTTGTGTAAATACTAAAAACGTCATTCAAGCCTCCTGCCCCTCAGGATGTATGTAGAGGTAGGTGTCCGCATGTGGTTTTGTTTCCAGATCCTGGCTGTAAATCACATGAGAGTGTGTCTAAATTGTAAGCACTTAAACTGTAACCTCAAACTAACCCCAAACACTTTGCACAGCACTTAAGACTCACGTTGCGTGGCTTGACTTGCTACAAGGAACATGCCTCGAGTTTATTTATTTTTTATTTTTTGCAGACATTGTAGAAACCTTATTGAAGCTCTGCACCCATATTAAAGCACAAAACAGCTGCATGCAACTCAGTTTAGGCGTCCACAGGCAATGGTAGAAAAAAGTCCTGATTTGGGGTGAACATATTAACAGTAGTTACACATTTTAGCAGTGAAATGTGCATTGAGTGTTAATGGAAAAGTTGCTTTTTCCTTTATAACGGTGTCAAACATATTTCACAACTGAGTTTTAAAACAAAAATAGTGAGCTTAGAAGAGCATTTGATGAATGGATTTTAGTCACTAAATCTTATGAGATTATTTGCCACTTGTCATTGAGTTAGGCAAGTGTTATCCTTCTGTTTTGCAGGAAAATGAGTAATCGTTTCCATCTTTTTTTTTTACCTTTTGCTGAACCAACCGCTCATGAATTCTGACCCTTTGCGGATCTTTCAACGAACCTTCAGGAACGGCTTTGAAAAAGAATCCACTATCCTACCTGCAGGGAGAACTCTGTCATTGTAAGACTAAAAACCACTTGGAGTTTATGTCCTCACAACAGCTCCTGCTTTAGGCCATAATTGTTCTCTATGGAGCTTACACTTATCTCACACTCTCTTGTGGAAACTCCTGTCAGTACAACTCACCTGCACTTACCTCCTGAAAAAAAAGAGAATACTCTCTTACATCGGTGGTCAGATAAAACAAATTCTAACAATTTCAAACAAAAAAGAATGCATTGCTGTCTGCTTTTAAACAGACCATTCATTGCAGTATTAAATATTATCTTGACAAAACAGAGCAAAAAAGGTGTTTAGGCTCTCGACATGATGTGATTTTTGTTTGGTTTTGATTGTTTTGAAAGTAAATGAATAGAAACAAATACAATGCAGAATTTGTATTTTTCATCCAGGAAGTCAAGGAATCAGGCCGGCGTGATCGAGCACAGAATCTGTCTTTGAAACGTACAAACACTCTACAACACCTCGAAAACATATGTGCACCAACCAGACAGACACATCCAACGTGAGTGTGTATTATTTGTGTGTGTGTGTGTGTGGCCTCCATAACCCAGACATGCTGTCTAAAAGTATACAAAGTGTGCAAGTGTCCGTGGGAGATGCTAAGCAAGTTCAACACACCTCCATACACGCTGACAACCATGCCCACATTTAACACATGAACTGCAAGTGCCAAACGTTCAGGCTCTGCTGGCTTGTTCTGGGGGTTTGCGCCCCCCCCACACCCACACACACACACACACACACACACAGACACACGTCATCTCATCGAAGAACTCACTAGAGACTTTGTGGCTTGGCATTTGGCCCATCAACATTCTATTTTCTCTCTACCCCTCTCTCTCCCCTGAAGTCTCATTTCCATCGGCTGACAAACACAAAGGCAGGATCCTCCCTGCCCACTGAATCCGCTCAAATAAATAAATAAATCTCCACACCGCTGTACATCAGTTAATTATCTGTTTCACTGAGTGGCAGACTGTCTCCACCTTACTTTCTGCTTGCATGTTACCCCCCCCCCCCCCATCTCACACACACACACATGTAGACAGACACACTTACCAAGAAACGGAGGGATAGAGAAGCAGGGAGAATGAGAGAGATGGCAGACTGCCACAGTGGCTTTGATTGTGAACTTGTTTAGTTAAAATAACGAGTCGGAGGATTATGAAAGGATGTAATGAGGTGTTGCCGAACGGTCGTTGCAAAAAAGAGTGAGTGACTGCACGGCGTACTCCTGACTTTACCTTGTTAAAAAGTCCTTAAGGTGAGTTGGCTTGTCATTCAGGCTGTAATGCCTTTCACCTAGCGGGGGAGTTTTAAGTCATTTTGGCATGTAATTATCAAAGGAACACTTTGTGATAGATGGCAAAGTCAACGACGAGGAGATCAAGAGAGTAGGAGGGAAAGAGAGAGGGAGACACACCCGGTGTGAGCCTCATCATAATTATAGGATTTCTCTGACTTTGATCCCACGGATTAAAAGTTTCTCATGGATCTTTTTTTTTTTTAAGTTGATATGTTAGACCTATACCTCAGACACATCTGTGAACCTGTCAAACAAGTGATTCTAATTAGCTGTCAAAGGGAAATTTACTAAACGCTTACCTTCAGTGATACCTAAAGTGCTGAAGTCAAAGTGTGTGAGAAGAAAAA
Organism: Lepturacanthus savala; assembly: GCA_030544235.1. Taxonomy (NCBI): domain Eukaryota; kingdom Metazoa; phylum Chordata; class Actinopteri; order Scombriformes; family Trichiuridae; genus Lepturacanthus; species Lepturacanthus savala. Next base: position 6,272,681 of record CM060467.1, read on the forward strand.
AAAAGAGCAAATAATTAATTTAATCCTTTCAATTTTCTCCACACAGACATGCTGGAGCCATCAAAAGAGAGACGTGAGGGAGGTTTCACAATGGATGAACCATCAGATGTATAAAGTTTAGCTCATAACACTGAATCTTCAATAGCTTTTTAGGTTGCAAAAGCAAAAGCAGTACTTGAGGACATCATAGTAATGGTAAGCTAGCAGGTTTCAGGCCCTATGATTCAATTATTTTATCTCATTCTGAGGTGGTCGAAACAACACAAAGCTGATTGGCAATGTGCATGTTCTATGGGCCAAAAAAAAAGAAAAAAGAAAAAAGGAAGCCACATAAACATGAAGTTTGGTCAAAGTTCACCAAAACTAATGCAAAACTTTGGTAAAAAAAATTGGATTTGTCTTTATACTCTTAATGCTTTTAATTCAATTGGAACTAATTAAGTTTCTAGCAAAATGCCACCATCTTAAATGCAGATGTGACTGGGCCTTTACAAAGTACAACACATTTAATGGGATATTTAAAAATGTGGGTTTCCCAGAGCAAAACTGTGCTGCAGAACAAGCTTACATCTCTATGCCATAATACTGTATGCCCATTCCCTCTATCATTGAACTGCTGCCATGCAGAGAGAAGGGCATAATGATTCCACTCAGAGATGCTCGCCAAATCTGTTCTGTACATATGCATGGCATTCCTGTTTAGAGGATGAGTAAATATAGAACAGAAGTGAGTTCAAACACAGAGACCTGTGCAACCTTTTAATCTAATCTGCAACATTTTCACTAGATTCACCGGCTGGGTGAGGAAAGTGAATCATGAAAGATGCGGGGTCTATTTTAATGTCTGTATTCCATCAAAGGTACCCTTAAATATATCCTTTAATGATAAATTCATATAGATGAATCTATTATGTCAAAAAATAAATGCAGTCTATGTTGCAGTGTAAAAAAAAAAATGATTTCCTTCCCTTTTATTTCCTTTGCTCACTTTTCCTGTTTTATCTTCAAACAGATTTCACTATAAACCCTCTGTTCTGTTCAAAGGAAATAGCTGTTTAATGTCAGGATTTACTTAGAAATTAATACAACAAAGACATTTTCTGGGAACATTCCTTTAACAATGCAGGAGAAATGCCAGGCCACATAGAGAACACAATGCATTACACACTCTGAGGGAGACGTGCCAAGGGACAAACACTTTCTACTTTTTTCTTTATCCAAGTCATATTTATTTTATTAGGTGTATTCTCCGTAGGCTTCATGGTGGCAGGACGACCATGCGCTCAGACACTCACTCACACACACACACAACCACACACACACATACATACACACACACACACGACAGGACCCCAGATCTCCACTGGTGCATGTAGTGATTCTATTTTTTTTTCCCTCTTGGAGTTTTTTTTTTTTTTTTTTTCCAGTGAGGATAACAAACACCAGCAGCCAGACATAATTAGTATTGGAGAAGACACAAAGAGTAGCTCCTAATGACTACAAACATCTATGTGGTTGACTTTTGTGTATGTAATTGAAAAGGGGTAGAAATCAATAGCATTCAATGAAAACTAATTGCAAGAGGTGAGAGTGGGGAGCTGTGAGGCGTCTATTAGGAGGAGGCGATAGCGAACCACTATGAAGATCCTTCAGTCAGTTAGAAAAGCGCTCTGAGCGCAAATTTGTGTGAAACTGTGCGTGAAAAATGGCTGAATAAAAATCGCTATAATTCTTCTATTATTTAGTAACTTTCAGGCAACATGGAGTGATGGGAAGCAGATGGAAAACGGAGGGGAAAAAAGCACATTGTCTTGTGAATGTCTGCAGTTGGTGATGTTACAGAGTGTGTCTGTAAGATCAACAGAATGGAATTCATTGTAAAAAAATAAAAAGGGTTTCAAGTCTTTACAGCCCTTTTTTCAGAATTTAATGATGTGAGATTATAATTCTTCTCATTACAAAAACTAGTTAAATGATTCTGTTTCTTACATAAAGTTCTCATTCGCCTTATCTTTTTTCAACAAAATATCATCTGATAAAATCAAAAATGGCTAACTTGCAGGTAGAATTGTCTATTAGTTGCCTCTTATTGTTTTCTTTTAACATTTGCAATTTTTTGTAAAATTGTATTTCACTCTTCAAACTTCTCAAATTGAGAATATTATTTATTTAATTATTTCTATTTAGTCTTTGTATTTATTTGGACCTTCCAATGAAAATTGGACTCTCCATTGGTAGAATTTTTCATTGGTAGAAATTTTTAAACAATAAAATTATTTGATCCACTTTCCCTCATCTTCTACACCAAGAGTGGTAATTAGGTTTTATAGTTTGAAATATCACATCAATCTGTGTGTTTGAAAACACTCCTGACCTACAAACCTATAAATCCTGCAAAAAAAAAAAAAAATCATACATTTACTGAAGTGATTATTCCTATGCTGACTGAATAAACAGGATATTGATGGAGTCAAAAGTCAAACATTCCCGACCATCAGGACGATAGATACTGGCTGCAGACATCTGCCAAGTTCACAGGGGTGCATGTTTACATTGTGATTGAGTTTGAAGCCTGGAGTAACAAAAGGGCAAGCCCTGACAAGCAAATTAACACATTTCTATCATGAAAAGGGATCCCAGGAAGCCTCTTTTAATCATTACACTAACCTCAGGTTTATTCCATTTAACTACTTCACATCTCTTATGACAGCCCTAATACAATTTTGTCTTTTTATTATAATTCTTTTTAGAGAGCATACTATCAGCACTTTGGTTTCCAGTGTCCTGGCTCTGCTACACTTCAAACATCACCTGTGGTCCTGTACACACACACAGGAGCACACAAGCCCTCACAATTACACAGAGATTATGGAGAGGCCACTGCAAACCCACCACAGCCAGTTCACACTGCACACATACATGCATGTCAGTTGGCTGTTGTCGCTGGCAGCGGCCTTGCCATAATCTCTATCTAATTATATACACAGCCAGGCTTACTGTTTCAAATGCAGAGACCTGAGAAAATACAATCTGCTAATATTATTTACACACAGTGGCAATAACCTGCTGAGAGAGGAGGGAGGAGGATGGGAGGATTAGGATTACTTACTTTGTGTCATTATAGTTTTATATGCATGTTTTATGCACATTTTATTGCTAGTAAAAGAGGGGCATTTTAAAAATATTAACACTGCATTAAACTGAATTGCTGAGCTATAACTGACATTGACAGTGATTTTAGTATATAACAGCTCATACACTCAACTGCACTTTTGTGTCTCTTATCTGTAATTGATGCAGTTCCCACTTCAAACAGGAGGATACTTTCCATTTCGATCCTCCTCTCACCAACTGTGTGTGTAGAGTCTATATGGAGGACGGCTGAGTCTTTGTTTCCACTTGAATGCAAGTGATAGAATATATTCCTTCTCCAAAGGAGGCGCGATGCAGACAGGGTGTCTCACACACACACACACACATGCAGGCCTGCACAGCCACGCACACTATGTAAATAATGCATGTGTCTTAAAGGGTTTCACCCCACCACAGCTGGCCCACTTCAATTAGAACACTTTGCACTTATCTTTTTTCCCTCCTTTCTCATGCCGCCTTTTCCTCTCATTTCCCTGCTCATTCCACCTCATTTCAGCTGTGGACTTGTTACTTAAAAATGGATTTTCAGGATGCACAGTTTCTAAGTAAAGATTTATAGAACTTTTTTTTTCTCTCTAATTCAGTTTCACAACTTTATGAATGATTATATAGTAAACTTGAAAAACAAGAAAAAATGTATAGGCAAGATCAGTCATGATCTGATGAAAAAATCACAGAGCAAATAAAGAAAATTGGATGCCATGTTGTTTTGTTTTACAACAGTCATGCTAATTACATAAAGTAACATGTTAACCTGTTCAAAAAGTCCCTGTCCAATCTGCCCTGCACCAGGTCACCTGCAGCAACTATGCTTGTTTTTCAGGTCAGAGCTGAGTCTTGGTTAAATTGTGAGGAAGCATTTAAATATCAATGCAGTAAAGTCCACTATACAATCTTAAATCTCACTCACCAAAAACATACACAACCTTAAAGACGACTTTATCCTCCTCCTTCTATTCTTGGCTGTTTCCCGATCGCTTAAATTTAGCGGAGGCCTTACATGACCCTTGCCTCCCTGCTACTCAACCTCACCACTCAGTCTGACTGATCCCCCCCGCCCCACCCCTCCTTCCTCTTCCTCATCTCGCTTTACTTCCACTCGCCATAAGTGGTAGGCCCTGGCCTGGTCGAGTCTACCTCCAAACACATCTAATTACTCCGATGCCAAGCGTTTCCCATCCATCACATTATCTTTCAGAGACGAGGTATTAGCGCTCCCCGTCCCGTCAGCCAATTACCTGCTGCCTTCTGCTTGAGTCACCTGCATTGCAAATGTGACCTTTACTTAGAGGGCTGATTGCATGTTTCCTGGAGTGTGTGAGAGAACGCGGGATTTTGAAGTGAATGTGTGTGTATGTGTGTGTGTTAGGGAGAGCATGTGATCCCCAAAAGGGTGTTATAAGAGAACAAAAATGTGTTAGTGCATGCATGTGTGTTTATGCGTGTGCATGCAGGTGGTTGTACATATTATCCAGGAGCCTCACTATGAAGCAGCCGTGTGTCTTTAGGTGCATCGGGTGAGTTGAACGTGCATTGTCTGTATTGTTTGTCTAAATCTTCACCTGTTAATGCGGATCTTTGTGATTGCACGTGAAATGCCTGAAGACCCCTTGTGTGTGCATGTGTGTGTATGTGTGTGTGTGTGTATGAGTGGGCTGGGGCAGTGAGCAAACCCTCTCAGACACCCACCCCCCCACCTCCCCCTTTGCCCTCCCTCATGTGACGGGCTGTCGTGAATGTTAATGTTCTGTGATGGCTGTGGAGCAAATAAGTGTTTCTGACACAGTACAGGCTCCCATTACAGGAGCAGGCCAAATGGGCTCGCTAGTGCCTTAATGAGCAGGAAGGTCAGTCAGCCGCAGCCACTGTACTGGAGCATGCTGCTTATGCAGGGACTAACCTCAACACCCTCGACCAGACCAGGGGAGAAAAAAAAAACAGACTTATGCCGGCATCGTCTGAAAACCTTACTTTGTTTTTATTGAAGTATTTTTCAGTGTAGGACTACTTAAAAGCTATGAGTTTTCCCGACTTAACGTCAGTTAAACCAATTGAAAAACCCCTGATATGCTTTTATGGAAATTTATGCAGACTTATCTGAAAACAAGACGATTTCTGTCCGCGCCTCCAGAAGAAGTTACGTATTTAGAGCAAGGAATAATTGACACTGTTCTGAGTGACAAGAGTAGCCGTTCAAACTGCTTCCCCTATATTACAACTAATGTAAAGTGAATCTCACAATTAAATATGTGAGACATAACTGCAGAACTGAGTAAAAATAACGTGCTGTTCTGCCATAGTGAAGACATGAAAGTGTAAAAGAAAATGTGCAGTGTAATAATTCAAATCACAGTTATGACTTATCCACAGAGACATATATACTTAATAAAGACAACACTCACACATAATCTCCCCATCTCCCCTTAGATATATTGATGTAATTTTAAGAAAGTAGCTGATAGGAAGCTACTTTCTAAAATGTAGTTCTCCTTTGCAATAAAGTTTAACCCCTGAACATCAGTGTCAGTTAACGCTTAACTACCCTGTCCTGTACGTCAACAGTATCACAACTCAACCATATCAAACCTGTGTTTTTACATTGATATCTATGCATTTTGATGCCATTTTAATGTCACTTGTCACAGAGTGGTGCAGAAAAGAAAAAAAAAATGTGAATGTCTGCAAAATATTTTTGATGAAAGGCAAACCAAGAGCCTTGTCCGTTGTAAAGTCCCAGTTACCCTGACAGCCTGTGGACACTGTAAACTCAGTCACAAGCAGCCTGGTGCAGTTACAAGCCTGTGAACAAAGAATCTGTCTCTGCTTTCTCCCACTGGATTGTCAAGAGAAAGTACAGCTTGTAGGTTGAGTCAAACAGTTATTTCTGAAAAAAAAAGGTGGAAAGCATATCGCTTGGCTGACTCATCACAATTTGGAGGGAAAATTAATCTTCCACCCGAGGAGAGACGATACCGGATAGAAAAAGAAAAGCTAAGAGGAAGGGCAAGGGGGAAAGGAGAGGGAAAGGGTAAAAGATATGGAAGCTGAGAAGCGGACATTAGGCTTGATTGAGACGCATGGCAGATGGCGAATCACCTGGCGCGTCAGAGCACATCCTCACAGTTGGCCGGGCTGTCTCTCAAAACTCCCCAAATAGTCTAAAGTCGACCTGTTGGAGTTACTGAGTCGTCACACTACAAGTTGTAGCCCAGGAGCACTGGGCCCGCAAAGGTGTCTTCCTGTCTCTACGGGACTTGTTAGAGGTGCTATTTCAGAACCTCTCTGCCTTCATTTTCTGCTGCTGCAAAGGACCCATATGTAGCTACGACACAGTTTGTAAAATTTTGTTTGCTGTTGAAAAGCAAATTATGCATTTAAGTTGCGCAATTCTTATGTTTTAGCTGCTATAATGCAAGTGAAAATATGACCAGTGTGTCCAATTAATGTCAGCGTTCTTTGCTGTGTTGCACATGTGCTTTGCATTTGCAAAGCCATTGTAGAGCTATTGTTTATACACATCTGCTGTTGGGGTATGATGTGATCGCCTCCTGGCCACAAAGACATACAGCAGAGGACAGGATGATGTTTATGCAAAGGAAATATAATTATTTCAACACACTCTTCTTGCAAATTGGGGTGAATTGTCTTTTTCTGCTTCATCATAAGGGAACATGATCAAGAGGTTTTCTTTCTCAGATCTGAAAAATATTTTTCAATGAAAGCAATCATTTCTGCGTTTCGCAGACGAGACAGTTGATACCATAATGCGGATTTCAGATAATAGAAGTGTCAATGCTGAAACTTCTGCCTGAAATGAGACTTTAAAGGTCACAGTATAGCATTTAAAGGGACAAGAAAGACTCCAGATAATTTACTGAAAAAATAATTAATTGGCAAGACAGTCCAACAAGACATCCTACTGATAGACATTAAAGTATGTAAATAAATTACATATGTTACATACAGTTTTCAGCTGCTCTGAGGAACACAAGACCTTCAGTTCTGGACAATTCTGCAAAATGACGAATAATGTTCGATGACAAAGGAAAGTAATATCTATGGCGTTATGGCTCATGAAAGTTCATAGAAATATCTCAGTTTTGGCAAATAAAAATTTAACCCTTTGATTAAGTTTAGGATATTTTGCCAGCATGAGCCCCCACACCTTTACTTTCTGCCTCACTAGAGCACACTACTCCAAGCACTGAACACTGGCAGTGGATGTCAATCGTGAGCTGCAGAACAACTCTCGGTATGAATGTAATTCCTGGGATTCTGGGCTGTTGATATGTGCTCATAGTGAAGCCAACAGTTAAACAGGACAGTTCCATTGGGGGGAACAAGCCCATTTATTGTACCCCCTAACAAAAAAGAAGGTAGGCTAGAATTATGCATTCAGAAATGTCCTGTAAACCAAGTTTCAGGTTAATGTTCACGTTCAAATTTCAGTCTGTTAACTTCTGGAATCACAAATAGTCGCTACTCAATCTAAAAACTAAGAGAAAAATCTGTATCAAAATTCTTCTTGATATAGAATTATTCTTTTTGAAGGAGAGAGGAGTTAAACAACCACCCATCGCTTTGAGAAACCTTTTGTTTTCCAAAGAAACCGGAGGACCTCATTTGTATGTTTCGTTGGACCTCCTGAACACAATGGAAAATGGAAGCAAAGGTCAATGTTCAGTCTCCTCTGGCTTCTGTTCTTTAAAACAACAATATTGTATTGATCAGCCCTGAATGATAAACACAAATGTGTTGGTAAAACACAGTCTCTTTTGACCTTTTGCAATTACTTCTACATGACTTTAACAGTGCTTGTACGTACTGTAGGCAGAAAAAAAGGGACAACTTAATTTCTTTTGCTTTTGCCTTTTTTTTATGAAACCACAACATTTTACTCAAGTACAGCTGGCTTGTATTTTGGTAGAATGTAGTCAAATAAATTTCTCTTTTTTACATAATCACAGTAAAATGTGTTATCATTACATGATGATGATGTAGCATCACCACAACAGATTTACTTCTGGTCCATGAGAAACTCTTAGAGCAGCAGGATATGACTTTACTGCGTTGCTATGAATTTACTGCTTCAACCATACAGGCACATCTTCTTACCAAATAACATCTGAATACATACATACATATATATATACACACTAATACCTTGATTTATATATATATATATATATATATATATATATATATATATATATATATATATATATATATATATATATATATATATATATATATATATATATATATATATACTGTGCATATTCATCAAATGAATGATCTGTTTGCTCCATTAATTACATTGCAGCAACCCAATAATGTCTGATTACCCCCAGTTACCGAGTATGTTACCACTATGATGTTGGAAATCTCATTAACTTGGAAGATATAGGGGTTCCAGCAGGCTATGAATCTACAGCCAATCTAGTGGCTAATTCCAATATGCTGGTGTTTAGTAGCTATAATCTTTTAACATGTTCAGCTTCTCAGTTTTGTGTGTGTAAGGTCTTTTTAAAGATTATTTCTTGGCATGTTTTAGGAATCAACTGTGCGGAGTAGTGCGGTATGTGTCTTATCCAGAAGGGTACTCGGTGTGTCATGAGTTTTGCAGTTATTTTTGTCATAAATCAAGGTATTAGTGGAAGACAAAGTCATCTTTTGACCTGCTGATGGCGCTAGATGAAAAGTCAGAGGATTGCCAGAATGCCTGTATACTATTGCATGACTCTACGTTCATAAGAAAACAAACATATCAATCTGTTGGTGTTGCGATAGGAAATCAGAGGACCACCACTACAAGTAAGTAGGTTTCTTCCTCTCTGGGATATATATATATATATATATATATATATATATATATATATATATATATATATATATATATATATATATATATATATAATTCATCATATATTATTTGTTGAGATATTTCAATATGGACCAAACAGACTCAGTTGTTGCCATCACTACCAAAATGTGATTCAGCTGCACAACAATCAGCCAGTTACCAACTCAGAGGCCTGCTCATAGAATCAGTTATCTGGTAGTGAGCTCAACTCAGTTTAAGTTGCCTGACAGAAGTGAAGTGTGCTGTGATGACCTGTGAGCAGAACCCTCTTGACCTTTACCCTGACCTTATGAGGGTATGAGATAACGATGTCAGACTTTCTTTTAAAGCTACAACCATAGTCTAGCGCGTACGGTCACTAGATAAAACAAACTCCAACCAAAACATGTAGACGTATGAGCAGGTTCAACTATTCTTGTTATTTCATTGGAAGACCTAGTTGAAAAAGTGGGGATGCAGCTCAAATATATTGCTAGTTAAGGGACTGCACAACCTTATAAATAATTATGGAAAAACTAAAGAACAATGACTAGAGGTGTGCTGTAACAATAAAGAAATAATTTTTTAGAACATGGTGTTTTACTTCTATTCAAGAAAGTAGAAGTATACGGCTCAACGGTTATGAAACTGGGAACCAGACTTTCAGCCCAGAAGCTATCCACCAGCCGAGATGGTGAAAAGTGATGCCCCCTCAGGCTAAAACCTCTTGACCTGTGGAATGACTGCAGGGAGGTGATGGCAGCGAGAGGCTGATAGAGGCCAGTCACTGGGGCCTAAAGGCACATCCTGGGCCTGTCCTTTTGGCAGCCGCGCTCTGAACACAGCCACAAATACACACACACACACATGCACACACAATTTCTCCAACCAGTGGAAGAGGAATAAAAAGAGGCACTTTAAATCTTCAAGTAGAGGGGCACTTATCCTACACCTCATCCTGGTGGCTGGTGACTGATGACAAGGAGGAAACACCTTTAAGACTCTGCATGTCACTAACATGTTGTGAGTTACCGGCGCCACGGAATTTCAACAACTCATTGACCTACTTCGGTCTTTTTGACTCCATATTATATCAATAATATATTCATTTTCTAAGATCAGCCATGCCAAGAACTCACGTCAACTGACATTTAGATGCAATTTAATCCTTTAGATGAAAATGTGTTTTTGAAATTGTACGATTACACACCTACAGGCTGTTTTGTTTATTGTGAGAGTGGATGTATATTTTATGATACTAATACCCACCTCATCTTAATTGGAATAAAAGGCCATTCCATTGATTCTCGAAAGGGCCATAACAGCGTTATGCCCTCTATTTGCCTCTGCTGTGTGTGTCTATGTGTGTGTGTGTGGGTGATCTTTGAACGTGGTCATGCTTCATATTTCCATTTAAGCTTTGATCACATTACCGCTATTCTCACCATATTACTGTTAGTCAATGAATAGATTAAATATTCAATTAGGCCTGATGTGTGTTGAATGTGAGTCTGTGTGTGTGTGTGTGTGTGTCAGAGGCAGAGTTTGAGTAGTCTATGTTGATATGTAATGATGTGTAAATATATTTATGGCTCAGGGTCACAGTGGTATTAACCTGACCTAGACTCTTTCTCTCTGGGGAGGCTGCGGGCTGCTGATTGTTCTGTGTTTCAGCGAGCTTCTGTGGGCCTAGATCAGTATAAACAGAGCATGTATTTGACAAGCTTTTTTTTTTTTTTAAAGGAAGGAAGGAAGCACCAACTTAGGGAGTATCTCTCTAACTTTTAGGATGATTCATTTGAACCATTGTGGAAAAAATCGCTATGTTATCATGTTGCACAAGCGCTCTGGACGCTGTTTTTGTTGTTTAGAAAGTGAGATCAGGCTTCTGTTGAAATCCCTTGACTCAGCTATATGCCCACAGGAGGACTACATACTGCGCCCAACTACGTGCCGCTTTTACCAAGCGGGAGAAGGTATTCAGTTAAATGTCCCATCAGTCAGCCATATGCCAAAGGCCTACATCTTATTCAAGTTTTAAACCTCTAATTGGTAACGTTTAAAAGGCGTTTAAGAGTGCCCTTTCTTCTCCCTTTTCTCATTTCCCATTTAATGTGTTGTGTCAAAGTCTATTACCTCAGTTGGACGTTCCTGTCCCTTAAGTTGAAGAAAGGGGGGAGGGGGGTGAGGGTGAGAGAGAGAGACAGAGAGAGAGAGAGAGATGTGGGGGTGAAAAAAAAGAGAAGAGAAGCCATCAGCTGAGGTTTGCCAGGTCGATAAAGCTTTTAGATTTGGAGATGTTTTCAGGGGGAGCCCATTTCCTGCGGCTAAGAGTTGTTAATGGAGCTTAAGGAATTATCTTATGACTCTCTCTGTTTGAGAGCAGTTTATTCCGGCCAGGACCTGCTGCTCCTGGTGTTCGGAGTGGCTGAATATGCTGCTGTCAAGCCCGCTTAATGAAAAGTAACGCGTCGCTGATTACAGTTTTATTTGGTCTCTATGTAAAAAGCAGCCCCCCCCCACCCCGTTAATTTACCATCTCGCTCCCCTCTGTGTGTTCGTATTTGCCACGGCTGAATGGTTTAGTTATAACCGGCCTCTCTCTCTCTCTCTCTCTCTCTCTCTCTCTCTCTCAAAAAAAAAAAAAAAAAAACAGCCACTTGGTTCGACGGCCCTAATAAAATCTGTCTTCATGCCAAATTAATTAAACGTCGAGGCTATATTGTCTTATCTGTGGGGACTTTAACTCTGGCCTAATTTTTCTATCAGTGACCATGAACAATTAAATACACAATTTAGCATGTAGCCTAATAATAATAATAAAAATAATAATGATAATAATTAAAAAAGGCCACATCAATTAAAACGTGAAGAGAAAAACATCTGTATATATATATATATATATATATATATATATATATATATATATATATATATATATATATATATATATATATATATATATATATTATATAGCCATTAACCCTACATACAGCTGTCAGACATCTAATCCCTGATAACGTGTAGGTCTTTATTTAGCGGCCACGACAACTTTCTGCTCTGGAAACGCCGCAGGCAACAGTTCCCGACCTATGAAAGCAAAAAAAAAAAACATAAATCCTGACTCTGATATATAGAAAATCCCTTTTGTCCACTATAGCACTTTCTTCCAGGGGAAGAGGAGGAAAGAGGAGGGGGGGGGGTCTCAATCGTTTGTGCTTTTTTCCTATTAAAATTCATCACCGACCCCACCAGCCTCCCCCACCCCCCACCCCCCCTCTCACAGGACATACGGTCCCCCCGAGAGCTCCACTTTCGCCATTACTGTCAAGTACCCTTGACTCCTTTCTTTTTGCCCTTTTTATCTACAACAACTAATTCGAGTTCCTTTTGCCCTTTTCACTTCTTAGACGACGTGAGCGCCTCTCTCGTAAAGCCCCTTTCACTTTCCGGAGGAGGAATCGCCATCCAAGCTCTCTCTCTTTTTTTTTTTATTATTTATTTTTTTTTTCCCCCAGTGGTCTCTCTGAAATTGAGGGGTTAGTGTGTCAAAAACGAAAACTCCTCACTCGGAATGATTTCTAGGAAAGAGGAGGAAGGGGAGGAGAAGGAGGGGGGGTCTCCGTTTTTTTTTAACCTATTAATGGACGTATATGGCGAATAACTTACCCTTTTGACAGCTGCATCATGGGCGATGTTGAGATGTTCCGATAATATTATCAGAGAGCAGAGAGGGGAAATCAATAGGCTGACATGAAATATGACTGCGAACATCCCAATTACAGCCTGTTTAGAGGGAATTAATGAGGCAGATCCTAGATGCTGATATTGTTCTGTCTTGAGGGTTGAGGTGCTTCATTTTCTGGCTGTCTCTCTTTTTTTTTATTTCAAATAACACAGAACCTATCCTTATAATTTGCGCCTGTTTAATGGGTTAATACTGAAGTGATAAAAAATGCTTGAACCTATTTTTTGCGTTTTAAAAGCTTCTCTCGTGCTCAGTCGCCTTTAGATGTGTAAAGAGAAAGAAAATGCAAATATCGACGAGGACGAAAACCAAAGGCCTCCTCCTCCTCTTCCTCCTCCTTTTCCTTCCCATCTTCAGCACCATGGACAGATACTCTTACATCAACATCACAGACGCTCCTCAGAAACCGACTGCTTTTATTATCAGTGAACAAAGTTGAAACGCTCTCGTCCATTATTTCCTATAGGAGAGCTGTGCATTTGTGAGACTTTTTTCTTTTTTTTTCATTTAATAGTGATACTCGACCGCTGAGACCTAAATAATAGTCAATTACATTTGCATGCGCATAGTAAAGAAAAAAAGGTACAAAATAAATCATGTAAACCTTTAGGCCTGTTGTTTTTTTCTCTTTTTCTCTATCCCCAAGATGTAAACTTGAAGTTATACATTTGATACGTTTTGTGCGTGCGTTGAATCAAATAAAAAAAGAAAAAACCGATCCGAATGTTTGTGTAACGCCACTGTAACAGCATACAGCCTAACAATGTTTTTTTGTCTTTCTTTTTTTTTTAAAAAAAGGCATAGAACATAATGAAGGGGGGGAACATGAAGACGAAGCTTTCCATCCGACTTTCAGCCAGGACGCACGAGTCCGTGTCTTTACGCAACAACGACAAACAACAAAAAAAAGGAACAAAAAAAAAGAAACGGGGTCTTTTGGTTTCGTTAGGAGCAGAAAAGTTTGTTGATAGTTTTTGGGAAAGTCATGGCACTGTCTTTGGAGGAGGAGTCCTGGTGCTGCTGCTGCTGCAGGACCGCCGCGCTCCTCTCCGCCTCCAGGACGCCGCCTTTGGTGTTCGTGGTCCACGAGACGGTGGTGTTGGTCAGGGCCTGGCTCAAAGTGCTGTGCCTGAACAACGGGTCGTGGAAGACCCCGTCCACCCAGTTCCTCAGAGTCGTGACCGGCGAGTCCTGCCTGGTGTCCAGGACGGCCACGGGCGAGGTAGCGGCGGGGGACGGGGTGAGGGAGGAGGGCGGCGGAGGCTGGCACCTCAGCATGCAGGACGGGTACTCAGTCTGGTTCAGGGACGTGGCGGTCTGGGCCAAAGACCAGATCCGGGGTTTCCCGTCTAAAATCGGGTGCCCTTGCTGTTGCTGCTGCTGGTTGTAACACTTCGCCTGCTGCCTGCCGTCCGCCTGGAAGTCCTCCGGGTTCGTTTTGAGGCAACTTTTGCTCAAGTCCTGCTGCTGCTGCTGCTGATCACCCCCGAGAGACACCGGGATGGAGAGTTTGAGAGACGCGTCCTTGATGAGGTGCTCGGCGGGGCAGTCGGTGGTCGTGGACATGTGCGTGTTCATGAGGTACCGGTGCTTCAGCTCACACTCCGAGCTCTCCGACTCCAGCGTGTCGAAATCGTCTAAGTCGCTCAACTGGAGGTCCTTATCAGCCCGACTCCGGGTCTCTAGGAAGGAAAATCAGAAGAAAAAAGATCAGAAAGGAGACAACAGAACTGTCAGATCTGATAAAATCAATCTGGAATCAATTGAACCCGCAGTCACAACTCGGTTATAATCTAGGCCCTGATTTGATGCAGCCATAATTATCAAACATCCATCAGTGTTACAATAAGCACTTACACTTTTACACATGTATATCTAGTTTACACCAGTTTCATGTTTTTCAATGCTTTAATTCATCAAAATCAATGAATATATTCATCATTATGAATTTAGGCCTGACACAAATATTAACAGGATTTAAATGGATATTTGAGTTTGACTGAGGCCTTTTCAAGGCTCCTATAATTTGGTGAGCAGCGTCTTGTGTCAGGCCTGTAGACAAAACTCCAGCTGCTGCTGCTTTTAATTCCTAAAGTAGAAAATAATTTTAAAAAGAGCCTAAGAATTGTTTCCAGGACACAAACACTCTTTAAAAAGACAAACCACAAGGCCTCATTCTCATCTGTTTTCAGATTATCAGCATTATCTATTGTTTAACAAATATAATTCTTGCTGAAATTAAAATAAATAAAAATATAATAAATAAGGGCGAGACTGATTCAGATAATTAAATCTCCTAGTAGAGTTTTGGTACGAAAATGTTATTCTAATTTACATTTTGAGTAAAATAAAACTGCAGCAGATTCAAGTCATACTGCTGCATATACAGTGGATCATTGTCATTTTACTTCTAGTTGTGTTACTTTAATTTCCATCATCATTACGATCACTATCCTGATTCCTCCATGTGCATGGCTGTGACAGTTAAACAGCATTTTGGTTTACTCAGGCTGTTTTTTCAAGTGTGCTCCTTAAATAAACTTGACATGACTGTCTCTTAAAGTCGCTTATTTTAAGATGTAGTCCAAAATTAAGTCATGAGATTTTTCAGATGTTAGATGCCATTTAACCTCCTAAGACCAGACTCTTGCAGGCATGCATGCAGGGAGTACACATATGTGGACGCCAGGTCCAAGGAGGTTAAAGTAGAAAAATAGTCTTGAGAGGAAAGGTGTCTCTTATGTTTTACCAAACAATTCAACCTCAAGCTTTGCAGTTTGACTTTATTTCTGCAGGGCGACACAACACTAACTGATACTAACCGTCATCGTTGTTCTCGCTCTTTATCTGCTCCTCCTGAGACCCGTCCTCGTCCTCGTCGTATCTCTTCTCCTCCGAGCCCTTGTTGCGGGGAGGCCACGTCATCTTGTTCTCCTTCTTAAGCCTCCTCCTGGCATTGGCGAACCAGGTGGACACCTGCGTCAGGGTCATCTTGGTGATGATGGCCAGCATGATCTTCTCTCCTTTGGTCGGGTACGGGTTCTTCCTGTGCTCCTGCAGCCAGGCCTTGAGCGTGCTCGTCGTCTCGCGCGTGGCATTCTTCCGCCTTGTTCCTCCGTCCATGGAACCATATCTGTTAATTGAGAGGAACACGACCACAATGATAATGAGACGCCAAATATAGGGCACAATGCTTGTTGCATTATGATTTGTGTTGTGTTGTGCCTGGTAATATCTCTCCTGAAATCAATGACAGAGCCATCTGTTTCCTGGAGACTTCTTGAAATATGCAAACTGCAGAAAAACTCTAAAAGCCTGTCAGTTGCACAGATATTGCATGAAGAGTAATAAACAATCAGATGTCAGTTTAGAGACATAATTTAGAAAGTATGACATACGGTAAGGTAAGGAGGAAACACACCATACTGTACACATTGTCTCTCCTGAAGTACACTGTACATTCAGAATATTGTTTGCTAGCAAATATTGTTAATATAATCGTCCATAAATAGAAAAGGAGCTTTGGAGCTGCTTGGATCATGTAAAGTATCCAGTATCGTGTGAGATTGACAAGATGGGATGGTTGCCCATGACTTTCCTGAAACCCTTCCAACAACCCAAACCCTCTGAGAAGTGTAGGTACTTCTCTTGATATACAGATCTTTTTTTTTCCTTTGCTAATGTGCACATTTTCTGACCAAGTTAAATGTTTTACCTGTAATGACACCATGTGTATAGTATTGTGGAGAGGTTTCCTAAGTGCAGCATCCTCCTCTTCCTGCACAAATATCAACCATGGATGCGCATTCAAAATGCACAGTGTTGATTTTCAGTCAGCAGTGAGCTGTAAAAAGTCCTCTCAGGGGAGGCTTTTATGAGGCCTTTATTGCTCTGTATAGCTTAGTGCAGGTCAAACACTGCTAAGGGAATCAAAAGGAGACGAGCGATGCACCTTTTTTTCTTACCCCCGATATCGTTGCCGCACAGATAAAATAGAGTGTAAAATTGCTTCATTGAGTGTAATGATGAGCCTCGAGGTAAAAGGCGGGCTCAGATAGAGTGGGTACTGCTCTGGGCCTGCTTGTTTATCTGTGTGCCACTAATTCTGTTTCGCCTTTCGACTTGGGCCTTTTGTTGCATGCGAACTTAATAGGTTTCCCGCTGACATCTTTTGCACTTCACATCGGATTCAGGGCGACTCGTGGAGGCCGGCTCATTGACTTTTGGTTTTGTGAACTCTCGTGCTTGCAGTAGAGCTAATCTATATGACACTCTGTTGTTCAATTAACGCACATCGCCACGGAAACAAGAAGGTTTAGCTTCCCTCTGTAACCTGGCTCGGCGCCGGCTTCTTTGAAGTTGCAGATTTCATCAATGGGGCACTCTGATCCCAATTTACAGAATCATTTGTCATCCAGGTCCTACATTATCACCGTAAACCTAGACTTAACATGGACGGATCACGACCATTTCATCTGATTATTGAGAAGACCTTTCCATATGGCAGGCATGCTCTTCACATACACGAGGAGCCCTCGCGTCTTGCTCAGAGGGGGCGAGGGTCTTCACAAGCACATCACCCCCATCAGGGAAGAAATGTGTCATGAGGTGAAGGTGATAACCCGGTTTGTCAGACGGGATGAGGATGGCCTTGACCTCTCACGGGTTGATTGATGGAAACCCTACACTAGCCTGCGATACTTTGGCAGAGTTCGCCTGCATTGCATCCTGTTTTTTTTATGCTGCTTTGAAACATTTGACATGATTGTATATGGGCATAGAAGTGTAGCGTAGTTGTGTATATTGTCTACAATCACTCCAATAAATCTCATGGATGCAGTGAACGCCGTAACATGAAGACATGTCAACCCCTGTCCTGTTGTCGTAGAAACAACATACCTGTCGTACTGATACTGTCCCAGGGTAGGATCATAGGGGTAGTAGGCTGTCGCCTGGGTTATTCCTGCATGTGCAGAGGCTGTGGCATCTTTAGTATCAAATGTACCCTGTAATCATACATGAAGACAAGCGTTTTAAACAAAGTGAAACATAGGAAGTACATAAAATAACTCACCTGGCACTGAAAAGAAATATACTGTATATTGGTATTACAGATTTGTACTGGCAGTAGTAAAAAAAAGTTGATGGTTATGTAATCATTCTGCTGTAGAGGAGGTTAATTGTGTTGGGCATTAGTAAGATAAACTATCAATTTCTATGCAAATGATAAGATGGTTCCTGACAAAATGATTAGTTTATGCTTAAAGAACAAGGGAGTTAATTTAAGTTTTAGAAATAGTGGAGGAAAGTAATAAGTGGGCTGAGTAAGGGGGAACATACAGTGAGGTTTGGATTAATTATTAGAGCAATATAAGAATAGATAATGTTCTGATTGCACTTTTCATCACATTATCTCTAAATAATCTAAGGACATAATGTATTCAAACCAACTGAAAAAATACATTCTTTGGTATTAAAGGCCCATATATTCCTGTTGAGGGTCTGATTATGAGTTAATATGAAATAATTCAGACAGAAGTTTAAAGAGCAGAAGTTTGTCTCCTTGTCAAATTAATGCAAACTATAACTTGCCTGGACACTAATGGAATGATACAAGTTTGTTTTTTGCCTCTTTTCATGAAAATGATTTTTTTTTTACAACGTGAGACTTTGTAGCACTGCTGAAAAAAGTCGCTTTATTATTATTCTTTATAGAAAAGTTGAGAAACGATAAGAGGATAAATAAATCACTTACATAAGCCAAAGGATGATACATTGCAGTGCAGTGTACGCAATAAAAAAGGAGAGGTGCGCTTGGCTGAAGTGTGAGCGCCCTGCGGCTCCATTAATCAATGCCTGGAGGGATCAAATGAAGGGCTTACCAGCGAGTAGAAAGCGGAGGCGTCCGTGCCGTATGTAACGTAATTCCCATATCCTTGACTGCCGGTGTAGGGGCTCCCGTACACGCCCAGCGCGGCGGCGGAGCTGAGCTCGTGCCTCGCCGTGGCCAGCAGCCGGCTCTCGTACACGGGGCAGTAGACCGGTGTCTGGCCGGACGCCGCTACTCCAGAGTCGGCTATGGATCTGCCGGTGGACTCGCAGCAAGTGGTCAGAGAATTGGTTGTCATCAGGAACTGGGGTGGAGACGGAGAGAGAACACGCTGCTTTAAAATAAAAAGGCAATTCTGAACTAAAACAGAAATCAAACTATGAAGTGAATCTTAAAACACTCTGAGCTCAAAAGTTTAAAACTTATTTTTTATGGGAAAGAATAAAACGTGATTCGATTAATTAACTTGTCTGACCGCAAAATCACACGTTTTAACTATATGGCACAAAATAAAATTGCTTTTAAATAATGTTTTTTTTTTCCCTTTCAGAATGTTAGTCTGTAAAACACTTAAATACAACATTAAATGGTTGGAAGGACTGATGTCTGATGATGATGTGTGATATTGTTGTGATAACGTGCGCGTAAAACGTGTCCAAAAAAACGAGTCGTCTCTTAGCCTACGATCCAAATGAAACACGCGAGGAAGCGTTACAAACAGATAGAACATGTGTTCCCGGTAATACCCCAAGTAATGCCCAAATGATTTTTTTTATGGCTCAAAGCCAAAACAAAACAGCAGCTGGGTTATGGCGCAAACACACGCGGCGTGTGCATAACAAGTTGCCATGTGTGTTCCAGCGCAGATAAACATATGGTTGACATTACAGAACGGTTATTATCTCGCAGAAATCAGTGAACGGGAGGTCGGGGGGTCTCGCTGGTTTCTGGTTACCCCTCTTCTTACCTTCTCATTTTTTTTTCTATCGCTGCTGAAAACACACGCTGTAACGGCTGTAACGTAAAACCTTTTCCGATATCCAAAAAGGAGCTGCGAGAGCGTCCCTGATTCTTGGCCAAAGTGCGTAAAAGGATCAAGCTTAAATCGATGAGATCAATCGCTGGAATATTTAAAAAAGAAAAAAAAACAGGCATTAGGAAAAAGGTAGTTGCTTGAACTTACTTGTGGAGCAGACGAATAGGGATATCCAAATTGTGGATATGACATGGTAGAGAGGTCCCCAATATCCAGAAATAAAGCGAGACTGAAGGTCTCCACTCTCGCTGGCTGCGGCTCTGTTTGACTGTACCAATTGATCGGTAAGCACAGGCTTCTGGATGCTTATAGGGCGAAGCAGAGTAGCATGTTTAATTTGTGTAAAATGCCCCCCACTCAAACGCCTTTCAAAGGAAAATAAAAAAATAAATAAATAAATAAAAGAAGAAAAATCTTATAGCTCCTCTTTTTTTTCTCCCCCTTTTAAAAAAAGTCTCTTAGAAATAAACAAACGGACGGATGTGACACATGCGATCGTTGCCTAGAATAATCACTTTGTTGTCAGATACATATTTTTGCCTTATAAAAAAAAAGTAGTATAAAAGACGTCAGCAGCAGAGGCAGGTTGTTTTAAACGGCGGCGACTCTGACGTCAGAAGTTTCCCACTCTAAAAATGACCAGACTGTAACTTTAATATGCAGGTTTTTTTTTTCTTTCTTTCTCAGGAGGGACGACAAAAGCAGAAAGAACAATCCGAGAAGAAATTATTTCAGAGGGAAGAAAGGAATTTAAAAAATAATGATAATAAAAAATAAAATAAAAAATGTTCTGGAAAATTAATTCACAAACCTGATCAATTAATTAGACTAATCCGTGTCCTCAGGTTTAAACGCATTAGGGCCTAATTAAGCGCATTCCTACCATTCCTCTGCAGTGATGCCAATCACACGGGGGGACTAATTGATTTGAAATTAATTAGCGAAGATTATTATCATACTCAGCAGAGAAACTAGTTGCAGCTGAGCAACTGTAGTACACACAGAGAGACAAATGCATTGAATCAATTAATTCATATTTTGACCATTTTACACCCAGAACAGATATCACAATCATATATGCATGTTTTCCACCTGCAGCAGCGAGATCCCTGAGTGTTAATAATGTGTGATAATTACATTAATGTATGTAACGCCTTCACAAAAAAAGAAGCGAAACAGGAGGCAGTTCTATCTATCTATCTATCTATCTATCTATCTATCTATCTATCTATCTATCTATCTATCTATCTATCTATCTATCTATCTATCTATCTATCTATCTATCTATCTATCTATCTATCTATCTATCTATCTATCTATCTATCTATCTATCTATCTATCTATCTAGTGTGTATTTTGTGAGGTAACACCGTCCAACTGCAGCACCCAAAACAGCCAAAAGCCCAAACTAGCTGCGCGCCGGCGCCGGTGCGCGCTGCCTTGCTTGGAGAATCCCGGGTTGAGACATGTGGATAGCCCCGGGGGTCACTCCTCAAATTAATGATGATGTACTCCTCCTCCTGCTCTCTCCTCCTCCTCCTCCTCTTTTTTTTTTACTCTGCTCTCCAGCTGGATCTCTGCCTGCCGGTGACAGGTCGATTGAGAGTGATTGATGACTATCTAGGGGACCGGGGCCAACATAATAATATGATACCGGCACCTCGCAATAATTGCTCGCTTTCATTTACAGATGAAAGCAGTAATAAAGGTCTATAAAGACGGGGAAGCTCGCGCTTCGGTTAAGTAACTTTTTTGTCTTTTTTTTTTTTTGCTCCTGTTTTACTTGGGAGAGACGTCGACGTCGCGGTGGTGCGGGAGGGCGGGCCTCTATGAAATGTCTGTTCTCTCATTTATTTTGACAAATTGAATTATAGGGGGGTTAGTAGCCTACCTCCAAGCAAATGGCCGCATTAACGCTGTGAGCAGGGGGGTCAAAAGGAATCAGCCAGTGCTTTTTAATTTGCATTAACTCTAATGCCACCTTAACATTAACAACCCGTCTGAACCGCTCAACCATACACTCAGTCACACCTCAAACACACGCACGCACGCGCGCACGCACATACACGCACACACACAGGTCCATTTTGTCTTATTAATTTAGACTTTTTTTTATTCATTGGGGTTAATGTGACACGCAGTGCATTAAGGAAGGGCGGGACCCAATTTATCTTAAACATCGCAAAGAGAAAGTGTTGACACGCTGGTATTGGTGGGAGCGCACCTGACGCACGCACGCATGCACGCACACACACACACAGGGTGGCGTAATTTTCTAAAGCGCTTTTATCAGAATAGCTAATCTGCTATATATATTTTTTGATATAGCCTACTAGAATATACTAGAAGTAGGCTGGAGAAAATGTGTGATAGACACATTCACTAAACTATACTGCCCACACACACTCCCCCCTCCCCTCGGTGTATAACCTACCTTTTCATTATCCACTGCGTTAGTCAGTGTTATCGTGCGCCTATAATAAAATATTTAGGCACACTAGTATATGCTTTTAGACGGGAAATGAAGGCGACGGCAGGAGTTCATTCTTGTTTAGCGTTTAAAGATTAAAAGATAGGCTTCTTATTTTTTTCTTGGGCAGATGTGGAGAAGCTGGGATGCTGCGTTTAAAGTGGAGCAAGTGAGGGATACAACGTGATTCTAGTCCAGGACAAAGGTTCTATAGGGCCTAGTAATAGCCTGACTGCATGTTTTCCTGTGATGTTCTGGAATTAAACATCACAATCAGGTAGTTGTGTTATCTTTTACTATGTTGATGAGGGATTTGAAGATTATTTTACTGTATAGATTTCATCGGATAGTGTTCTAGTGAAGGAGCATCCATCATGTTCAATGAGCGCCATAAATCAACTCCTTTACTTGAATTAGACCAACTAATAGGGTAATTATTATCACTGTACCAAGAATCAACTCCAGTATTCTTTCTTCAAGTTTTTTTTTGCATTTGACATGAACTTTAAACTATTCTGAATAACAACTGTGTTGTGTTGCACTATGAAGTAAGAATGCTAATTTGCATCTGTTTTCCAACTAAACTCATATTAAAAAGTTCCCCAGAAACATTGCAATCATGAAGGTGTCACTTCCCTGATAATCTGTCTTTGATTAATGAGCCACAAGGAGAGGAGCGTGCATGTGTGTGTGTGTGAGAAATTGAGGTGAAGGGAGGAGGGTTAAAACTTACTTTTCCCAAAATTTCACACAGCTGAGTTTGAAGTGAGACAGGCGACACTTCTTGAGATATATGTCACAAAATAATGTAATATGAAACCATATGTTAACTACAAAGGCCTCTGAAACACAAATGGAATAGGACAATGATATAATTGACTTGAGTCAAACTGATATGCCACTGAAATACACAGGTTGAATGAAAAAATACAGAAACCACCTTCCTGTCACTGAGTTTGAGGCCTTTACAATCAACACTGCAGTTGTATTGATGCCTCAAAGCTGAAAGGTATTCATTTTTTTCACTTTTTTCCTAATCCACTTAACTTGGATAGTCAGTTAATTTAAACATATTTAGATATGTGTGTTAAGATCAAAGGTAAAATGTTTGAATTCCGTCCCAGGGTTTTAAACGATTGAGGGTTGAGTGAGCAATGAAATAGGAAACGTGCCTCCATCAAGTACGGTTCAGTGATAGTGCCGATGTTGGCCTCTGTCGTGTTTTAAATCCCTAACGTGGGTTAGCATCAGGTGAAAGGAAAACTTGGTTTATTGACTTCTTCAAAATTGATTTTTTTTATCACTCATTCTGTCAGTGAAGTAAAAAGTACAATGTTTCACCAATTTGTGAGCATCTTAAAGGTTCTGGGTGGGTTCCCTGGTCACGAGCTACCTTAACATCCTTTGGTTCTTAATGAATAATTATAAGGCTCTCCAACAAGGAGTATTTCATAGATTCTACCTTAGCTAAGGTGGAGCTGAGTGTATATTAATCAATGGCAGGAGAATCAATTGTTTCACTGGCTTATGAGTGAAATTTTAATATAACATATGGCTTCATAATCGTTTTCATTAATCCGATTTTTCAGAAGATGAAGCCATCCTGCTAAATATCATCTGCTAATCTACTTAAGGATCAATATGAGTCCTATGAATCTATACCGCTGTACACTCATACAGATGTGATGAAGTGAAGTGGGGGTGGAGTAACTTTAGTGCATGTGATGCTAAGAGGAGATCATGCAGTTCAAGTGAAATCTCATCTCATCAAATGATTTGCTGCGTGCAAATATCTGGATCAGTCATTTTCATAGAAGTTAATATCAAATTAGCAATATCATATGTGCAGGCAGATGTTGGCTACTAGGTGCACATTGTATTACAACAATCAACTTGTAAAGCCTAATGTTGTACTAATAAGGCTAAAACCGATAGGATAAGTGGAGTAAATTGCTAAGGGAGATCTGAGTTCTCCAGCCACTTGTAGATTGTCCCTTAGTGAAGGTAAACCTCAGGCTAAGAGATGATCTGGGAATTTAAGAAAGACCTTCAGGTAGATTTACGATCTGGGAAATAGAGCCCTGGTCATTTTTGCTCCAACATTATGAAAATGTATATTTATATATTATTTATATTCTACCCAGTCTTTAGACATTCTAGGTCCACTGTCTCGAGTGTTGCTTTTTGAGTCAACAATGTAGAAACCCAAGTTGCCCTCAATAGTTGGAGGCAGCTACACAGGCTGCAACATGAAGCCCCGAGCAGCTCTCAGACTTTCCAATAGCCACCGTGTTTCTCTTTCTGCAGACATAGAAATACTGTCCAAGTATTCTTACACACTGACACACTCGCTCACACACATAATGCTTATTCAGCAAAACATTAGCCTATTTGCTGTCTAGTCTAGTCTTGGAGTCCAAATGGAATATTGATCTCAAACGATCTCCTCAGTGTATTTCTTATTTCTTCTGTTGAACAACACAATGATTTTTCCCCCCCAATTCTCCTCTTTTGGCCCTAAAGCTCTAATGGTTTTGTATGGGTTGGCCTCCTTCAAGCACTCTGTATAAAAAACTGCAACTTTTGTTGTTTTTTGCTGAGTATGTCTGAGGAGCTTCTATGTAGTAATAAATATTTTTAGTTGGTGGATTGTGCAAACTAGACAAATATTTTGATACTTTACCAGCTGAGGTGGCTTTTAAAAATGGCTTCCTCTTAATTTGTTAGCCACAAGGTTTGCTTAGTCATTATGGATGTTTTTGTTTCACTTTATAAGCACCATTTGGTTTGATTTCACATTTGGTTGGCGATAACCAAACGTAGACATAAAATAAGGTATGAATTGTCTCCTATCAAAAACAAAAATAAATTATTTTCATCAAAATCACCAATGTCCCCAGGCAAAAGTTTTAATGAATCAAACCATGTACAACAGCAAATTTCATGTTAAAGATGTTATGCAGGTGAAAATCATACAGCAATAGTAGTCTACATGGTAGCCTGTCCATTATCCCTCATGTGATATAACAATATCACAATAATATGTCTGAGACAAGTCAACCCAGCCCTCTCTCTGTCTTCCTCTCACTCCCTTCTCTCTCTCACTGTTCCTCCTCTCCAGCCTCTCTAAGAGGTTTAACATGTCAAAGTTCTCCCAGCTCATCCATAATTGATCACCACAACGGGAGCATCTTCGCTGCACTTAGTTAACTAGCTATCTGCAGGTGTTCCCTTAGCAACTGGCCAGGGTTTGAAACACAGAAGAACAGTATGTAGAAGCCCCAAGCCCCAAAAATGTGAACCCAACATGTCTTGTAAATCTTGGTGTTGGCCCCTTGTTCACGGACTCTGTTTCTGGACTGAGTAGTATTTCTGCCCATTACACAGTCCGGGATATGGGTGAAAACAATCAAATGTCTTGTAACATTGAGGCACACGGACATATTTTGATTTTGTTCCTGCCTGTTCCATTAATGCTGTGGCCTAGTAGATTGTACAGCTGAAATATGTAATGGAAGTTTAATGCCTTAGAATCTAGGCTCTCAAACAGCCACTACCAATGTCTTTTACCACACCATCTATGCTTTGTCATAAAACTGGAAACTTATGCTGGATTTGGATTACCAATAAGTAAGACCGACCTGTTTTTTTTTTGGAGTTTTGTCTTGTTAGCAAATGTTGCTAATGTGCTTGAGATCTGTATTAATCTACTACCACTGTGTGAGACTGAGAAAGACACCAGAGTCCTATTCATATCATTACAAATGGCTCTCTGCCAGGTTTAGATAGTTAGAGGAGTGTACAGTTTATGAGCAGATTAGCTGCTAAACCTGAGTACACAGAGTTTAGTGTATGGCAGACTATCAGCAGAGTTAGCATTATCATTAGCTGCAGGATGCCAATAGAATGCCATAAAAATATAGTGTTTTAAATTGAGATTGAAGGAGTCATCAGTAATTGGTCTTTTTGTGGCCTTTGAGTTAATAGTTGGCACTACTATAAATAGACATTTCTCATGGCAGTGTATTGTTTGTGGCTTGTTAGAGGCCCATTGGCACAGTGCATCTTTGGTGGTTGGACTTTAGACTTAATAGTGGTTTTCAAGCAGGAGGAGGTAATTATGGCTATGGAGCAAGAGAAAAGGAGGTTAACTTGGAAGAAAATATGTCAAAACTGTCTACTATGGCAGAACGATTGGTGGAAGTGTTCAATAGAGGAAGTATATGGTTAGAGCAGGAGAAAGAGTATGAGAGAGGGAATAAAGTAAGAGAAAGACATGCACAGAAAAGGAGACAGGGTACACTTGGAGAAAATGGCCCGCAGTAAACTGGAGTAAGTTAGAGCAATAATACCACCTTTTGAAGAGAATTCTGTTGACATTTCTCTCTTGAAAGGTTTTAGAAAATAGCAGTGGAAAGAATATCCAACAGAAACATACTTTCTAAGATTGGAGTGAACAAAGCATGGTATCCTCCACTGCCTGAGCATAATAACTGTCCATCCTGCCAGACATGGCAAATGCACTTCAAGTTAGCCATCAGGGTGTACTGCCACAGACCTTTTCTACCACAACAGTTCTAAATTGAGCAGTTACCCAAAGTTGGATCACAATCTAGGCTTGGTGGACTGGCAGGTCTGGATAACTATTGATGATGGTCATCTGGGTTATGACAGTTTCATTTCCTTTTTTAAAAGGTGGCTTGAGACTCTAGTCAAGTAGACTCTGATTCAGTGTGGCCTGGGGGAACTACCCACTTTTAGCTAAATTGGAAGGTTTGCCACTGTGTAAGGAAGAATCAATTCAAGTGAAGTCAATTTCATTTGTATAATCCAATATCACAAATCACAAATTTGCCTCAGGGGGCTCTGGGAACGTATAAGTTATGAAAATGCACAGTTTTACAAAATTCACATCTGAATACATCTGAATTAGTCTCAGGACCTTGATGTAATGCAGGAAGTGCAGGACTCCCCTTTCTAAGTCTTGACCTGGAAATATGTAGTTGACAAAAGGTCGTAGGTTCAAAGACTTGGGCTGGGACCATTCCTTATGGACTTTGCATGTTCTCCATGTGTCTGCATGGGTTTTCTCTGGCTCATCCTTCTTCCTCCCACAGTCCAAAAACATGCCGAGCTTAATTAGAGACTCTAAATTGCCCTTAGGTACAAGTGTGAGCGGATGGAGGGTGTGCCCCACGATAGATTGGTGACCGTTGTGTGTCCCTGGGTCTTGGCTGAAGTATGCTGGGATTGACGGGTATAGAAATTGGATAGATGGATGGATGATTGACAAAAGGATTGTCCCTGATGTATCAGAGCAAAGACCAAAACACTTTATGACCTGGAATTTGTGAAATTTGTTTTTTGTTTGTGAAATGTTTGTGAAATTTAACAAAGACTGATATGTTCATTTTCATGCATATGTATTACAAATATATGTGGTGATATCTGCTTTCTGCTAGCGACCAAAATACCTGACTCATCTCACCTGGCCAGCAAATTTTCACATCTCCGAAAATGTAATTTCCAAAAAGTTGTAAAAAAGCTAAATCACATCAGTAACAGCCTGTGTTTTGCTGTAAGTGCATAGATAAATAAATGCTGCATCACCAGGTGTTAAGCTAGCAAGTCGAAGTGAACCACCCTAGTTTGGCTTAAAGGTGCAAACCACATTCTAATCCAACAAACATTTTGTCAAATTCAGAAAATATTTCCTCAAAATCTGCTAGCTGTCTGTTCTGTGTGTATGCTGAACAAAAACTTGGCATTTATACAAACTCCTGGATTTGTAAATGGGAAACGAACAAATCAGCAACAGGGGGCGTTCGTACTCAGAGCTTCTGAAACAGCACTGAAGGCAAAGTGTATTTGTTCAGCTGTTGAGTTCAAATATCAACAATCTTTCTCCAGAATTGCTGACTCCACCTTAAAGTGATGAACAGCGCAATTAGCCGACTGTTGTAGAGACCAACTAAAGTAAAGCTGTTTGCCAACTCAACTGGAAAGAATTTAAAAATGTGCCATATAGAGTGTTTAATTGCTCAATGTTTCTCTAGCTGGTAAAGCTACTGAAGTGTTTAATACTGAAGTAACATAAGTAATGTTTTGTCAGGTATTTTATTTCAATGGTATAGTGATTTGGATGTTAAAATACAGGAGAGAAAATATAGTGTGTCAAGTTTACACTGTAATTCCTGTAATATTATTTTGCTTTAACTTTAACAGTATACAGTTACATTTTGTTTCACTTTGTTGTGAATAACCTATATAGAGATGTACCACCTATAACACACAATATTTGAGAAGAATCCAGTGGTTCCAAAAGAGTGCTGAGTTTTTAATTGAATGTATACTGAACATTTGGTCATTTATATTATATTTTGTTTATTTACTTTTTAAACATAAGTTCCCAGTTCACAGCTCTTTATCTTCCATGATCACTGAATATTGCAAATAACCTTTTCTGCCTACTTTTCTGTTTGGTATCCTGTGATTCTGATCCAGTATCATTGTAATCTTTAATAACTCATAATTTACCCCATTTCCAGTTGTGTTGGGAAACTTGTTCTACACTAACATCAAATCATTTTACCATTTTACAACCTGTGCTGTGAAAATTACCACAAACCTTAAGAGATACAATGATGCCATATGATTAATTGGATGGAAGCTGGTTCTTTATGCTTTATGCTTCCAGACTACTCAGCAACACAACACATACAGTATGCAACAAAACACATGCATACATTAAGGAACAAAACACAATAAAAATAAATAAATACAAATCATTGTAATAACCATGTATATCTAATGCAAGCGTCTCTAATGCTTTTTTGAGATGCACAAAATTTGCGTTTTAGACATCATGTTCATTCTTGTTCTGAACGTGTAATAAATGACTCCTGGCAATCTAAAAGGGATTTTCCTTGATATGAAAACAATTAACGCTTTCAACATGATCCTCTATGACGTCCATAGTTTCTTTGATCCAGCTGTTGAAACACATTCTTGCCGGAAGCAGTACTGTCATCTCTGCTACTTAAAAAGTACTGTATGTCCGTAAATCTACCCGAGTCATGTCCTATTCAGCATAGTTTTATCCAGCAAAAAAATAAAAGTAATCAAATAAAAAGTTATTTTACCTTGAGGACAACTGGATTCTTCTGTTTTTACTTTGACATTTTCTTTTTGTACTTTGTCGATTGAAGGCATCCAAAGTGTTGGAAACTGACATAGGCTGTTGTTCTCTTTTCCTACAAAGCTTTCTAAATGATCACCATGCCTATCTTGCAAGCAACTGTTAGTCTTAACCCAAAATTGAATTATATTGTTATTTAAAGAGATGGTTTTCCTCATCATGTTACACTAAGGCAACCTGTGTATATACTAGATGGATTGTACATTTGGATGTATCTGATTGTGATGCAGCTTCCTTTTCACTGCTCCTCTCTAAAAGAGGGAAATCAAAACAGTGTGGCAGGCCAAACAATAAGACTTGCCAATCACCTTTCTGCCTGAATGTGCCCCTGCATGTATGTGTGTGTGTGTGTGTGTGTGCATCACACTGCGATCAGTGTCATTCTAGTGCCTGAGATGATGGGCCTGCCGTTGAGGACACACACACGCTCAGGGGTGCAGGTGGCTGCTCTCTTTGTCATGACAGACCCCAGACCAGACCACTGACTCCCCAGACACCTGCGACCAGCACCGGTGCAGCCAACCCAGCTGCAGTTATTGAATACATTTTCCTCAACTGAAATTTGAAAGGAACATTTTGTATTATGTGAATATACAGCCTGTTGTACAAGCCTGGGATGTTGTTTCCTGCTGCCTGGAACAAGTTTTGACCCCTAAACTACCACAGCTTAAAAGTATGCAGGTTGTCATCCAAACTAATCACTAAAACAGATCATGTAAAACAGAGATCTGCCACAATTGCCCCTTATTACAGATAGTGTGGTATTGGGTATTACTATGTGTTTACAATACAAAAAATGCATTTATTTGTTTATTCCCATGCTGCCCACAAAAGAGTAAAGGGGATTTAAGTTACTTTCGCTGTGGTTGTGTTTCTGACAGGCCCATGATGTGAACAAGTACGAGTGTGAGTTAGAGGAACCTCCAAATACAGCCTTGAAAATAAGTGATGAAAGCAATGTCAGTACACCTGTTAAGAGATGGTTGTAACTTGTCCTTATCTCTGCTTTGCTGGATTTCTAAAATGCATTTTTCTATTTTTTTCTCCATATCCTTTTCTCACCTGTTCTTTGTCTAGAAATAATCATAGGAAGAATGACCAGAAAGGACCTGTTTTCACCCTCTCCCACCATCCCTCCATTTGTTCCCACTGCACATGGATATTATAAAGTCATGATCCTCTTTCAATATTCACCTACATAATAGAACTAGTACATCGAGCATAGCTGCGTTAAGGGGCAGGGAATGTGTTATAGGCAGTGATTATCTTCCTGAAGACGATGCAGCCGAGGCAGGCACTTACAATTATTTATTCATAATGCATCCGCTGAAACACAAATGCACTTTATTGTCTCATTCTGCATCTTATTTTACCCATAAACCAGAAAATGGGCTGGGTTTCTAATGAAAGAGCCATGTTAATATCAAGGCGGATAAGGGCTGGCATGTGCAGATGGGAGCACTATGTGGAAACCCAATCACAAGTTCCTTCAATCACTCAAAAGCAGAACAAGAGGGAATGGATGCATTTGAATATTTCCCTCTACCTGGAGGTATTAAAACTATACAATTTTAATACCTATTTAACATGCAGTTGCTTTTTGTGCCTCTCATTTTTGCGGTTCTGCATAAAGAGTGGGCAGGTAATGCAGGAGTAACTGTGGCAGCTATGGGCATGACATGCTTTTTCAACCAGGCACGTCTGCAGCATTCCCCGGCTTTAATCGCAGCATTAAGATCCCTCTCTCTGAATGGGCTCCTCTCTCCTGGCAGTCTAATTCTGGCTTTCTTCTTTGTGCCATTGTCTTTGTTCCACTTAAAGAATTCCAGATATTTGGCCATAAAGTACTTTGTACTTCATAATTCAATACTCATCGTTTGAGCACTTCTCTGCATTTAAAGGAATTAGGAATTTAACTCGTGAAGAGGATTTGTAGGCAGTATGTAATCGATATTCCATGACTGTGGATTCATTGATCATTACACATAAGCTTCGATACCAACATGTGGTTTATTGGGAAGGAACCTGGACATTTTAGCTACACATTTTAAAGCTTGAGTCCCTCTGATCCTTATTTGTTCCATAGACAGACTAAACCCATAATGTCCATTCAGAGGTAAATTTTGGAAATGCGCACAGGGTGTCAACAAAGGTGGAATGCATTGGCAGGAACTGAAAATGTTTCAGCTTGCACAAAAAAAAAAAAAAAAATAAAATAAAATAAAACAATGCTTTCACCTTGGGGCTTTATGATGGTAGCATTGCTCTATAAACACAGAGATGAGTGAGGCGAGAGGAGGAGGTAAGAGATCTGTCAGAGGCCGAGCTGCCACATGTAGTGGGGATGCACCGAACACTACTAGAGCTGTCGTGGGAGCTCTGCAGGGCTTTGTGAAAACTTGGCACGAACAGTCCCGGTCACTGACATGCATACACACAAACTTTATTACAAGCTACAGAGTCATTCTCGTAGATGTGACACTGTGCAGCACAGTTTCATGTTAATGCTTTGCATTTGTGATGCTTAAGTGTTTTACATGATGATAAAACATTACAAAAATCAGACATAAGAGTACAAATGTTTTTTTTTTTTTTTTTTTTTTTTTTTGTAAGGGACTACAGCAGCATTATGTTAAACCTAACTGTAATCCTACTAACTGGGATACCTGCAGACCTCAGAGGTATAACTCTGTCATATCTCATAGGTGCTATGTTTTATCATTTAAATTTTTCACAAATGTGTCAATCATTTGTAGTCCTGGGGGACCCCAGTCAATTTTTTTTTTTTTTTTAATCACTATATATCAGTATACGCTGGACATCATGTGATCATTATAAGTTTATATGCACCCTTAGATTTGTGTACTTTTATACAAAAGGGAACCAAAAAGACTATATAATAAAAAAGGTATTTAAACATAGTCTGAGTGTATAAACTAATTTACCTATCCGCATAACCATAACAGATAAGATACATAATAATAGAAAAAGGGGGTTTCCCCTTCTTGGGTATCGGACACTATTATTTCTGTTTCACAAATATGCACATTAAATTAATTAATAGTTTGTTCTTATTTTTCAGATAACATAATTTAATAAGGGTTCAAGAAAAAATAAGATAAGATTTTGTCCGTTGTTCAACAGCACTACATTTAACATGATACACAACCTAACAAGATTTACAGTCTCATCACTTCCACTTATAGAGCTAAATAAAATGCAGACTCTCAGAAAGTTTTCTGAAAGTTGAGTAGGCACATACTAATATAGTGATATGACATGCTTTCAGAAATGCTTAATTAATTACATGAAAGTAGCCACCCTGCTCACATACCCTTGCAGTAGCTATGCCAACAATGGCACAGTGTTCTGTAAAGCTAAAGTCACTACATTGGCTGTTTCTTCTCGTGAAAGAATTTGCATTAATAGAGTGAGGTGAAAATTGGGTTTGCTTTCTGTCTGAACACAACCATCAGCCTTAAAATAAATAAATAACCAACTGAATGTGATTCATGTCAATGCATGCTCCCGCATCAGAGTTTAACAAAGTTGCGGTGATGATATTTCACACTACTTCCATCCCATCCATTAGAAATAATAGTTCCCTTAAAACGTTAGATTGTTTGTTCCTCCAGTGTCAGGGTCACTTTGAAAAACAAAGTAAAAAGGGAATGAGAGGAGATATGAATATTATAAAGGAGTATGGAGAAGAGGGAAGTCATTCCACCCATCCACATTCCTTTATTTTCCACTCCGCCGGTCGCATTTGAATATTTTGAAAGGAGTGCCTATGTTTGCCTTATCATGCATTATTCTGAGGCATTACCTGGGTCTTAACACTGCAATAAAGATGGCTGGGAAGTCTCTCTCCCTTTTTCACAGAGATGCACAACAGTAATAATATTCATACACTACCCGCCTCTAGAAGAGGGGCCTTTCGTTTGACTTTATAATCCCTTTAAAGATGTGCATGTTAGTAGAGATTTATCCAGTGTGAATGATATTAAGGCTTTTTAATGTGGTGATACAAGGACAACTTTTTGAGGCAATGAAGAAGAGTGATAATGCCTTCAGTCGGGATGTGAATTGCCAAATCGTTGTGGAAATCCTATCACTGTGGATAACTCTGGAATTAAAATACAGCAGAGCAAGATAAGGGGCATGCTTTTTCAAATCTATGTGCAGGATAAACCATTCCCATGGGTGAATTTCAGATGTTTTTTTTTATTTTTAAAAATAAATAAATATGTCACTTTCGGATATTTCCAATGTAAGATGGAGCTGATAAAACCAAAAACACCAATGTAAAATAGCAAAAACAGAAAACAGTTTTGAATTATTCTTTTCTTATCCTATATGTAAGTAGAGCACATGTAGAAATAAACTTCTGCAGCTGTTCATAGGTTGTGGGAACCTCCCATTACAGTGTTATTATTTGATAATGGGCAACTGGAATGTATAGTATGTGTTACATTAATTGATTCCCAGTCTAACACTGCAGCAGGCGTAGACAAGGTGTCACGGTATTCACTAATCATTAACTTAGTGTAATATACAATGCCCTGCACATGATGTTTTTTGCCGAAATGATAAAACAGAACATTTGCCCTGCCAGAGCAAATCTGGAAAGCATGACAACTGAATGTGGTATGGCATTGTTTTATTTTTAGAGATATTTGTGCAGCGGAGCCACTTAAAATGTGATGCACTAGTGAGCTCTGTTCTGTCAGTCAGAGGTCTTCCAGGAAGAGATAAAATGTGTGAAAGTGCTTTAATTTAAACTTATCTTTCACGTTAACCTTCCTCTTGCGTTAGGGTCGGCAACGACCTGTTTTAGATTTTAAATGCATGAAAGAACCACTTTTTTTATTTGTATCAAGGTTTTTTTTTGTTTTTTTTTTAATTGTCAGGTACCCCTAGTTCAACAAAATATAACAAAAAAAGTGCTTTCACTATTTTATAAAATGCTCAGGTTGAAATTATGACCTTTGTGTTGTTAGGGTCAGTTTTGACCCAGATATAAAAATAAGACTATAAAGCAATAATTAGAGCCAAAACTGAAATCATAAGTACACTGACAGCCAACTGACTTGTTCTGATCTTCATTAGTGTTTGTTGTTCTATTCCTGAAAATATATATATTAGCTTTATTATAGCTTTTTTATTGAAGTAAATAAATATGGGTCGAAAACTGACCCATAACACCATAGATGTTATTACATTGTATACATATTACATATTATTATAAAATTGAAAAACTAAATTAAACAAATGTATTCGAATGATGTGTTCCAATACCCCTCAAGAATAGTCAGATCACCCCACAACCTTGTATTTATACAGTACAGGTCAAAAGTTTGGACACATGTTTCTTCAAAATAGCCATCCTTTGATCTAATTGATAAAGCAAGAAATTCCACTAATTAACCCTGATAAGGCACACCTATAAAGGTGACTACCTTGTTCATCAAGACAATGCAACAAGCGTGCAAAGCAGTAATATTATGAAGGCTATTAACTAGAAACATAAATAATAGGACATGTTTTCAATCATTTCAGTTACTAATACTAATATTGTATTGACCATAAAAGCTTAAATGCATGCATCTAAATTATATTGACACATTTTAGATTTATTTTATTTATTTAGTTCTGTGTTCTGCAAGCATAGGCATCACAGCGTCCAGTTTGTTTATTGGCCTGGTGCCCACAGATAAATAATACGTGTTGCCTTTTCACCCTTCACGTCAAAAAAAAAAAAAAAGTTTGAGCTGATCTGAGAAACAATCATATTTGCTGTGGAGATAGTTGAGGGAAATAAGAGGGTCTCCTGGCCTGGTGAGTACTGATGGAGATTTGTTGCTTGGGGGTTTGCACCTTTCCTATACACCTCTCCCAAATAAAAAAATGCTTGTGTGACATTAGTCTTTGAACAAGCATGGTGCCCTGAAACCATGAATAGAAATACATATCCCTGCCACCACCCTGACCCTGAGCCCTATAGCCCACAGCCATTGCTGTCACACACCCACAAAGGTTCAACTCTCCAAATCCCTGAATAAAACCTTTTCTACCTTTCATGGAGACATAGGGAGGTGGTGGTGGTGGGGCAGAAGGAAAGAAAGACAGGAAAACACAGACAGAAAGAAAGGAAGCAGGAGAACCGTTTTAGTGTCCGATGAGCTGCTGTTTGCCTCTTCAAGGTTGCCTGCAGCCTTGATGCTTTTTGTCTAGCCTCTGGACCTATTTTACTCCCTCCTCTCTTTCTCACTCTCGCTCCATCTCTCGTTCAAAACATCACTCTCATGCGGTCTCTCCCTCTCTCTCTCTTTCTATCCACTTTTCCTTCCGAAGGCTAAGGATTCCTGCAGCCCCTCTGAGAGAAGTGTGTGAAAATGCACAATGCAGGTCCCCCGGCGTGCCCACCCCCAGCACCAGAGTGTGAGAAGAGGGCCCTGCATTTGATGCCTGACTGACCAAATCTTCTGCCAGATAGCTGGGCCTTTTCTATTCCCAGCGGCGCAGCGAGAGCGTGGCCAGAAGTGGTGCGGAAGGAGAGGGGAAGGCACAGTAATTGTATCAAGGTCTGTAGAGATTCCCCAACCACCCACCAGCACCCCCCCCCCACCCCCTACCCCCCATCCCCAACGCTGCCGCCGCCCACCCCTCTCCTAAACCGCTCTTGAACCGCTTCTCGGTTAAAAGGAAAAGGGTCCCTGAGCAGCAAGAAGCAACTTCTCTCCAGAATAACCAAAAAAACAGTGTGCACTCATATATGAATAACGTTCAATTTATCACATGAAAGACCATATATTGAATACAACACCTTGCACTGTACCCAATTCCATCTATTTTTCAACACTCCCAATGTAAAAAAACAAAAAAAAAAAATGGAAAAAAAGAGAAAGAGTTTAGTTCCCAAAGTCGTCTTTGGAATATATTCCACTAAGAAAATCAATGCTGTGAACACAAAGTTTTTTGTCATGAAATAATCATTACAATTGCAAACCTAGATTTTAACATATTAGAATAGAGTATTTTGACAAATCTTGCAAAAGAATCTTGATGTCTCTTGATTCTTAAAGACTTGTTTCTGTGGTTTACTTGCAATGGGAATTTCCCAGGGCATACTGATGATTCTCATCAACATCATATTCCTCCAGTGGAAACAGTGAGAAATAAAACAAATAACTGTGAAAACAATCATCACATATGGATATCAAAAACAGGGCAGGAACACAACACTGGATCCAAATGAGTGACACCCTCCTTCCATAGTGATACCGCCTATTGTTATTTTAAATATTTCATTGGTTTATTGACAGAAAAGTTCAGGGGGCTTCAGGAGAAAATACCATCCACTACAAGTACATGCCTAACATGCATGATCCATGAGATTTAAGGATCCTTGATTCTATAAATCCATCATTCAGCCCAGATTTTCTTGCTTCCTCCATCAGGGTGATTCGGAAGCTATTTGCTATATCGGCATTATTAATGAGCACCTCCTGTGATTGGCTGGAGGTGTGGCCCCCACCTTCACCCACCAGCCAATCAGAATATGATCTAATGAATAATGCAGGTTGTTCTCACGCCACATATTTGTCTGGAGTAATGGGCGAAGCTTGGGGTGAAAGAGTATAGCGGTCTATGAACTGGAGTCTGATCATGAATGAAGGAAAGAATCTGCTCTTGATTTCAAAAAGATGTTTCGGAAATGTAAGACTGTTTCTACGATTCCCAGTAAAGTATGCAGAAGAAAATCCTTAGTCTAGTTTTAGCACAGATTTGTATATGTATATATGTACATATATATCCATTAGCTGATTACCATAAATATACTATGTTTAGAAATGTGTTTGTTTTAAAAGTCCATCCACAAATAGAAGATGAAAACGTAGAATGTCCTGCAGCATACTGATTCTCATGATGCTGACAGTTGGCTGGAAAATTTGTGGAGGAAAGTTTGTCTCTAAAAATGAATTTCTGCAATTCTGGATGTAAATGTCCATCCTCTGGAGAGCTGCAAAGACTTTGTTAGCTACACAATGACCAGCAACAATTCCAATCTCCTGCTTTGCTCGTCATCTGGCTATAACAGTGACTACAGACGTTATATGTATTCACCCAGCATAGTTTCCTTCTCAACAGTCAATTTCAAATGACTTATAAAGACCAAAGAGATAAAGTGATCACAGGAGGGCCCCCACCATCATCCTAAACCACCCCAAAGCTAATTTGTTTCCCCTGTTTTCCACAATACCAGCATTTTAAAGGAAATGGATACCAACAAAAAGCAGATGGAAAAAAAAAAAGTTGAAGAACACCATACCCTTGTGCACAGATGTCATATTGTTTCACTAAGCACAGCAGTTAAAGCAGTAATGATTTCGTATAGGCTGGCTGAAGAGAGAGCCACTATTACAGGGGCTTGACAAGGGCCCTGTAATAGCTGAACAGCTGCAGTGAGAATCACAAACATGCTGTGTATTCCACAATGTCAGAGGGTGTGTGGAAGGTGAAACGTTCAGACGCTGCACTGTCCTCAACCTCTCACAG
This sequence comes from Lepturacanthus savala, assembly GCA_030544235.1. Classification (NCBI taxonomy): domain Eukaryota; kingdom Metazoa; phylum Chordata; class Actinopteri; order Scombriformes; family Trichiuridae; genus Lepturacanthus; species Lepturacanthus savala. The sequence continues at coordinate 6,310,517 of CM060467.1, forward strand.
AACACGTCATGGTCTTAGTGACGGATGACAAGTTCAGTAAAAGTGTAGCATCTTTTCAGTCCTCGAATGGACAGAGTGAAGAAATCACTTGTTACTTTACCAAAGTCAGCAACATCTGTCTATAAACCAAGGAGTGTCTGTGTGTCTCCTCAGCTTTCGGATATAGCTTTTGCACATGGCACGATGGTGTCTACCCTTTTTTGTGGAATTTTTTGAATGAATATTCAAACCATAATTTTTTTCATTTTTATCATTGAAAGTTCAAATATTGTAGGTGGTGTAGGAGGAGAGCGCTCACCGCTTAGAGCCTTCATCTTGGTCATGGCCAGAATGTGGGCAACATAACAAAAGTATTGTAACATCTCTAAAAAACCACATACTAAGACATTAACCTGTGTTAGCTGTTAATTTATTCCCCATGCTAACACAGGCTACTGTGGGCCATAGCTGTTTTACTGTGTTGACAGACCCTCAGGAAATCAACAGCACTATCACCTAACAGAACAATATCTAGGCCTAAACCCATTTATATATAAATACATATAACAGTAACATGCCCAGGTTGTTACACTATACAGGGAAAAAAAACAAAACTATTAAGTAAGAGATTTATCACAAGTCCAGTTTTACTTGGTCTAGAAACAGAATTTCAAAACTGATAATTAGATTGACATCTGCACTTTCAATATAAATTGTAGCCTTCTTGGTACAATTACTGTATTTGCATGCTTTATCTCAATGTGTGTCCATGTGTTTGCCAATGTACAGTTTGTTTATTAACAGTAACACACCCTCATTTGGCCAAATAAAATAAAATTACTTAAGCTTGCACTTTTCTGTAGTAATACATACTTCCTACTAGCACTGCAGTAGCTTAAAATGAGAAGGCCTGACATGAAAGGGAGCTGGCACTATGGAACACAGGGCTGTACAGTCTGCTTTTGTCACCTCTTCACAGAAAAAGCTTTGCTCATTAATGATATAAACCAATGTGACTATGCAGTGGAGAGTCATAATATCATAATCAGCTAGAGGATAGTCATCTCTCTTGGATGGAGATGCTTTAGAGGGCATCTGAGCCGTTTTATGAGAACTCCCCATCCATTTCAAAAGGCCATGCGCATTTTCTGCATCTCTTCCAATTCATTACCCCTTCGCCCACATGTATTATTCTGCCCGCTACGCATTCCCTTCTTGTCTCTGGGGCAAATTTATTGGTTCAGGCATTTTGACTCCATTTACCTTTTAAAAGCTACCGTTTATTTTTTTTTTCTCTCAACCCCATTCCTCGATAGCCTGGCGATCTATGAGAGTGCCTTCCTTCTGCTCTGATGAGCAGTAGAACTTCATTCACTTCCACATTATTGGACATATGGATGTGTGTGTTGAGTTGTTAGTATGGAAAAAAAGTTTATGCAACTTATTTCAAAGCAAGATTGATCATTTTGTCAGTGTATGTAATATATATTTACTTATGGGCTGAGGTTTTTTTTTAAAACTTTGTGTTTATGATTGAGAAAGCTCTTGAAAGCTCAACTACACTGAGCAATGAGCTGGTGGCACGATGTTATATAGGACATATCTCGCCTCGCTGCTCTCTCTGTAGAAGAGATGAGGAACATTATGCATTTTTCAGATGGATTTAAGCAGCATCCTGTGGGTCCTTTAAGAGCCCATCATATTTATGAGGACGGCATATTATCACCATCAGGAGAGTGTCACAGTAGCTTGGAGAGGAGATGACTCTAATTGTTGCTGGCGTTTGGAGAACACATGCAGTGGCCACCATTCTCAATTCAACTGAAGGGGATGATAGCTTAAGCAATTGTACTGGAATATTCAACTTTTTTTTTTTTTTTTTTTACCTTGAATTAAGTGCACACGTGTCACTAGACAGGGGTCACTGTGAATTTGAATGTGTGCGTTGATTCTAAAAAGAGAAATATCTTCGGCTCTCCCGACCAGGGAGTAAAATGTCCCAACAGAGAATAATTGTCCATTGTTAGTTAGAAAACAGTTCAGCTTTAGCCAATTCAAAACTTTAACTCTCCCAGTACGGGACAATCCAGTAGTGCCGCACACACACACTTACTCATACGCACACACTCACATACACACCTCTACACAGGCAGAGACAGTGGCATTGTAAGTGAGGGCCACAGCGGTTCATCGGCAGGACAGAGACATAAATCTTGGTGCCCTGAAGACAGGTGTGGGAGCCGGGGAGGGAGAAGTTTAAAGGCCCCACACAGCAGCTTTGATTCACTGTAATTGTCACAGCGCAGTAAAGAACAGCACAGTTACCTCTCCACAGAGACAGCACCCCCACCCCCACCCACCCCCTTGTTCACACATGTTTACAGCTTAAAATAGAACTTGCTCATTGAAGTTCCAATTAGGATTTACATTTACAAAATATCTGATCTGCTCCCAACAATCGTATTATATGTAAAGCCAGAAGAAAAAAAATAGATACCGTATGTTATTATAATTTCTTTAGGGGTTACAATATCCCTAACTCACTTCATCATGTGCTCTCTGTAATTGTCAGGGTGGTACACAGGCCAGGCCAGTGCAACTAACGGTGACATCCCAACTACAGAGGCCACAGCAGAATGCACCCTAAAGGATTGCAGCTGTATCCATTAAAGGAGTCCCCAAACATGCTTCTACTGTACGCTCCATCTATTCCGCAGGACCAATATTGCAAGCGTGGTTTACAAAAAGTTTACACCTTCCGTGCATTTTCTCTTTTTTTCCTTTAAGGTTTGGTTTGAGGCATTCAGAACGAACAAACACCCATATGGCGCACATCGCTTTTAGCTTACAGAGGGGGTTACATACACATTGACATCAGTTCGTCAATTTGCCTCATCCTCCCGTCTTTCGGTTAGCTCGTATATGACTGACAAGCAGGAATGTCAGCGTGCGCTGCCGCGTTTGTCCAAGCAGGCCCCGATTGCATCAGTCACACCTGGCGACCGCCTTGGGCTTACCAGCCTGTAATTTCATGGCTCAAAAGTACAATGTCTCATTCTGTCAACATTCACTCCGCGGATTCACTGATGGAAGCACGCTCATTTACTGCGGTACACAGTGAAACCGCTGCTTATTTTAAGGTGTTGTAATACGGCGTCGGGGCGTTGCACAACATATTCAGAGCGCCTTAATTTCGTAGAGTTTTTGAACCCTTCACGTCGGTGACAGGAAGAGACTTTGAGGCAAAGGAGGGAGATGTGTTTTGAGAGATATGTGCAAGATTGATTGCAGCTGTGAATCACTATGGAGCGTCATCGGAGACTGTTTTTTCAACCACGGTGGTCCATAATACTTGTGGATGATGTTACTGTAAGTTAGGAATGCAGTCTCTCTCTCTCTATCTCTCTCTCTACCTCTCAGTATGTACTAAGCACAAATGACAAATCACCTGCAAGGACTCTCCAAGAACGCAGCGCTTCATGCATCATAAACAATATACATTTATCACTTCTTCTTTTTTTTCTCCCCCCCCCCCGCTTGCATAATTATTAAAGCAAAGTGCTTTACAGTCTCCTCTCATCCCGCTATCTATGTCTAAGAAATAATTAACAATAAGATATGCTTCTGCTCATTCAATCGTTGTGTTAATGGTTTTCAGATAATCAATATGCATATAGTTGTACATTTAAATCAGGATCAATATGCTTCGCTTAAGTAATAGTTTATGCTAACAAGACGTGTGATTAGTTAATTTGGGAGCAGCATTTAAGTATCAGGATGACTTTGGTGGAAGAGCTTGCGAGGAGTAATGCCTGAGGAATTCATATGAGGCACAGGTGTTAAAGCTACTTAAATCAATGCACCCACGGGGAGAGTTTAAATAGTAATGAGAATTAATAATGATAAATGTCCTCCTGCAAAAACTGTGTGGTTAAATCTATATTTTAAGACAATATCAAAAACAACAAAAAAACACAAATCAACTACCAAATCTGTGTTAACAATTGTTTGTGCATGTGGTAATTTACTCCACATTTACTCCCATGAGATTTGAGTCATTCACTCTCGTGGAAAAAAAAGGACAGAACAGCCTTTTAATTGTATTCAAAGCATTTGAGCACTTAAATGTGTCTAAATGTCATGTTGAACTTTACCATCCACGGCTGCCGTATAGAGCCGGGGGCAACGGTAGCAAGAGTTCAAGGGTTAGGCAAAGTGCAATGTTTTATTACCGGTGGAAAAGTAATTTTCTATCAATCGATTTCAAATGATCACAAGCTCTGGAGGGCATCAATGTTTTATTATCGTCTCATTCAAACCAATCTAAGAACACAGGTATGGAGGACAAAAAGAATGATTGACTTTTTAATCTGGTTTATGGATTATTATTGAATTGCTTTGGTGGTGGGTGAAATATTCATTTTATACAATTTAAATAATTAAAAAAAATAACATTTGAAGAAAATGTAGAATGCGGGAAGTCCACATCATTCAACAGACACAGGGTTTCTATAAATAAATAAGTACAAACAAACAAATGTATCGACTATCAGTGTTCTCATGCATATACTATCATTTACAGGCCCCAAAAAATAATATAGTTTTCTATAAATATTCTATCAAGCTCAAGGTGGGTGCACAGTGCATGCATGTGTGTGCCCGCATAGGTGCTCATTCATGAATATGTGTATCCCTGTGTGTTTCCCCGCTCTGACATGGGGCCCTCTTTAGATTTGCCGCTGATGGCGTGTCACGCTGAAATAGATCCCCCTCAGCACTGACACTAGAAGTCAGGCTGTTTGATGGTTCCCAACTTGGGTCGCCTCCCCATGATTGACGGCTGGTAGATTGCCTGCCGACCAAACACGAGTGTGAGGGAGACACAGCCTAGTCAATATCCCCCCGCCTCCTGATGTGTTTTAATGCCTGCGCTTGCATAGAGAAGAGAGTCAACACCTGCAAATGTACACGCATATACACACACACACACACACACACACACAAAATGCCGTTATTGAAGTTACAATAACTTGGAGTTGCGCTTATGCATGACATTTCTTGCTGTGGCTGATTTTTTTAGTTATTTATCTAATATGTTTATTTAGTTGTATTGAATTGTGGTTGGTTGCAGGTTGCAGATGACAAAGTGCCACTTTTATGTCACAGGTCTATGCAGACATATACTTCATGTGTGCAAGTACACGTCCACACGTAAATATACAACATTACATAACACATTAATGCACATAAAGATGTCAAACTACAGTGAATTACAACAAACACACATGCATGCGCATGTGTGAGGGTTGTGGTGTGATATCTGAGAGAGATAAATACACTGTATGTGTGTCCAGTTAAGGTGGTGTTATGAGATATATTTAAGTATATATTTAGGATGAGAAACTAAGCAATAGACAACACATGTACCAAAAAATAAATGAACGCATGTCATAAAATTGATAATCTTGTCTGGAAGAAAATACATATTATCAGGCATGGCCATACGGTAGTGACCAAACTAGGAAAAAGGATAATGTGCAATACACATTAGGAAAAAAATGAACAACATGGCTGAACACAAAATATGTTAATTCACTGACTTTAACTTCTACTTATCTTCATACGAATATAAGAATGTGAACAGTTTTACTACTTTAGTAGTAGTTTTCTGTTCTACATAATAAATGTAATTCCCACACCAGATACATACATGACATGCAGTTCCAGAGTAAGAATGGTGTTCTGCATATGGGAATTGAATTTGCACGCACACATACACACAGCCACACACAGTGCACACATAAACACACACACACACAGGCCGGTGAACTGAGGCCATCATCAAATCACGCTGAGCATTGTTACATTTGAACAGGAGAGGCAGTGGGCCGGAAAGGCCCTGTGTTAGTCTGAGAGAGGGTAAGAGAGGGAACGCTGCTCCGTGGATCTGCGTGTGTGTGTGTTGTGGTTGTAGGTGGAGGAGTGGTGCGGTGGGCGAATGATGGAGGAAAAGTAAGGGGGGAAGAAAGAAGCTATAGGGGGGCGTAAAGGAAGAAATGGCCGCTAGACGCAGAAGAAAGAAGTGCTGTAAAGGAAGAGGAAAGCAAAAGTAATGTTAAAAAAAAAGTAAAGACAAGAAGGCAGAGGGGAGGGTCAGAAAAGTAAAGTATGAGGATGGAGGAAAAGAAGTAGGGGATTGGAGTGACAAAAGAGGAGGGGGGTGGGGGGGTTGTGGAAAGACATGGAGGTACCCAGGGGAAGATAGAGGAAAAAAGGGTTGAAAAGGTGGGAGGAGAGGAGAAGTGTGGAAAGGAGAGGCTGAAGTCATGGGGGAATCGCTCCTGTTGCTCATCGACGCTGCAGCTGCAGGTCAGCGACGGATTCCTCCTGTTTTGCTTTCCAGATGCAACACCGTCCACTTCTGTTTCCTCCCCCCTTCCTTCTATGTTTCTTTCAGGAGGATTATCCTCCATTCCTGTACGGATAGAGGGGATTGTGGGTAAAGAACAAAAACAAACACTTAAGTGTGTATGTTTATTTGAAGATGGATTGTCAATCACACGGGGGAGAAAGGAAGTGAGGAGGGGGGGCGTGGGGGGGAAATAATGAAAAGGTTATTCTGTTGGTAGTGACCAGAGGGGGTATTTCGTGCAGGGAAATTGCAGTGTATTGCTTTTGTGACAGAGGAAATGTAAACTGGCCATGTGGGTGTGTGACCTCTCAGAGAGAAAGAAGGGGGGACTAAATGGACACAAACACCCCCTGGGAAGGTTTTTTGATTCCTAATGTAACTAAAGTAGGTATAGAGACACGGCAATGGATGACTGTTTCTTTTTTTGTCCCTGTGAGTCGCTCATTGCGAAGGCATAACAATTCAGAATATGATGATGGCGGTGCTTGCACAGAGGTTTGAAAGTCAAGTCGATCACTTAGGAGATGATGCCAGAGGAGCTGAGATGATGCAGATTTATCCACGGTTAAATCTGCAGCATTAGAAATAAAACACAAAATACTGGAAATTGTGTTTTTCTTCACATTTATAATTAACTTAAATAAAGCAGTTATTAATCATATCTTACAAGTATGGGTCACTGAAAACAATGGTTAACCAGATTAAGTGGCTTGAATTCATTCTCATTCTTTTTTTCCCTCCAGAAAATTCACTATAAAACACTGTAAATCTAGCTTTTATTTCCAAATAGTGAAGGTTATGTGATGCTGTTGATAGTGTGGGCCTCCTCAGCAGTGGGGTCAGGAGCTTGTTGAAACAGTATAAGAGCTGCCACCTCCTGGTATCTTGAAGTATTGCAACTGTGCTGCTCACAGTTCAGAAAATAAAACCGCGGGATACATCACAGACAAATAACCATAGACACATAGAGTAATAATGACTGCATGTTTTCAAAGACAAAAAAGGAATAATATCATCAACTGTTTTAAAAATCACTGGTTGTGTAAATCCTACACTGTAAACGGTAGATTATGCAGGAAATGTTGGAACATTGACTGTGCTGTGATGAGTAAATAGTGAACTTAAATTTATGTTACTTCCTGTTAATACAATAATTATCTGTCACAGAGAAATACGCCCATCAAACGATATATAATAAATATAATGAGGATTTCTGTAATGTATGAAAATAAAACACCTCCATATCCTAGATGAGCTATATATCGACTCATGTAAATGTAACATTCTCCTGTGCAGCAGCCCATTAACGCAGAACTAAACACTCTATAATGCGACATCAAAACCTTAACAGTTGACTGGGCCCAGTCACACCTTATCAATGCTGCGACATTTAAACACGGGTCTGGACATCGCATCGGCACCATGCAAAACTAAATGTGATTTAATACCACTTAAGCATTCGATGCAACACACACGCACACACACTTATACAAGAATGCACAGTCGTACAAATAAATTCATACACACACATTGATTTCCTCACTTCCATCCACCCAACATGTTGTTTTGCAAATGTAAAGCAAGAGGAAAGGTGGTTTTCATTATAGTGTGTGGACAGAAATCCACCACACACATACACACAAGTGGAGTGTATCATCCATACAGAAAGCTTAGCATGATGTAAATGTGTGTGTTGTGAAGTAAAAGTGGCTGACTCCTCTCCATTACTGTTGATTAGTTAACCTTTAGGACATCAGACACTGGTCTTTAATAGGTCACATGCTCTGCTTGCATTATTCTGTCAGATAATCAATAGTGACAGAGAGAACAGAAAGAGAACAAAACAACTTAAATTAAACAAAAATAATAATAATTCTATCTTAATGTGGGTGTGTGAGTTCAATGGTTTTGTGTGTGGTTTTAAATGATTTTTTCCCATAATTTACAGTGCATTCCGTAAATCTTTGGGCAGTCATATTTATTTTTTTGCCTCTGGCACATTAAATTGGGGGTAAAGAGCTGACTTCTTTAAAGTGTAGGAATTATTGCCTTTTGACAGCTCAACACTGTTTAAAAATAGGATAATTCACTCAATATGGATGTGAATACTCAAAAATGCTCTTAAAACCTAACATCAGCAATTTTGTTTTATGTTTATCTCCAAAAGTGCTGGAGTCTACACATTGTGTCACTCTTCAAATAATAACAGTCCTCACTGGGACTTGTTTCTAACGTTGATTTCAGTAAAGAAAAATAAACCGTTTTTTTTCATTTAATTAATTCAGGTGTAAAATGTTTATTTAACCTAGGAACAAATAAAGAAAATCAAATTGAATGTGAAGAGTAACAACTCATTAAAATTAAACTCTTCCATTAAGCTTCTATAAGTTATTATTGTGTATCTATGGACATGCAGTTACCACATATAACTTCTATATAACTATATATAACTATAAATCACCTATGGATCTAGTATTGCAGATTATTTATTGGGCAGACCCACAGCTATGTGGGCAGTTTTTCTTTTCTTTTTTCTTCTCCTTACTCATTACTCACATCTTTAATTTTCTGTAGAAAACTTAAAGGAGGACTGACACAATATTTCATCACTAAGACAGTTCACTCAACATTTTGCTTTTCTGCAACAAGCTGGTATGGATGTTATAAATTTGAATCGTTTTCCATAACATTATAGTCCATTTTATATGGCTTGCATTGTGTTTTCTCTTAAAGTAATTATGCCCATTTAGTATGCAACAATTATGTTGTGTTTTCAGTTCCAGTGTAGTATGATAATACTCACATTGTGCATCTTGAAGGCAGCTTTCAGGCCCTATTTCCCCATTTTCCCAGTTTAATATAAACATTTCCATGACCCATTTATAACAATTAGCATGCTTTTATGGACCAAAAGGATTTAGTTAGACCTGTAGCAGAAAAGCAGTCTGCCTTCCCATATACTCCTTCTGAAAACCCCCTTTTCACCCCCTAATAAAACACCCAGTCTCTTGTGATTGGCCTTTTGCCGTGTTGGAAATGCTTAGATAGTCGGGGTCACACAGAGAAACAGAAGTCAAGTACAAGCACTTCAGAAGGAGGAGGCGGCTGCTTGGATCCATGGACGGTTACTATTGACTTTCACGCCTGTTGTGACATCACAACAAGAGCCATTTCTATTTGGATTGTGTTCAGCCAGGTTTCAGCAACAATACAGAGGAGGCCATACTGCAGAAATAAGAATGGGTGGTCTTATTTTCACAACTTGTGTTTTAGCTTGTATTTTATACCTGCAAATCCAGTGCCAGTTGTCAACATTGTTATTTAACAATGTAGTAGTAGCATAGCACTAGCATCACGACTGATTAGTTTTGTGAATGAACCAAAGGGTCACTATTTTATTTTTCCAGTATCAGAGATAATGCTTAAAATACAGAAAAAAAGACACACAACTACTCTCTCCATCCCTAAATACAAATATACTTTTGGCAGTACATAAAAAGGAGTGCACATGCAGAAATGTTCACAGGAACAGACACTTTTAAACACGTTTCCACATACAAACAGGTTTTTCTCCCTTCCCTTCACTGTCCTGTCAATTCTGTTGTGTCATTGCATCCCAAACTTCATTGGCCCTAAATCTAAGTGATTAATAATAATTCTGGATGGCAGATACAGGAGAGAGAACGGGAGAGAAAGTGTGGAAGAACTAGAGAAAGACAGACATTCAGGAAATAAAACTATGCTTATGAAAATGGTAATCGAAATTTCAGGGTAAAGAGGGGAAATGGGAGATGAGAGAGGGAGATTATGTTTGTCAGCTTTAAACAGCCCAATAGAAACTTAAACTGCCTGGTTGACATCTGGTGCCTCTGGTGGGCTCAGCTCAAAATCAATAATGGAAGGAGTTACTCCCTCTTCTAGGTCTACACCATCCCTCTCTTCACTTCTCATCCTTCATCTGTCCATTAATCCATCACTCTTGATTTTATCCAATTACACCCGTCTTGTCAGAAAAAAGGTGCAAACATTCTGTAGTCGTATCACCCTTTACTATTCGGTGTGGACTTTATGGTAAATGCGTCACACCGTATTTCTCAAGTTATAAGATGCACCCAATTTTTCAGTGTTATTTGCGGAAATGGTATGCCCGATTTGTAGGTAGCACAGTTCCCATGTCACATGTCATTGTAAAGCCCTGGCTATTGGCCATCAGATTTGGATGGTCTCATCTTTGAACATTTTCATTGGGTCGCACTGCTGTCCATCAAACCAAAAGTGGTCAAACTTTCGTAGTCGGTCCTCATTGGCTTTCAAGCTGGCTATCTCCAGCTATGTCAATCGATGTGAAACAACTTTTGAGACCTGTGTTATAAGCACACAGAAAAGACTGAAGTGTAGTGTTGCAGTAATTGCCCCCCGCTGCTCACCTCATGGTACAGTGTGTTTTAAGAGGTTAAACATGCTTAGGTTAATTGGAGACCCTAAATTGGCCCTAGGTATGAGTGTGTGAATGAATGGTGTGTGTGTGTGCCCCTGTTAGACTGGTGACCTGTCTGGGGTGTATCCCTGCCTCTGGGATTGGTTCCAGAAGACTCCCTGTGACCCCAGTATAGGGTATAGAAAATGGATGGATGAAGTTTCTTTTAAAGCCTTCACTTACTTCCCTTTCACTTGTAGAAATTCCTTACAGGCCACCATCATACTACCCCCCTTCCTCTCATTCCTCCCCTTAAGTCATCTCTGTCACCCTGTCTCTCTTCTCTGCCTACTTGCCCTTCCCAGACCACCCACAGCAACAGATTAGCTACTATCTCTGTCTGATTACTTGTTACACTTCCTCTCTTCCCCTCTTCTCTACTTTCTTCTCCCACCCGTCCTCTAAAATATCCCAGTACCCTTCCTTTCTCTCCTCTCCCACTCCTCTATCTCCTCTCCTCTGTGAGACCCCCCACACCAGTAGCAGATTGCAGCGCTATCATCCCCTCTCCTCTTCAATCCCCTGGTCACTCTTTAGGTTTCAAACTCCATTTGGCTGATCTATAGGTCTCCCATTGGTAAATGATTCTGAAGTGGTTTGGACAGTTGTAGACAGCTTGTTGGAAGGCCAGCTGCCACGTATCCCACTTATGTATTCATCTTTACATTGATTAATGGAGAGAGGGGTCATGGGTCAACCTTTTATTGTGAAAGAAGCATGAGCCAAAAACAAATAAATACTGCTGCTTTTTTTCTTGTCTTCTTTTGGTCTGAAATTCAATACTTGTGTCGTGATCAAACTGGAAATAGTTAAAGGCTGGTAAATATAACACCACCCCTTTTACTAATAGTTGTCTGTAACTCATAGGTTAAACAGTGGATGGAAGAATACAAAAAAAAATGTCAAGAATTAAGGATGATGTGTTCTGCAGTTCCTTCACTGGAAATAAAAGACAACTTGCATGCAGATTCCCATGCCTGCTTAGGGATCTGTCTCCTGTCCTGTTATCTATACATGTTGGCTGTTTATTTGGTTCTTTTTTTTATTTGATCACACTTTAAAACAATAAAATAAAAAAAGAAGATTCAATTTGTGCTACAAAATAGTACTCTGACTGTCTGACTCTAAATAACTTACAATGAATGCAAAAGAGTAATAATCAATGCAAAAAAATATTGTCTTGGACAATATTTGGATTTAGGCGTATTACACTAGTTCTGGCTAATGTAGCCTCAAGCTGCTATTTTCAAGCTGCTCACTTCAAACAGCAATGAGGAGCGGATTTCAGAGGTTTGGTAAGCTCTGTCATTACGAGATGTGAGTCCCTGCCTGATGTGAGTTGCACATGCACAGTCGAGTATGACCAATTCTGCCATCTTAGACGGCAACACTCAGAAAAAAAAACTAAGCATGGTGGCCAAGTTACCTTTTGAGATATAGTTACTCACAGAACAAGTAATATTTCATTTATCTGCCTTTTTACCAGCTAGGAAGATAGTGTCATGTCCTAAAACTTTTGCATCTCTAAAATCTGTAGAATACTTGGTTCTGAGCAAATGTGATAAAAAATGCAATAATCGTAGGTCAGTGATTAAAAACAAAGAGAATTCGTAGAAAATGATGCACAATACAGGTCTACTCGAGTCTAACCCTTATTGCATCGGATTGACATATAGGCAAGATTTGTTGTCATATATAACCAGTTGATCGTGGACAAAAATTGCAGATACAGACTTGTAAACATTTTTATTTGGGATTATAATGTGCAGCCTGTCAACAGTAAGGGAAAGAATCCACTACCCGTATGACCCCGGCGCTCAGCATCTCACTCTGCTGATTGGCAGTAATGCTATTTAATCAAATGTCAAACAGCACAGGTTTATGATACACAAGCCAACCTTTGAGTCGCTGCTTCGAGTGAATGGAATTTGTGTGCACGTCGAAACGCACAGAGAGGTGTGAACACGCACACACAAACATGCCGAATGCTTTTACTTGAACGGTCAGGGCTTTCGAGTCAATAATTTTGATATCAGAAATACTATTCTGTCCATTGTGTGCGTACGAAGGAAAAAAAAAACAGAAGGGGGGGTAAAGTCATCACTTGAATGTCTTGTTTATGTGCTTGTCATTTATTCGCTGTCTGCGGTATATATCCAGGGAAACATTCTCACATTTCAAAAACTCCCCTGCCATTTCAGAAATAATTGGCCAGTTCCTTGTGCTGAGCCGACTCCACGTCCAGTAGATTTTTTTTTTCAAATGCAATGAAGCTGCCAAAGAGCTCTCTCTCTTTCTCTCCCTCTCTCTCCCTCCCTCTCTCGCTCTCTCTCTCATTTCTTGCTGACAGTGTGTCAACATGGAGATGTCAGCAACAATAACAATAAAAATGCTCTGTGTGAATGATTGAGATCTCACTTTGGTCTAGTGCCATACAAGATATTACAATGAAATACAGCAGGCTACGCAGCACAGTCCTGTGGAATGCAATCTATTATGTTGAGCTTGTGGTAACCGTTACATTGAATCAAATGGCTGAAATGAAAATGTATTTCACGCAACTAATTTTCATATGTAGAATTCTATTATGTTACCTTCATCTTTCAAACTTGATATAAAACTTAGGTTGTTTGCATCAAGTAATAAAGGCTTATAGGATTTGGAAATGTGTGTGTGTGTGTGTCTGTGTGTGTATGTGTGTGTGTATGTACAATCAAGTCTATCTGCACAATATCTGTTTCTATTTGTTTTCATGTCTATGTGTAGACTTGTTCTTATTGCAGTAAAAGAAAAAAGAAAAAAAAGAAAAAAACAAAAAGAAATCCCTGCATTTTGGCATTTATCCTCATGTTGAATCAAGTCAAACTCACATGCCAAGAAGTGCTGAGCTAAGGACAAATTAGAACAAACTCATCGACTTTGTTTTGATTTTCTCCCCAGGCCCACTTCTTTCATTATCTCCTCATTTGTTCCTGTCCCCAAAGTGGCTCACAGTGCTACACATCCACTTTCAATAGCTGTCATAAAAAACATTATAAAATCAATGCTGTGCAGCCACCATGGCCTTCTATAGAAACCTGACAGTGAAGTAAAATAGCAGGATTCATGAAGCAACATAAACACAGAGTGAATGTTTCACCTTCTGGGAACTAAGGTAAATACACTCACGTGAGATGTGGAACTTTACTGGTTGCTGAAAAAAGTCAAATAAGGCTACTTAATTATTATCACTTGATTGCGGGAACTGTATGATGATGAGTTGTTTTTTTGTTTTTCTTTTGATTGAAAAAACAATGTAATAAAGGGTGTATTTGCTTCTCTTGCTCCTTTGCTCAGGTGCCTATGCCCATATTTGGTCACAAAGACATATTCATGTTCTTGTTGGTACCTGAATTGTTTTCAGCTTTTTCTGCTCTGGGTTTTGATTTGTGTACCTGAAAGAAGTCAAATATCTCCTCAGCTTCCACCTCTGTATCTGCAGTGCATTTTTATTGGCCCTTGTCTTACTGTACCCATGTCTGAAAACGTCATATCTAGCAGAAGCTTGTTGTAGCCACATTTATTCACACTGACAGTTCAGTACATTTCTCTTTTGCTGGCCAGCCATGTGCCCGAGGGGTTTATCAGTTTGCAGATCTAGAGAATCATTTAAACAAAGGTGCTGCGTAGTATTTACTGCAACTCATTTATCATAAGTATTCACTCTATAGACATATTTTACCTATTTCCTTTTTCAAATATTGAGACAAAATATGCAAAATTATCTCAATGGGCTGAGACCATTTCACTTATTAAGATGTCCCTTTGTTTCAGTGTTCATCCGGCTACAGTAAATGAGCTGTGATATGACCAACCCTGTTATATTTCTATTAGCCTTCAGCAATTGAGCTGCAGAATATGCAGACATGCAGAATATAACTAGAAGAAGTGGTAGGGCACAGAAACTTAGAATTCAATGAAATCTCGACCCAGAATTTTTCTGACTCATCTGCTCTTCAGTTGTGCAGTCCTGTCTGAAAGGTATGGAATAACCATGATAGAAAGTGAGAGAAGTGGGGAGGTGAAGTACCATGTATCAAAGCAACAGAGTGGCCCTCTGAGCTATGGGATGTCTGGAGAGCTGTGGGTGAATCTTATCTATGCAGAGTTATGAGCTGTTGGATTTGAGGCTCCTTGACATTTACCTGGAGAGCTTTCCCCAATGTGTTTCTGCTCAGCTGTCAATTTTCTGATGCTTCTGCTGTTGCCAATTCCTCCCCCTAGTAAAGTTGCAAGCATTTACTGTGAATCCCAAATGGTACAATAGTTCACATTACTGTAGTTCTAGCACACAAAAAAACTGATAAAGTAGAATAAGATCAATGGCTTTTTCATGCATATGCAGTGATATGCTGTAGATTATGGAGATTAAATATGGAGATTTCTCTGGAACTGGAAGATCAGGGATGTGATTCTAAACAGATATTAGAGATCACAATTTACAGCACTTGTGGTGCAAACAGGTACCCTCCAATATTGCCAGATCAACATGCTGTTTGACATTTAGGCACATAGAAACATCAGCATAGAAACAGCTTGGCAAAATATGTCATTATGCACAGTTTTTATTTCTCACTAGCACAGTTAGCTCTTGGCTGCATGCAGCTACTCAGTTGTCAGTTTATTAAGCACATTTTGCAAAGACTAATGCAGTCTAATCCACCAGACCCACATTAAACCCTACATCCATTTAGGGTTACAATGATCCACAACAAGGCTACAATAATCAGGTTTTGTTGAAACTGCTTTAGACAAAAGTCGAGCTGACATTAAGCCAATTTTGGAAGCTACCAATGCTATCTCATATATTAAGAGGGTTTTAAAAGATTTTATACAATCTATTTGTGTCAATGAGAACACACTAAATCACTGTTTCTCAAAGTGGGGTCCGTGGGTCTGTGGACCCCCAGGAGCCCTTGAGGGGATTCCTAGAATAAATGATGATGACACAATGATGATTTCGGTCTGACTTGTACCATTTTAGGGGTCTTTGACTTTAAAAGATTTGAGATCCACCAGAGTAAACTATCAACTTTGCTGTGGACAATCCATCGAGATGCCGCATTTTGGCAAAAATGTGCATTTCAGAAGATACCTAAGACATGAGTGGAATGTGCTATGGTTGTAGTTCAAAACATTGCTAGAGACATTTTAATACTTGTTTTATGTTGTTTGGTAATGTTCCCTGTTCTTGAGCCTTCATCTGTTTTTCTTCCATACTGTTAACTCAATGAGATTTTATCTGGATAAATAAAGACAAATCTATTCTAACAGTTGTGGATCAGACTGAGCTGAGCTAACTCACAGCAGCTGCTGTGCTCCATGAATGAATAAGCTGCAGAACATTCAGAACCATCTTTGGAGCCTGTCGATGCTAGTGTTTAGTACAAAAAAAATGTTGTCGGCACATTCCTTAATTTGAAAAAGGTAAAAAAAAAAAAAAAAAAAAAAAAAATGTCATTTGTTATAGAATAACATCAAGATAATAATAATAAAAAAATACAATGAGTATCTATATATCTATATACTTTAAAGTAGTATATTTATTATGAGAAATAATTAAAGACATACAAAGATGTGTCATATAAAGCCACACCAATTAGTAACAGATATTGTTATATTTATTCACATATACCCACCCACACACACACACACACACACACACACACACACCTACAGATGATCCGGCAGCTCCATCATCACTAAAAATGAAGAGTTGCTTAAACGGCTGTGTCAGTCCCCCACAACCGCAGTAATAAAATATCTCCAGTGTGCATTCTGATCAATGGAGGTGAGAGGAGACACAAGCTGGCAGGGTTAATGGGCCCCATTCCACTTAAATACCATACGAGTGACTCTGGGGAAACAGAGATGGAGGGAGTGCAGGAGCGGGAAGGAGGGGAGGGGAGAGAGAGAGAGAGAGAGAGAGAGAGAGAGAGAGAGAGAGAGAGAGAGAGAGAGAGACTTGGACTGAAAGTTGTAAAGAACAGTGGAGGTGGAAGGTGATATGATGCTTAGGAAAAAAAAAGTGGGAAATAAGAAGAAAGAAATGACAAAGAGGGAATTAATATAGAGAAATAAAGGCTGCGGGAGGGAGGGACGAGGAAGAGGATGAAAAAGAAGTAAAGCGGCGATAGATACCAGTGTAAATGATAGAAGAAGAAGGGGGAGAGGGTGAGGAAGAGATGGAGGGTAGGTAATTAAAACTGAAAATAAACAAGTACAAACATGACTTGTCTTATTGAATGGAGTTTTATTTTTCTGCCACTGTATTTAGGCAAATGGTATAATGATATACGCACATAGCTATTATAATAACATGAATAAAATATCTGAATAAGTCTTCATTACACATTTTTGACTCAATGATTTATTAAATATGTGCAAACAGAACATGGGGGTAATTTGGGGATCTTGCAGATCTTGTAGAGGATGCCTCTGATAATTTGTCTGTGTGTGTGTATTCATCTGCGTGTCCAGTGTGTGCATATCAATATATAGGTTAACTGTCTACTGGAGTGAACCACACGTTCTTTTACTGCTCAGAATGGGATTGAGTGTCACTTCAAGGGATTTTCTCTCATTTGCCTGCCAATAACACTCACGGCGCTAGCAGCAGGTGATTATTGGCGGAATTTGGAAGCTGCGCATCGCCATGGTAAGCGTCCAAAACACTTCCCTGCATGTATTCTGCACAATTTTCAAGATTATACTGCTTTGAAGAGTCAAAGTATGACTTTGTCTACAATTAATTTTAATGAATAATCACTGTTATAATAAACAAATAGAAAAAACAGAAGGGAAGAATGTTTCTCTAAATTCTTTATGAATACTTCATGAAGAAGACTTACTTTCCAATATTACCTACAGTATACCTTGTGATATACAACATTTTTACAAAAAAATCTAAATGTAATAATCTATTTTTAGTTTTTAAGATGTCATGGTGTCAATCACTGAGAATCTAGTGAATTTATACACATACACACACACTCCTTGCTTGGGTTGAACCAGTTGCATCTGTGAACACTGATACCAGCATTGATCCAACCTGGGTCTTTGTAATGGACTCCAATAACAACTCCATTACTGCTGGCACACTGATTAGTGTGTGGGGCCGACTATAAAATTAGCTGCAAGGAGCCCTCCAGGATGCAAACACACACTGATACATACACACACACGCACACACACACACACACACATGCACAATCACGCTTACAGATACTACTAACATATCCAATCAGGTACTGAGGAAAATGTATGCATGGACAACACAGACATTACAAATTAAATAAAACACATGTACACACACACACACACACACACACACTGAAACACACACACATGCTGTGTCAATAGTCATTCAGCATGCAGGCAGAGATTAGCTGGCGACGGGAGAACAAAGGTGTCCCCTACATTGGCAGTGCGACATCCTCCTCGTCAAATTTAAGCTCAGATATTGATTTTCCTTAACCCCTCTATCTCTCTCTATCACTCACCGTCCTTTGTATTTCACAGAGGAGTATGAAGTGTAGAGGAAGTACATATGCACTGAGGAGCAAGAGGGATGTGCATGGCGGCGCAGCAACAACCGTGTGCGTGGCGCATAGAACTCCCCGCAACCGCTGTCTCTGAACCCGGGTTCAGCGAGGGATATGTGTATCTGTCGCCTCTTTTTCTATAGGCACAAAGTGGGGCCCCGGTTGCATCGGGGGTAAAGGAAAAAAAAAAAAAACATGAGGCAAATTAAATCAATGGGCTTCCCACTGGCAGATGGCTCACTTTAACACTCAGTTAGCCTTTAGATAATTGAGGCGTTGACTCTGCGGCGGTCGTAAAAAAACGGATGGCTTATTTATACGTTTCACTGGAATAGATCAGCAGAGGTTAAATAAATGAAATCCCATTTGTCAGGGAGAGGAACCCTGGTAATAATAAATGCCCCCCTCCCTCCATGTCCCCCACACCTCTCTGCAAACACCTCCAGTGTTTGGCCCCATAAATAGAAAAGGAGAGGGGAAGATGTTACCCACTCGCCCCATCCTGCGCCGTCTGGCCACGACGCCATTGATAGGGTAGCCCTGCTTAATGAAACGGTCCTTCCTTCCCCTCGTCTCCGCTTGTTTTTTCGGGGGCCCTCCTCCCTCCTGCACGCAGTGTGATAAGTAGCGAACCAGCGAAGCCTGTAATTACAATCTTACAGAGGAACCCTGGCCCAATCTGTGTATAAATCTCACCATCCAATTACAAGATGTAATAATTTTGCAGTCAAGCTGGTAATGAGGTCTAATACTCATGCATGTGATAATCCCCCCTGGATGCTGACTCTATCAGATGTTAGCTTTGTAATTATACTGGCAGAAAATCATTATTTCATGTTCAGCAGAAAAATGAGCTTGGTGGGGGGAAGTTAATTTTCTCTATGCTCTGTGAAGCATAGACTAAATTTTAATGATCTAATCATTACCCCCGACTATACCCGGCTGCAGTTGACCCATGTTACTTGTGTGAAGCAACATTTTGCTCGTTTAAGAGTCCCTGATATGCAGTAAAGGTTTGCCAGGTAGGAGCCTTTTTATTTAGTAATTATACCACAATAAAACTATTATGCTAATGATATGGAAATCAATATCATTCGGCTGCAGTGTCATTTAACAGCTGCATGGAACATAAATCACATTTTTAATTGTAAGCTGTTAACATTTCCACATTATTGCTTTATGTTTTTTTTTTTTTTTTTTTTTTCTTCGCCAAGCATTTGTGTGTGTGTGTGTGTGTGTGTGTGTGTGTGTGTGTGTGTGTGTGTGTGTGCATGTTTCTTGTGTTTGAAGGATTGATACCAACAGTGAGAGAAAAGGTCAAATTCTGGCATCTATGAGCTAAGAACATCTCTGTTTCATCCTATCTTTCTTTCTCTCTCTCTCTCTCTGTGATGTGGACCAATGTAAATAACTGCAACATGACAAGCGATGTAATACAGTGAGAATATGCATAGATATCTATTGGGATCTATACTGTATAAAGCAGCAAATGTAATAAAAATCCATCTGTTTCTTTCAAAGTCAGTTCACATGCTATAGAATCACATTCTCATCCAAGAGCATAAATATAAAATTAAACACTTATAATGTACATATAATTTTTGACCCATGACCTTAACCCAAGTCCTGAAATGAACTACAAATATGGTCACTAAGCCACAGAGATACAGCAAAAAAAAAAAAAAAAAAAAAAAAAAAGCTCAGGTGTATCTCATCAAAGTGTATTTTTAGCATGTTATGTGTACATGCCCAGGAATTGTCAGTGAATGTTATTACATAAATACAAGACTTGGGTCACATGAACTTCTAATTACTTCATAGTCATTTACTTTAATTATGTTTTGAATGCATGTAAACACACTACAAGTAGGTGGCATGAAGTGCATGACTGTTTTTACTCAATTAAACAGGACATAAAAAATGGGTTGATATGTTTACTAAGATTTCAAAGTAGTGATGTATAACACAGAGAGTCACAATCAGTTGTGGTTTAGTCCTTCATGTAAATATTGGATCATTTTGGGGACAGTGGGGGGTTTTTGTATTTTTTTTGTAACCTCGGACTATAGGACTATATTATGACTAGACTTCATCAAGAGACCTGGAAACAAGAGGAATGGCCTAACTCATAAGTTTTCCCTTCACTTTAAGTGAAAGGGTTGATTCTGCAGAGAAAGTGAGGGTTTGAAATTGTTCCATCATTAAGATATTAAACATTACACACACACACACACACACACACACACACACACACACACACACATATATATATATATATATATATATATATATATATATAGTTATACTTCAATAGGAATATTTCAGAACAAAATTATAAACTAAAATGAAACAATATTCACAGATGATGAATATTGTATTTCTAGTTCGTTATAAGGTTATAGGAAGGAGCTTTTATGTGGTTTTAATGGTTACTTTCCATTACCATGAAGTGTTTATTAATGTATTTATTTTAGAATAACAGTGAACAATTATTAATGTATAGATAGATAGAACATTGATTTTTGAATTACATTTAAAAAAGTAAAAAAAAAAACATTGATACAGTAAATAAAAGGTGTATTTGCTTCTTTCATATATAAACTGTGCAATTATTTGGTTTGGGTAGCAGTTTATATCTATATTTGTGACTATTTTTTTTTAAAGGAATTGTCACTGTTTCTAGCTTGTCCAAGATATTTCAGGTTATGCAGGTTACCACAGGGCCACAATAAGAAATTGTAGCAGCCTGATAAAACAACTGCGAGACAACAGGATATAACACACATCAGCAGACAGCAGAGAGAGGTGTAAAGCAACACACGGGTGTCAAGGCAAAGGAAAACGGGGCATGCATGCTGTGATAAAATCTGAGCTCAGCTGTCCAGGGGTCACGGCTGGCGGAGCGCGAGATATGGCCGTTAATAGAGATGATTGATTATAGCAGGAGTGACCCAATAGCGTCTGTAACGTGAGAAATTATTAAACACATGATCTGCGTTGTTCACAAAAAAAAAGAAAAGGTTTTGGGGTGGGGGATATGATCGAGTCAAATTGCAATGGTTCAATATGCAGATCAAATTATGCAGAGAATGAAGGACAAAGGTTAGGCTTTCTGACAAGAGTTGGCCTAATCTGAATGTCAGTAAATGTCAAAGTGTATTGTGTCCCATGTAAAGTTCAGCATTGATACTGTTTGCAGTTTCATGCTGCATGCAAAACTTCACCAGTTTATATGACTATTTACATTTATTATTCAACTTGATGAATACACCATATATTATCTTAGTTCAGTATATTGCAAATTCTGATTGTCATATACATAGATATGTATATGTATTTAAGCATTACAGTGGGCATTGCTTATTTTCAGTATGGGGCCTAACCCTACGTGGCGCAGGAAACAATAAATAGTTTGTGCATGCACATCTTGCATAACAAAATACACATGTATAAGAACAAAAAGACAATAATAGATGATATTTGATACATTATCATATTGCTTTGACATTATTCCTCTGTCTGTCTTCTTAACAATATTATCCTAAACCGAAGACGGATCGTCCCAAAGGTAAAACGAAACTCCGCCTAGTACTGTGATAGTAGCGTGATATTGATATTTACCTAAATGAGTGGCTCTTATCGCATATTTGATGTACAAAAAAAAAAAAAAGTAAACACATTTGAGAATTTTCCTGTGCCCTTGACATAGTTACTGTTGTACGAGGGACGTCACAATCTAAGCAGATTATGTTTTCATATGTGGTCCCTCAAGGAGTGATACTGAAATCAGCATGCATTGCTCACTGGGGCGTACGTCACCTTTTTCTCAGCATGATGGATGTGCATCCTACTCCAAAGTGATAAGAGTCATTATTTGATGATCAACCATCCATTGTATAGCATACATTTAGTCGTCCTCATAAATAAGGTTCACTAAATCATGTGCATGGACTAATACTGCATATTATTACATCCAATCGTGGCATCATTGGATGTGGTATTACCTCTCACAGATGAAGAGGACTTGTCTAATTTTATATTTGTGATGTGTTCATTCTACCCAAATGAACTTGAATAAATTACTGGAAACATTGCGTGAGCATGGCCTACAGTACATTAGCCTCTGCACTATACAACTGCAAAAAGGCTGCTTTAAATTCTCAGAGGAGTCTGATGTAGAGAAGGAGAACTCTTACTTCAACTTCCTATTAGATGTTATTTAAATGTGATTCAAGGCCCACTGTGCATCTGGCATCTCTGCCATGTGAAATTTATTTATTGAAAGTTTTGGTTACACATGGAAAGTTAAGCAGATGGTGCATCTACAGCACCCAGACACTCATGAACACACACACACACACAACACCAGAGCCAGGAAGCGTGGGGCCCCTTTGTATCCTCCTTTCTCTCCTCTCCTCTCTTCCTCCCCCTGCTCCTGATGCCGTTATATGTATTATCTTTATGCCTGCCCATCTCTGGACACGGACGCCTCTTGTTTCGCTATTTTAAACAGATCTAATCAGCAGTGTGTTAAACAAGAGTGGATCTTTTATGCATTGGGTGTTAGGACAAGCAAATCACCGCTGTAGATCAACCAAATAAACAACTCCACCCTGATTCAATTACAACAGCTGGGGTCTGTGCTTTTATCTGGCGCGGACATCATTTCAATCAAAATGTAAAATAATCCAATCCAATAGATGCAATAGCTGAGATAGGATACAGACTGCTGAGCTTAGTTGTTTTATTTAAAAAAAAGAAAGGAATACAAGGCCTTCCCTGCCTGTTCTCTCGCTCTCTCTTTCTTTCTGACAGCTATCAAGAAGTTCCCATTCCCAAACTCCATTACCTTGTGTAATAGCATTCAAAACTGAATTGAAAGGAAAGAGAGGGAGAGACTGTTGGCTATATTTTTATTACTCAAAGCTGTTTTCCGAGACACAGCCTGGTGCACTTTTATTCATTTAATTAACAGTAGCATCAAATTTCTCTTGTCCCCTTGTGGACCTCCTTGCCTTTTTGTCTTACAGGCAACAGCAATTACTGTGTAAGATCATACTTAGTGGGAATTGAAAAGTCTGCATAGGCCCTATTAATGGCAAGTTAATGTAAATGTTTTCTCTCTATGTTATGGATTTGATGGCAATAGGATACAGGCCACTGCACTTTAGCCCCCTTTAATTAACTGAGCAGAATGCACCATGACACAAATTTGGAACAATCTCGAGAAGGAAGAAAGAGAGAGACACCAAGAGAAAGAGAGAGTGATTTCCCTCAATAATAATGTTCAAGGAAATTGAATGTAGGAGAATGTACAACAATGTTAATAATATGGCTTGGTCTATCTACAATAATGTAATCTAATAGAAAGCAATTAATTTAGGACACAGGCCACTGCACTTTTTACTCATTTAATTAACACATGGGATATTTGCAAGGAGTTGGAATATACAGCTTTATAAAGTATTACTCCTCCCCTGTCACACCATGAGATGTGGTAGCAACAATAAGTGCATAGCATTTTGCTTTTTTAAAGAAGTCTAAAACTGATCGGTACGCCCAGTGAACATGCATAGTTTTACAAATACATCAATCAGTACATTCACATGACACTCAAGAAAATCAAATTATTGTGTTAATCTGACTATTGTGGGATTTCTGTGGCATGTATACGCTGTTGTTGGTAACGCTGTAACAGTAGAGACGGGACAAAGTGAAGCAGAGAAGCCACCAGGTCAAGTCAAGAGAGTAAAAAAAATGTGCTGATTCAATGTATTTTCACATGACAAGCAAATATGATTAAATAAAAAGAGAGCAAGAGAAACCCTTATCCTATTCCCAGCATGAACAGCACTGGCCTAGACTGGCGTATCTTGTCGGGAACTGTAGTTGAGACCTCACCAATGAGGTCATATGGGATGAACATTGTTCAAAAGACCCACAAGGTAGGCTATGAAATAAATAGCATCCCTTCATTTGGACCAGAGTTCACGTTCTCACTAGAGGGACTGCACTAAAGTTTGTCATTTGGTGCAGCATCAAGTGGACAGAGACCAGCTCTTTTTGGAGATCTCGGTCCACTTGATTTAGTGTGAATCTGAGTACAAATAATGCTTTCCCACCAATGAAAATGCACTGAACTAAGAGCATTTGGTTCAGGTGGACCATTTGGTACACACCATCTGCTGTTGGTGTGAAAGCAATCTTAAACATAGGCAACCCTCTCCTTCTTATCTTAAACTTCCATTTAATGATGGATAACTCTGGAAAAGGAACTTGACTACCATACAGGATTCTGGTTCCAGAGCCAATGCTCTGCATATAGGTGAGTCTACCTGGGTGATGTCACTCATCAACTAGGTTGATATTCATGAACACTGACACAGGAAGTAGACCCACCCAGTGGTGACCCCATTCTGCCCCTTGGGGCTGAGGGGACTGGACCCAATGGCTGTAGGCTCTTTAGAGACTTGCTCCAAAAGTTTGACAATCCATAGAGGTTTTTGGTAAATCTTTTAATTCTGACACTACTTTGAGAATTTTGTCTTGGGAGACCCTATTAGAAACACCATTTAAACAATTTTATATTCATCAATTCTTCAATTAAGATATTCTCTCAACTGGAAATGACTAAGCCTGCAACAGACAATTTCTTCCTAAAATTGCACAGGTTTGAGAGATGTTTTTATCCGTTGATGGCAGCTTCCATGGATTTCTTCCTGCTGATCACTGGTTTGAACAGGAAGAAGATCCAAAAACAGGCAGTGCAACCACTTCCTGTTGTCTCATTAATGTCTCCTGTAACTTTGCGCAACTTACCCATAGAAGTTGTTATCAGTTCCCACACATATTGACTAATGACCTAAGTAATAATATACATAAAACTACCTTTTTTATTAAAATGGCCCAACATTGATTTCCTCCCCCTCCTTTTTTTATACAGGCATAGCAAAGGTTATAGAAGTAAGGAGAAGGAGGCACGCTGCCACTTTTCCAGCTCCCTCACACCCAAACAAGCATTTTATAATTCATCACCAGGCCATGACAGATGAGTCCTGCTGGAGAATATTAGAAAATGTCTCAAATCTCATATATATGCTAATGGTATGCTGAGACCGGTTGGGTAGTGTGGCAGACTTTTTAATCTGCTCTTGCTACTACTAGGACAACTGAGTGAAAGTGGAGGAGACAAGTCATTGCATTTCAACAATTGATGATCAAACAACTTTGGCTTTAGAAGCTGGACAGAGAGATGTAGAGAGTGATTATAGAGAGGATGGAGTAAAACAAAAAGGGGCAGAGCTTGTTCTTGTAATTTAGCAAACGTGTATTAGCAAATAGCAGAAACTCAAGCCTTTGACCACGGAAGATGTTGAATTAGTCTTGTCACCGCCGCTTAGTCACTGTGCTGCATTGTAATCCATTTCATTTTCATTTTGATTTATGGCATTTTGTGTTATGCATGAACGCATTATGCATTCCCGTTAAGCGAGGCACTTGTAATAGAGATGTTAGTGTGATAAACATGTGTATGCCCACTGCAGTTATCTGCTGAGCTGAAAAAAGTGTCAAAATAGGGTTTTCTTTTTCATGCCATGCAATGAATTAATGGTGATTTGATGGCGAATGCAAATAGTGAAATGTAGTCTAGTCCACCAAAAACACAAGAATAGGTCAAAACCAAGTGTATGGCGGGATCACGTATGAGATGCTAGAGGGCTTTTGATTTGAAACGACAGATACAGGAAGTGGCGACGCTCGGCCAAGGCACATGATGAAGTTACACCATAGTGAGTCAGTCAGTCACAGACATTTACATTTAGAGAGCTGGTCCCTACAGGACAGCCTTAAAAAAGGGAAGAAAAAAAAATGAAAAATGAGGTGTACAATTTGCATTACACTGAATTACACTGATTGTTGGTGACATCATTATATTGCACCACATGTTCTCAGTGATAAACTGAATTGGATAATTGAAACGGACCCCCCTCCCAATCTTTCCATTTCTAATAAGTTGCCTCCTTTTTATCAGGGAGTCTTCTTTAATATGCTGCAGTATGTGTCAGTCAACTGTGTTAATTTCCACAAGTCTAAATGGAATAGAGTGTAGAATTTTATGAAGACACCAAACCCTTATATGTATTTGAAAAAAGTGGCTTCTTTGTATATTGCATCCATGGAAAAGCACCTACTGCAGAATGCTGTTTCACATTTTAAAAGTCTACCTGCTCCTTTTTTTTCTAGCCTCCCTCTTCTAAACCTGTGCACGTCTATGCAAAACATACAGTAAAAGTGATAACATAATCACTCAAAGCCAACGATTCCCTGCTCTATTGGAGCTTGTGATGAGGCATTAATAACAGAGAGGCTGGTGCTTTATTTTTCATAAATTTCAGACGTCAAAGATAAAACTCTTTTGTTGAATGCCCATAGGTTTGGGATAATAAAGGTTTGCACCATTTTAAGGAAATCCTCTCTTCATTATTAAAAAAATAAAAAAGAAGGTGCACCAAGAAGTTTAAAATAGCTAATAACTGTGCAGCAACAAGGGTTCTTAAAGCTACAATATGTAATTTAAAATGGGGTCACAAAGGGGTCATCCAGTGTTAAGGTACATTTCATTGATACACATCTTGGTTGTTTTTACTGTCTTTAACCAGATGAAGGATTTTAGACACATATCTGGATGTTAAGAGCGACAAGCTGAGCTAGGTAGGTTAGCCGCACTGGACTGCATCTGTAAAACAGATTGTTAATGTGAAATTGCATTTACTATTGTTTCAAACACCAATAAATGATTTGATTGTGGTTGCTGTGGTTGAGATGAGTTCCTGCCTTTCTCTGTTAGGCATATATATAAATATAATCCATTAACATTATTATAATTATCTCTTCCCACATTACACACTTCCTGCTTTTCTTTCTCTTCACTCCTCCCCCTGCTGAGGAGACCTGCCTTGTCTGCTAACTGACAGGAAGTTATTACACATCATTACACTTCTTAAATCACAATTTACCCAGCCTCAGCAAATTGTTCTCCGGTGGGTGCCAGGGGTAATGGAAACTGTCTTCTCCACTTTACGTCCGGTGCCTCTCCTGCACTGTCAAAACCACACCAAGAGTCTGTCTCCTACATCTTTCTTCTCTACGTTCTCCCTTTCTTCATTTCCTCCTCCTACGTCTTCCTCACAGCGTTTGCTTCGCTCCTTCCTTTTCTTTTTGCCCTTCATTCTCTCCTCTGTTTTCAAATCAAAAGGACTCCAGCATGTCTCCTCGGGCTGACATTGTTTGTCGCTAAATTGGACATTATACCGGTAACCGAAGGTGCAGCACTCAAGCGTCTATTAGATTTGTTTCTAGATGGAGCAGTACTGACAGAATGTTGTCTGGCTCAATTTTATTTAACTGACTGAGCAATGCTATTTTTTTTTATTCGTTGCCACTGACTTACTATGGATTCCATGAATGCAAGAATCAAAAAGATAATCAGTTTATGGTGTCATACTGTAAACCGTCATGGATATTGCCAATTAGTTCAACTCAAAAGACACACAAGTATGTTTTTGCCCACCTAACCAGACAATAGACCACTGTTAGACAATTTTATCCATGCAGCGGGCCTTTTGGACTGGACTATGTGCCCTTTTAGTTTGACTTAAGGGCTCCATTTTGTACTGGCATTGGTCATGACAGGAAAGATACTCTGGGGGTATTAGCCTCTGGCCCTAATTTCCTCTCCTTTCCCTCCTCTCGCTGTTCAGCTCTAGCTCTCTCTGTAACTTCATTTGCGATTTGTGAGAGATCTCTTTCTTTCTTCTTCCTCAGACTTTCTCCACCCCACTGAGCCCCACTCCGTCTCCATGGGTTTGTGAATCTCATCTCTCTTCATTCCTCCCTCTGTTGTAGTCTTAGTCTCACCCCTTTCCCGTTAACTGTCCTTCCTGGCAGCTTCCATACTTTATTTCCTGGTTCTGTCAAAGCAGAACAGGCCAAAGCATTGCCTTCCATGTAGGCCCACAAAAGCTGCCACGTTCAGATCTGTAACTACATATTCCAGACATTTATCTCGGCTTTGTCAGAAATAATTTCGGGGCACTTGTAAAGGCCAGGATGAATGGGCCTGGCTGGCGTTAAGTGCTCTAAAAGTGCCCTGGGATTTGAGCAGGGATGGAAAGAGCGAGAGCTGGAGACCGAGTGACGAGAGAGAGGCAGAGAGATGGGTAGGAGCGGTAGGGAAGGAAGCAGTTTATTTCCAGATCATCCTCCTTTACTCCTCCTATTGCTTTTCTCTCATCTTCTATACCTATTGCTTAAACATCCTGTCCTCCTTCCCTGCCTGTTCCATTATCCCTCAGTGGGAGAATGATGATGAATCACCTGGCCGCGAGGAAGCAAAATATATCAAGTCCGGGTGGGTTTGGGAATTGGTTAAGTACTTCTGCAGAGCCCTGACCTCATAATCGCTTTGAGCCTGCAAAGACCTCCTGATTTATAAAGTAGCCGTTGATTAATGCCCTTTTAAGTGGACAAGGCAGGCCAAAGACGCAGAGGCCCAACCACTCAAACATGAACAGCACTTGTAAAAAAAAAAAAGAGAGAGAAAGAGAGAAAGGAGTGTGTGTATGTGCGCTTCCGTGTGTGTACAAGGCTGCGGCTGTGGCAGCAGTCGATGGAATAACATGCAGTCGGTGTGTGAGTTTAGCAGTAAAGGTAATTGTGGCAGCAGTGGCAGCTTCTCGCCAGTCAAATCTTCCCAGCTATAAATCATTGCCGTTTGGCCTCTCTTTGACACCAATTGCTGCATGTCCCCAAAGCCTGCCTAAAGCCTCTGTAGGTCAGCAGCCAGCTCTTTAAATACGTCTTGTCAGACAGACAGGCGAGGCGGATGGCTGCTGCTGCTGCTGCTGCAGTGAAATAAGTGATAGTCAGATACCTTTTAAAATAGTAAAATCTCCCTTCTTTGTGAGAACATTTGGTATTTGGTTTGCAATATTTGCAATATGTATATGAAAAATACAGGAAAAGCAGAAAATACTCTTCTTTTTGTTTTGTTTTTTGATCACAATTATATTTATTAGTGATTTTGTTTGTAATGGCTCAATATATCGTGGAATAAGCTGGTCCATATAGATCAAGTCATAAGTTGCCATTCAGTGGCCAGAGAAGCAACCCAGTGTCTATTCCACTCTACACTGTAAGTCTCTGGACAAAGACACCTTCTGATCTCATTAGGTTACCTTAATTAGACAGTGTCACTTTCCATTTCAGAGACAGTATCTCAGGCAGCATTTCTGCTCGACTCTCTCTCTTTCTTTTATTGCTGCATGAAACCTGACACTGTCTGAGTTATAATTGAATGAAGGCAGATTAATTTACAGGGCGTTAATTGGTGAAATTGGTGGTGGGAAGTGACACGTAGAGGTTCGGATTTCAAAGCTGTTGGCAGGGAAATCTGCACTCTAAAACCCGGACGACATATTTAAAAGCATGACTTTTCACATTGTGATTTTCAAAATCCTAATTTAAAGATGTTAAAAGTATTACATTTACAAGAATGTGTATGCATGGCACTTGAGATTCTTTGTTATAGCGATGTCGCTTGTGGAGGCAGAACTGAATAAAAACAGGTATGTTATTTATTCAGATACACAGAGTTGACCAGGTTCCACTCCACTAGGCTACGGTGCACCACACCGATGAGGTGACATTTTGAAATCAATTTTTCTCAACGTAAAACTTTCCCCCTCTTGTCTCTTTCACAGCACCGTGCTCCGAGATTGACAGCTTGCTCTCCGGGTTCTAGAGGAGGGTTTGAAAGGAAATTTACTCGAGCGACTTTTCTCCTCCCCTTTCCCTTCACCTGCGGCAAGCGAGATGGCCTGGCGTGTGGGAGAGAGATGTGGCGAGACTTCGCAGTGCAGTGGAAATGGCAGTGTCAATTAAATATCACTTTCAATTTCCTTGTTTTATGATCCCCGGGCTACTAAGCACCAATAATCCCTCCCTCGGCAAGCCCTCCTACCTTGTCTTGAGGAAGATTGATTACACTTGTCGTCCCCTATAAAAAAGACATTTACATGAAAATAAGAAAACAACTTCTTTGTTTGCATGGAAGTGAATCAAGGAAAAAAGCAATTCCCAATTTGATTTTCATACAAAGGCGAGGCAAGATAACAATCTCATGGCGTCTCATCTGAGTGAGTTTTGGAGGTAGAGCAAAGAAGGAGGGGGGCGAAGACGTATGTAGATTGAATAAAGCTGGCAAATTATTTCCATGCAACGTTGATGGATGTTGTCTTCACTCACACAATGAAGATGTCTTAGATTCTGCCGCAGAGATTGCTTTCGACATGTGTGTTACATGCCGTGTATTCCATACATTTCGCCCCTGAAGATTAATCGACACAAAAGACACAAAACAAAGAAGTTTGACTAGAAAACATTTCAGTAATATTAATACACTCATGAATGGATTTATATCTATGTTTCTTTGTTTTCCATCAGATTAAATGATATTTAAACAACAACTGCTTCTGTTTTGCTGTCTGAGAGATGTGTTCTTTAATTTGTGTAAATGGTAAATGTCAACGTTCACACACATTCATACACTAATATTGGTGGCTACCATGCAAGGCATCATACTGCTCATCAGGAAATAATCATCTAGTCCTTTATAAACCTACGTATATTTTGAGGAATTAAATATTTACTATGCATGGGTTATTATTATTTGTTTTAATATTTCTTTCCAGGTGCTTTTGAACGACTACAGAGCAAAAAAGAAATTCTAATGCTTATTGGTATATTTAGGGAATTTATCACAGGTTTTTGCCGTGACCTAAAATGTGAGGTCATGGCAGATGATTTAAGTGAAAATCAGGGTGGTTTCAGGTTTGTATCCGTCTTTCTCTTCCATTTCGTTTGTCCTGTGTATATGTTATTAGCATAGTTGCCAAATTGGAATACATTTTATACAAATATTTGTCCTCAGATTATTAATTTTTCACTCAGAGGCCTATAAAGAAGCAAGGGAAGTTTATTTATATAACACATTTCATGCAAAGGCAATTGGAAATGCTTTACATTATGCATCACTGCAGCAATGGTCTAGTCAGCATGAAAATCATCTTGCAGAGGCTCAAAACCTGCACGTATTAAGTAATCCATTACATTGTATATAGGGATATTTCATTTTATTTTCAAAGGTACTAGACATCAGAGCAATAATGTAGATACTTATTGATCACCAATGACCCACTTGAACTTTATGTAGGAAGCAATCTATAACCATATTCCCTCTTATTTCTTTTTTTTCAATTTGGGTTATTCATTTATTTCTGGGTTTCACCAATATTTCCTTATTTTTGTATTATATAATTTAAGATAACTTCACATGACAACATAACAACAAGGTTTTTAAAGTTTTTAGGAAGATAATAAAATGCATGAAGATCATGATCTTCAACATGAAATAGCGAAATGTACCTTCAGCAATTTCTGTGTTTTTAAATGCCAGTTACTGTGCATCACTCTGCTGACTCAGCATTTACATCATCACATTTTTTTAAATTATTTTTTATTTTCCTGTAATGCCTAATGATGCTCTGGAAAATCAGGTTGTTTTTGGTGCCGTTTGTCTGTCTGCTTGTCTCTTTGTGAACAGAATTTAGGAAAAACCACTGGGCTGATTTTTGGGAAACTTGTAGTATTGGCCAAGGATGAATCCAATACATTTTAGGGCCGTTCACAGTTACTATTAGTGGCCCATGAGATAACATCATGCACTGTAGATTCAGGCTTTAACATCTTCAAAATCTTCAACACATTATCACCTTACTCCACAGCTTCCACTCTATCTGAATCATATAAATATCAGACAGTAAGCAGTGTTGTTATCTCCCCATCAACGTTACATCGACTGAAATGGGATTCTCTCTTTTTTTCATAAATCACACAACAGTGCAGAAAGTGCTGACTAATAGTCCTATTGACTGCCATGTTAACTCAGCTCTGAAGCTGCAAGTCAAAAACAATGATTTATTTCAAAACATATGAACACAGGAATGATCATAGTTTTAAAAAATAAATGAATAATAAAAAAAAATAAAAGGTTTCCAACAGTATTCATAGCAACGTATTTGCTCTTTGAATGTTCTTTTTCTTGTCATTTTTTGTATCCCTTTTTTATTGATATTTTTAAATAGAGCCATAACAGGTGAGCAAAAAAAAAAATTTAATTTAATTTTAATTTTTTTCCTCCTCTACAAAAATAAGAGAAGATCAATTCAAGAGAATGTTGCTGCATGAGGCCCGATGTGTAATACACCCTTCCATGCAAAAACATGGTGGCATGCTTTACAACGTCACTGCTGAAAGATGATGATGAGCATTTGTGCCAGCAAAAAAAAAATATTAATAATAAATAAATAAATAAAATGCTTGCACTGAGACAGGTGAAATGGTGCAGCTCCGCTTGTGTTTTTGCAAGCCGAGCTGTGCAATGCAGTTTTGGTACTTTGAATTGGGATGACGTTGCATTTGCATTCCTGACTACCTACTGTAAGATGAAGTGCAGAGGCTTTATTTGGATGAGGTGCACACATAAAACCTTTCACAGATCACAAAATCAAAAGTTGTAGTTTTGCCTCTTTGAATTGTTAGTACATCTGCTGTAGGTTGAAGTTTATATCAAAAAACACATTTTTGATTACCATGAATGTTAGGCCTGTTATTCTAAGGTGGATTGATATGTGAGTTTCACCAGTAATGTATTCCACAATTTATTATGGAATGAACAATGAACAAGATCCATTCCTTTTCAGGTGATGTAATACCTGTACAGCTGTCACAAAATGGCACGAATAAATTGTGCAGTTGATCTGACTCTAATTTAAAAGACATGCTGGTTATAATTACACACGGTTAATTAATTACTACTTTAATCTTTCGACACAGTGTCATTATCTAACAAAACAGGCACATGACCTCGCTTAAGCATTTCTGCATGTATTCAAAGATTGTTTAGTGAAATCAGCTGTCACAGAAATCATCAGCCTTCACTCTACTGACCCATGTAACTGTATGGGTCTGTCACTGACTAATTACTGAAAAACACCCAACTCCACCTGCTAAACCTGGATTGCTCCTATTATTGACGTATTCTGCCAGCTCCAGCAAGATTGTTGTTGTGCTTAAGCTCATCTGATCAATCGTTATGTTTGTCTTGGAACATTTCCCTTATTACTTTATTATATTTCGAAGTATTGGTGTTAAAATAAAGCCTTTGATCATAATACAGTTACAGTGAAAGATGGTCGCTCAGTATCTCTCTCTCTGTTTCATGGGTATGAGATGAACAACACACGAGAAAATAAATACATTCACTCACTGCCAGACAATTCCCTGTTGGAGACAATTACTTTACTAATCAATTCACAATGGGATCGGTAATGCATCTCTGCCTGCTTGTGGTGCCTTTGCTGGATCAGTTTCTGGTAAAGTTATCTCAAACATGGTAAAATGATTTTACACACAACACTGCCTTGCTGTGGCCACTTCTGAGGAGATCAGCTCGGCAAAAAAAAAGAAAAAAAAAGAAAGAAAATTAAAAAAAAAAAGTTTTATTGTATTTCATGGTATTTTAACAATATATTATGACAATGAAATTCTCCAACCCTGACCACCGTGCAGTGGAGGAGAAAAAAACATAGATGGACAGAGAGAAACACAGAGATGGGCTCATGTATGGAATTAACAAAAAGAAGAAAAAAAAAGCGTCAGAGACAGGTGGCAAAGTAGAAAGTGAGTTAGAAAAAAAGGGAGGAGCGGGGGGTGGTTGGGGTCAAAGAGAGAAAAAGGGATTACACTGGCCATTATCAGATATAGCAACCATAGGTATTTCTCAAACAATGGCAGCAGCAGCTGATATGTCCATGCATATATGGTAAACAGTGAAGAGAGATTAGTTTAAACCAAATCTCCTCTGTGCACCTTTAAGTCTTTTGTCAGTGCCACAGAGGCTGTGTAGCAACCGGGTGTGTTGAGCATGTTTACACAAAGCATAAGAGCATCGGTGTCCAATAATTCCTGTCTCACATGGTCTTTCACTACTTAAACAAGGTCAGAGCAGCGACGTGAACAACCGAGCTTCCACAAACACACACACACACACACATTCAGTCATATCTGGGCTTTGAACAGTCCCGTATTGTGCCCCCTCTGTATGTGTGCTGAGATAAGCTAGGCCGCTAATGCCGCGCGTAAGACACTAATAAACAAACAGTGTTTAAATTGGCCTGAAAGGAAGCAGTGATGCGTAGGAAGCACCCCCGGCGCTTCAATGGCTTAATCTGCCTCATTCTCACTCTACTTTTTCACATTCTCACAACAGATTAGGTTGTAAATGAACACGAGAAGAAGGGACCGGGGTCTCCCCGACACTGGAACTTTACACCCTGACATGATTTTGTGTTATTTCGATGATTAGCTGCAGGTGTCTTCACACATTTTGATGTATGTGTGTGTGTGTGTGTGTACAGTGGATGTTTTTTTTTCCCTCTCATTGTGTTTGACCTGTGTGACTGACATTGGGCTAAATTATTTATTCATTTCATTCCGGATCTGTGAATGAAAACAAGAGGGGCAGAATTTTGCTGTTAAATTCATAATGTTTTATAATTTTGCATCATAATTTGTAGAAATTAATACTTGCTGTGATGTTAAATTAATACTTTCAACCATTACTGGGCAGGTGTATTCATAGTTTAACTAACTGTAACTTTATAAATTCATTATAAATTCACTATTTCATTTCCAATGTTGCACCAACCTGAGAGGTCCAGTGTTCTTAAAATACAAAATGTGAGTGGGCTCATATGTGTGCTGCATCCCTATAGGATATACAACAATGTCACTGACTTAGCGGCAACTAGAGGGCAGACATGACAGTTTGTCTTCATTGAGATATATATGTATGTGCTTGTGTGTCAACACTGTGTGTAGATGTGGATAAATACGTGGCTGTATATGTTTGTTTTTTTGTTTTGTTTTCTTTTTCTGAGAATTGATATTTATTTATTGATTAACTAGATGATCACTCTTTTGTTAATTATATAAATTATCAAATTATTAAAAGTCAATTTTTGTGCTGAGGTTCTTTCACACGATAAAGCCTATTAATAACAATGCATTTGCATAGATTCCCATTTCTGACAATGACATATATGTTCATAAATAGATCAGCGAGGATACCGCGTCTATCATTTATCCCCCGAGATAAAGCCGTGGAGTTATCATTTTTTCCATGGTGTAGTACCAGCATTCCAGCAGGGCAATACAACAGCATGGAACCCTTAGAGTCATGTGTTGAAATGTATTAGTCATTGTGCTATTGGAGAACGCACAGGGGGAGAAAAAACACAGCCCTTCCGGAGAGCGATTCATCAGGTTTTTCCCAGAGCCCTCCCGGGTCAAGTTTTTATGGCGCCTGTTTGGTTTCCAAATGCTCTTTTCTCTCACCCCCTCTCAGCCACGCTATAGTGTCCAAACTTGTCTACATTTGCTTCTCGTGTTTTTGTGCATGGTAGATGTCCTTTTAAAAAGGCCAATCTCAAATAAGTCTTTATTCTTGTTTTGTTGGCTCATATTCTCTGTTTTCATGAACTCTGGCCCCAACCATGGCAACAGCTAGAAAAATGTTAACATTGATTGACAGGATTAAAAAAGGGCCCCCTTCCCCGGTACGCATTTCAAACACTTTGGGAACAATGGTGCTTGGTGTGATTGAATTAATGAGGTATCGCCGACTGTCAAAAGAGCACACATACTTTACATAAACCTGATTATCTTTGCATGGCAGAAATAGAAGAAAAGGGGGAAGCAAGGGAACTGAAGCAGGAGGATGGAGGGAGCAGAAAGGGAAGAGAAGAGAGGGGGAGAGAGATTTGGATTTTAGTGGGCATCTCCCAAAAAAAAAAAAAAAAAGGAGAAAAAAAAGCATCAAAGTGTGTGCTGCACGGTTGGGGGTGGAAGGGGTTGCTCACAAAGTAGTGATGTTCTGGCTTGGGCTTGCCTTGGCCTCTCCCTCATGCCTGTGCTCTGTTTAGCATAAACCAACCATAGGGGCTTTAACAAATCTATTCAAGGAGCATGGGGCCCCAGAACAACATAGTTTTTTCTTCACAAGCCACCACCCCCAAGCAAGACGTTTTTTTTTTGTTTTTTTTTCGCGGGGCGGCCATTGTTCCGCTTGAACTGCGCAGAGATTTCATCGTCTCCCCGACCCCGAGCCGGAGGAAAAGAAGCGGCGGTGCCCTTAGTGAACCCGTGAAGTGACACCCGGAGTGACTGCCAAGAGTGTCACTAATTCTACCAACCTATTGAGACAGGAAAATAGAGTGGAGGGTGGGATGGATTGTGAGGGAAGGAGGGAGGGAGGGAGAGTGAAGGGGTGGATGGAGGTTCTCTGACTGAAATGCTCACCAGATCAGCAAAGTGAACCCTCTGAAACGTGAGCTAATTCTCTATTTAATCCTTTTAGCTGCTTTTTCTCCCCCCGTCTCTATCTATGTCACTTCTGTCCTCACTCAACTACCCCCTCCCCCCCTCCCTCCCTCCCTCCCTCCCTCTCTCTCTTACTCTTTTTTCCTGTTCTCTCTTTTTTTTACCCTCTTTTCCGGGAGAAGTGTCAGCAAAAGTTCTTGTCGAGCAGCAGAAGAAGAGGCAGGGAAGGACGAGGCTTGGAGGAATGATTTGGTGTGTGTGTGTGTGTGTGTGTGTGTGTGTGTGTGTGTGTGTGTGTGTGTGTGTGTGTGTGTGTGTGTGTGTGAGTGAGTGTTGGCTAAGTGAAAGAGGGTGAGTGTGAAGAAAGCTGACTGTGTAGGCTGCTCCTTTTCCTCTGTTTTTTTTTTCTTCTTCTTCTTCTTCACAGAAAGCTCTGACAGCTGCGGTTTGATTTCTCGGGTTGTCAAAAGTCATCTTTGTTAGTTCTCTCTCCCAATGAATGGCAGCGGATTAGAAAAAAAGAGGCGTGTTCGCACATGGAGCCGTAGGTGGGCTTTGCCTCGAGTGGTTTCCATAAAGGAAGAGGGGAAATCGCACTCTTGGGGCCGCTGAAAGGAGAAAGAAAATCACACATTACTCCGGAGGCCCCCATTGTCTTACCAACTAAACCCGAGCATATCAGATGCCTACAGATCCCCTCCCTCCTGCTTCCCAACGTATAGCTGAGGGTCTGCATAGAAAGATACAAATTGTCTCTCGTGCTGAGAGGTTGCCGGAACATAAATTGAGGGGAGAGGCATTGTTGTCAGTGAGTAATATACTTAGCATTATTCACAAAGAAGAGGAGAAGATTAAAAGGTGTTGCCTGGTATTGAACAATAAAAAGGTACTTGACTGTGTGGCTGACACACAGGAGTTACATATGGCCTAATGTGGGTTTTTATCTGCCGCAAATGTCAGAAATATACTGTATATCCCTGGGGTTGTATCCACTGTGCACGTCATTGTACTGATATGGAGAAAACAAATGACAGGAATAATAATACTTCACTATCAGATTCATTGCCAGCTGGTGCAAGTTTCCAGTGGAGGCGTATTGCTGCTCAACTTTGTGGGTCTATGTATGATCCAATGTTTTTCACATTTATGATGATTTTGTTTTGTTCTTTTTTTCCCCTTGTTGTACTTTTTGATTTTGTTGCATGTACCAAACCAAAGTACAGAATTGATGTAGTGGGAGTAATATTTATTATTTATTGTTTTCCCCCAGAACTTTTAAACAACTTGAGCTGGTTTGAGCTGACTTTTTTTTTTCTCTGCTCCTTTAATTTCACAATGAAACCTCTTAAACATGAAAAAGAATTTCTTCTATCTTCGTGAGGAAGTTAATAAAACAGTTGTCAACTGTTTTTTTTTTGGTAAAAACGCTCCTCTGTGCAAACATGTGTTGAAGATATGGTTCCTGGCGTAGTCGGTTTGCTCGCTTGAAAAGCAGCAACACTCACAAGGGTTTGAAAGGCTAATCTTGTTTTTGGCACCTCTCTTCTTTTTTCCTTCCCTCCACCCCTTCAGCTCCCCTGTGTTCTTTCCCCCTAAGCCCTTGGGAATGGAGGAGACAACACTGGATGGCTTTGAAATGGGTTAATTTCACAAATATTTATTAGCAAAGCTTTACTCAACAGCGAAGCTCAAGCATGAGTAAAGACCCATTGAAGAATTTTATGTGAGTAGTGCTCCTAAGATATAAGCCTAATGCAGCTTTCAAAGCTGGCTTCTATTATATATAGAAACTAAATGTCTCAAATATCTAACCCTCAACTAACCAGTGGCTTTTCTTTAGGCTGTCATAGGTGCCAGCAGTAAATTAAGCAGTGGGCTAAGCAACAACCCCTTGACTTTTATTGGAGCTAGGGTCTAATCATAATTCACCGGACCAGACCTTTTGTGTCACTGAGTGCTTCATTTGCAGTTTGCATGAACCCTGGAGACATTAACTCTGTCGTCTTCTCCATTCATTACAATGCTATTAGTCTCTGCGAATTGATCAATATATCATGTATAGAACATCTTGAATGTGGACGTCTGGCTCCTTTGTGAGCCCCGAGATAATGGTTTCCCCATTCAAGCCAGCTTGTAGGAACATGGAGATAAAGAAAGGCAGGGAAGAGTTATACCGCTCACAGCTATGGAGAGGGAGCTATCTCATCCAGATTATAAGTGGGTGAACTAAAAACGCGTAAAAAGGGACAGTTTATTGTGAGGAGGAGAGCAGCACTGGAGGAGGGTGTAAAGATCTGAAAGACTCAAACTGGCACCTTTTATTCTCCTCAGGCGTCCAGGAGGG
Organism: Lepturacanthus savala; assembly: GCA_030544235.1. Lineage (NCBI taxonomy): Eukaryota > Metazoa > Chordata > Actinopteri > Scombriformes > Trichiuridae > Lepturacanthus > Lepturacanthus savala. The sequence continues at coordinate 6,349,813 of CM060467.1, forward strand.
AACAAATCATCCATCCATTCTCCTCAGCCCAGCCTGATAGAGCTGTGCACGCTGTGATGCAATGCCAGCTCCTAGTGAAAGAAGTGTCAACACTGTAAGGGATATTTTTAAACTGAATCTTTTTACATTTAAAATGATATATATTTTTTTACCTCTCTAGACTTCAGCGGATGGGAAAATTCTATTTCTCCCTCTAATTATAGAGTACGTAGTTCCTGCTGGTGAAGTTGTAGATTGCAACCGACTGATCAACAAATCTATTAAGGTGGCCGTGAATCTAGCAAAAAAAACAAAAAAAACAAAACAAAAAACCTTGAAAGGCCAGAGTTTAGTTTGTCCTTTATGGGCTACTCTACAACCATGGTGGTGCAACATAGCGGGCTCCACGGAGGAGAACCAGCTCCCCATGTAGATACAAATGGCTCATTCTATGGTCATAAAAACACAGCAAGTTTTATTTTGATTGAATTATATAGGTTACTAAACAAATACATATAAATATTATTTTCATTCCATTTCTTCAAAGTTTAAAATTATCTTTAATGTCCTTATTGGGAAATCGACTTGCAGCCAGGATATCCAATACGCAAACATCAAACTATACGTAAAACAAAGAATCAACATCAGTTAAGAACAACAGCACATAATGGAGAGAGTAATTTTAAGAGAAGATTAAGATGAGGTTCAGCTCAAACACAAAACTGTATAAGCCAGCAACAGACTAGCTGTTCATACTATGTCCAATTATTTATCATTGTGAGAGTGACAGGAACAAATGAAACTCTATACCTCTTTGTCCTGATTTCTGCCAAGTCAGTTCTGCTTAATGCCACTAAATAATACACTATGAACCATTAAATGCCTAACTAATGCTTTCACAGCACTAGTTTGATTATTTAGTCTGCACCGGGCAATAAAATGTTTACTAATTAGCATATAGAGTCTAGTGTAGTTCCCTTTCATACCTGCAAATTAACTGGTCCAATTGACTTGTCATCACTGTTTATCTTCAGGTATAAATAAGCCAAAGTTTGTCATTTGGCCAACTCTTTTTGAAGATCTCAGTCCACTTGATTTAGTGAACAGACAGTGACTAATGATTTCACACCAATGAAAACGAATCAAACTATGTGCATTTGGTTGGAATGGACTGGTTGGTGGACACCATTTGCTGTTGGTGTGAAAGCATCCTAAATTCATCAAAACTCTACATGTTGATACACATAAGTTTCCATCGGGCTACATGACATAACATCAACAATAACCACGCACATGCATGCAAACACACTCATATTTACCTTGAAGAACATCCTCTCTGGATAAATAGATAGTCTGTGTATCGTGGCACCCCAGAGAAAGCTGACACAGAAGAAGGTCCTCGATAACATTTGTTGTTGGGAATTGAGACTTGGTGCCTTTACTGAATCCCTAGGGGGCAGTAGTATAAATGTTGTTTTTTTTTCATTCAGAGAAGACATTCCTCTGCCTGTGATAAGCAGCAGTGATCCAATTGGCTTGAGGGAGAGTGCCATGAGGGTAAAAAAGAAGCTGCTCAGACAAACTGCAGGAAAGGCCTTCCTCTTTCTCTCTTCAAGATGAAGGGACCACAGTCACACTAAATATCCTGGGGCTTATATAGATTAATGGAGCATTAACATGAGTCAAATGCATGCTAGCATCTCCATGCAGAAGTTAAGAATGTTTTAAACATTCAGTACTTAACCATGACAGAGAAAACATGGATTTGGATTTGGGGTGGTTTACCAGTGGTGGAAGAAGTAATTCAATTTTAAACTTAAGTAAAACTTGCAAAAAAAAAATAACATATTACAAGTAAAAATGTTTCATTCAAAATGTTAGTTAATTAAAAGTACATTAGCATTTACAACAAAATGTATGTAAAGCATCAAAAGTAATACTTGTTATTCAAAATGTGTTAGTGTTATATTTAACAGTAGACAGTGTATATTATTGGGATAATTCTCATTCATTGACATGCATGTTCAGCATATTAATATAAATCTAATGTTAAAATATTGTTGGGTACTCAAATGAAAGGAACGCATGTTTATGTTTTACACTTGACATGTATTTAATGCATGAAATACTAATAAGAAAAGTAGCTTGTGACTAAATACAGATACTAAATGGGCGATTTCATCGTTATGGAGATGACATTTACACAGAAAATTGGAACCTAAACTTGACATTGACACAGCATGTCGTATTTTGAAATGCTTATTTTTATTATACATAGATTCACACTACACATAAGAAGCTTTTCATATTCTAGGGTTGTGTTTGTAGTACTTACAAAACACCTTTAAGAAGAAATTATTTCCACTGCCTAAATGTAGTGGAGTAGAAGTGAAAGGTAGCATTAAATGGCAAGAACAAGTATCTCAAGACTGTACCTAATTGCTGTTCTTGAGTAATTGTACTTTCTTACATGTCACCACTGTCGTTTTTACTGTCCGATCAAATAATATTTTCTATATTTCCTTTTCATTTCAAAATCCATGTGTGTATATTTCAGCTGGTGCTATGATCACTGGTATCGAGTCAAGGACAAACAATGTTCTGATTGCCTTTGCTCTGATAAATGTAAAAGTATCTGGAAAACAGAAAGCTGCTTTCACTCCGCTCAAGTAACAGACGTTGAATCACAGGAGCGATATTACATTCTCCCCCTTGTGTTACTTGATATTTACAGCGGTACTTTGGCCTAATCGATGATGTAAATGCATCTCTCTTGGCAAAAACTCCTCTTCCGGCAGAAGCTAACCGATGCACAGAGCTGTCAAACAGCCGGGACAGGAACCGGCTCGTGTTAGCTGTCCTCTCTCTACATTCCCTCGCAGAGCTTTGACCTTTAAGAGATGTCAGCGTGAAAAAAAAAAAAAAGTCATGCATTCCCACAGCCCTATGGCTCCCCATGCAGACGCGAGCTCGTGAGGAGGGCAGGGGGAGACAAACTCTGTGTCTTGTGCATGCACACACACACACACAAATCTCTGGCTAACAGCTGTGGTGCCTGGGTTTGAATTCACTCTGCGGTGCACCGTTTAAATGAGCTTTAATTTAGCATCCTGCTGGCTCAATTGGGATTGTAATAGAACACATTACACCTTGTCCTGCAACAGAAGCTCTCTCTCGCTCTTTCTCCCTCTCCCCTCTCTCCCAGTCCTGGGAGAATTGATTTCTTTTTTTTTTTCTTTCCAAATGCAGGGGAACAAATCAAAGGACAGAATGATTGTGTTGCAAAGGGAAACAGTAGACATGGCATTGTAATCAATTTGACTATTAACTCACCAATGTTTTCCTTTACTCTACAAGAATTTTGAGATGATTATGTAATGAGTTAGGAACACATTACTCTGTAGTAATTACAAAGTTGATAAACAAAAACAGGGACACTGAGTTGGTGAAGCCGTTAAAATTGTCAAGAGGTGACTTGTGAAACACGCATCAGCGTGAAGGTAATCAAGACAAAATGTAATTGGATGCAAAGGTATTTGTGCAATCACAGCCAGCAGCTCTTGTTCTGCACTGAGCTACAGTTCTGTGTTCACCACCTGCAGGAGAAAGTTTAGACTCTCTCTTCCTCCCTTTGCATTTCTGTTCCAGTAGCCCTCTCCTACAGCATCTGCAAAAACCAACTGCAACAAAAAGATTTCTTTGCCACCAGTGGTGGATTTTGCAAATTGGGGGCCCAGGGCGAAGGTATGTATGTTCCCCCCGAGTGCATTACAGGCGAGAGGCAGGGATACACCCCAGATGGCTGCCAGCCTATCAATGGAGCAAACATAGCATTCACTCAAACACTCGCACCTATGCGCAATTTAGAGTCTCCAATTAACCTCAGCATGTTTTGGACTGTGGGAGGAATGTCTCGGAGGGAACCCACGCTGTCACAGGGAGAACATGCATACTCCACACCAAAAGGTCCAAGCTCAAGGTCTTGAACCTGCGACCTTCTTGCTGTGAGACAACAGCGCTACCTATTGTGTCACAATGTTGCTCGTGAAGGATTTATTTTTTATGTTTTTTTTTTTTTATGTTTTTTGGCGGCCCCACCTACTACAACCTCTGATGGGGGGCCCTAGGCAGCCGCCAACCTATGCCTCTATGTTAAGACCATCTATGTTAGCCATGGAGACACAGTGAAGACAGGTGGCTCCTGTAACTCATTAATGCACCTATAGCACAAACCGAAGCAACGAGCCTAGTTAAACAAAGCAACATGTTTTCATCTCGCAAACAAAACGACTCCTCCCTCATCTGTTGGTTCTGCGCCACAACACATCCATCCCGTACCATGGAGAGAGCTCACCTTGACAGCTCCTCCAGTCACCCCGTTCTAAGTGGATGATTAAAAAGAGATGGAGGGGTTTTACTGGGGGCCAGTATGCGTGGCATCCCAAGAGCCCCCGCTTCAAGCTAGCCAAGCAGAGCGAGCTACAGCTGTCCTCCAAACAAGCCCGCCATCCTTTATTTATTTCTGCTGAAATATTGATGCATGTTATGAAAGGTTTAAAATAATGTGTCTGCCTTCTTTTTTTTCCCTTTGCCCCAGCACACTGTTTTCTAATGCATAAATAATTCTTCCCTCGGACGCCGCGTGGACACTGGGTCCGGCATATTAGGTTGGGATGTATCCGCTGTATCACATTCTTTCTGCCTGAGAGAAAATACCCGTCCCTCTTAATTTCCTACGCTTATACAATCGGCGTTGACAGTAAATAATTGATGTATGAATTTAGGGCTAAAACTCCAACACAATATGACATCATGTCAAGGGTTAGTCCCTGCAGATTTGAAGCCAAATCATCTCGCAAAATGGATTCTTCCTCTCCACAAAAAAAGGGCATCCTTTTTTGAATTCCTACCGTTTATTCCTCCCCACCATTGCTCTTCTTCATCCATTTTTTTTCCAATAGAGAGATGGGTATTGCTGCCCCTTTGACGAGGTCTCGCTTTGCATGGCTGGTGATGACTGAGTGATTTAGCCCATTATTAGTGGAGGATATGTTTTGTTTTTGAACACAAATGGGTTTTTCACACTGACATGAACCCGTTTTTGATTGTGTCGGCGAAGGAGTGCTGCACGGTGCAGGAAGCGCCCTCTCACTTCTCATCTCAGTATCTGTGTTGTGATGTACAATTATGCCTCTAAATTTGCCGGGCAGATCCATTTGTGAGATAAGAAAGGAGGGAGCGGAGATGAAAGGTGAATGGGGTAGAATAGTAATTTCACTCTCAATGCTTCAATTAACACGTTGGGGCAAATACAGCTGCTTTCTACCCTCCCTTCTCTACTCTCACCATCATCTTGTACTTAGTTCAGGTTGAACAAAAGATGAGACCAACAAATCCTCTTAACTAAGTGAAAAAATAAGTAGCATGTCAATGACTTGGAACATGGAACATAGAATTCTTCTGAAATTATATAGGACTTTCTGTTTTAACACCTTTGTGGTCCATGTGGTTGGGTTTAGAGCACTGATTACTTTTCATCCAGATTTCAAAGGTTTGTGCCTCTGAAAACATTTGTGTTTCCGTCAACTTGTCAAGCTAATTTTAATACTACAATATGTAATTTTTTGGATTGTGTTATATAGTGTTCTGAGCTGTGTGCTTCCATTATCCCAGTGAAAACAGCTGATGACTCACAAACTTCTTTAAATAAACAGTTTTCATCTCCCATTTAGCAAATTAGCAAAAAGAGTTTTATCAGCGACTTCAAAATGTGCATCGAAATACATTGATTGAAAACACTACTGTCACTATTATGTGCATTTAAAACCTTATAAAGATTTGTATTTATTGGGTTGTACACATTACCTTGATGCTTGTTTCAAACAGGCAAAATGGGCTCAGAATCACATTAACTAATTTAAAATAGTTTGTTACTTTAGAATTGGCCCAATCTGTTTTCTAACCAAATGTAAGTTCAAGTTATCCCAGAATGTAGCAGAAGACTGGCCTGTTACTGGGGACAGTATAACGGTCCTTTGAGAGAAAAGGACTCCAATCTTTTCTCATAGATAAGAGGTCGTTCATTAGCAGCAGTCAAGCAAAAGATAACTTATATTTATTAAGTGCCTTGCATGTTAAATTACTGTAACTAGTGCAGTGCCTGTAGGAAGTATGTATTTCTATAGAAAGCTTAAGCTTAAGTAGATTTGTAATGCTTGGCCAAATGAGAGTGTGTTGGACTGTTACATAGTTTTCATAGAGACATTGTACATTGGGTAAGACATATATAATAAATAAATGAGTTTAGGCTGAGATTCTCTTTTGTTAGGTGATAGTGCTGGGATTTGCTTAGAGTCTATGAATGTATCTTGGAGTAAGACAACTACAGCCCACAGTAGCCTGTGTTAGCATGAGGAATAAAGTAGTAGCTAAATAAGATAATGCTGTAATGTGTTGATTTTGAGAGACGTTACAATACTTTATTTATCTTGGCTGTGCGATTGGTGCAGGAGCAACTGAGCTTTGAATTGTAACGAAAGCGCTTGATTTTTATGTTATAATTCTATACCAATAACGTTTTGTCTTTCATTTTACCTACATTTGTATGATGGCTATTTGTGTAACTATATGATGTGAACAGTTTTGCAAGAATCACATGCTATGTTTGTCACAGAATGCAATGCTGAAATCCTTGAAAATTACATTTAGATAATATGGGCTTGTTATTGTGTGGTTATATAGTTTCCAACAATGAAGGAACAAATATTTAAATAATTCAATAATTCAATATGCACACGAGATCCGTCAGTGACATATTGAACTGTGAAATGTGAAAGGAAGTTTGCTATTGGCAGAAAATAACATTACAACCATCAGTAACATTCAACTCACATTTTTGCAGAACAAAGACAAATCTGTGTGAGATTGTGGTGTGCAGTAATGAGAGAGCGAGAGAGATGGATACTGTTTTGATAGGAGGTGGTCAGCCCTCACACCCTCAGGGGTATTTTCTCCAGACATTTGTCGTGAACAGAGATGACCCCGAGACCTGCCCTGACCTCTGTGAAGCCACCGGATCGATGACATCTTTGCCTTTCCTCCTCTTTACTACACTCGGCCTGCACTGGCTTTGGAAACAAGAAGTGCTCGGGGCTACACACACATGTGCTGCCCGCCACCCCCTCTTTAGATTGTTCTGGGCCATGCACGTATGTGTGTGTGTGTCCAGGCCCTCCTGTGTACCCTTGATCACCTTGCACTGTAATCACCACACACAGCTGCCACCTGCCTCTCTCTCTCTCTTTCTTTCTCTCTCTCTCTCTCTTTCATCTGATCCTTCCTTCTCTCACTCACCCCCTCCTATGCTTTAACCGGTATGATCTCAACAGTGGATCGTAATGTCTCTAGCCATGATTAATCTGATAAATAATAAATATATCAATCTAGCCTCTCGACAAGGACTAATTCTCACCAGCGGGAAGGCACAAGCCCCCTTTAACTGCTGCCTGTAGTCGCTAGATTAATTATTTAATGATTAATTCTTTAGGAAATGGGAAAGTTTTGATTAATACTGTCCAGGCATCTGTCTTCAGTTGTTTGATGTATGTCAGAGAATTCAACCCTCGCTTTCTCTCTGTCCGACCTTTACACGCACACACATAAATATGCACACGCGCGCCGTCATACATGTGAACACACACACACACAGGTTAGAAGAGAGACATTTTAGCTCTTATGAACAAAGCCAGAGGCTACTGTCACTGAGATCAGATGCTGAATATCTCACAATAAATTACAGCTGGATCTCAGAGGCCCTCATCCTTGAACCTTGAACGTGTCAGCTTTGGATAACACCCGCCTACCCCCCCAAACCCTGTATGTGTGTGTGTGTGTGTACACATTTGAGTGAGTTTTCGACCCTATTTACTAATGGAAGCCTCTAAGGCCCCTGAGTCGCTATACATTTTTAATGATGTCAAATTGTCATTTCGCTCTGCTGTTTGCTGTTCAAAGGAAAAAGTAGGTTGCATCAGACACAAATGTAATAAATTTTGTGTAGACACAATAAAGAACAAAATAACATGGCTGTCCAACAGGGGTTTGTTGAGATTCAATCTTAGATACAACTGATTGAAACAGGTTAACATTTCAACATGTGCACTATTCATAGTAAGAGATTCTTTTTTTTCTTTCGGCATTAGTAGATTCATTCTAGTCTCAAGCGAATAATATTATTATAGTCAAATGTTATGTAATGGCCAATGATATAGTACAAATGCTGACAATGCACATACAATGTTCTAGATAACACATCTCATGATGATACATTACTTAAGTTTTATATAATTAATTATCGCATTATTATAATTATAGCATTTAATGGCCCAGTTGTACACTTTACCTAACACAATTGCTTAATATATCACGTAAAAAAATACTGTATTTTAATTACAAAAGAATGTTCTTTTTTCACATTTTGAAGTATGGATGCATCATTAATGCAGCAGTCTGAACATTCTAAAATATGTTTGTATTTCTCACTATACTTGAAACTGTTGTCATACAGGAGTAAACATACACATCCTGCTTCTGTGTTAATAGTTACTTACTTTGCCGGGGAACCAATGACACTTGTTGCCATGTATTCCACATGATAACCACTGCAGCTTATGCCATTTAATTCAGGTCGCTCTCTCTTTACACTGGCTGCATTCGGATAAAGATCTACACTTTTGTGTATATACTGTAATTGTTTTGGAGATAACACTGGGTATTTCAATAACCTCTCACATGCAGTGTACATGCAGTGGCACAGGGGAGGCTGTGAGATGTGCAAAAATAATTCCATATATAACAAATCCATTCTTATGGCCCTATAGCTGGATTAGCCTCTTCTGTTTTTGAACTGGATGTAATGTTATGGGACAGATTGGGAATGAGAAAAATGTGGAAAAATTATGTTACTTACTCATCAATCACTTAAAAACAAAAGACAGCTAAAATATAAAATTTGTAAGTCAAAATGGTTATGATTATATGGGTCTATTTGCCAAAGGCCTATGAAACCTAAAGTAACTCAATCAATAAATATTTTTATTTTTTTTTTTTTATTTTTGCTTTTCTCAACCTGAATAATATCATTAAAACAGGAAAAAAGAAGAAATTCTGAACATATCCGCTCTAATGGATCCAGACGTTGTGATGAACAACGTTCTGCAGTTTCATTCATCATTGTTTTCTTTTTATTCCTGATGTGGCTTCCTCTCACCTCTCACCCTTTGCTAAAAACCAACCTGGCCTCAGGGGTGATGGGAGGAGACCTGCCTTTAATAGGGCCAACAAGCAGATAAATCTCACCCTGTCTTCAACAGTATATTTTCACACACAGACGCGCATATACACACAAAAAACATAACAAACACATGTTCTCCACACACGTGCATGCACACGCACACACACGGGTATGCACACACACACACATACAGGCACTAAAAATGAGTGTTTCCGTTGGCGAGAAAGACAGGAGGCCGGCAACTCACCATCAGAGTGACAGACTGCATTGTCCAAGTGAGCTTTGGTGGTTGTAACAAGCATCAGGACATTAGAGCAAACAAAAGAAGGATTGGGGGTGTCATCAATCAATCTCCTGACAGTTGACTTCAGTTTGTTTGTCCCGCACTCTGCATAATAAGTGATTGGATCTCAGCTAATTAGATATTGGGTAATCAATCATTGCCAACAAGGCACTTGGCTGGCTGAAGGGACTCTCCCTTTGCGTGTGCCTGTTGTCATGAAATAAATTAGAAATCAAAATTATTTAGTGCCAGCCAAAAGGTAATTCCCACCAGTGAGCTGTCCAACCACTGCTTTTGTGCGAAAGGGGACACATGGGGAGGAGGTAGGGGGGCGGGCAGGGGGTCTCATGTCCTAACCAATTACTGAAATATTCAGTTGAGGAATTTACATAATAAATGAAGCAATGAAATATTGATATATTTGCTTGGAATGATGTTTTGCCCCGCATAAACATGCACCTAACAATATGTCCACATGGAAGCAAGCATTTTTCATACGGAACAACACTAACAAACATAATTTACAGACCTTCATAGCTGGACGTTGACTTTAATGAATGGATTAATGAAGAATAAATATGTAAAAAATATGTCTTAGTAAACTGTCATGTTAGCTCTAAAATCGCGATCACTACAACATATTAATATTGAGAGTATGAACATGTCCTTGTAAATGACTTTAATTTGCTTTACTCACATTAGTGACAGTTAAATTCAATGCAAACAAAAGCTAATTTAATTGGTAATAATTCAGTCAGCTTGGAGCAGATGGTACGATATCAAGTCACCATCTTTAGTCACATTCAAAATCACGTTTGAAAATAAGAGCGAACTGTAACCATGAAACTCACTTTATTATGTAGTATTTCCCGTCTTCTCTTTTCACGCTGTCAAAAATGTCTCCCTCGTGCCTTCTCTCTTTAAACCCTGTAGCCAACACTCTAGAGCTACAGTGTTGGCTCTGTACAACCTTTTTTTTTTCCTTCCCCCACCCCCCCACCCCCACCCTCAGGTAGCTGCTATAAGATGTGCTAACACCGAGACGACACACAAAACATGCAGTTGGGGAAATCATAAGACACGACAGAAAGAGAGAAGGAGACGGGACAAAAGTACAAGCAGAAGAGAAAAGGGAAGAGAGGAAGAAGTTAGGAACAAATGAGGGAAAAGAGTGAAAGAGAGCGAGAGAGGCCGGTGCTTAAGGTGCAGGAAACACTTCTTTATTTATTTATTTTACACAAAGCCAGAATGTAAGTAAGTCAAGCAGCCAGCTGGGCCTCAGTCTCTCAGCAGTGTGTCGGCGCCTGTCACCGCCACCGCCGCCGAGACAGCTACAAGTTTACAACAGCTGCCGACTAATGTTTGATCAGTGATAAAATATGCCGGGGTGACAACACCATGCTGTCCATGCATTTGCCGAGGCCTTTTGCGCATTAAAAATTCAGAGGCTGGCAAAGTATAGAGAGGGCCCTGATGGTCTCTGTGCCGCCGCCCCGCTCCCTGCCCCCCTCTCCCTCCCCGGACATTTACCAAGGGACTGGGACGACTTCACGGGATGTCACTAACCATCTCTGCTCCGCGTTCACCGGGTTTCCATCAGGGGTGAGTCTTCCTCCGAGGAGGAAACCAGCACCTCAGTTTTCGTGCCGGAGGACCACCGCTGAGACCTGCCCGGCGGAGGAGGGATTCAGTGGAAATGAAGGGGAAGACACGTTTGTAGATGGATACAGTAGAGGATGACATGTAGGTCAAGTAGGTGTGAGCACAGCAGGAAAAAAGACAGCTGAAGGAAAACTTCTTTTTTTTTTTCATATTTAGATTGTTGTGATCATTCAGCATCTCCCTGTAATAAATTAAAGTTTTATATCTAGCTCTATTATAACTAGAAAAAAAAAATATATATATATATATAGAAAGAATATATATATTTATATATATATAAATGGACTTTTAAATAACAAGGAACCAACATGAACACAAAATGTGCATTTTGAGAAACCTGATGAATGCTTCTTAAAACTATATTTTAAAAAAGTTTTTGACTCTCTCATCTTGCCAAACAGCATTTGTCCCATATATAAAAATAATAATAATAAAATATACAATACACAATATAGATACTGTCATATGTTTCAAAACACTATCCACAGGGAACACACACACACACACTGCAGAAACTGTGCCTCAAAACCAGCTGTCGGGACTACCAAGAAGAAGTGATGTCACAACTATACAGTCACCGCCCACCTTCCATTCACAGGCAATCAAATCATCCAGTCAGAGGAGAGGCTCTTTAATAATTAATGAGACAACCTGTTCTTTCCAGAGCTCCATGGAGAAGCACGAGAGGGGAGATGGAAAACACTGTTAAAGTGATTTTTGATACTTAAAACCTAAAAACCATGTATCGTGTTCTGGAAGTTGAAACTTTAAATAAAACCCAGGTAAAGTGTAAAATATGTAAGCTTTAAAATCACAAACTGCAAGAAATCTAAATTGGAAACATCATGTCCCGTCAGGCTTTCTGTGTAAGACAATGCTCTATAATTTAAATATTAGAACTTAACACCTTTGTTTGACATTGTTGTTCTGGAGCATTCAGAAGGTTATTTATTAAAGTTTGATCGGCAAACGTGACCGTCCTTTTTTTTCCGAAGCGTTTCTAGTTTGTCTGGTTGTCTGCTGTTTGTTCACGGCGACGCCAGCAACATGGGCACGCCAAGGAGAGTCTCTCACAAATGTCAACTGTCAGAGAATTGAGGCCTCCTCATCAATCGCCCTGCCATGGAGCCCTGGGCAATGAAACCCCTCCGAGGAACACCGGAGAGATAGAGAGAGGCAACGAGAACACAATGGCACCGAATAAGGAAAGTCGTGGTCAAAAAAGAGAGAGAGAGAGAGAGAGAGAACGTGAACGAATCAGATTTCCCTTCCCTTGTGACAAGGTCCTCTGACAGTTTGTGTTGCCGGCAGTCTGAGCAGTGGGCTATGATTGCCAGAGTGCATTAGAGGCCCTGTGTGTAATTTGACATCTCAATATTGAAATAGTAATGCATCCTCATACAGCATAAATTGGTGCCTAGTAATTGGATTCCAGACACGCTGGTACAGGGAAGCGAGATGTCCTTGCAAAGCTCGATAATGCTGCGTCACGGCAGCTGGAGAGAGAGAAAAGAGACAGAGAGGCGACGGTGTTAAAATGACAAAACGAAGAGAGAAAAGTTTAAATTTGATGTGCTTTTGAAACGTGGATGTTATTTACCCACAAAACATCATTTTCTTCTTGAATGTGACGCGAGGACACACTCTCAGAACCAGGTATAACATGTTCTACACCCCCCCCCCCCCTCCATGGACACACACACCTGCTCGGCACTCGGCTCTATTGTTCCTCCTTGTTCAGTTTGCGGCTTCTTGCCCACCTAAATAATTCAGTCCAAGTGAGAATCAGCATATCTTACAGCATACTTAACATGCCAAAAAAAAAGGAGCAACAGACAAGGGACAGGAGGCCCGGTTTCAATTAGGTCTTTTGTAACAGACAATAGGGCGACAAATTCATTTTGTTACAATGCCCGCTGCATTGTGTGCCATCAATTTTGTACCTGGCTCTTTTCCTCCGCCCTCTCTCCCCGCCTCTCCAGCCTTTTTTTTTTTTTTTTTTTTTTTTTGCTAATGCTGTTGACGTCTGTGCCCAACTCGCTTTCCCTGCCTCATTTTATGGTTTACGCCATGAGGCCCCGGCAGGTATCAGGTGTTTGTGGGTGCGTGTGTTTTGTATGTGTGTGCGCGCACGTCCTGGGTTTTATGTTACTTTGGATCGAGTGACGGCGGAGCCTCGAAAAAAAAAAAAAAGCGGCCGGCTATTCTTCAGGGTCGCTGAGATACTGCCGGCTAATTGGATGAGGTGTAAGTCAAGCCAACAGGCCTCAGACTTTGATGTGGCACGCTGGAGCGAAAGAGAGAGACTCAGAGAGGGAAACACGTCACTGTTTGTTCCAAACACAAAGCCTTTGTACCCACCTCCACCTGTTCAGACACACACACACACACACACACACACACACACACTGCACCACACACACACCGTGCAAATGGCTCCGATCCACTTCGTTTATGGTGGTTCATTAATTTTGCAACCAGTTCTTTGGTTTCCTTATGTTTGGCTACTTGCTTTTCATTTGCTCCTCTGTGTTTGTTTTCTGTTTCTTTGTATGAAGGAAATGTAGAAGGTAATTGACCAAAGTCAATTCAGCTTTGCTCCCCATGATGCTACATAAAGAATAAAGATGTTATCTGTATGTACTATCAGATTTGTTAAGCAGAATCATGAGCTGAGCAGTGTATTTTAATTGTCTCATTTTATTTTTCCAAAGCTCTGTGACAATGCACTTTGGAGAAAACCAACGAGATGAAAAGGTTGAAAATGAGCCGTGGGAGAGCATAGACATATTTAGCATCAAGCAACAAGACTGTTTCACTAACAGATTAGCGATTGAGTGAATTAAGGTAAGGTTAGCACTCTTATTTTAGATAGATTTTCTTTTTTTGATCCAGAAAAATATAAAAATGCAAATATCAGCTTCACAGTGAACTACTCCAACCATCTACTCTTCCTAACATGATACACATCCCATACAAATCAACAGAAGTTGCAGAATAGCATCAACACATACATTAAATTACATCTACATTTTTTTCTAAATGGCCACAGTATTCCTGACCTCAATGTCATTCTCTTCCTATAACCTCTAATGAATATAATATGTACAATATGTATGTATCTATAATAATATGGTATTATTTGCTTGGTTGCCTTGATGCACCTTGAGCTTCTGGGTAGGTTTTGTGCCTATAGGGGTCATAGGGGTCAGATCCACATGCACACCTCCAGGAAATCAATCAGACTGTGATTGGTAGGATTTCCTGCATGTGTGTAGCCATTTATGTCTTCAATGTGTGTTAAGGCTGTCACGTGATCATAACTTTGTCATATTTGGTGCAAAACTGATAAATAGGCTAGAGTTTTGCAGTGGGCACGACGTAAAGGGGCTGTGGCTTCATCGGTTTGTTAATTTAGTCCAGGGGTGGCCAATCCTGGTCCTTGAGAGCCACTGTGGGTGCAGGTTTTTGTTCCATCCAAACAGGAACACACCTGATTCTACTAATGAACCCTTGCTATGGAGCTTCATTAGAAGAATTAGGTCTGTTCCTGCTTGGTTGGAACAAAAACCTGCACCCACAGTGGCTCTCAAGGACCAGGGTTGGCCACCCCTGATCTAGTCATAACGGCACCTTTTTTTCTAAAATGTCACCACAGCAAAGTAGAGTGTACAGACAGCACAAGATTACACGTAGGGAGTACTCTGTTCAACGTCTGTTGTTGAAAGACTCCAGCAGCGTGTTTGCCATGTGATATCATCAGATACTTAAAAGGAGGAGCTTGTCACCAACTCTCACTTCTTCAGGCCTAAAGAGTTATGAGGCAGTGAAAAAAAAAACGGGGTGGAGGTGGCAGCGGCGGAGAGGAAGGGGTTGAAGTTACAGCAACAGCTGGTGTATCCCGGGATGCCAGCCAGGATGTTGACTCTCTCTTTCACTTCCCATCTGCTTTCATATTCCTACATCCCCTTGTCTGCAGTCCCTCGTGCACTTACTCTCTGCCCTTACCTACTGTATATCACAAAGCCTTGACCTGCCTCTGGTTTAGTTAATGTTTGCCTTTCCCTTTCATTTTCTTTATGATGTTAGTAAAGGATTCCCTCACTAAAGGAGAAGACATCCTCGGTGGAAGCTGTCATCTTGTGGCCAGCTCCCTCACACAGTGCAATCAGTGACATAAAGGTTAGCTTCATGTAAATTACCTTTTAAAGGAGGATTTTCATTTTTGTAATCATATACCGTACAAGTGGAGGAAAAAAAAAACAGAAAGAGAGAGGAATGTATTCGGGCACAGATCAGAATTACATGCCTCTGCCACAACATATAGGATTTGCCTATTATCATATGACTCAAACAGCAGCTGTTATGGTGTGCAACAATCACAGATCTTAACCTTTCAAAATATCCTGAGAAATTACAACAGGTTTAGCTACAAAAAAAGCAAGGTTAGCAGCTGCGGCCAAGACACATATAGCACATGATCATTTTTTTTTTTTTTTCTTTTTATGTGTGTGTGTTCCGCACCTTTTAAAATGTCACGACGGGACATGCTTTATTGAATGTAATTATGATATGAACACACTGTAGTCCCAAACGTGTGCTCTATTCACCACATCCAATTGTCTGCGCTTTGGTAGCGTTTTTCAAATGGTAAAATCAAAGAGAGGCCATTGTACGTCGCGGAGTAGACTGACGTGTCCCTGCATTGTCGGAATAATCCTTTTAAATGTGTGAAATAATTTAGTTCCCATAATCCCCAAAATCCCCCAGTAAGTAGGGTGAGAAATGGATGGAATATAACTATTTACACAAGAAAAGAGAGAATCATTAAGGGTATTTCGCTGCAAGGGTAATTTGATGTGCAATTTGCAGTAAAATGCTTAATGGTTTGAAAAAAAAGGAAGGAGAAGAAGAAAGAAGTGAGCTCTAGAGGCCTCTCATCTGCCTCTAACTAACTCATCCTGCCACCCTGCATTGTTAGAAGTGCTACTTGCCCTCTCTCTATTCACAGTGGGCTTTAATCTCGAGCGGGTAGCACAATCATTGGAGTGGCTGTACAACTGCGGGGACTTTTTGATTCGGAGTGCTGTTTATTAGCTTGAAGCATCTGGGCAAGGATCTTGTGATTAATTGGGGTGAGCCGCCCCTGATATAACAAGGTCAGCCCTCGCCAAGCCTTCTCCACTTTTTCCATTTACATCAATTAGAACTAAGAGGGAGAGCTGAGCCTAGAGCCTACACACACACACACACACACACACACACGTCTGAGAGAAAGGACACACAATCTGTGTGTGTGCATGTGTGTGTATGCGTGTGTGTGTTAAGCGGGAATGTGAGAAAACGATGTATGCAGTGAATGTATGAGAGAGAACAATTTCATATATGTTGCTCCAGTCAATCTTAGTTTAAATATAGCTCAGAGAGTGGCCTTTAATTAATTTAATGCAAATGAGACTTTTTGCTATATGCTTTAGTCACTTTACTACTACCACTGTACAATGTCAGCCAATTAGTGAGCCAGCATGTCACTGTGAGAAGAGAAAAGGATGGAGGGAAGTGATTAATCTAATAACAATTTAAAAGATGGTTCCATGTGTTGGAGGAAAAAGAAACAGCAGCAAAGAGCACATTTATGTGAATTTGTCTGTGAATGTTTTGTCACATTTTAAGAGTTTTAAGAGTTTGCATTCATCTTGTCATGGTGGTGGGGAGGGTTTGATTCTACTAACCCACGTCTGCAGGCCAACACTCTTTCGAATGTGTTGCAAATTGGGAATGTCAAACCATTCTTTGGTGTTGTCTCTTGGTCCCTGATTAACTTTATATTCATTAGTTAATTATATTAGTGATTATATGCTCATCAACTTTGGATCCCCTCCTGTGCCGATGACAGTCCACCCACACATCAAGACATTATGAATGTTATTAGAGTGTTTGAAATAGAGACCGAAAGCTATCCAAATACAGCATGTACAGTAGAGGGCGTTTTCTCTTACTTCAGACAGAGGGCGGCCTTGTGTCAGCTACATCAATCTCTCTCTCTCTCTCTCTCTCTCTCTCTTTCTCTCTCTCTCTCTCTCTCTCTCTCTCTCTCTCTCTCTCTCTCTCTCTCTCTCTCTATGGAGGTTGCACATGGAGATCAGAAACATGTAGTGAGGGATGGCCTCTGTCTCTGGGAGCAAAATACTATTTAATAGCTTATCACCAAAATGTTCTTTATTATCATTTTACACTGTTACACTATTGAAGTTTCCACCACTAAGCAGTGAAGAGCACATTTGAATATGATTTAGAATCATTTCCAGTACAAGAAGGTGAAAAGCTGGATTACTTGTTGATACATTATCAGAAGTTGTTTTGGTCTTATAGTCCCTTTTTTTAGCATATCACTTACATATCAGGACCTATATATGTTCATCCTCCATATAGTCAAACAGACAGAGGGACACACAAATATGTTTTGATACCTGATTGGTTGATTGTTAAAAATAAAGTGGAAAATGAACATGTGTTTTGTTGAACAAAATGTATCATCTCTAACCAAAATGAAAGAAACATCTTACATGGCAATAATACATTGATTTTAATTGGGGTCGTTTTTGTTTGGAAGACCATGGGTATCAGTAGGTCATGCATGCAAGGGTTAAAGTTATTTTTACAGTTCGTCTTTCCTTTTACAGAATATTATGAGGTGTGTGTCAATAAATGTAAGAAATATATGTTCAGAATGTGCAAATGTAATTAATCCATCTGATCTGATGTGACCTAACACATAACAAGATGTGTGACCTAAAGCAATGTTTGGATACACTACTACTAGTAATTATTTGACTGTTTCTGCTTGTATTCCCTCTATTCTTGATGGTGTTCACAGTGTTTGGTGTTAAGTTAAACAAAGTCAGAATGACACACATTTCACTTCCTATATTTTCTTCACAGTAAAAATGTCCAATTAGGCCATTGGTCTACAGCATATTTTAGTTTATTAGCAGAAAGAAGCGCATGTATTTCAGCTTTGAAAAAGGTGTAAAAAAAAACATGCAGCAATCTGACTCTGAAAATACATCCCATGCCTGCGTTAATGCTCCCCTAAATAGCACAAGGTGTTGCATTTGTGCCTAAGACCTGCTATTGGTCAGTCTTAGCGCACAGCATTAAACTGTCCTCAAGTTAACATTCCGTTAATGCGCCGGACCAGGCCTGCAACACACCCACTGGAGCAAGAATAGGCTCGAGTGCATTTGCTATTTACACAACGTGGGCGCTGGGTGTGAAATTGACACCGGTGTCAGTGGAAATTAGCAATTACAATTGCGTTTGGGTGCCTGATCGTTTTAGCACCGCTTAAATAGGGCCCCTTAAGTAAAATGTATTATTATTAGAAGATGTGATTCCAGATGTGAGCTGGCTTATATTCTTTTGTGCTTAAAGGTTCAGTAGCCAGTGTAACAGACTGCCATAATAGGCCCTGATTGGTCATAATCTGTATAGACAAGAAAAGGAAGAAAAACATTAGAACAGGAAAAGAGGTTGAGGAAAAAAGATGGCTGACCACAACGTTTTCTCCATCATCAGATAAGGAGACAATACGTGGATGAACACATGTTTTCGTCTGTAGATTATGACAGAGCACTGTTATTTCCGGTAGGAATACACTTTCAATTTCCTGCCCAGCACTTTAGTTTTATTACATTGATAACAGGATACCATCGCCCGTAGCCATGGGGACGAACCATTGGTGCTTACAATAGAGGAGAGTGATAAGAGAAATGATGTGAAAGACAGAATAAAAGAAAGAGGGTAGGATAGGGCTGAGAACAATCAGTCCCTGACAGATGTCTGGTTGCAGTCAGCAGGACATTCATAAATACTATTATTTCTCTATTAGGAACAAAGGACCATTTTATAATGAACAACATTCTCCCAATTATGTTTCTCGAGTCCTTTTCAAGGCATTTTGATGAGGTTTCTTTGTTGACTCTATTCAGTGCAATTGTATGTATGGAAACATATCTATTTGGTAATTTGATGGACAATGTGAATAGGATTGTCCATCATAATATGTTTGGCAAATATAGTATGACATGTATTGTGTTCTTTACATTTTAAGAAAGAAGGGAAATTATACATCCATGTGTGCATGTCCTGGTGTCCATAACTGTGACTGAGGAAGATGTGTGTAAATGCTTATTTATGTGCATGAGCGTGTACGTGTGCACACGCATGCATCTGTATGTGCCTTTCTCTCCGTCCTCTCCCCTGTCCTTGTGTCCCCTCAGGCTTCACTCAGTGACCTCCTGTTTCTACAAAGGTCCACAAAATGATTTCCTAGCAGCGCTGCAAATTTCCAGCCAGGTCCTGATCCCCACTTAGACCAATTGGAGCCAATTTGTTATTGCAAATATAAATTTGGTAACTTGTAATATCCAGTGAGCCAGGCAGGGGAGGCCACTGGCAAAGGCCAATGCTATTTTCACTTCTGACCCCTCATTGAGACAAGCCTTTGTTAGCTTAGGCATTCAGCTGCCAATCACAGCAGAGTTTTTCATTAAATTCACTTGAGAAACTCCCCAGGTCCCAACTGGGCAGCTACCACAAGAATTCACGTGATGGGGGATTCTTCTGGAAATAACTAGGGAGGAAATGCTGACCTGCTTCTCACTGCTAGGTTTAAATATGTCCACTACAGAGGGGGAGGAAATATATGACTACTGATTTCTATTTAAATCCAGTGGACTTGATAAGACATGATTAAAGATAGAGAATTAGGGTTTGCACAGTTTATGAAGTATGCAGAATTTACCAACCATAACTGAGTATTTGTGTCATGTCATGTCATGTCACTTTCTGTCATGCCAAGGCTCCACAAAGTACCATCAAGTAATTTTTTTAATTAAAAAATATTTGTTTGTGTGAAGAGCCTGAATGTCTGTGTGTGCATGTGAGTGTTTACTATACAGCTGTACAAGAACTCTTCAAGTATTTAGATATAGGCAAACTGATCTATGATTCCTTGTAGGCCTGACACCATAGTAAGAGAAACATCTGCATATCATGATGCTTGCATCACCGTTCTTCACTATCTTCAGAATAAACTGTGGCTTAAATTTAGTGTTTTGTGGTCATTTGACAAACTGCCTGTGGCCCTTAGACCCAAAAAGAACAATCTTACTTTGCATCAGTCCACAAAATGTTTCTCCATTTCTCTTTAGGCCAGTTGGTGTGTTCAGAATGAAGACAAGGGATCATGGATCAGTTTGCCTATATCAAAATTCCTGAAGCAGTCATGTGTCCTTATGCTGAAGAGGAAATGCAGGCCTGGTCAACAAGAAAACAAAGGCAAACACATCACTAAACCAGCAGTGTCTTGATTCTAGACCAATAAAATTAAAGTTAAAGCCAACCCACTCCCCAAACCTTAATCCCATTGGAAACTTATAGGTTGTCACCAAAAACTGTTTCTGTGGCAAAACCAAGAAATTCAGAGCAATTGTGAGGCTGAAACCATCACCCATAGGTGCACGTAGGGTGCTAGAAGTTGGTTGACACCATGCAACACAGATGTGAAGCACTTTTCAGAAACGGAATGTTAGTTTAGCAATTCAGAAGAATGCTGAGGATTTTTCAGTTCATAGAGCAAATATTTCAGTTTGTAAAGAAATTGCAGACACTACTAGTTCTTTCAAGGACCTAATATCCTCTTTTACTCCATTTTCTGTGAAGTAATTAAAAAATCAGCACACTTTTCTTCACATTTTCATTTTGGATATAAAATGCTAATATAAAAAGGATTTTGTGTTAACTTTTTGAAACACACTATTGATTTGAACCCAACAGTATATACTGCAAAAGTGTACAGGACAAGGGTGGGAACTAGAAGTGTGAGGACTTACTTGACTCTTTGGCCCAAGGCAGCACACACAGACATCCATACACACACACACACACACATACACACACACTTTTAGACCAGTCTGATTCCCCCTGAAGCGGTTGACATTTCCCCCAGAAGGATAATTGAGGAATAACATTTGCGTTACAATTTAACATGACCCCTGCCTTTAGAAGCCCTTTTATATTACCCAGTTGAAGATGGCTGCTGACACCCACTTAGGCTTGGGGGGGGTGATGATGATGTGTGTGTATGTAAGTCCACCTTTGTGCCCATTTACACATACTGTATGTTAACCTGCTCATGTGTGTGTTTGCTTACGTTGTATGTATATTTAAATGTGTGTTGATTCTGTGTGTGTGTCCATTGCCAGACAACATATGGGTGGGAGATGGATGGCTTTAAGCTCAGTGATAGGGTATTGTTGATGTCGGAGAAAAGAAAGGGAAAAGAGCTTATTATTAAGTCAATGTCAAGAGGAGCTGGGCTGACCTTTTCAAGTCTTTGCCTAGCAACTAAAAATGTATCGAGGTGGGGGGCGGTATGTGTGTATGTGTTTTTGTCCACATGGCAGCGTGCACATTTGTATGTGTGTCCAAGACTCAGAGGTAGTGACATGAAGCAGCCGCTAAAAGCTAAGGTTAATGGATTGACTGTTACCTGTTCTCAAGGCTTAACATTGGCCCGTACACAAGGGGAATCATCCGCGGCTGCTTCAGCAGCCTCCGTGCTTCTGCTGAAAAGCTAAATTAACAGAGCTGTGGCTTGTTTGTTTTAGGAATTTTGGAGGGTTTATCTCAGTCAAGGATACAAGGTCGAGACACAGTCTTTAATCACTGTACCTCACAGTGATGGCTTTATCCTGAGGTGGCGGGTGGTGCTTTCACATTATGCTGTGTACACAGTGGACGTAATCCCATTGAACATTTGCACTATGAAAGAGACATCAGTTACACCCTGTGCTGTTAAAGCTAAAATGTATAACCTGACAAACAATTCAAAGGTAGATCACCTAGTATTGCATGGACATTTTTTATATGTTATCAACTGAGCAGGTAACATGACTTGTTGGTCAGTTGGTCCACCACTATGATCTACCATGAATTATCTCATCTATGAGATGGATGGCCATGGAGTTTGGTACAGGCATGCATGGGCCCCATATGTTGAATCCTACTGACTTTGGCATTTCCCTGACTTTTTCTCTGGTGTCATCATCAATTAAAATTCAAAATTGTTCAAAACTTTGTTTATATCTATTAATATTTACAAAACGAATGACATTTCCATCAGGCCTCAGCTGTACCTTGTGTTTTGTGCTCGTTAATAAATGCTAAAATGCTCACCCAACATGAGGAACGAGGTTCAAATTAAACCAAAAATAAATTCAGTTGACACATGTATTCAATAAGCTGCCATAACATCCAGGGAACTGAACCAATTCAATACCAAACCACAGCCTCAAATGTGTTAGAAAATGACTGTAACCAAGGTAACTTCCCTTAGAATTATCATTGTCTGGAAATATGTGTGGATGCAACATATCTATCTTATTTGACCGCTCAAACGATTAGATGTAGGTGAACATGATGACATCTTATCTCTAGTTTAGGCAAGAGTAGACAAAGAGAAAAACATGCAATTGGCCAGAGCTCCTACATGCATATGTCCAAGGTCAGCACTGGTGTTATCAAGACAAATACTGCACATTGACCATTTTTGGAAAACAATGTAAAGAAATAGTGATTTTGCCGTCTACAGCAAGTCTGACCGTTTACTCCTGATTGCTGCAGTACTGAAGGTTGCATTATAAAATGGCCCTTCTACATTGACTACATCTTTATTTTACAATGCTATTCCCATTTCTCTTCATCAGAGCAGCCAGGCACACCGTTTCACACCAGCTCGCTCCGTACCAACTGCCTTCCACTGATAAATGAGAGGATTAGTGACTGGTACACTTTATTAAAAAGTAATAACAATTTTTGTTGGCACCCTTCACGTGGTAAGGAGTGCCATGAATCACAGGATATTGGCTGTCTGTATCTGATGAATGCATCGTTTACCAGCCGAGGAGTTATTTAGTAGCTGCTATTAATTTAAATCACATTTATCTCCCCCCTCTACCTCAGGATGGGGGAAACACAAGCTCTGCAGTGGAAGGAAAGCTGAAAGCAAAGAATTACACGTCACAAAATGGATATCATGGTATCATATCAAGGTAATTTCCTTCACTATGCCTAAAAATGATAATTAATTGATACTACTGTTTGATAGTGCTGCTATCACAGAAATCAGCATTAATGCCAGACAGTCCAACAATGAGCAGCTGCAATTCCGTTGAATGCTCAGAAAAATAATAGTTCCTAAACTGCCTTTGTCCAAATCTCCACTTAAGCCTTGTGTATTTGATGGTATGAAAACATTCCGTCAAACCCAGAGAAAAATTACCATGGTAATTATAAATTCAGATCAGATTACTATTATTATTAGTTTTACATTTCTGTCCATGTTGGCTCTTTTCTGAAGTGAGTCTGCTAGTTAGTACTCGTCATTGTTAGAGTCAGTATGGACCAAGGGAAAAAAAAAAAAAAAAAAAAAAAACATTGTGCTACATTGATTGACAACTCCAACTTTGCAACTCTGAGGAAAGAAAATTCCTTCCTCTAACATATATTTTGCTACTAATTGGTGATATTGGTTTAATAATATTACAACTCATAAAAGTCTAATAACCTGAATTACAGCGTAGAGTATGTCATGTCTGGAAGCTACAGTTTCTGTCTGTCTTTGATATCCCTCACCCACACGACTATGTCACGAAACCTTGGTGGTCCCTCATTTCCTTCTCCCTGGTTTATGAAGGCTATCCAAACATAAAATGGGGGGCTCATGTAAACGCATAACAACCTTAGCCAGACATATAATCAATTATTCAATGCAATAACAGTGCTTCAAGACTGAATAATTCGCCCATGGCGATATCTTTGGAACTGTGAAGCAGGCACACCTGAGCAGGAGTTGGGCAATCAAAGATTAAATATTGAACGTTTTTAATCTTCCTACTGCACTGTTGGCATTCTTCAGCTCAGAATTCTTCAGAAAAGACATTACACTTCACAATCATATCCAAACAAACAATTTCTATGCTGATCTGCATTGAATTTTGCACAATAAAACAGCAGGCCTACTTTATCTTGTGCATGTGTTCGTGATTTTCCTTTGGTTTTCAGTTCCCTTCAACATAATTCAGTTAAAGTTGCGATGAACCTAATTGCTTGCACTTTACCAGACTGACTACTTAAAGAATATTCCTTGAACAATAAATTAGTTCCCTATACCGGTTTGTACAATAGAGCATTTGAAAGAAGTTGACATTTACAGCTCTGATAATAAGGTAATACAGTCAGTGATGTGTGGGTGTTAAACTGTAATGAAGTTGACTTTTAGTGAAAATGACTTTTGGATGACCTTAAAGCTTAGGGTCCAAAACCCAAATTACCAGCTCCCTCATAAACCAGCCCAGGCTCATATTTACCATAAGTCTGGGCTTAAACTTAATTAAATAGGCAGATAGGAGCATTTAGGATGGAAATGTGTGCACCCACAGTCTAAGTATATACTTCATCATGTTTGCTTAACCTTCCTGTGGACTCCAAAGGTGCGTCTGGTAATTGAAACATAACAGAATTAGGTTACAAATGTCTAACAGAGCACTGTGTGTACAGTAGAAGTCCATACACCACTGAGCTTAGCACATGTTTTCATTTAATTAGTTTTTCATTTGGCCCTGAATGCTTTGTGTCAATACAGGCAAACAAGTTGGTGTAGGGGATTTTCCGTGTGCATGAGTTATGCCCAAATATATTCGTTCATTTAGAGTTTCTGCCTCTGTCAATTGGCAAAATATTGACAAGGAAGATGTTCATGAACAGTAAACCCGGCGCCATAATTGCTTTAATGGTCGGCTGATAAATGATAACTGAGAAATCTAAATCCAGTTGTATTTATTGATTGAGAATGCCCAGGCATATCTGTAATCTGTTGCCTTCTTGTTTGTATGATCCTGACAGTCAAACATTGTTTTGATTTTTTTCCCCCATCTGTCTTCCCACACAGACACCTGAGTAAGTGTGTCAAAAGTGAAGCTCAAAGGAGTTTGAAATGCTAAAAGCTTAGGGATGACTGGCTGCAAAGTGCTATTGATCTTTCTTTTTTTTTTTTTGGTGTTAAAGAGAAATGCATATCCCCTGTCAACAAGTTCACTTCCCTGAGCAGAAGTGTCCCAAAGACACTTTCAGTTATTGACATGTTGGCAAAAACAAAAACAGCTTCATGCTCAGATTTTTGATCTTTAAATCTTCACAGCATGATAACACAGGATAAAAGAAATGATTGACAATTGACTGCATTATAAAAATGGCATTTATCCCATGCCTGCATACTTCTGTGCTTGTATTATTGCAGTTAAGTGTTATGTTTCTGCAAGCCCGATTGCAGACTCTAATATTGTAAAAGTATTTCATTTGATGTTATGTGGTTAGTCATACATATGCAACACCAATGAATTAAAAGGTTCTTTTAGTGTTTTAATAGTAACGTTTCCCTTATTTGTTACTGTAACTTTGTAAAAGTTGACTTTTTGATACTGTGGGAGGGTTTTTTTGTGGTGATTTGTATCTCTATTCTCGCCGCACTGTCACTCTGTCTGGATGATTAATGTAAAAGAGTTTGACAGAATTCCAGCCCTCATGTCCCTCCTGGGTGACGACTGATAATCTGCCTGCTCCAGGCAGCTCTCGAGCAGGCAGGGACGCTACGGAGGGCCTCCCTGTCCCAGGTGAAGAGCCCCGGGGGTTTGGGTGTTGAGCCTGGAGGCTGCCCAGGTGTTCACAGTTATTACTGACTGCCTGTCCCAGCTGGGGAGTGAGCGGCACGAATATCAGCGAGTGGAAACGTTTGCGTTCGCTGTCAGGGTGTGCTCGCGTTCTGTCAGGTTCGTCTGATTGACTTTCTGTCTACCTTTCCCAGCATGTCTGACCTTTCACACGCACACACACAGACACTTTGTTTTGAAATAATGTTCAACATGACATTTTCATAACTTGGACTGCTGTGAACCATCGTCGGCTTTGTTTCCTGCCTGATCTCCCTGTCGTTTTACACCTTTTAAAAACCATTTGAGAACTTACTCTGTAAATCATATTTCCATTGTGAGGCAACACAATATTAGCATTTGTTTCCTTCTTGGATTAACGGACTTCAAGTATCAACCGAGCTTTAAATTGATATTGAACACAGTGCTGCTCTATCTGCACAGTGGAGGAATGAAAGCTGGCAGGGAGGCAGCATAATTTCTAGGGCACAAAGCCGACACTAGATGGCTGCAGATAATGGAGAAAAGGAGCTAATGATACACACATACTGTAGGAAGGGTGACAGAGAGAGGGAGGAGGTGAGGATGTGTGAGTAGAGCGTGAATACAGCGAGGGGAGACTGGAGAGATTAACAGAGAATGAAAGGGACAAAAAAACGAGCAAAGAATGAGACTGTTGCTATTCAAATAGAAGCTTCATATGTACTTATATGTTAATATTAGCATAGATCTATTCATAAGTCTGTTCACATGTTGGAATGTAAATATAAAACAGCTGATGCCAATGGCTCACTCAGTTATAATGACAAGTGATATGTCTACATTTGGCTAACTCAAGCCCAATTCAACGGTTTCACTGTGATTGAATGGTTCAATGCAAAGAATCAAATATTCCACAAAATAATGATCATTTGGACCAAAAACAGTGAAGCACATGAAGCAGGAATTTGTCAAGTGATTTGGTTTGAAGCTTTGTGATTTCTTCTAGTTTTTTTTTTTTTTTTTGTTTTTTTTGGTTATAACATATAATGTACATAATCTTTGTTTGAAGGATATGGGCACAGTACATATAAGTGCATGCTGTTATTATGTTACAATATTAAAGGTCCCAAGGGAATTGATTTGTATTGATTATAAGGAAGGAATATATGGAACATATGTTTCAAAACACTCAATCATATACAGTGACTGAAAATGAGCCATCCGGACTTCTATCAAGTTTTGATGTTATAACTGTACAGTCACCACCCTCCCATTCCCAGCCATTCAACTCAGCCAATCAGAGGAGAGGCTCATCAATATTAATGAAAGACAGACACAAAACAACCTGTTCTTTCTAGAGCTCCAAAGAGACACTTGACAGAGGAGATGTAAAATTATACTGAGATGATTTTTTGATACTTTGTTACACCACAAATATGTATTGTTTTGACATCGAAACTTCAAATACAACCCAGTGGAGGGGGCAATATGAGACCTTTAAATTATTTTTTTCTGTATTTAATATTGTACTCAAAAGAGACAACTGACAGAATCTAATAAAGCAACAGAAGTAAAAAGGCACCTGTGACCAGCAGCAATACTTCAAATGAAAATATAGTAATGGTTCTGGGACAAAATGGGCAGTATACATCTCTTTGTCTATGGAAAGATTAAGCTATTTCACAATCAATAGAGCAGTCAGAATACATTTTTATTGGGCGCATTACACCGCAAATGAATTGTGGAGCTTGGTAAAAGCCAATTGGATAGGTGATGGAATATCTGTGAGCGCCTGTCTGACAATTGGTTATATTTCCAGAACATGTAGATTAATGGTGTTCACAGTGTGCCACATCTTGGGCATTCATTACACACACACACACACACACACACACACACACACACACACACACACACACGCTTGCATTTCATTTTACACCATTCAACACCCAAAGAAAGCTGTAGTGAGAGGGAAAAGAAGAGCCATTGATTATCTCTAAAAAGGCGAGAGAAGGATCATAATCTCACAAGTGGGGGAAATCTTGAATGTAGTTTAAATATGTTCTCAGTGCTTCTGAAATATTTATCACTTTTGAAATGCAATTGGTGCATTTGCTTGGAGTTTATAGCATTTTCCTTTACTGGCGCTGAGGGAATAGATGAGAAAAAAGGGGGGAAAATAAAGGATACGTCTTTATCAGGATAGGCTCAGACAGGCTTATTAGCGACTGCTATGTACAGTGGTGGATATTCTTGTCTGAGGCACAGATCACAGCTTGAACATCAGTGGAGAGATTGGTCTTATAAAATGTGGGGTGTAAGTAATATAATACATTTCCATGGCTTTGGGGACTTCCATTTTATTTATGCTTTATGATTTCAGGGGAACTATCTCCATTATTGAGATAAAGAGGCTGGTTAAAGTATGGGTAGGCTTTACAAAAACCATGCACTGTTGCTCTATCCTTCACACATCTGTTAAGGCATGAGGAGAAATTCGCCAGGCAATCAGCCAATGCAAGTCAACGCAGGTTATTATTTAGATTGATTGTGTGCGAACTCTGGTGTGCTAATAGTATTTCTATTGAGAAGCTAAGTGTAGTCAAACACCATAAAGATTTATGTAAGCGGTATATCACATCAGCTACTAAAACAATCACAAACTCTGCATGGAAATGAATTGGGAGTGTAATTTAACACCTAAGTGTGATTTACTGATTTATACCTCTCCTTAAAATTCATGTAAGCGTGTTTCCCTCCGACTTTCAAATCAAACACTATCGATATGTGCCACTGGCAACCTTCAATCATAACAACACAAGCGTGATGTGTGGAAAGCTGTGATTGAAATTATCCAGCCAGATGAGTGGAGCTGTAGAGGATGAGGGAGGAAACTTATTTTAGGCCCATGGTCACACCTCAATGGTGAATATTTCTTTTGCCTCCTTTTGTAAATAAGAAACCGACGCCTGTGATGGGAGCGGAGTAACAAATTTGAAAGTCTGTGCGCTTAAAAAAGAATAAATCATCTTTCTGTCCACAGGATTGTGTGATGAATTGTGAGGGACTTATTTTAGATATTGGGGTTCAGAACAGTTTTGCTTATGCACAGGTTAAATATTTGGGAGAGTTATCATAGGGTTTGATATCAGTCCAATTTTCTTACCCTGTTACACCAAATAACCCTAAAATATAGTGCATAAATAATATAGGATTAAAAAATATTCTCACTCAAGCTTGTGTCATTCCACGCGGAATGAATAGGGAAATACTGTATATGCACCTGTTTAAAAAAGGGACAACCTCTGAAAGATATGTACATTCTCTCATTCCCTTCCTCATTTCTCTTGCTGTGTGTTATATCTACAGTTCTGTCCTCCTGTTACATTTTCTATGTGTAATTGGATTTGATGTGTAGCATAACGCCAAACACCCTTAAAAAGAAATCTTGATTCTTGGGAGCTTAAGTCTAGTTTCCAAAGGCTCCTATGCAGTATACGGCGCCTCAATTTGAGGGATTTAGAGCAATCATATTCCAGTAATCCATATGAATAGGAATTTAGGTTTACATCTTATTATCATATTCAAACACACAGCTTCTGTTTCAATGATGCCAGCAAAATATACATTATCTAATTCATTGGATAATATAGAATAACAAACAGGACCAAATAATGTACATCTTAAAGGTTCCCTTTGCATTCATTTACATGCATTTCATTGACTCTGAGCTGTTCACCACCTTTACTATTATTCAGCCTTTTTTACACTGTAGGAATGCCAACTTCCTACGGAACTAACTTTTCTCTAGTCTGTGTTTGAATATCAAAGTAAAGCCAGACTACAGTGGCTGACACATACTTACTTTATGAGGGCAGCTTAACGATCTACATACAATAGCTCTCCACGAGTTAAATTAGACTCTCCCTGAATGGGAATTTGATTTTTAATTCAGAACTTCAGAGGCATGTTCATTACATCGGCAAACAACACAACAGCAATGACTGATCTGACATCGACAGGCTTTGTTGTTACAAAAATGCAAATACTCACAATGCAGGGCGGGTGTGAACACAGAGACGCACATTCAACACACATTCTCCCTATCAGTTCAAATTAAGGAAAAGGCGAAGAAAAGCGGTTCCATCGGGACGTGTTATCCTCTTCGCTAAGTTTATGATTGGAGTAGCTGCTTTTAGACCAAAATAAACAGAATTATAAAGAGATTGCTATAAAATTGTATTTTGGGTACTGATATATCAATGCATCATTAAGCTTCAAAAGCAAAGTTTTTCTGTGGTTAATTACGGTAGTTGACTCTATAAATTGTTGTAGTAATATTGTGGGTTTTTCCACAAAGGAATCTACATTCTACAGATGTTGTTCATCAGTTGCAGACTGATCTGTAGAAGCCACAGAAAAGTAAAGTCGTCCAGTGAATTAGAATTTTTCTTTTTTGTTTTACCTACATTAACTTATGTATCATACAGTATTTACACATCTCGAGGATGGTAAAGAAGCCTTCACTTATGAATCCAAGATAAATATCTTACTGATTAGTCATGGAATATAAAAATAAATAATGTCTATGATTTCAGTATGTGGTTATATGCAATACCTAGCATTGCATACAATATATGTTATAGCATCAATATTAATGTAACTCCACTGTCTACATTTTTCTGGGTATCTGTGAACAAGAAAGAAAAAAGAAAAACTCAGAACATCAAAAGTCCCAGAGTTTACACAGTTTTATAAAGGAAAGTTTTACAAGTTTAAAGTCTGCATTGTTTGCATCGGAGGGAAAGTTACTTTCATCAGTGAGACACGGAACATTTTGTATTTGTTTTGTATTCAGGCAGAAATAATCCTACCGGGAACAATGTATTTATCTCTTGATGTTGGAAGCCGGGCTCCTCTAGGGCTGGCCTGGGGCCCGAGTGCCAAAGAACAGGACAGAAAGTCCCTTGTTACAATGCCGGTAGCATATTCAGGGCAGGGGGGCAAACAAGCCACTGAAGAAGAGTTATTTGTGCATGTAGCAGAACTTTATGCAGGATATGTGACTTGTTTATTGTTGCCATTAGATGAGTTGGTTGCATCGTATTTTGTGTCCATCATTTTCCGCTCAAAGTAAATTCTGTATAATTCAAAACAATTATGGGATCTGTGAATCTACAGTTTACCTCTCGCTCTATAAATATTACTTTATACAAATTAAAAATCAAAGCCAACAGCAGTGTTTTAATCCATATAGATTTAACAATTACGCTTTTTTTTTTTTCAGTCATGTGATCATTTTTTAATGGCTCTTACAGGCACACGCACACACCTTTGCTGCTTCACACTTGGCTGCCTAGAGAGATAGGCAAACTGCGTTAATTCATCATCATGGGACTCTGATCATGCCCTGCAGCAATAATATAATATGCATATGACCTATGTTAATTAATGATATATTATTTAATATTAACATGCTATGGTCAAGGTAAACGAGGATCAGAGTTAATTTAATTAAGTGCATGGCTTCGCGTTCCTCTTGTTATGTTTCAGTGGTTTTAATCTAATTACTAGTTACTCATCACCCTTTATGTCTGTGGTCGGTCATCTTCACTTAGGGAAAAAGAAAAAAAACAGATAATTAGAATAGGTATATAGCAGAATCTAGAATCCTTCATACATGATTTGTTTTATTGTTGCAATTCTTTAAAAGTTATGCTTGACATTATTTGTAATATAGGCCTCAGCTTATTTGGATTTTAAAGGGATAATTGAAAATGAAACGATTTTAGCAGGGCAGAAAAAAAAAAAGTTACTCTTAACCAGGGCTGCTCATACGTTAATGAGAGAAAAACTATCCAATGTGTCTTTTTTTTCCTGAGGCATTTCCTCAAGCACTTTTAGTCAACAGCCAATCTAGACCCGTCTTCACCGAAATTTTCCAGTTCACTTCTTCAAAACAAGAACTTGTACACAACTTTGACTGTGTTACTGTCAAATCTCTTGTGGAACAACATACCCAAATAATCCTTTCTGACACAGATGACCTGCTTTTTGCTTGAGAAACATCTTCATATTTTGTGTACAGAACTGGGACTGATTGGTTGACATGATTTCAGAGGCAGCAAACCTCGCTCTCCATTCCACTTCTTTCCACTGCCATGTTTGCAATGCGAAGGTCGGCTAATTCCTGTTAGTCATGAGAGGTTACATGAATGATCCTTTAAGCCAGGTGAGGAGAGGGAAGGACAACGGTGATATTCAGACACGGGCTTTAGTTTCCAGACCATCTCATGTTTTCTCTACGTCATGTTAACACTGCTATCTGATACGTCGGGCAAAGTAGACATATTCATTACAACCAACTAGAACAGCTTCTAACACCCATAGCTAAGATCCAGGCCCAGATAATGGAGCAGGGAGAGCCAGAGGATGTCTTGTTGTTGTCTAAGCACTGTCATTATAACATTTAAAGGACAAAATAGGATTGCATGACTTGGTTGGGCACAGTTACACTGTCGGCCATCTTACATATACCTGTAGCAGACTCATAATTGCAAGCCCACAGAGATCAAGTTGCGCATTCTTTAAGAAGTTATGGGACATGTGACAATTTCCAAAAGGAGGTCTTAGTTTTATTTATCTTTTTAAATGTCAGAACGAAGCAGGTCATGGGTTGCTATAGTTACCACTTTCTCTTATTTCATTCATTTTCCACGCTCATTTTATTCCATCCATGGGTCACATGGGAGCCAGAGGCCAACCAAGCATGCATTTGAGGACAAGTCAGAGAAACAAAAAAAAAAAAAAAAGTTAGAGGATTTTTTTTTTTCTTTTTTGACGATGTTCTCATAAAATAATATCATAAAAAATGTTCATCAAGGAAAAAATGCACTTATACTTTTGGTGTTTATAATAGTAATTTATTAGATGTGTTCACCTTTGTTCTTTTTTACCAAACCACTAAGAGAATCAAGACCCAAACAAGTCAAAACAATTACTCATGCTCATTGCAAGCGGTGATATAGCAGCATATTTTCCCTCTCTCTGCTTCCTCAGTGAAAACTGCATTTGTGCATATCTATGCATGGTTGGTCAGCCATATAGATGCTCATCTGTGTCTTTCATCAACTTGACAGCTTTTTTTCTCCTCAGAAAGATAACATTTATTATAAGCGTAAGCAATACATATTGGCCCGGAGTAAGTTTGTGGCACATTCCCGCACCTCATAATCACAGCTGTCTGCAGTTAAGTATCCCCCATGATCTATTGACTCCATTTTTATTCACTGCATTTCTACCCCGGTAGGTAGAGGGAGTCAGTTAAGCACAGAATGCAGAGCAGCCATAATTCATAAAATACTGGCGAATTAAATAAGATGTCTACATCTTCAGGTACTCAGTGGTTAATCAGATTTAGTTGTTACTTGAAATATTAATATATGTATTTGAAAATCAGTACCTATAATTATGTAGAACACAAGTCAGACAAAACATGTTATAGCTCTATCAATATATATTAAAACATATGGCATAAAGATTTATAAGGGGAAAAAGAAAAAAAAAAAGTTGTTAGCTAAAAATCAAGTCAAATGTATGACATTCATGCCAGTGATCTGATATAATTTGACTCTTCAGTGTGGGTCTCATTGTGCTGGAACTGTGTTAACCTTCCTCACAATCACAAGTTATTGTTCTTTTGTGTTTGTGAAATATGCAAATCCAAGCCCAAAGAGAGTTGAACCTACAGCAAAGAAGAAATAAAGAAAAAGGGAGGAAAAAAAAGAATTCACCAGGAAATTAATGTTTTATTAATTATGTTTAAGATAATATATGATAAGACTAATTCTACTCCTTTTCATAAAACAAATACAAGGGGAATGATATCTCATGAGGGAAACGGCGTTCTTTAATTTATCATGAAATTAGCTTTCCTGCGCTAACTGCCGCCGAGCCATGGGATTTTACATTGTGTTGTGTTCTGTTCTCATATTTTAATCACTCTATGGGAAAAGCACTCTTGCCCCCAGCATTATGCTAATATTTATTTTGGTTTGTATTACCCCAGTGTTTACAGCAAATAAGCGGGGGTCAAATGAGAGTCAGCAATACTAATGTGATCAAGTTTCATGTAATTTTCTTCCTCTTTTCTATTTATTTACAATAACCGGCATCCTTAAATAACATCTGGGATCATGCGTGTGCTCGTACATTCACAAAAAGTCCAGGTTGATTTCTTTAAGGTTTCTGCAGGATTACAAGAAGCAAAAGAAGAAAGGAACTGGCAATTGAAGATAAATGAAAAATGATCCTGTGGTGTATTTTTTTTCCCCCGCACAAATCCTAACATGATAATCTCACAATGTCAGTTTATCTCCCAAAACAACGAAGCCTAATTGTCACGTGGGGTTTCAACATTTGTTTGGATATAGAGGGGAGAGTTGCCAGTTTTGCCAAGCCAGTCTGCCATATGGCCTGTGCTGGTACGTCTCACAAGTGCCCCTTGTCATATCCCAGCCTAGTGGCTTTCGATTACCTAGCTGTGGCAGTTCCTTTCCCAAGCTGCCACTACTTCTGGCAGATTATAATAAAGATGACTCTTTCACAGTGTGAACTGCTCTCTCATGGCCAGGAAACCAGACGCACAGACGCACGCACGTGCGCACACACACACACAGTGAGCACACACACTATAATACACACAACTGCATTCTCCTCATGCAAAATACACACACGCACATCACATCGTGTTAACAGTGGGCTGAGGCTGAGTGGGGCTG
Organism: Lepturacanthus savala; assembly: GCA_030544235.1. Taxonomy (NCBI): domain Eukaryota; kingdom Metazoa; phylum Chordata; class Actinopteri; order Scombriformes; family Trichiuridae; genus Lepturacanthus; species Lepturacanthus savala. The sequence continues at coordinate 6,384,562 of CM060467.1, forward strand.
TGTGGTGACTGACTGGATGAAATGTGAGGATTAATGGATATTTATATTTCATTATGTTTTTATACCGGCCACAGAATAATGTATCACTCTCTTGGAGATACTGAAACATATGTCAGCCCCTATCCACTTACGGATATAATCCAATTTGACTTTAAATGTGCTAATCAAATTTTATTAAAGTCTAATACATCTTCCAAAAAGGCAACCCGGATAGAATGTAGCTGTTCCGCATAAGCAGATAGGAGGACACAGCTATTTAGGGCATCGTGTTTGTTTGAATGACAAATAGAAAAATGTATCATAGGAGGAGGGATACTTAGCAAATTAAAAGAGTTAACAGTTTTAATAATGATAATAATTAAAATAGTTATTTCCTGTACCGAACAAAAAATATATATTTATTATTGATAAGTCTGAAAATTGATTTGTCATTAATTCATTAATGATAGGTCAGAAGATTTAAATTTTCCTGAGTCAAGACATATTTAAACAGCTGTTTTGTCCAATCCATTATATATTCTACTATCATATAAGAATAAGAAATAAAAAAAACGTGACGTGAAAAAAAAAAAAATACAAAATTAAAAAAAAAAGTTGTGGATTAATTTTCTATTAATATACTAATTGTTTAGTGTGATTGTTCACTTTAATATCAACTTAACACACTACTAAACATGATAATCAAATTAGTAACCGATTTTTTGCTCATCAATATTTATTAGATGATTAACTTTTTTTTGCGCTCACTGATAGCACTTGACTTTTTTTTATTTATTTGTATGCACACATTTGGGAAATGTAGTGCAGTTAATCTCATGAACTGAGTGCCAAACTGGGTGCATTGTATTCTAATGGATGTACATTTTATACATTCATAACATATTCAGTGAAACTCCACGCTGACTGCTATTGAAATATGGCATATGTAGATATTAATATAGGTTTAATACTATTTTGAATTAAACTGAAATGTAAATATATATTCTTAATAAAAAAAAGACCTTTACCCATCAAACCAGTGTGCTTTAAACTTTCGGAAAACCTTATCACGTGTTATGTGTATTTGTCTTCATACATCCTGTTTTGTGTGTTTTGTGTGACTCCAAACAGTGCTTCCACACTTTTTTTTTGTTGTTGCAATGCAAAAATCCCTTAAAACTTGTAGCCCATTGCCGGAAAGCCACCTTACTATAGCTCCTCTCCTCCTCCAGCCACCTATGAGCAACAAAGGGCTCCAATCAGTAACCCTACCACATACAAAAAGGCGGCCCACATTACCTAAAGCTGTCAACTTCCTGATTGAGGTAACCTGCCACCCTCCACAGCCAAATGACTCACCTCAGTGAAAGAGCTCAGTGCAGCCAGAACAATATCCTTCAAAAGGCAATGACAATGGACAGTCTACGACCACGGCCCGTGTGTGCGTGTGTGTATGTGTGTGTGTGTGTGTTGTGCAGGTTTTGTTCAACCCGTCACATTACACTGGGCTCCTGGTGTTGCCAGTAATCAATACAGGCCTGAAATCACCTACTGTTACCCGCCTCCCATCCTGCCTGTTTTGTCCCTCACTTAATAATGAATTAGATCCTCCTTCAAATGCAGTGGTAACTCTCTTTGTAGCATCCGACACACACAAAAACAGACACACACACGCATCCATGTAAATGCATAAATCGTGAACGTATTCAATATGCGACCAGATTAGGACCTGAGCATACACAAACATGAACATGCTTAAATTAAAATAACTACTATTCGTGTGAATAGACACTTTTCAAGTGCTGACCAAATGGTAGAAAACACACACACACAAACACACATACAGACACGCACACACACACACACACACACACACACACACACACACACACACACACACACACACACACACACACACACACACACACACTGCTCAGCCAGCCAACATCAAGGGTAACATTTCTATTGCATTTGCTAATCACTGATCAATAATTCAGCGGCCTCTCTCATCTTGAAGGGTCCCTGGCTTCCTGAAACATATGGCAGCTGTATGTGTGTATGCAAGTGCATGTGTGCGTGTGTGTGTGGGCACCCCTTGTCTGACATCGTTTTTATCCGCTATTCAAGTTACCAGCTCCTTATCACAGAGGCCTGTCTGCTATGACAACCAAACGGCATGAGGAAACAACTTAGTTGGAGTTGTTTTTCAGAACTTGACTTTTGTTCCTCCCCTCCCCCAAACCATGTTCCATCTAACGACAGAGCACCTAATGCCAGTTATAACAGCCAGCCCAGTAATTTACTGTGTATGTCGACACGATGGTTATCTGTGCACGGGGCACCTTTCATTTCCTCCGACGCCGGCTTCGCCTCGACGCGTGCTGTCGTTATCTTTCTCGCTAGGTCTTTTGGTAATTTGTCCAGCATGGGTTGACTCGCTAAAGGTCTCCCGTTCCACCCTCTCCACCCACCCCTTCTCCTCATTTCTTTATCTGAAGAAAATTCTGATTAAATGGCTTGTATCTTTTATATCATTAACTCTTGTATCTTAAAAAAAAAATCCGACAAGTGCATAAATAGTTTTGTGGAAGTAACAACTTTCACTTCATCAAAAAAAACTTTTGTGCTCATCACTTATCTTTTTGTGTGGTACAAAATGTCAAATTAAAAGATTAAACCGGATCTGTCAGACATCTTTATTTCTATCACCCTCCTTTCATGTTCCTCTCTGCTTTAATCCTATGATATCGGTCCTTTGTTTTGCCATTCTCACTCTCTTAAACTGGTCTGGTTCCTCTCTCTTCTATCTTCTGTCGTCCCATGTGTTGGTCACATGCTCATAAAAGACTCATCTGGTTAAATGAATGCAGACTATGCAGAAATGCATAACAAGTGGTTGCGTGCTGTACTTTTATTTTTAGGAGCATAAAAGACACATATTTCTTCTTCAAAGGCAGATCAGAAAAGTTAACCAACCAATAATCACAGGCACCTGATGAAGGTTTTTCAAAAGACTTTCAGTTTTCTCCTGTGCTACTGAAGAGGGGAACGGTTGCGTCATGCGGTTCTGGCTGGCAGTCGGTTTTGTTGTGTTGTGTGCTTGCATCTGTGTGTAAGCATCTCTTTCCTGTTGAAGGATGACTCTTCTCAGGCTTGCCTACGTCATGCTGTGCGCATGATAAATAGAGAGAGATGGTCTTAGTGGTTCATAGGAGGTCCAACCGTGACCCCGCCGCCCCCCGTGGTACTACAGTACTCGGCTTTGTCCTGGAACAAACAACTATAAACAATGTGTTGACAACTTTTGTTTGGAAGCTTGATGAGATTAGGCTAAAGTACTCCGGGTTTTATTATAATGTAACGAGTTAAATGGAATGGTGAGATATCGGAGTAGGCGAGTTGAATAGGGAGGAATTTCCATTCGCAACCAGACATTACGGAACTATATCCGACACTTTCTTTGTAACAAGTGGTTGGTCAAAAATAATTAGTGTTGATAAACCGGGGATAATCACCAATCTTCATAATGTGGTCTCTTTGGATCACTGCTTCACCCCACAGGAGAGGAAGAGAGGCAGAAAAACGAAAGAGGATGAGGGAGGGAGACAGCCGTAAGTGAACAGTGTTATGAAACTGAATCTCATCCTTTATTTATTTATTTCCCTCCATGCCTCTCGTCTTGGGCTAATTCTAATGAAGAGGCCTCAAATGACTTAATTTAGAGTGAAGTTAATTGGGTTTGGTCCTACATGGCTGCACTTCCTGCCTGGATACTTTCCTATGTTTCCCTCCTGATTCATTCATAGAGCAAGGGGGGGTGTGCAAAATATGAAAGAAAACAGATAGAGATCGAGAGGAAGATTACAAATAACAGAAAGACGGAGAGTGAGATGGGAAAATTAAAGTGAACAAGAGAGAATGAGAGGATGTGACAAACGCTGAGAAACAGAGATGAGTAAGGGGATGGGGGCCCTCATATCAGGCGCGTCACCCCCGTTAGCCCAGGACTGTAATTAGATGTGGCAGCCACCCCATAATGATAAATGCCGTGATGATGAATGGAAATGCAAATGTGTGTGAAGTAGCCCCAGCCATCAAAGGGGGAATATCATTAACACTTTCCTCTTGTCAAATCCATCATTGTCAGGGGTGGCTCCCTGCGTTCCTCGTGTCCCACCCAAGCGGCAGCAGCCACAGCTTGAAATTGAAACCACTGTGGAAGTCCCCTAAAGTGCAATACCACTGACTGTCACTAGATGCTGGCTCCAAAAGATCCCTGGCTCCAATAGACTCCCAATTCAAAAAGCGCCAACTTCCCCCAAGTCAATATGTCCTTTCAGCAAGTCATTGAGTTGTCAATCTCTAAGTGGGGGCCCTCTGATAAGTGTGCTGGTGGACACTTTGGGAAATAATACTCTATTGATAAGACACAAAGGCATACAGTAGATTTGACGTCCTCTGTGTTGGTGTTGATTGACATGGCGGTTGACTCCCTAGCTCTGGGACTTACTGAGTCCGACTATTGATGCCATATTTCAGTTTAATGGTACTTGAAAAGTAAAAAGAAATAGTTAGCTAACATGAGCAAAAGTCTGTTCTACTTCGTGCTCCTTATAAACTAGCATTAGCTTCAGTCATTCCATGCCTCATGCCTTGCTAAATTCAGGAGTTAAGGAGGACCCAAGTAAAAAGGAAGAGACTGTATGTCAGTTAACTTTCTGCTGCCTGTCTGTGATTGGACACATGTATAGCTCAGCAGAAATACAGGTAACACCCAGTTGTTGGTAATTCCAATTAAATTGATGTGCGACACATTGATATTTATATAGCCAACTATTCCATGCAAGGGAGGAGGCTAAAAAGAGACACCGCTCTGGTTGAGTGTATAAGTAATACATCTTATTGTGTACTGCTCTGGAAAAGGCAGAATATGATATTAAAAAAGTAGAAAATATGTCAGTAGCTTATAATTTTTGTAGAGAAAACAAAGGGGAGGCCAAATATTTTAACTATTTTTATTTATTTTTATCTATTTTGTTCTCTGTCCCCTGGTGGAGAAGTATAGAAGTATGACTGTGTTCTGGTGGAAAACTGTACATCTAAATGGAATATTGATGGAACAAGCAGAGGAATTGCTGTGCATTTGTTAAAGGGGTTACAGGACTAGTGGCAGTACAGGGACATTGCAAAAAATAACTATAAAAGAAACATCGGACATGTTTCATTGTCTCTCTATCTTCCTCCCTCTCTAACCTCTAGACACCAGCTACATCACTTGAGCATCTTGTTCTTTGCCCTTGCCAAGTTCCACACTGTGCCAAAACGGAGCCAACGCTTCTGCATTCAGGGCAGCAAAGCTTTTACTGACATACTGAATTTAATTACAGTCTACGTGCATTTGTCCATTTGAACAATGTGTGTCTATAGCCCCTATCAGTTTATGCTAAGCTAACCACATGCGTTTATGTGCTCACATGTGTACCTGCATGCCCTGTCAGCATCTTCTCGTCTGACCTTGTGTCTCTCTGTCATTGTGTTTGTCTGCCTGTACATGCATCTCTCAGTCAGCGAGTGAGTGTTCCGAATGACGCCCGTCTGCCGGTCTTTTTTTTTTTTTCTCTTTTTACCCAAATGCAATAACTGGATTGACCTCTGAGTCACAGACACGATCCAATTACCTCCTCAAGGACAAGTGTGTAAGTTATACATGAGTAAATCTCACACCATTAGTCACAGAAACAAAAAAAAAAGAAAGAAAAAGAAATAGTCAGATACAAGCTGTTTCGACAGTGGTTCTTATCCTTATTACATTATGGTTAAAGAAGTAAACTAAGTTTCTGTGGTGTCAGTGAGCAAGGTGGGTCTACACGGTTTTATGGTGATAAGGGGCTGTTAGCTATAATCTACAGAGCTACACAGTAAGCAGGAAAAATACAGTATTAGAGTTTAAACTTTCTTTAAACATAAAATGTGTTTACTGATTGTGTGAACTGGATGATTTCTAATATGTTCCACTTTAAAACTAAAAATTGATCAATATTTAACTGATAATACTCCTCTGGCGTGCACAGAACACCAAAAAAATGTTAAGTCAGTCAGCCTCATTCCTGTCTCAGCTACTGTTTCGTCTGCATGCATTCACCTCTAAACACAAATGTTTAATTGCGACAAGGAGGTGGTGGGGGGTAGAGATGTAAATCAGCGAAGCAAGCGGTGGTGTCTTTTACAGGGGTTGTATGAGCCAGGGCAGCTTTGTCTGACACCTTGCACTGAATTATTGAGTGTGGAGGGAGGGGGGAAAGAAGCAGAGAAGAGGACGGTGTGACATTAGTGCTTGTTGTTGTGGCTGCTGCTCAGCCTTGCTTATAGCTGTACTAAGCATGTGTGTATGTGTGTGAGTGCATATGTGTGCATGCGCAACAATTATATAGTCAGGAGGAACTGGCTGACAGGTGAATTGGTACTTGTTGTACCTGTACAGTGTCCCAAAAAGAGATTTGATGCATGGGAAAAAATGCACAGTAAAGCTGCTCTACCTTAACAGATAAGAAATTGCTGAATCTTTGGGTGTATTTTCATGCAGTTTTTACATATCATATGTAGTTCTGCACATTGCCTTTTGAGTGTTTAGTCTCGTGAATGTATCTCATCCAAGAAATTTTTGGGAAGTACATTACTATACAAAGGAACATCCACAAGAGTTTCCCTACTTTAAGATGTTGTGAAAACACTCCCTTTCAGACACCCTACCATTCTCATCCTCCTCCTCTGACCCAGACACTGATCTCATCTTCAGTAATAAGGAGTGGAGGGAGGGGAAGGAGGAAGCAGAGGGAGGGGATCAAAAGTTCAGTGGACCATTGTCACTGCATCACGCGATCTATTGCACCTAAACCACTTAAATTAAACACACAAACATTCATGCAAACACCAACCCAGGGCACAGAACACTCAGGCAAAGTACGCTCGAGCCTCAGATGCGTATACGCACTTACTCACACACACACAGGCTTTGATGAAGCCAAATTAGAGTACAAGGGTGGGGGTGGCTGGCTGTTGTGCTGCCTTATAAATAATTTGGTATTCGGGCGACTCTGCTTACCGCCGTCTGTCGGCGAGTAAGAGGTCATCTGGGCAACTAGCAGGAGACCAGATCACCGTCACTCAACCCTGAACCAAACCAGGATTACAACTTTTTGTTCAGTTTAGATACTACTCGTTCAAAAAAGGAACTAAGCCATAAAATTAGAAGTAATAGATTTATCATAGGTCCGGTTTTACTTGGCCTATCAATACAATTTCAAAGCTGATATAATCCAAACTTTCAACATATATTGTAACCTTTTTTTTTCTTTTTACAATAACTGACTTTGCATGTCTGTCTTTATCTCACTGTATGTATACTGTACTTATCAAATTTACAGTTTATCTATTAAGACTGTGTAACAGTGAAACACACCCTCATTTGGCCAAACATAAAAAATCCATGTAAGCTTTCCCGTTTCTATAGGAATACATACTTCCTCGTCATTTCTAGTTACCCCGCCCTTGTCGTTTCAGTCTGAAACTCAATTTATAGATGATTTATTATAATTTGTTTTTGATATTTTCTTTCCTGTACTTTCTGTGGTATTTTTTTTTACCATAAAGAACATTTCTTTTACAAATAACAACCAATGGTTTAAATTGTTCCGATTGGCAGATTATGTTTTCTCCAAGGGAGAAATACTATCAGCTGTCAAAGATGACACCTGTCAAAATCAGAAAGCGGCGGCTGGCTGCAGACATATAAAGCCGTGTCCTTTATGATGCTAGAGGGTAAGGGATTGTCTCTGGACACTGCGCTGTATGTGTCTCACTGTCAAGTATAATATGAACAGAACTGACAAGGTCTATAGCAGCAGTCTATTCATTCACCTGTCCAACTTCTGTGTGTTTATGTTGTGCATGTGTGTATATGTGTGTTCTCCTGTGCAAGGTGAAACATTTCTGACACAGCAGAGACACACAAACATATGCACACGCTGTATTCCCTGCCCACTCTGTACTGTTTGTGGGACATCTTGAGAAGAGTTTCTGATGGACCTATCCTTGGTTTAAATCTTTCATGGACAGATGTCCTCTGAGGTTTGCTGCACTGTGTCCTAAGGACATAGCCCCAAGCTAAATACTCTCTTACTGTACGTGGTCACTGCTGTATTACAATGCTTTTCCTTGTCCGTCAGCCATTCTTGGCCCCAGAAGAATGCCCTGTAATGGAATGGACTCGCACCTGAATGGCCCAAGAGTAAATGTGAACTCACAGCAGAAGAAGTTAAGGAGACATGAAAGACCATTTGTCAATTCCAATAACAGAGCATGTAACAACCACAATGACTAGTGTTCTTTGTTTTGGAGCATGACTTATTTAGATATGCTGCTATGTCTCTCTTACCCTAGAGAAACGTTTCTTCTAAGCCTCATGACTATTGGTGTTTGTCAGAGTCTAACAAAGGGATAACTTTAGTATTTGTTTAAGAGTCTGTACTTTTGAACATTAGAAAATTTCACACTGAGTGAAAAAAACCTCTGCACAACATCATCAAATGCAATATGAACCTATTGAAAATGAAAACTTCTGTTGAAACAACATGTCTTCTGATCATTTGTCCCCCTCATTTGCAGAAAAAAATCTAATTTAAAGACATATGCACATTTTCAGGTCTATATTTATATTATCTATCATTTTTCATCATCAGAAGCCATATCAAGATTTTCTGTTTGGAATACAATCACGGCTCAGCATGTCAGTGTATGCACATACTCTACAGGCTTTAGGAAGTCATGCTCCAGAGGATCACCTCATGTGCTGTGCTATCAGATGACACCATGGACGACACAGTATACATCCACGTTACAGTTACACGCAAAGTTTGGAGATCAGAGCTGTCTTACCTAATGTACAATTTCTCTATTAAGACTATTTAACAGTCCAACACACCTTCATTTGGGCAAATACAAATACAAAAAAAATCTCCTTAAGTTTTCACTTTTCGACAGGACTACATACTTCCTATGGGCACTGCACTAGTTATTATGAATGTATTGTACAAAGAATCTAAAAATCCACAGCAGTTCTTGGTTGGATTACAAACTTCTGACAATGTCATAAATCTAGGATAATGATCTCACAATGTGGCAGGTGCTATGACCTGTATCTACTGATTAACTAGTATTTTAGTGTTCCTAACGGCTTCCAATCCAGAGAAGCCTGTCCTTTCATTATGCACATATCAACAGAAAGGTGATCCAAGAAATGCTCCCGGAAAAGTTTATGATTTCCTCTATATTTCCTTTGAGTACAGAGTTAGATTTTTCATGTGGAAACACATTAAAAGCTTCTCTATATCACATTGTGACAAGAGGAATGTCCTAAATCTATATCAAAAGAACACATTTTCTTGTCAAAAGCAGTGCAGTTTATCAAGTCGTTTAGTGCAGTGCAGTTTATAAAGGAGGTGATACAATTTTAGCACGTAGATTCCACACAAAGAGGCTTTATTAGTTGTGTATTTTAAAAGTGGTCTTCTTTGGTTAAAGAAGTCCAAAATGAAATGTATTTGCAACATTTGCATGTTCAAACTGCAAGCCAATGGTTCTGGAGGCTAAGAACACAACATTATATTAATTTCACTCCTTCATCCAAAATATACTTCTGAATACTGATACTTCTGAAATATAACCATGTTCAAGCTGGAATCAAATCTTAAAGACCTGAGTAGACAAGGCAAACAACCCATAGAACAACCACAGCAACCAAGAGTATAGAACAGACAGCTGTTCTGTGGACAGCATATGTAGCGTTTGGAGCATGCTCAAACCTGGAATTATAATAACAATAATAATAATACATTATATTGATAGAGTTCTTTTCCAGTTACCCAAAGAGGCTTGATGTATAACTTAAATGTCAAGTGTTCCATCTGTCAGCATGCCCTCAAGAACTTAGAGACCATACTAATGATACCTTCCAGTGATCAAATTTCATTAAAAGCCATAAAAGACCATTTTCTCATTTACTGCTTAGCAACACAATCCAAAATACATAAAATCACACAAACTAAGACTGCTGTGCACAATACACATATTCCCATTTCTCCAGGGTTTAATCTTGGATGTGACGCTGTCTTGAGCCTGCCAAGAAGACTGCGTCTGGGTCTCAGCCAAGACTCTTCACCTGCAGCTACATACATCTTGTCAGGCCCCAAAGAAGTAGACACATACATAGTGTCTCCTTTTCTGTCTGTCTCTCTTTCAAAAAATGTATGCACTTTCTAAAGGCTTTGAAGATCTTTTGCACATTGTCAGTCCACTGATAAAGGAATAAATAACAACCAGTGATCTGTATAGTAGGCATAATTCATGAATTTCTCATTTATCTGTGTTTTTCCCATTAGTTGTGCTTTTGATGAGGGTGATGGATGGTGTAAAAAATTATCTTTGTCTGTCTTATGTACACACACACACATGCACACAAACCTCCAGTATGTGCACTATATTCTCCGGTCCTTTAAATGTTTCCTTTTCATACATAATGCCCATATCCTATATGGGGTTCTACAGTATAGCCTCATTTCTAGGTATGTGGACCGGATACATACAGCATAGTGTGTAACCCTGAGGACAAGCCCGGACACTGAGAGCAACACAGCTCAGCATGTTTGCTGCAAATCCAATTATTACTCACCACCTTTGAATTCAAGAGCGGATCCACAGAGTCCTAAAGCAATTATGAGACTTGGTGAAGGAAGGAGGGAGAGACACTGTGAGAAAAAGAGAGAGAGAGAGAGAGACAGGTTAACTCTGTATTGTTTTTTTGCTTCAGACCAGCATCTCAGTGCCACAGCTCTTGAGTTGTGTGGTATTAGGATCACTTGTTCCACCAGTCATATATTCCTTTAAGCCAAACCAAAACCTGACGTCATTTTATAGCCTCAAACTGTGATTGCAGTATCAAATCCTAAAAAAGGGTCATAAATTCAGAAAAACAAATCTTGCAATCTCTTGAAATACTGATACAAAGAACAATATTGGTGTGTTCTTCAGAATGTGTTTTGTTTGGTTGTTTGTTTTGGAGAATCTCCAGGTAACTAGAGTTGCCTTAAATTCAGTCTGTCACCTGAGAGGGTAATTTCACCATCAAGAATGCTGCACTAGCATAGCCGGCCTAACTTTCAGCCCATATTCATTCTTAGTAGTTCATTTTAACATTGTTTTTTTAAAATTAATTAATTAAACAAATTGTGTATTTATTTTGTATTTTAATATATTATATTATTACACTTAAACACATGACAAACTACTATGGGACCTAATTGTGTGTTTAAATAAAATAATTTGACTTATTGATGCTTAAAATCTATTAAATCTATAAAATGTATGCAAAAATTCCAGAGATGAAAAATGTAATTGCTTTTTTTCTTTGGTACATACTCAAATAATAATCATAAAATCACAATATTATGAATTCAATAAATGTTTCAGAATAAATAAATATCAAGCAAAGCTCGGTACAATCTGGGTGGGATTTTTAGGAACGGGCTTGTTTAATTACCTAGACTAAGCACAGAACAATGCCATTGTTGATTTAGCAATGATTTACTGTTAAGCCAAAGACAAAGCAAATTCCTCCATATAGACAATATTGCGTGATCCCTATTCAAACGTGTAATACCACAGGGACATAAAAGATGAGAAGAGGTCTTGTACAATCAAAACTAACAACAACAGCACCGCATATTGCTTGTGCTGCATAATCCTGACAAGCAACCTTTTGATGTTGATGAGACGATCATTGTTGTACAACCCTGAGATGCTTTGAAAGGGCTCCTAATGCCTCTACTTAAAATATTTGACTTGGCATCTTTTCCTCTTTCTGACTCTCCCCATTGCATTTGCATTTCAGTTGGGAGGTGACGAGGACAACAGGAAAAGGAAAAGGCAGAAACATAGGAGTATTTTAGAGAGATTGGCAGCACGATCAATCACACAGACAGACCTGGAATAAACAGAATGGAATGAGGATGTGGCATCCTGTTTGAGAACCAAGGTGTTTCTCTCCCTTGATGCTTATCACGTCTGTTTAATCTGTCACTGCATTTCTTTCCTCAGGTTTGGTTCACTCTCTTTCTCTCCATCACACTCTCTGCTATGAGAGTTTGTTTGTTTTCTGTTAGGTTGAGCCTTAGAGTCAGCATGAGTCCAACTTTAATATTTTATATTTATTTTTTTGTTCTCTCTCTGTTTTCTTTGGAAGATATATTTGTGATTTTAAAATACCAAAAGAATCATGTCAATGTAGTTTTACATCTTCTCCAAGAAACAGGTTGCTTTGCATCTGTAATTAACTTATAATAGTAATGTCATTAATATTAATGAACCTCTCCTCTTAATTGGGTGATTTGAATGACACCGTTTCTGAATATGGGTGATGTGCATTTCCCTTGAGCGCAACATGGGACAATATTTATATAACATCTATCCCTTCTTATAATGGATGGACAATAAAAGTCTCTTTTTTTACAATATGGGGCCTAAAACAGGTCCTGGGATATGCTGTTGTAAAAAAGTGGAAAAAGTTGTAAAAAATAAAACAGTTGTAAAAGTAACTTCACATGAGTGATTACCAGTCAGTCGGACTGAAGACTATAAGGTTCATGAAGAGTAGGTTACCAGACCCATGTAGCCTGATCCTCGTCTGTGCTTTAGGCTATGGTTTCACCATGGCATTACCGCGAAAGCCTGAATCACACATCAAAACACTGGTGGCAGAGTTGCATTTTAGGTAATGTAGCAATCAGACAGTTAGATATAATCACATTTTAACTCTTAGTCTTATTAGTCTAAGTCTTGTTTTTTTTTTTTTTTTTAGGATTTATAGGAATCACTGCTTCAGGCCTAATGGTTAAAAAAATCTAGTTCTTAATGTAAATTGGTAATTGATTTTATTTTACAACCTCTTGGTCCAAACATAGGCCTTCTGTGGATTACTACATGCCAGTAAGTTTCCTACACAGGTCATTGCAAGAAAGGCCTTTAACTCCATATAGCACATACCGCTGGCCACAGGGAGTGTGTGTGCATTTGAGTGTACAGGCTGGAGGGCATATACAGTAATATTTGCTTATTTTAAAATGTATGTGTGTGTGTGCTTGTGTGTATGAATCTGTGCCGCGCTGCACTGGGCTGGGCTGGGCTGGCTGACTGCTGGGAGTCTCATAAAGCTCTCAGTTTGATGACCAACTGAGCAGTAAATTAATTAATCATCATTTTATGCCTCATCAAGCGCTTTGCCCGCACCTCGCCACGGGAGCCCATCCCAATTAGCCAACAGCAGAGCCAATTGTTTTGTTTAGCTTAGGTATAAGGGAGCGAGGGGGAGACAAAGACACAGAAACAGAAAGAAATGGAGAGTGAAGTGAAGAGTGTAGATTGTGAATTTGGCACGATGGTAAAGTAACAGCCTGTGTGCGTGTGCACGTGTGTGAACGTGGATTCAAGTGCATGCCTTTATGTCAGTGTTCCTTTGTGTATGTGTGTGTGTGTGTGTGTGTGTGAGAGAGAGAGAGTATGAACAAGGGCGAGGGCAGAGGAGGATCTGACAAGCTAATAAATATGTCATCTGTCTGTGTCAGGAGACTGCAGGCCCGCAGACCTGTAAGTAACAGAAACACACTGGCCAAGTTAGGGAAAGCGCAAGAGAGCAAGAGTGAGAGAGAGAGAGGGAGAGAATGTGCTTCTACAGCAACATCCTCAGTGACCTGTCCCCCCTACAGCTTCAGTAGTTTATTAGAGCCAGGGCAGATAGATATGCCAAGGCACAGGGTGCTGTGGCAGTTGCCAGTGGAAGTACGGTAAAATTGTTTAATGTTTTTATTATGAGTGAAGTTAGGCTCATGCGTGTGTCTTGATTATAAAAAAAAAAACAAATTATGTGAAGTAAATTAATAAAAAATTTCTAAACACATGACAGGATAAAAGGTTCCCCCTTTTTTTGACTAAAGAACTATATGAACTCCCCTTGCTGCAGATATTTACCAGCTATTTAATTATCAACATCTATGTTGCTAAGGAGCAATTGTTCAGTCATTTCAAATGTTTTACATTACTGCTTATTTCTTTTAATTGAAGATTAAAAAAACATACACACAGACAACCCAGCTATGTTATATTTGAGAGGATTTGATTTTCTTTAAGAGAGGTAGCATGTACATTGGAGGAAAAACAGGTATATCAGGGCAAAGTCAAGACGGTGGAACACAACAGATGCCCCACACTCTACAGGGACCCAAATCAACGAATAGAACGTAATCAATTCTATTTTCACAATAAAAAAAAAAAGTCTTTCCCTGGCCCATGGGGATAACTCCAGCAGCCTTGGAAGATGAGACCACGTCATTTTATCAGGTCTGTGTGCAACTTGGAGCTTCTGGTCCCAAGCTGATGTGAGAGAAGGGGCCCATAAAAAAAAAAAAAAAAACCCTGATTGTCACTACACATTTTAGTAATGGCTGACAGAGATGCAGACAAGATGACATTGTGGCAGTGCAGCCAGGAGGAAGCCAGCAGCCACGCCAGGGGCAGGGACGGAGGGACGGATAAGCAGATGTTGTTCATCACCCAGGGGTGGTGGGGGAGGCCGGTGTGTGTATGTGTGGGCTTCCGTGCATGTATATATATGTGTGTGTGCATGGGTGTGTTGTTCGAGGAGTCACAGGGCGTAGGTGGTGCGAGATTGTGTGTGAGTGAGAGTGGAGGTAATACCGTTTGCGTGCATGTGATGATGTGTCTGTGCTCATCAGTGAGGGAGCGCACGCCACGCCGCGTGTATGCGAGTGCGAGTGTGCATCCCAGCATCTGCAAAGAGCTGGAGGGAGAGGCACCTACAAAAGGCATCTGGCAAGGAGAGCCAAAACAACAAAGGTAACCTTGCCTCTAGTGATGTACTCTGTGTACAGCCACTGGAGTGGAGAAGAGTGTAACATGGATGTGTGTGTGTGTGAGTTTTCAAAGCTGGGGCTGCTGTGTGTTTGTGGGAATGTGTGTACTTAGCACACACATAAGTGTCTTTCTCTAACTTTAAAAGTTATGCAATCATGTGCATAAATATGGTGTATTCAATCCTTCCTATAATTGAGCTCTAATGTGCTATATTTCACCAATGTTCTTATATAGTAGAAAGTAAGATTGCAATAGATTTTGATTATGAGAAGGTAGAGGTGTTCAAATGCTCAATCCACATTCAAACTGTGCCTTTAAACAAGCTGTCAGGGCAAACATTCAAATAGGCCAATCAGAGGAGAGGCTCATGAGACAAACACAAACCAAAAAAAAAACAAAAAAAAAACAAAAAAAAACGAACTGTTGTGTTCAAACAACAAATAAAAAAGTCTTGTTAGGGATATAAAAACTTTATAAAAAGGAAGAAAGGAAGAAAAGTACAAAAGTGGATCTTTAAATTGTTCTACTCATTTACATTATATGCCAAGCCCCAGAGATTCTTCTTGTACCAGATGAGCCAGGTGAGATGCACTGCTGTGCACAGGGCACCTCCATATGTTCATTTAGAAGATACATGCTAACATAATTTCCTAATTTTCAAAAAAAAAAATCATTTCAATAAAACAATCAGAAATGGTTTAAGATATTTGTTTTCTTTCAGAAGGAAGAACGGTGCTACAAATTGTTAAAGCATATAATTATAAAGATCAAACAACTTCTGCGTATCATTGATCACAGACTTAAACTAACTGTACAGTGGTCTTATGTAACATTTACCCCCACATAACTGTTCAGGTGAATTCCATCAACACCGTACGAGGGAAACTTCACAAAGCGGGATCCATTTCCTGGAAATCCCTGGTGCCAAAAACGAATACATCTACAGCCTTTTGTTGCTACTACTTCATATGTGTCAATTACAGTGTGAAACAAAGTAAGGGTTTTTATTGACCATGCTTGCACTACATTGGGGATTGGTGTAGAACAGATGCATGACTAAGACCTTGTAGATGGCTGCAGTGTCTCAAACACCAGAGTGAACCTGAGGTAAAGTCAAAGATGACTCTGACGTTAGCAGTATTATCTAAGTTGCTGCTTCAGTGTGTGGATTTGTGTGAAAATGCAACTGTGTCTGTCTGTACAAAATACCTCTAAGCAGTTCTGCCAATTGACCCAGGTATATCTGAAGGGTCAGGAAGCATATTGGTCCTCTCCCTCATCAATCAAAGATCTCAAACCCTTACCACCTCTGCAGGTTGGGTAGGCCCTGGGGGGTTGTGAGGGGACAAATGCTCCCCGAGGATCACGATAAGAAGAAGAGTATCAGGTAAACCGTGTGGCTCAATAGTGAAAAGGCTACACAACACCCAGGAAGAGAAAGAGTGTCAAACAAAAAGAGTCACAAACGGGTGCTTCCAGTTATGCATTGCATTCTAGTTTTATTCATGTTCTTTGGCTTGAATTCAAATGCACACTTGTATATCATTTCATTGATGTTTGTAACTTTAACCTCTGAAATGGTTCAGATGTTTTCTTCTTCAGATATCCAACAGTTTTTCTTTTATGTAATATTGACAGAGCTCAACTACTTGTTTGTCAAAGTGTTTGTATTTTAAGGCCTTGGTTCCGTGCAACGCCTTCAAATGATTTTGGACGGCAATCACAGTAAATTCAGCGTATGAAGTGAGGTTTGTGATCATCTCAAGTGCATCAGAGCAAGTTTTAAAACAGCGCAATTAACTTCAGACTTATTCCCATCAGACTCGTTTCTCCCCGTCACAAGTGAATTTTTGATTTCAGAGAGGTGTTACCTGACCCCCATCAAAACCCCCCGAACATCACTAAAGTCCTCAAAAAAAAAAATCATCAAAAAAAAAATAATCAAGAAATGTTGTAAAAGAAAACGACACCTGACAGTTCACTAATTGCCCATTTCTGATTTCAAAGAGCCCCACTCGAGCTCACACCCACTCATGTTCCTCTCGCAAAGATTCTGATTGACGGAGATGGAAGTGTGGGAGCTGCTCCTCCCACATCCTTTTCATGTTTCTCTTATCGCCATGAGAATTTTCTCCCTTTAGAGATACATTTACTGTGGAGAAATAAGGAAAAAAAAAGGGAAAAAAGTATCTTAAGCATCTGAGCTTATCTTTCCATCAAATATCCTGCAGGAGGAGTGTTTGGTGAGCTTGTGCAGGTGGGGAGGTTATCAAACTCTGGGTGTGAGGCAATGTTCGACACAGTCAAACTACCCTGATGCCCTGCGTAGCGATTTGTCAAAATGAATTGTGGTCAAGAATCTTATTAATAACTTTATAGGGAAAAAAAGTCGCTGCTTTCTTGTTTCTCTATCTGTTTCTCTCTGTTTTTTTTTTCATCGCAAGTCTGTAACATTACATACACATTTTTTTTTTAAATTATTATTTCTGTGCCAATCTATAATCCTGTAATTGTATTACAAGCTTCCTGTTAATGAGATTCACTCTATCCACTTCCTATAAAGAGCAACATTTACAGCCCGTGTTCAGGGTTTGAGATTCAAGATAATGTATTTGTCATTGTGTGAATGCGACATAATTTCATTTCATTTTTCAGTTGTTTGGTCCATCAAATTATTTCCTATGTGTATATGCGCCTCTTTTGTTCTATCGCCAGGCCTCTGTAATGGTTTCAAAATACTTCTCAATGAAATTCGTTGAATTCCCTCTCAGGCAAAAAAAAAAAAAGCATCATCTCTGCTGCAGGGCTTTGATAAATCACTGGCCAGGTGCTGCTCCAATTTGTCTTCATCATTAATTTTTACTGGGCTGTAACCTATCTGTCATTGAGCAGAACCCCTAAGCAGAGGTTTTGATGTGTTCACGCCAGTGTGTGTGTGTGTGTGTGTGTGTGTGTGTGTGGACTCATTCCGCTTGCACTTGCTTAAACCCTCCATTAATTGAAAAGGCCTCAGGCGATTGGAAGAAAAGTGAACTCGAAACACTGTGTTTTTTTTCCTATTTTAAAGCTCTTTTGTGAGTATTTTGAGTGTTAATCAGTGTGAGTAACATCTGTACAGTCATCACTTCATCACCTCCAGCACTTTCATTTGAAAGTGCACCTGAGGAGCTGTGTATTTGATCAGTGGTGAGAGAACTTTCCTCCATTGGCCTGCTTAAAGAGCGAGTCTTTGGCTCATGATCATCACTATCGTGTGACAAACTGTATTGTGCCTATGCCTGAAATGCTATGTGCCTTGTGTGTGTGTGTGTGTGTGTGTGTGTGTGTGTGTGTGTGTGTGTGTGTGTGTGTGTGTGTGTGTGCTGTACTTGGTGTGTATTTCAAACCTGACTTCCAGGATTTCCAGGCCCTGTTGGCAGGCACCTCAACTCTGAGGGAAAGAATTTCACTCTGAATGTGTTTGCGGTGGGTGGAGGCTTATAGGTGTTATGGAGTGAATGATGGTAATGCCAATACCAATTCACATAATGAAGCTGATATAATGCAGCATGATGTCAAACTGATGATATCTATGCATGTTTGCGTGTATGTGTGTGTGCCTGCACGTGCACGTGTAAAACCTTCAAGGGTTTTGATGTCAACCTTGTGTGCATGTGTTCGCGCAGTAGAGAATGTGTGAGAATGTGTTTGGGTATCACATCAAAGTAATGCTTTGTGAGGAGGAAGAGGAGGATAGAAAGATGGAAGAGAACAATGGGATGGTAAACACTTAGTCTCTCTTTCTCACACACATGCACGCACCCACTACTTAATGCATGCCTGCAGACACACTTCTGGGTAGCTAGGACTCTATGTTATCTGCCCCAGCCTGCAGATTCTTAGAAAAAACTAATTCCCGAGGTTGCATGTGCTCATGTGTGTGCATGTGTGTGTGTGAGAGTCAAGTAAAGGCAGAGGGGATTTAAACAGCTTCCTGGGCCATCTCTACACACAGTAATTGACAGTAAAGAAGCAGGAGAGAAAGACAGAAGAGCTATATATATATATATATATATATAAAATTAAGCATTTTTTTTTTGTTGAATGCAGTTATATGTTAGATTTTCATCATATTGTATACAGGTAGATGCAGGTCACCTGATCTGGTTTGATGAGAAGATAAATGCATACCATGCTTCACATTGTTGATGAACCAAAGATACTGTATATGGAATTAGCAAAATAAGAATTCCCCAACGTTACCATAGATGTTTTGACAAGTAAAACTGTTATTCTGATTTGCTATTGATATTTTATTTTAAGATGTAAATGGGTAATGAAACAATGAACTTCTATCTTTATAATTTCATGTTTAAAGTAGATATATGTTTAATGTTCATAGTATTACCAACATATTAACAGCATCTAACAACATTGTGTTTTACCTATAGAGGGGATCAATACTTTCAATTCAAACTCTGACCTGCTTGACCCAATTTGTGTGAGTATGCCATAAATATTCAAAGTGGAAGACGCCACAGCACAGCATGGTGCAACGATCAAAGTTGAATTCTGAAGACATACAGGAGCATCAATTATATATTATACATGCAAACATTATCAAAGAGGCGGCACAGCAGTATATGATGAACTTAAACAAAGGCGTTCTCCCAGCATTCTGTTAATCGACACTGACGGTTAATGAAGTTTTAATTTACACCTAATCAGATCTTGTAAGCCATGCCCAGTCGAGTCGGACCATACAGGGAGCCAGAGGGGCCAAAAGACTGGCTCCTCGGAGACCACCGCTCCACTTTCATTAATGTTCAGGGGTCTCCGCCCCTCCTTGTTGGCATCGGGGAAGGAGGGGGGTCTTGAAATGTGTGCTTTAAGCAAGTCGGTGTGTAATTTAAATGCTATTTTATGTCACATCCTCTTTGTTACACAGTTAAAAGACAGGCAAAATGGAGAAAAAAGAGGGAGGCTACATACATTAAGCCATCAACTGGAATTAGAACATCAAATGTTTGCACCGAATCCAGATGGGATACTGATAATTTATAGGTCTTTAATTTCCACACATTACTCACCTGATGTTTGACGATGTTTGATGTAGGAACTTCAATGATAAAAAAGTCTGACTTTGGCTAAACAATAAAAACGTACAATTATGTGGATCAATTTAAGGACCATGTCAATGATTTTGCATGTTTTAGACAGATAAGATATACCATGAACATCTCCTAGCCCCTTTCCAATTTATACAAATTTTAGATTTGTGCCAGAAATCCACTTTTTGCAAGATATGATATATCCATCCAACTCGTTATCTCCAAATATGGAAATTTATCAACTTATATTGACAGCATCTGAACTAGCATCACTTCTCTGGGTCATATTTGCTACCACCACTAGATGGTGTCTGTCACTCAAACGTAACTATAGTTGTTTTTTTTCTTTGCTTATCCTAAGAGTGTACAAGACAGCTACGGTTTCTTCAAAATAAAGTGTCAGCTGCTATGCAGCTCTCTGTGTCATATGATCCAAGACCCAAAATGCTTTCAATTTGAAGGGAATATCGTTACGTTTTTATGCACCGTTGATGACTTCTAAAGCTTTTTCTTATGAGAATGGTTTCATTTTCTTTTTCCATCCCACTTTTTCCTCGTGAAAATTGCAGCTCTGCCTCCATCATATTTTCTCTCTTCTCTATGTAGTGTTTCACACAAACACACGCACACACAGGTAACCCACATATCACAACATTAATTATCACATCCAGTGTAACTTCTAGGTACATTTCCACTGACACTTTGCTTGGAAAAACAAATATTAGCCCATTGGATTCAGTTTCTTTCCTAGCGACCACAAAGCATGCCTGAGTTTGAGTTGTTTTCATTTGGCACAGTAAACACTTAAGAGTGTGGCACTATCAACCTGGCAGCCAAACAACAAAGATGAGCTAAAGAGATTCCAGTCAGGTGAAGGCATTTCACTTGAGTGTGCGTTGACATGCTTTTAATTAAAGCGTTCCCACACATCTTTGTTCCAAAGACCCGAGAGGTAAAATGAATCATTATGTGGTGTGTGCGTGTCTGTCCGTGTTTGTGTGTAATTCTTGGACTGAAAGTTGAAAAAAGAGACGTTATTTTCTGTTTGACAGTCATGTTGAGGTTTTATACAACCTGGCAGGCCTGCAAGGACCTCACATTCTCCATATAATATCCCTGTGTTTGTATTACTTGACAGCTGGTGTCTTCTATATAAGGAGAAAGTATTAATATTGGAGGACAGACAAACCATTAATCATGATTATTTTTCACACGTCCAAAGAAACTGTTGAGCAATGTTAAACAGATCAGGTAGCCACTCATGTTCTTTATTTATTTGTACTTCTCCACACTGTAGTGATAGAAGAGATTATGTATTATCAGAGATATAGTGTAGTTTTCAGTTTGATAAGAGCACAATAGTCAAGTCTTTTCCTGCATTTTATTTATTAGATTTTTTTGTTGTTGTGAGGGTGGACTTGCATTGCATAGCATTAAAGTATACAGATATTTGTATGGCCACAAAAACGGTGAAATATATAGGCTGGCAATGTCTAAATATCCTTTAAAAAGTAGCCATAATAATGGAGTAGAGTATTATATGATTATGTGTTGTGAATACAATTTGACAGAAACCGCATCACCGCATGTTATGGGAGTGGACTTAAAAAAACAGTCATGTTCTTAAGGTGACATCTCTGCACGTTCTGATGTATGAAATACCCAGCGCCCTCCTCCCAGTCACCTAGACTCGCATGTACGCTCCCTTGATATTCGATCCGCTCTGTGGATTCCCTCGCTTGATTTTAGGTCTCCTCTAAAATATGATGCAGTGGATCGTATAAGTCATACCCTTCATAGGCCAAATGTCCCAACTGCATACTTTCTCATGAGAGGGAGAACTCAATCTCTGTGTAGTGTGAAATCCACGATATGTCTTAGCAGCCCCATCAGCTGTGCCGCTCATTCACGTACTGTATTGTTGACTCAAAATAAAGACGGTTTGATTTCACTCGTATAGTGAAGACAAGGAGAGCAGCCGGATCCGATTCCAGTTAAGATAATGTCAACAGCAAATTGTGCTCTCCAAGGAATCTGTGAGATGTGCGTTGGTGGAGTCTTGGCGATGGACTGAGATGAGAGAATGTGTATCATTGTGGTTGACTTTCTGCCCAGAGTAGAGTGTTTGATACTTTTAAAGTGTATAATTATCGACTATATTAATCTATTGTAGAATAGATTTATTCAAAGATCAATCAAATACTTGTGTACAATTATATTACTATAACTCAGTTTACTCACTACTGTTATAAGGTCAGAGTTGTAAATATTGAAATAACTGCTCCATTTAAACATTATTGCATGTCAAGAAATTTGTAATATATCAAATAACATTCCAAAACAACAGTATGGGAAGCCCACAGTCCCCATCAAAGCAACCTAAAAGCTTAACCTGTCTTACATTAATTCCCATTAAAGCTATAGTCCACAATTGTGAATTCAATACACTATTTTGTTAAAACTAGCAACTAACTCCTCGCTGCCCACAAGCTGTCTGTTCTGCGTATGCACTGAGAGAAGACGCAGTGTCCACACACCGCCCCCTGCTCTGTAAATGGGTGAACAAACAAAGTGGCTTGGAACGAGACACACAACGCTACTTCAGCCAATCAGCAGCAGGTGGCATTCATGCTCGTGGAGTTGGGGGGATACGGTGTCAGGCTTGTCTCACGGCCTAAAAAAAAAAAAATTGGCGTCCATTGTCGACCTAAAATAAAGACAGATTCAGCGATTGTGTGGCTTGTTTCTCGCCTAAATTGTTTTCAGAAACTCATTTTTTGTAATACAACTTAAATTAACCAAATCGGATGATGGCTGATCCATTTTGAAATCTGTGAGCAGCCCAAAAAAGTGAAAGCATTTGTTTGTTTATCAGGTGCATTCAGGAAGTGTTTGCACAATTGTAAAAGCACATGGCGCAATCCTTTCAAATTGTTTGGTGTTTAGTTCAGATATTAAAATTCTTTCTCCAGACTATATTTTTATTAGGTAAGGCATGGCACTCTGCTGACTGACTAAGAATATGCATATGGGAAGCTATATGGGAAATAGCTTGAACACTGTCAATAAAGATGCACAACTGAATGCAAAGAGGCAGGAACCATGAGTAGCAATCTTTAGAGGTAGCCAGGATAAATGCTGTAGCTCTCAATCCGGTAAAAGTATAACTCATCAGAATTCTAAAAAAAAAAATAAATCTCGCAGCTAATCCAACAAACCAAAAGCACTTTTGGGATTAGCTTTTGATAGTACACATTAGAACAGTTGAATGTGGAACCACACTCTCACCCTCCCTCGCTCTCTCTTGTGCTCTCTCAAACAGAAGTAACAGCAACTGCCAGCAACACATTTTGACATCTGCTGTTGGTGGCAGTATTTCATGACAAACATCCGCACTGCCTGTCTACATCCACATTTGACACAAATGTGTAGCCGTCATCATCGCTCTCACAAAGCAGCTACAGGCCGGGTAAGCTGCAAATCCTATTTTTTGACCACGGCCGATAATTCTTGCAAAAACCAGAGTCAATATTTTATCATAGGGGTACAGCAAACACATGCAGATGCATTGTCGGTATGTTTTCCTCTTAAATATTGATTCCTAAGCCACTCCGCAGCCATCTGGTCTGTGGAGTATATTCTGCATAAAACACACGCTTGCACACGCGCACACACGCAGGTGCACGCAGATGGGTGCACACACGCGCACGCAGAGCCGCATATGCAAATCCATCTCTTTCTATCTCACGTGCACACACACACTGGCATATAACGATGAGCACACACAAATTGACACATGGACATGATTCTTCCTGGCCGGCATTCACACAAAGACACTCACACGTGCTCTCCTCCTCACACACGTCCTTGCTCTGAGCTTTCTTTCCAAAATTGAGAAACAAAACACATGAAAGGAATTTGTTTTGTCCCGGACTCCAAAAATGTAATTTTAAGTGTCCGCTCTAAACCACAGCCATGTCGCCTGCAACAATGGCCTTGTTCCACTCATTTCCCGCTTTCACTATGTGTTGCCGCTGAAGTGCCTTTGGACAGCTTGAAGCTGCAGATGTTGCTACAGCACCTCCTTCCTTCTTTACAAGCAGTTTTTTTTTTTTTTTCCGTCAGCGTAATTGTATTAGAATGCACCTCCAATCCTCTGTAACAGAAAGATGTAAGCCGCTTCGCTTGCTTGTGGAAGGATCAACAGTCTCTCTTTTAAAAGCCTTGCAAAGCTGCATGTGTGTGTATGTGTGTGTACGTATACAGTATGTGCATGCACAGCTGTATGTGTACACAGACTGTGCTCTCCCCTACACACATTCCTTCACCTCAAATACACACACACACATACAATCACACAGTATAAGCAGAACCACCTCTGTGTAGTGTGATTAGGTATAGCTGTCGCCGAATTGTGCTGAGCGCAGCCAGGGCATTGCTGAGGATTGGGTTGCCCTGCCGCCACAGAAAAAGGAGAGAGCGGCGGGAACACACACACATACACACAAATACACACACACCCACATACACACACACACACAGAGCCTGTCTGTCTCCACCTTGTCTTTAGCCAGTCGCCAGGAAGCAGCTGGCCTGAATATCTGAGTGCCTTTAATGAATTGAAATCTTTTGGGTGCAAGGATTCAGTGATTAAATGCAATAAGACTAATATTCCTGGGTGGGTTGGGAGTCGAAAGAGGATTGTCCTCAGAGAGGAAGAGATTGAGGAAGGCAGAGAAAGAGAGAGGAGTGAGCTTGGCTCAAAGTGCAGTCTCCCTGTCCCCCCCCCCACATCTCTACCACCACCACCACCACCTCTTGGGGAATAACCCTATTTACAGCAGAGGAGGAGTAGCTTTCGAAGAGGGAAAGGAGAGGGAGGGAGAGACATTTGCTGGTGGGTGGTAGAAGTGGGGGGGCATTTTGCGCTCATGGATTGAAGATTATATTTCATTCAGACTGTGATGGAGAACTTTGACCTTCCAAAACTTGTACTTAAAACAATGGCGATACTCCTATAAATCCTAGAAAATGACTACACAAAATAAGAACGGTATCACACAATTGATGGCCCTCATTGTTTGCATAACAAGTTCAAAATGTTCAACCTGGCTCCCAGTTGATGAACGGCTTGGAAATTTTCCTTTTAGTCATAAATTGCATCTTTGTGTATTGGCTGACAACTTTTGGCTGGTCCACAGGGACATGCATGCAGTCCCTGCTGTCTGTGCATGAGTAAGTGAGAGTGAATGTTTCTGGAGAACAAATGCCACCATTGGTCCATCAGATGTGTCATGTGGTGGTGACATATCATGAGTTACATGGCGCTGTTCTTGCTCACCCCGCTCCAACATGGCCTGCTATTATGATGACAAGCAGTAAAATGAAGTATGCTTCTGAAAATGCCAACAAATAAATATCAGCTGCAACAAATTCCTGTCAGTTTCATTCACCACGACAATAACAGACTCGTTTTTTTATGTACGTTTTCAGCAAAACTGTGATCAGTAACTGAGTTTCCATCTAAATGTGTTGAAACTTTAGAGCAGATTTTGTGAAATGTATGAAAAGAAAATGCAAATCGATGCCTATTTCCATTCATTATTGTTTTGCGATTATTAGGAAAGGGGAAGTTTGCTGTGAAATTACGTCATAAGAGGGCATGAATGCATCCATGACACTCAGCTGACACCCAACAGCTAATCATGGATAATAATTTGGATAGACCATCACATTTCTTTGCTGTTTTCCATCAAATATCACACTATTGTTCACTTCTTTTATTAATTGTAGAAATGTTTCTGTTTCTTTGTCCCCTCACACATACCTTTCAATCTCCTCCCCCACCATTTTTAAAAAAAAAACATGTTTGTGATGTTGTCACATCTGGGTCAGTCTTGAATTAGTCGCTAAACCTGTTTCCATTGCCAAAAGCTTGACAAAACACTTTTTTTTTCTTTTTTTTCATTTCCAAACATTTCCAAATAAGTATTAATTTGCAATTTTTGAAAATATAAATAAGAAATGGCAGATGGAAACATAACTCATGTGACCGCTGCTTCAGCTGTGTCAATTTCTATGGAGTCAACGAGATAAAACACAGACAGCACCGCTCTTCATTTACAGCCAATACTGTGGTCAAAGGCGGGATTACATGTTGCATTCAAGTTATCATTGTAAACTCCATGGTTTCTCTGCAACACAAGGCCATGCTGTAGTAATGTTTGCATTACTGCTTAACAGTTACACAGTTAATAATGTGCATCTATATGATATACTGGAAATACAGAATGACATCTGGCAGTGATAGGAGTAACATTTCCCACATTAACCAATGGCCCCTTTCCTCATCATTCAAGAATTAAAATCGTATTGAGAATTAAAGTTTATAGAACTTCAGTATGTAGAGCTGTGCCATGCCACCATTAGTAAATTTGACCTCATAATGTCAAGGATACTTTTGACATAATGTAGTATGTGCATCTGTGACACTGATTGTGTGTGTGTTCTTGGTGACAATGGTTTTATCTGTTTCCTGAAAACAACACTAACATTTAACATAAAATGATCTTGCATGGAAGTGGTAATTGGCTAATATTTGGATTTATCTTAAATAATAATCCCACTCTTCATTTATTTAGATGAATAGAGCATTTTGCCATTAAAGCTGTTTGGTCTTAAAAGTGATTCCCAATGGTTCCCAAGTGGTGTCAACATACACAGGAATTTTCATTGTCTTTCAAGATGTTCAGTATGTTGCGGTAACTCAATTGTCTTTACATGTATTATTTCTAAAGGTATTGGCTGCTATTATTTAATGTTGCAGCAAGTCAATCAAACCATATGATTTAAATTAATAATGTAATGTAACTGTATTGTTTTCTCAGTCTATTTATAAAGGGGTCTGCCCAGCTGTCTTAGATCTTGACTATACTGTAGGCCTCATACTAACATGAAGGAGTTTGACTCTCTGCCGGTGTGTCTGTGTTGGTATGTGTGTGCATGTGCCTATACCTGCTGTGTATGTGTTTGCATGGAGTTTCTCTGAGTATGTTTGAACAAGCACAGTGTCTAAATGTCTTAAATGCCGAGCGAGACATGTTTATTCCTCAACGATGCCTGTGTGCTGTAATGTGGTTATTTTAATGGAATGACAGAGATGTCATTACGTATCTGACAGGTATTTGACAGTAGCTGTTCCTTAACTTACAGTAAGTACAGTAAATCACATCACTACTCTGTCTACTATTTATTACTTTTAAGACCAACATGTTTGCGTGCGCTTTTACTGTAATGATACACTATATTGGATGCTATCCATCTTAAATGTCAGTCTGACATTGTAAAAATTAGGAAGTTGCAGAACTATGGATGCAATTTCACATAAAAATATAGCTGTAAACATAATATATTCATCACACAACCATTAACTAAAATAAATTAACAATAAATACATAATAAAAATTGGATTCTAAAATGCTAATCCTTTGTTTGATACTTTGTCTTGCAAAAATGCTAACAAACAAATGCAACAAATGTATTATTTGTTGCATAAAAAAATGCTGTAGACGGCACAAACACTCACAAAACAGACAGACACACAAGCACTGCATTAATCATGGCTATAGTTCCATAAATTGCATTTTATGACTTGTGCATGTCACCTCTTACATTCACCTTTACAGGAGTTTCCCCAACAACCTTTTTTTTTTTGCCTGATTTACAGCCCAGGGGTGCAGTCCACTACTCTGAAGTGTTTACTCACCACAGGCATTAAACATAACTGTCAATTAGGACTGGAAGTCAGGGCTCCTAATGGTCTTGTTTAGACTGTCGTGTGGACAAGCATTACCAAGAGGGGGGGAGAGAGAAAGTGTATGCATGTGTGTTTGTGTGTGTGTGTATGTGTCAAAAATCCTGCACAGCTTACTCTCCTTGATCACCCAAAGCAGTGAACATTTCACCTGACACCTTTACGAGGGGACAGGACCCCGGCCTCATTTTTAAAGCTCCCTGTCCACTTTGATGTGCGTTATTAAACACACCTGTACCTGATTTGTATGCTGCTCTCTTTCGTCTCTCACTCTCCCCTGGATATTAATGCCACTTACTGTTAAGTCTGAACATCATCAGTATTTATGGTTTGGTCTTAACCCTTTGATGCATAACATGGGTCAAAAATGACCCGGCTGAGTTTAAATTTTCTATATCTTTTCAATAAATTATTTTCATCAGTCAGGACTCAAGGAATTCCTCAATTAACTTGTTTTTGACAATCCTACATCCTTAGGTTAATTTATCTTTTTTTACTTTTTGAATAAAACACATTTTTGTATCACTACCCCTCTAATGCATAACATGGGTCGAAAATGACCCGTATCCATTTTCAATGTTAATTCATGTATGGCTGAGTGTATCTATGATATATTTTTGAAATGAATTAATTTTATCATTTACTATTCCAAGTATGCAGTAAAGATCTTGTTTTAGTTGAGCACAAATAATATCTTTTATCTTTCCTTTCTAACGTTATGAGGAAGCACAGATTTTGTATTTTCTACATCAAGTTTACATACATGGGTCAGAAACGACCCACATGCAGTGGGTCTCATAGGTCGCAATATCACAATAGACAACTTTTTCACCAGTGTCCCTCTTGCTGAGAAGCTCCTTGAGAAGAACCTGACCATTGTTGGGACTCTGCGGCAGAATAAACCGGACATACCACCTATCATGAAGCCATCCAAATCACAGGAGATTCATAGCTCCGAATTTGGATTCAATGGCAAAATTACCATGGTGAGCTATGTGCCGAGGAAAAGGAAAGGCTGTTGTTCTCCTGAGCACCATGCATGAGGGTCTAAGGACGGGGGATGTCTGAGACTGAACTCAGATCTGGACTGAATTTTGTGAAGCACTTGGAGACAACTGTGTTGTAATATTGGGCTATATAAATAAAAGTGAATTGAATCGAATTAAACAATGCATGTCAGCTTTTCATCAAGGAGCTGAGCAAAGAGCTTGTCATGCCACATATGAAGAGGTGCATAGAGAGCACACCCGCACTCCAAAAGCATGTCATCGAGGCGATGGGATTAAAAAGACTAAACACAGCCACCACCCAGCAGTGAGAGGACACCAGGCAGAAGGTCCAAAACAAGAGAAAAAGGGGCGCAATCTTACTATATACTATATTATTTCATGAAATATGAAAATAAAAATAGAAATAATGACCAGTGGTGATCAAAAACAAGATATTTAAAGAATATTTGGAATATTCAATCAAAAAATAAACTGATTTCAAAAGATAGAACAAAGAGAAACTCAGCCAGCATGAAATACCATTGGAAATGAATGCGGGTCATTTTTGACCCATGTTATGCATTAGAGGGGGTGTGCATATGTTATGCATCAAAGGGTTAATGGGTGGATTTATATACAGGTGTCAGAGAGTTGGGAATTAAAGAAAGGTTCAATCAAAGGCTACAAAATCTTTTGTAGTGCCGATTTGTTCACAACCCCCCCTCTTTTTTTATTGAACATACGGCTGTAAATGCTTCCTATGGAAAATAGTAGGAAGTCTTCTGTTGGTTTATAAATACCTTTTAAAGGTAAGTTTACACCTTTGAATCCCAATGAATCATTTACAAGTGTTTTCACAAGGTTACCTTCACTAATTTTCTCCCCATGGATTGTCAATAGACATGCATGTATTAGTACATAGACACATAATGCAATGCAATTTGTAGTGCAATAGTGTAGTGTAGCGTAATATCCCTTTAAATGGGGTTATATAAGTCAACACTTCCTATAGTTAAATTTAACATCGCACCCCAACCGTGCACCTACTGTTTGCTTTAAAAAAGCATTAACACTCTGTTGGTGTAATAAAACTTTAGCAGCATTAACTTGTTGGTGAGGCGCACAGGTGTGCGTCAGAGATTAATGTCTGAAGCATTTTGGAGGAGAAAGGGTTGATGGGAGGATAAAGGATACAAAGAGCTCATAAATTATCTGCATATACGAGCTGCTTATTTGATCAACGATAAGGGAAATGAGTCCACTTGCTCTCCAGCCTACACTCACGTGAAGCCTATGAGCCCCGCGATACCATCAATTTAGCTCTCAATGACAACTAGTCCTTAGCATGGATGAACACACCCTTGTTGGTGAGCTATATGATAGGATTATGACTGTATTTGATATGCAATGCATGGAATTATCCATGTTTAAATTGTCCCCTTAGTCTAAAGGCTTAATTCAGGTCTTATACTTTACAGTAGACCTGGCGATACAGTACATTGTCTGTCTTTGCCCTTGAGGATCAATATCTACACTGTGTCAAGGGCACTGTGGTTTCTTCTGCTAATAGTTTGCGAGGCGAAGGGGTTCTTTCAAACAGGAACGGAAATGCCTCCGCACAATTGGGACTAATTGTGGCAAAGATTCACAATTGTTTCCCATAACGGGCTTCGCAGCTTGAGGTTTGTCATGTGCAACGGCCGCCTTGCTCCCATTTTCACCTGCCATCGCTCTCAATCAAACGGAGAGGTGGGGTGGAAGTTTTCTTTTCATGTGTTCAAAGGCGGCGGGTGGCTTTGCTTTTTTTTTTTTTTTTTTCTTTTAACAGAAACAATAACTCTTTTTATTGAGAACAAATGTTGACATTTGGAGGGAGCAGCAGCAGAGACAGAGAGAGAGAGACAGACAGAGAGAGAGAGAGGCAGGGCCCCTGTGTGCTCTGCCTCTGGTGCTATTTGACAACAGTGCAGAGTCCCTGAGGGAGCCCACCTGAGAATAAAGCATGCATTTCAATAAATCAACTCCTAATGAAAGCAGTTGGGTTGGGCGAGAAAAAAAAAAGAAGCTGGCCAGGGGCTATAGCATCCATTCCTGGCATCCATATAGATGGCTGCCAGCAAAGAAAAAGGTAAATAAAAAGGTGAAGAAAATGTATCAATTGCAAGGCAGTGATGATCAAAAGAGGAACAACCTCCAGTATGAACAAACGATCAATATGTGGCAGTAAAAAAACAAAACAACTCATTCCTTGTTTCAAAAGTGTAACATTCCTGACTAGTCTCTGCAAAGTGCACTATGAATGTATGTCACACAGACTTTTGTCACCCTAAAAGGTGGGTTAACTGAGTTTTAGTGGGTTTTTACCCTGCTCTACATCCCTGGTGGCAGCCAAATAGCGCTGTCTTGGATGAGGGGCTGGTGGGAGGAGGAGAAGGAGGAGGAGGAGGAGGAGGAAAACCAAGGTGAAAGGGAGTCCCGTGAGATTTGGACGACACTCAAGCTCAAATTCAACTGGAAAATGAAGGATTATCTTTTAGTCTGGCTGGGAGTGATGACGGAGGCCTCTTCTCCGAGGATGGGAATAAGATATATTTGATCCGGAGCATTTCACACTCTACCAGGCCATAACTGTGGGAGACAAAAAAATGGAATATTTCGTCACATCACGAAAAAAAAAACGAACAGAAATAAAAATTGAATAGGTGTGTAATTGTGTAACAATAATGATAAGTATTATTAATTTCCACAGAATGACGCTCCTCTTCTAAATTGTTTAATTAGCTGTGTCCTGAAGCCGCCCGCAATAACCAAGCCATGATGAAAAGCAGAGGAAAGCCTGTCCGATTAGGGCCCATCACACAGCCCATTGGAGCTGGCAGATGCTTAGATAGACTTTTATGGATTGCTCAATGCCTCGCCGTAATGAAGCAGGCAGGGCTGACCCATCCTGAACCAGGCTAAAAAAGCTCCAGGGACCGGCCCCGCTGGGAGCCCATAATGCCCGATGCGTCCCACGGCTGTATTAATCACACTGAAAAATAAATGTGCGGCCAGGGTGAGAGGAGAGGGGAAAAGGGAAGAAAAATGAAATAAGTATGTCGTTTATCCCAATCAAGGTCGTGAATGTGTGGCCGGGGGGGTGGGGGGGGTGGGGGGGGTCCCTGACCAGAATGAGGCTCTAAAAGAAAATGATGGTCCATTTAGAAAGAATGGATCGCGCAATCTGTGAAAACTCATAATGTTTATGAAAAGCGAGATTCATCAAGCATTACCCATCTGCGTTTGACTGACAAAATAAAAAAAAGGAAAAAAAAGCACAATAGCCAGAGTGAATGCAAATGCCTCTGCGTTAAATACAGATCTGTTATGAATGAAAGAATGACTCTCCAAAATTTATGTAATAGTTGGGAAAACAGTTTAATATTTTCTCCTTTGAATAATTGATATCATACCCCGCCAGTACATCTATACTAGCGCTTTTTTTCCATTTTATTTACATTCAAAGATATAAATTAGTAAAAGTACTCCTGATAACAAGATTGTGTAGCTTTTTTCTTCTTCTTCTTCTTCTTCCCCAAATGCGTCTCAAATAAAAACCGTCCATATATATATTTACAAAACAAACAGACGACGTCAGTTTCCCATTTTTTCGTTTTTGCAATACAACTTGCATAAATTATAGGCTTCATTTCGCCATCATTTAAAAAAATAAATATCAAATGTAGGCTATTCCACTTTGAAGTCCTCAAGTTCACTTCAGCTCCGTCCGCCTTGCGTCCCAATAACACACCTCCTTTAGCAAATAGGGTTTCACAGAAAGGCCAGATTATGTTTGTTTTTTTTTGTTTTGTTTTGTTTTTTTTTCACACGTAAATATATAACATACCGTGGCAAATAAGCAAACTATAGGAACCTGAGAAATAACATGTAAATCACATATAATGGGAGATTTTTCTTTTCAAAACCAGCGTATGAAATTATGCACAATGCATCAAAACAAAACGAAAAAAAAGAAATAATACAATATTATGTGACAAACGTGTGCTGTAGAGAGACTCAGCCTGTGTGGAGCTGAGGGACCGGTAGCAGCTTTCATTCCGACTATATGGTGGCACTAGATCCGGTTTTGAAGGAAAGGTTATGGGGGTTAAAACGTGAGGCTAAAAGGTGGCGTCCGTTCTCGCCTTATAGTCAAAGCAATTGTGACACCTACCTGCAGACCAAGGAAATAAAATTATAAAAAAGAATATATATATATATATATATATATATATATATATATATATATATATATATATATATATATATATATATATATATATACACCAAATGATCAATTCGCTCCAAAACGCCAGAAAACACCAAGCTGGCTTTACGCAAAACAACTATACTGCAAGTGCTTATTAAAACCCCCATTGCTTAACTGCAAAATAAAATGAAATAAAAAAATAAATAAATAAAAAGTAACCACAACAACCTCATCTATATTAAGATGTGTTTGCGCTTGATGATCGCAGAGCAAAGTAAGTGATTTGTTTGCTTTTGGCTGACCCTGTGTAATTAGAATTATCCTAAGCTGGAAAGATAAGGTTCGGGGCCCACTGTGCGTGCACAGACACACACACGCGCATGCCGCGCTCGCGCGCACGCACAACACACCAGAGGGGACATTAAAAATAGAATTCCTGTTCAAAGCTATGGCAACATAGTCTGCTTGTTGAATTCGCGACTTGCCAAACGAGCGTGTGCGCGCGCGCGTGCGTAAATGCGCGCGGTGCAGGCTGAGGTGAGGCCTGTCCTTATGTGGACTTATTTTAACGCCGGCGCACCCTTGCACATTTATCCTACTTCCCTCTCGTGTATTAATGCGAGTGAGCTGCAATAATAATAATATAAAAAAGCCGCATGTTGATTTAATGAGATTCAGAAAGACCAAAATATGCAGAGTTAAAAAAAGAAGAATTATAAATGGATTATTCCACACAAGTAACTGCGCTGAAAACGAATTATAGGCCAGAGTACACGTTCATTTGCTTAGACGGTGCAGTATAATGTCCATCTGAGTGAGTCATTTAGTCTCATGTTTACTCCTAAAATCGTATTGATCTTAAAACAAGTGAAAAGCAGCCGGTGGTGAGACGTCGCCACTTGTTTCTCTTGCGAAACCGCTTCTCATTTTGTTGAAACAAGGCAAAAAAGAGGCAAAATCATCCAATGGCATCAGGACAATGACACGTGAAAGTGACACGGAGGGGAAACCAGTTGCATTGGAAACAAGTGATCACGTGTTTTAAGAAAAATACAACCTCGAAGGTTCAACATTAGATTAAATAAGTTTTCGATTTTTCTGTCCTTTTTTTCTATTTCTCAGCAGCGGCGCCGCGTCGTCATTACGTACCTTTCTTCGCCTCTAAATGTGCGGGTCTGAAATGCTGCTGCTGCTCGACAACAACAATCTGGTTTGCGTTATGCTTAACGAGCGGAGGCGAGTCCGGCCTGTGTTTCGCGTTCGCCTCCGAGGAGCCGAGACCCTCGTTCGCAGCGGCGGCTGCCGCTGCTGCTGCGGCGGCTGCGGCTGCGGCAGCGGCAGCCAGACTCACTCCGGATGAATTAGTGTAGCGCAGGATCCCCTGGCCCTGCAGGGGGCTGAAGTTGCCATAGTTTGTGTAATTGCTATAAAAGGGAGACGTGTAATAAATAGGTCTTCCAAGGATGGAGGGGGACGGGTAGAGGGAGGGGGAGCTGGCAGCCGGGGAGGTGGTGGAAGGCGTGGGGGGAGTAAGGAGGCCACTGCTGGAGGAGGAGGAGGAGGAGGAGGAGGAGGAAGAGGAGGAAGAGGAGGAGGGGCAGTTGGGTTGCCCCAGTTGCTGCTGATGTTGCTGCTTTTGGTCTGAGGTAGCGATCTCCGCCAGCGACCACAACTTGGGCTTGACCACCGGAGTCTGAGGCGCCCCCGATGGAGGCCTGGCGTCCGGGCAGGGCGGCGACGTGTTGGCGTTAACGGGCCTGCTACCGCCGCCGCTGCCGCTGTTGCTACCGGCGATGCTCCGGGCCAAGTCCTCGCGCTGGAGCTGGTGGAGATGATGGAGGTTGTGGTGGTGGTGGTGGTGGTGGAGGTGGTGTTGGTGGTGGTGATGGTTGCTGAGGAGCGGCGCCTCGACGCCGGTCAGAGGCGACGACGTGACGGCTTTGGGGGAGAGCTGGAACCGCGGGTCGCGGTTCCGGTCCTCGGCGTCCTCCTCGTCGCATTTGTCGCCGCCCTGGTCCGAGCCCAGGTCCCCACCGACCCGGCAGCTGACCTTCTCCCCGTCCGACTCCGCTGAGCAGGAGTGGTCCGTCAGGGTGTCCACGTGCAAGCTGATGCCTGGGAACAAATAAAGACGTCAATTAAAATAAATAAATAATTAATTAAATAAAGATATTTAATGTGCTGCAACAAAAGTCACAGTAAAAGTTGAAAGAATTAAACGAAATAACCCAAAGAGAGAAAAAATAATATTCATAATAATATTCTAAATAATACAAAAGGTCTAAAAAACAAAAAAGGAGCCTGTATTCCACGTTCATGTGGATCCAAATCAAATTATTTTTTTTTTATAGAACACTGCAATAAGTCAGAAATCAATTATCCAGCTAACATCAAGCCTAAAAAGAGATGATATTTTTCAGGTGATAATAGTGTCATTTTTTTCACCATAATTAATGACAATATTAAAACGTCATCCAGGGAATACTTTGGAACATTAACAGTCGAATTTCGTTGCAGCAACCTGTGTGTGTGTGTGTGTGTGTGTGTGTGTGTGTGTCTTCTTTGCGGTGACCTGCCATTAATAACAATAACAAGTTCATCTTAACAGGTCAGTGGAGTGTTGGTTAAAAAATACGTTTCCATTCAAAAATAGCAATAAAAATCTAAATAGTTTCAACAAATAATAATAATAATAATTATAATAATAATAATAAACACTGGATGAATTATTATGAACTAATAACTCCTCATTTTATTCCCATGTAAATAATTAATATATTAAATTGTATTCAAACGAGCTTTTTGTATTATAAACCATCTGTATAATTTTATATAATAAACGTATTTTTGCCTTAAATAAGTGCTAAAGTAAATAAACGACTCCCCACCCTCCCCTGCTTTCCCTTCCCCTCCTGCCCTGAATGGTTAAATTAGATTAAATTAGATTCTATCCTACCTTCATCCTCCGCTGAAGCCTCGCTGTTATCCAGGATTTTGTCAGAACGCTCCACCTCCTTCCTCTCCCCGTCCCCGTCCTCCTCGTCCTCGTCCTCGCTCTTATTCCTGGGCGCCCAGGTCATCTTGTTCTCCTTCTTGAGCCTCCTCCTGGCGTTGGCGAACCATGTGGAGACCTGCGTCAGGGTCATCTTGGTGATGATGGCCAGCATGATCTTCTCCCCTTTCGTCGGATACGGGTTCTTCCTGTGCTCCTGCAGCCAGGCCTTCAGGGTGGCCGTGGCGTCCCTGGTGGCGTTCTTGCGGTACGCCGGGTCGTTGAGTTGGTAGGGGTAGCCCGGGCTCCCGTACGGGTGGTAACTTAACGCCCCGGCCATGCCCGTCGTGTGCGCGTCATATGGAGAGCTCTGGAGAAAAGTTGAACAAAGTCTTAAGTCTGCCGCGTGCTTTCTGCGACCGAGGCTTACAAATTTATTTCCCTTTAAATTATATTTTTAAAGAAAAAGTGACAGCACTGTAGGCTGTAGAATGAGCCTAATTAACAAAACAAACAGAATATTAAAATAATCCCAAAACCCATAAAACTAACGATTGCATTCTATAGTAGATTTGGATTATGGAAACCTGTTGGTACAGGTGAAACACGCATGTAAAGTTTTATTAAAAAAAAAAAAAAACATCGGCAGATTTTATCCTAATAAAATAGGATTTAAATAAATTACGTGTGTTTTATTTCATTTAATAAAGTAAAATATTTTTAAAAGGCAGGTGTATGACAGCGAGGAACAGGCCACAGGAAAAAAAACACGCAAACTAATGGTTAACTAATACGATCATTATCGGATTAACTAATAACAGGGCTCACGTTAATAGCCTATCGCTGGTCAGGCCATAAAACGAATATTTCAATTTTATTTTTATAACAAAATTTTATTTTGTTTTATTGTGGCAGCCGCAATATCTTAACATATCTTCCCTTTGCAGCATTACAAATCCCATTAGCGAACCACTTGATATGCACCTTCCCTAAAACGCTTGAAGTGCCCCCTGTTCCATTTGCATTGTGCGTCCACGCTTTTTCATGTTTAAAATAACACGTTTATTCGACGCAGAATATAAACGCAGGGACTTCCTCCCCTGCTGATTTTTTATTAATGACTGCTGGGGAAGAGTTATAGCTCGCCATTTCAGCCACTTTCAAGCCACCGCTCGGAGAGTAAAAAGGTTCAAATGGAAACCTTAGTTTTACATAATTAGCTGCGCAGCGAGTGTTAAGCGTTGGACCAATCCGCTGCAATTCACAGCTCATGCTTAAGAATCCCATTTAAACCAAAGGGGTCAAGGATTTGGATGGTAAGGATCCGACAGGAAGGCCACTAGATGTAAAGCAACCGTGCACTTACTGAGAAGAAAAAAAAAGTTCCGCAAGAACGTAATGACGGTGAATTGTAAAATAAACACTGCAAACCTGCCGATTTCATGTGTGAGCGACCATTTTACGCACGTAAAGACTTTAACGCGCATCGTCACATTCAGCTACTGCGGAGACTTATTAGACAGTCATACGCGTATTTATGAGATTATTTTTTTTATTATTTTTACCATGTAGGATGGGAATCCCGTCGTCGGATCCGTGGAGTATGACAGTGGACTGGAGAAGCCTGC
This sequence comes from Lepturacanthus savala, assembly GCA_030544235.1. Taxonomy (NCBI): domain Eukaryota; kingdom Metazoa; phylum Chordata; class Actinopteri; order Scombriformes; family Trichiuridae; genus Lepturacanthus; species Lepturacanthus savala. The sequence goes on from CM060467.1 coordinate 6,422,281, forward strand.
GCCAGCCGAGGCGGAGAAAGCAGCGGATCCGGGATAGGGACTGAAAGCTGAGCCAGAGGACGACCTCGCCAAGTCTTCATTCCGCGGGGCAGCCAGAGCCGAGGCCCCGTAAGCCGGACACGAATAAAGAGCCAAAGAGCCCGGGGGCTGGTAGAGGTAACCCTGAGGATAAGACATGAGCGCGGTGGAGGTCGCCGATTCCAAAAAGGAAAAGGGGAAGAAGAAGAAAAAAAAAGAAACGCGCAAAGGCGGCGGGCGACGCAACAGCCAAAAAAGCAGTAAACAATCAACTCAATGATCAGCCGTGCAAACAGTCATCAGACAATGAAAATAAAAAAAAGGAAAAAAAAAAGAAGTCCTCCCTCCACAGCCCCCTTACTGGGAGAAAAAAAACCCCGAAAGATCTGTTAAAGTGCCCACATAGAGGCAATGTGGCATGCGTCTTGATCCCCTAGCGTCCGATGTTTTTAGTACGCAGCACTATGAAGTGAGGAGTTAGGAGGGAAGGAGCCAGTGGAGTTTCAGACGCACAGAGCATTGGGGGAAACTGGAGCTGTCACTCCGGCTCATCTGAATATCGCGGCCACGCCCCCTTTCTGCCTCAGAAATGGAGCCTCGGAACAAAACCAAGGCTCCACGCTGCAAGAAGTAGGGTCCACCACGCATGTCGACTATTGCTAGACTCCTTTAGTATAGTGGTGGGCTTTCAAACTTATTTTATTTATTTATTTTTTTTTTAATTTTAACATAATGAGAAAACATAGGCTCCCAATTGCGGGGAGTGGGTTGTCATGGAATTGTTGGTAATGTTCAGGAAAATATACCTCACAGGTGACGTGGATCCGAATAAAACTTTAATAATTTTGACTTTTTTAAATTTTCATAATTTTAATCATTGTTAAACGCTAATAATAACATAAATTCACATTGATATATTGAATATTGTTTTGCTAGTACAGGCAATATTAATATGAATATAGATACATTTATGATGAGGGTGATTGTGGCACACAACGTCTGTCTGATCAAAACTTGCCCGTTCCCATTACAACTAGAGAGAGAGAGAGAGGGGGGGGAGAGAGAGAGAGACTATAAAACGCCCCGAGCCCTCCACTTGCAGCTGGTTATTTCGTCAGTCCATCTATCAAACGTGGACACGTCCGTGAATGCGAGCGAGCGCCGATAAAAAGTGCGCGCGCGCTCCGTAGGCAGTGCGCGCTCCGTCCTGCGGGAGGCGTAACCGGCTCCTAAATATCCACCACTTAGCGCATCTCAAACACGCTCATCCCTTATTATTACAATTACATTCATCAGTAATAATAAAGCTGTTGGTGGTGGCTGATTGTCTCTGTATGAGACACTAAGCTAACCACCAACACTAAGAGTGTGTGTGTGTGTGTTTGTGTGTGTGTGTGTGTGTGTGTGTGTGTGCACATCTATTGGTGAGTTTGACTGTTTTTTTTTTTTTTGCACATGCGTCTGTTCGGCCAGTCACCTGTCTATTGTCGTGTATCTCCGTGCGCGCCTCCGGACGTGTCTGCATGCGGAACAGGGCATACCCTTGTCCTTTATTATTGTGATTACATGCATTATGACCTCTGTTGGAGACAGGCGATACAGCACAGCGTGTTGGAAACCTGAAACTGTGGCAGCGGTTTCGGGACGGTCAGTCAAGGTGGCAACTATTGGGCAGACGAGCGGCCTCGCCGTCTTCCTCGTCAGTTTCCGTCCGAAACGAACACAGGCTATTCATCCATCAGGTGCTTGTTCCTCAGACAGCAACGCCACCATTTAAATCGGCACAATGTCTGGTGGACTGACGTGTATTTATAACACATAGCACCTTGGGTGTATTATAGCGCACCAAATGATTTTATATATATATATATATATATATATATATATATATATATATATATATATATATATATATATATATATATATATATATACACACACATATATATCAAGGATTACTTATTTGTGTCGACACATAATTATCATTCTACACTTTGGTTTTGTTAATTAATACACAATATCACATAATATCCTGTGTTCTAATCCAGACTTAATTACAGCCATAATGGGGGCAATTTTTCACTATAGGCTACATTTACAGAGGAGCCTCACAGGGTTATGGCTATAGTATAATAACACATATTGCTATGACATATGCCTGTTTTTTATGAAGTACGATATTGTAAGTAGTTTTTATTAATAAAATACTTACATTCAATACCAAATTAAATAATTGTGTTTTAAAAGTCCTACAGGTTTTATTTGTAACATTATAAATGCTTTTCCTATTTTGAAAATTATTCTGCCACTGACACCTATCAACCAAAAACTGAACTTTATAAAAATCTTTGACAATATTGCACACTGTGTTAGAGCGTCATTATGTAAAATGTGCCTAAACATAATCACAGCAGTCAATGTGTGTGCACATGATGTGCTATGAAAATCAGGCCTCATTTCTCTCATTTAAAAAAAGCCTTATTAATTGTTTAGGTTGTGTTGAGTTTGTTTAAGAACAAATTATAGAACTATACACTATATGGAAAGAAAGGACAAATAAAAACATCCATTATTAGATTCAGATAGACTCAACATGTATGAGCAGATATTTATTGTCCCACAAATCTCCATTGTTTCCAGCTTAAGAAAGTTTGACTTCTCTTTGGACATGTGGAGCATTATTATGTCTCCAAATTTATATCATCTGTCTGCTATTCAGGAAATGGATTGTATTTTTAGGACAATATAACCAGTGTCCCTGTTTCAGGCAGGAGTAATCAATCTCAGAAGAGTAAATGAGTACTCTTATTGGGTGTAGATATGGCTCACTGGGAGTACTGTCTGGCCCACACCAGGGGGCACTGTCTCCTCTACACACAGACCATAGGCTAACCATCAGTACTGTACCTTCACTGTGAATGTGTGTGTGTGTATGCGCGGTGTATGCACAGTGTTTGAAGGTGTGTGTGCTCATATGTATGTGTGTGCATGTGCGTATAAGGGGGCGTATGTGTGTGCACGTAGATGTCTGTGTGTGTCCATAATGCAGATTGTCAGTGTGAAAGTGCACCTGTTGGTAGGTGTATAACTTTGTGTGAGAGTGCAAATGTGTGTGCGTGTGTGTGCGTGTGTGTGCGTGTGTGTGCTGAACTCACAGCAGTACTACATTCCAGGTCTCAGTTTCAGTCAGGCTGGTGCTCCTAAGATATTTTAGTCCTAGCCTGATGGAGATATAGGAGATGGGAGAGAGGAGATTGACAGACAGGGACCGTATAGAGACGACAGTGACAGTGAAGCAGACAGATGCAGCAAGACAGGAAAGCATCAGGTCAGACAGACAGAGGGGCGGACATGGAAAAAGATGTAGAGTTAGACCAACAGATACCTCCTAATTATAACCTTACCCAATTATACTAATACAAATGAGTTGTGAAAGTGACTTTTAGCATTGTGAATATAGCATGTTTGCCTATTTTATAGGCTTTATAGAGAAAAATGGCATGAATGTCTGAGCAACAATTGGTATCCTTGGGTAAATACATTCATAAAATATATGCTTTACAATTCTTTTCTTTTTTTAATTTTAAGGAATTTGTAGGCTATTCACATAAATGCATTTTCCTTTAACACACAAATTCAAACAAATACATTTTCTGTTATATTCACATGAAATATTTTCCAAAAAGAAAAAGAATGCTGTTTAATATGCAACTGTTTAAAGGATAGAAGCTTCACTGCATCTACTCACTCATGATAACTCCATACCAGATCTATAACAGATTTATAAATGAAGGAAACAGCTATTGATTTCTCATCTATTCGCTCCCAACAGAATTTACCCCTGAATAATGTAGAACTGGAGGAGATGCTTGTATTGTATTAGTTGATGATTGCTAACTGCTAACCCCTTTTGATATAGAGTAAATTGCCCAGAGTTCAATTGAATATCCAAAGCTTTGATGTCATGCCCTTTGTTTATTACACATATGACTAAATAAGTATTGATTTTGAATTTCTCCTATGGTTTTGAACCTCTGGAGTGCAGCTGTTATGGATATTTAGTATTAACTGGCATTGGAACGGAATATAGGCTTTTTTTTTTTACTATGTTGGTGTGTTTAGGGGTAATGTAGGGTGGAGTTGGGGAAAATGTCTGAGTCTGAGTGCATATGTGTGTCTGTCTATCATACTGTCTAACTAGATGGTGCATGGTGGTGGTGTTGTAGCAGAGAAATTGACTAGTTATGTAGTCATATTGAGCTAGTTGGAAATCAATATGGTCTGGAATATAGCAGCATGATTAAGGCCTGAGCCTGGCTTTTGTTCACTGTAACGACTTGCCTTTATGTCATTGTGACTTATTAGAACAGTGTATTCAGTTTGTCCACCTAGGAAAAAAAATATATTCTGTCGTTTTTGTCCATTTCCCTGTAGCTTTGGACTCATCTTTCTTTCTTAACGAGTGAGGTGTTTTACCCTACTCATCTTGTACGTTATACCTCAATCACGTGACTACTTGAATTCTGAAACACCCAAAACACTCTTAATGTTTCCTTTTCTGTGGGCTGGTGCAGCCAGAGAACATTCAGTATCCCAAACTAGCACAAAGCAACGGCGCTTGTGTGCTTGTGTGATCATGTTTGCGCGTGGGCGTGCAGTGGGAAAGAGAAAAAAAAAAATGCATTGTGATCTTTCATTGTGCAACTTAGTTAGAGCAGACTTTTTTTGTCGGCTTCATGTGATCAAAACCACTTCCCCCAAATCTCTTGAGATCAATTAAAAAAAAAAAAAAAGGTTGAAATGTTGCACTACATGTCTTTCGTATATGTCGTTACAACAATGTCGTATTTGATGCATTTTGATACAAAGCGCTCCTAGAATTCACCCCTCCCCAACCTCCCCCCTTTGGGTTTGTCGCGGAAATGTCTTTGGTCTTTTTATTTGTACAATGGGGGAGGGGTCAGTCAGGGAGAGAGTAACCGGGGGTGGGGGGGACGAGGGTTGGGTGGCAGACTGGCGACAGGCCGTCATCTCTCTCCCCGCCTGGCATCTGCCCACTGCTGCCAACCCTCTTCTAATCAGCAGCCGTCCATGTGCTTGGCAGCGGAGGGGGTTTCAAATCAGCCCCTCGCCCCGAGTTAAAAACCCTAAGCTCTATCACTTTGTAAATGGGTACCTTTAGGGCGACTGAAGCTGGGACGCCTCTGATGTGCTGAAGTGGAGAACATCGGTTGCCACGTCGCCTCGGATGCGTTATGCTGCTAGCACTGTTGTTGTTGCTGTTGTTCTTCTTCTTGTTTACCATAGTTTTTTTTTTTCTTTTTTTAAAAAAAAAAACAAAAAAAAAAATCACAAGACAGCTCCTTCTTTAGTTTTGAGTTGTTTAACATGCTGCTAACCGACATGGATGTTGGGAAAAATGATTCTCGGGGAGGGAAATGAAATGGCAAACCGATGGCAGCAAACCACTTGCACTTGTAGTGAAACAGGAGTTAATAATGCTTCGTTGCATGTTGTTTGAATTGGTGAGACAAGGGGAGAGATGTTTATTTGTCCCAATTTATAGTTGAAAAAACTTCTGCTGTCTTAGAAACTATGAACAACATATTTTTTTTGACAAAACACCATTTTGGAGATAGTTAGTGTCAAAAACGTTACAATGCAAACTTCAAATATGATGATACCAGGTCCATTAGGCTTACATCTCAAAAAAAAAAAGAATGATGCTACGTTGCTCATTCATGTGAGGGGCGGAGGGGTAGGGGATTTAGGTTGGATGGCTGTTGGCTTCAGAAGAACAAGCACAAAGAATGTGCTATGTGGAAGGGAAGAAGAAGAAAAAAAATCCACAAATTATAGGAATTATGTGCAGCATGGGTTTCAAACACACACACATCCAGACAGGCTGATTGATGAACCAAACGAGTCGCCGAAAATCAAAGGGAGGAAATAAAGGGAGACACAAAGGAGGAACAATTTGAAATGGACTAACCCTCTCCGGTGGCTCTGTAGCCAAGGGTCGGGCAGATAGGGTTGCCTAGAAAGAGTCTGCTGACAGCCAGTGTCACTGGGCTTTGTAATCATTGTGCTGGACCTGATAGGGTTACTAGCGGCTAATCCAGGCTGACCTTGGTTAGGTGCCCTGAATGAGGATGGCTTTGTACAGTTGGGACAAGCTAACAGTATGACGGTGATGCTGACATATAATGTCTGCGTGGGGACTTGCCACCACAGCTCTTTTGTTGTGCTATCGAGTTGCAAGTCTCAGCCACACACACAAAAAAATGTTTTTTTTTTCGTTCTCTTTCGCTTTGGATGGAAGAAAGGTGGCATTTAAATTGTCCCTGGGGAGAAGGGAAGGTTGTATCTCAAGGTTCAAGAGGTCAGCCCTTGTGTTGGATGGTGTTCAAATGACTTCAAAACAAATCCTATCGTGATGAAATTTCATGTTGCTGCCACGTAATCACCCGTGTGTGTGCACTATCATGCATGTGTATGTGTGTGTGTTTACAGGAGATGTGATAGAAATGCCACCACACATCAACAGCATGTTCCTACTCTTAAGACAAAGCCGGATATACACTCAGACCCGATGTCACTGGTTCAACAGTATGAATAACTCGTAAAATCAACCTAATAATCTAACAAATAGTGAATCAGTTTTTTGAAGTCCTGTATATTATTAATTAGGTGTAGCTAATTAGGAGGAACAATGATTTTATTTTGACACATAAAAATATCTCTCTCATTTTCCATTTTTTTAATGGTCAATGAGTCACATGTCATCTAATAAGATGACACAATACTAACCAGAAAAACTAATGAATTAATGCAATTTCAAGGCAGTGTATCACACTGATGAAAGAATAGGAGATGGAAAAAATGTAAAAGCATCCGTTTGACGTTCACATGTACACATCATCCCAACAACACACACACACACACACACACACACACCTTCAGGCTCCAACCGGTGTGAAGGCAGTAGAGAGAAGGCATCCTTTCCTTTATTCCTGCCAGGGAGAGCTGTAAACGGGAATGGGATTCCCATCCCCTGGAGCCTGCTACTAATCCACAACAGGCCCACTGCTGGATTACTGGGGACATCAGCTGACATGCCAGCTCGTGCACACACATGCACACACATGCACGCACGCACAGGGGTACAAACACTCTCACACACACATGACCACACATTAGTGCATGGCCACATTTATGCCAGCCGGACAATATGTGCAACATACACATGCATATCGGCGGTCATACATACAAACATGGATGGAAACACGCGCAAACAAACCAAATGTACACAAAAACTGACAAATCACACACATAATCAAGACCTGGAATGCAGCTCATGGCTTTAATACATTGGCAGGACAATATAGAGATCACCATATTTCTACAGTCAGGAGTTGGCAGTAACGGCTAAGACTGTCCTCTATTGTCCCTGCTGGTCTGGATGCTGCTTGATGTACATGCTTGTCGCCATCCAGTCCCTCACAGTGCAATTATACACATCTATTCTGCATTATGTGTGATTAAGTGCTTTATGATTCATGCGATTCATGTTTTTTTTTTTTATTTGTTGAAACAGAGTTTTAAACTATTGTTTCAGTTTAGAAACAGCATTTCGCAAAATGCGTTCGTGTCGCCTCATGTCACCCCGACCACCATGCAAAATCTAAAATGTCAACAGACAAATACTTCTGGAAATTGAAATTAGAATCAAGATTATTGCTCAAAATGTGCTGACAGACAGAATTTGAGGTTGATTGTCAGCAGCTCCAAGTGCTACAGATTGTTGCGAAATACACATTTTACCCCAATATTTTACAACTTTGCTGGAATATTTGTTCCTCCAGTATGTATACTGGCCTAATTGTACTTTTGTAGGCTACAAAATTACATTCTTCACATGCCAAAAATACACAATACATACAATTGACTCCAAAATATTTAATGTGGACGGATTTGCACCATGGCGCCTTGTGTGCTGATGGGAAGCTGCTGAGAAGAATTGCATTTACAAGCTACTGTATGTTATATGGAAAACAAATGCAGAAGACACAAGCAAACAATGACGTTGCGAAAAGGATAATGTGATTCTGACAAGTCCTGTTTGTGATGAGCAAACAAATCTACAATTAGCCATTTTAAACAGTTTACAAAACACTGACAGAGCAAGAACACATTTCCACACAACGGTAACAAAACACGTCAGTATCTTTGTGCCATAATAATAAATATTCCTATGGTTTTAAACGGAAATCCAATTTTAATGAGTTTAAAAAGTATATTGGAGAGTTGTCTGCCACTTGCTTAGGAGATCAAATGCAGCACTTAATCAGGATTGCTCAAAAATACCAGCCCCAACACACACAAATCAGCTGTAACGCATTTCAAATGCAGTCAGGTAAATCTCAGCACATGATTAGGTCAAGCGTGGTGGCGGTATTTGTGGTAAACACTGTTCCGCTCTGGGGGCTAAACGTTTGTGTCAGTAAAGAATAATTACACCCTTCGATGTTGTATCTATCGTGTTAATCTTGGTCCACAGCAGCCACTTTATTCTCTCGTTTGTTTAATAGCTCACTAGCAGCTTTATTGTTTCAAAGTGCTCGATAGCGAACCTGTAAATTCTCTGTTCAACATTTGCCCCCGTGGCGTTGTGGTTCACCAGTGCTGAATGTTGAAATAAAGCAAACAGTCATTGATCTGCAATCAAAGATCCAGGACAGGAGGTCATTTACATGTAGAGCGGGGAGCCATTAGGAACTGTGCTGCAAGGCATTTGTGGAGTTAAATTCATTTAGCAGGGGTTTGCTGGCATTATCGACTTACCTACACTAGGTATATGTTTCGAAAAAAAATCACTAAGCTGTTCTGAAATATTGCGTGCAGCAGTGCTAGATGCTGTCCATCGCTAATTAGAAATGGATGCGCATGTGTGCTGCAGAAGAAAGCCAAGATAATCATCTAGGGACCAAGAGAAAGAGACAGGCTTTATACTCCGGGCCTTGATATGAAGCAAAGGAATCAGATATGAGGCAAATGGCTCTTGAAAATTAGGCACAACCACTTATTGGCAGTTGGTCAAGTTTGCAACTGTCCCAGGAGTCCTGAGCGCTTATGCAATGTGTTTAAGCTTCTGTTAAAATTTGATGATTAAATGGGCAAAATACTTCCTAGATTTGTAGACTGAGAGTGGGGCCTGTTTATTTTATTTATTCATAGTATGAATATGAATAATTTAAAGGTCAGCAGTTTTTTTGTTAGAAGGAAATCATTATTGTGTGCGGCAGGCTAAAGGATTGTAATTCTTTATTTTCTTTATTTTTTTATTTTTTTAATTTGGCACTTTTTCACCCTATTGACAGCCACCAGCTTCTGTCAGGAACATCTCTTTGTGTTTGTCACTCTGATGCTGGTTTAACAGGTTGTCATAATTGTGTGAATTATAAACTATTATAACATCTCCTATTTAGTAGCCTTATTTTGCCTGCATGTTTCCCACAATTTAAGAAGGATTGTGAAATTGTTTGCTTAGTTCTAGACAAAGCACACTACATATGACAATGGCAAAAAACAAGAAAAAAGTTATGTGCTAATTGTAGAACTTACTTTAGCTTTGCAAACTAAAGCTAGTTGATTTGGATATAGATTTGATATTATGTATTCTGTATGTATATCTATATATGTATATCACAAAAAACAACAAATAAAAGTCATTTCTAAAATGTAATTTACAATAAAAGAGACTTAAGTTTTCTGTGCAGTATTAATTCTAAAATGTACTGAAAAAAGTATTTACAATTTAATTTCCTTCTTTGCATCTGCCTACAATTAAAATATTTGGTTTGGTTCGTTGTCTGAATGTTAAATTTATTATTATTTATAAAGGTTAAACTACAGAAAAATAACTTAAACGTTTGAATTAGATTGGATTTAAACTAAATTTGTTTAAACTATTACATAGACTGAATCTACATAAATAATTTCAGTACCAAAAATAAGAAATATAAGTAAGTAAGTTGCATCCTAATGTATTTAAGCAGAAATCTCCTGGGGAATTAAAGTAAATTCTATTCAAATGAATTATTCTAAGTACTGACAAAAATGTAAGTACAATCATTTTAAAAATATATATCTAGAAGTAGATACATTCATTTCACTTGACTTGACATGTAATTTCAACAAAACATTATTTTTCAATGTATCACCTTGCCTCACCTGTAGTTTAGCTCTCCAGCATTAACTCAGATGGCAACTAGGAAGAATAGATAAGATCAAGCTATTTCAGCTTTAAAGTGCTGTCAGACGGGTCTGGCGACAAGAACCAAGTTATTTGTAGTTACTGTCTTTGTGAACTGAATCTTGCTAGCAAAGCGCATGGCTAATGCTAATACAGGCAGACATCTTAGCCCTGAACTATACTGCTTTACCACGTTTGATAGTGTAAAAGGGAAACTCATGGACAAACCAAGCTACAAGCTATCAACAGCAATAGCTAACTGTTTTGCTACAGCCTGCAGACCAATTAACATGGAGGACAAAGGTCAGTGAGAAATAATAATAATAAGATAACAAAATAACTGCATTTGAATTTCCACTGACTTATTGAAGATACACAACCTGTATGATGACCAAAAGTGAAAGTAATTTTCTTTCTTATACTCCCTTCCCGTGTGTTTCCTGCTGACTTTATTTATTGCTTTATTTTATATTATCCTGTTTTTATCCCAGAGCACAGGGGGATTTTTCATGAGCTTTTATTGTTCCCATGTGAGGCTGGACACAATTACCTTGTGTGATTTGCTTTTGAAGAGAGGGATCCAGGGAGCTATCTTTAATCAGTACCTAAGTAATGGAAAATATAGCTGGTCAATGTGTCCATCTGTTGCCTGTTGAGCTTAAGTTTGCCATGATATGATTTGAGCATATTTTTTAAAAAAAAGCTAAATGCCATACCAGTGAGCATTTCTGACTTATCTGATTTACCATATCTGACTATAAACAATAAATTTTAAATCACACATTTACATGAAGCATAAATATCTTGCCCACTCTTATGTTGACGTGAGTATTAACTCTTGGAAAATGTCCTTTTACAGCAAATTTTGCAGAGATAAAAGTTCATAGCTATTGCGTCGTCTACACCCACAGTGTTGTTAGCAGTAGCATGAGGCAATAGCTAAGACAACAGACATTTGACATCTCTATGACCTGCCATTAAGAAACCCTTTAGGTTTCTGTATTGTTAGGTGATAGTGCTGGGATTTCCTGAGGTCTGTAAACAGCGAGTGTGTAGAGTGTGGTTCTCCTCTGAAAGAAGGAACGTAGCAGGTCGACCGGATAACATCTTAGTGTGTTGTTTTTGATAAAATAATTTAGCTATTTGAACTGTAAAGAAAGTGCTGGGAAGCATGGGGAGTAGTGCTGTGATCTATGTGATTTTAACTTTCATTTTCACAACTTTTAACTAATATTGATTGACACATTATTGTGCCATGCACAAGTTACATCCAAAAGCTCAGGTTGATTTGAAAGAGTCAGAGAGATATGCTAGCCACAGACACACAGAGCTTCTTGCTTTATAGATAGTTGCTTATAAAATATGGTGTTATAGAGCAGAACGATCATTTATACTGTACCATATTAACTACAAATGAGAAGAGGTCTAATGATATATATTTAAAAATTATTTTCGTGTTATCATGTAGAGTACAGTACAGTAGGACTATGTGAATTTCATTAGCCATGCAGGCCATTAGTAATAAATCAAAATAGAAATTTGTCATTGAATGATGTCGAATAAATCAATTTTAAACAGTGCTTTTTTCATTTCATGCAAAGCCACAAATGTCAATCTCCTGATGGTGCTGATCCCCTGAAGGAAAATCAGAGGATCATCCAAGTCATTAGGGCATGTTATCTGAGAGCCATGATTATTATCCAAAACGTTTGTGCTGATCCACCAGTAGACGTTGAGACGTCTGATATGTGACCGTTCTGCTAGTGGCAGCAGATGAAAAGTCAGGGGATCACCAAGCAAATGGAATCAGCAGCTAGCCTGGCTATAAACTCTGCTGCCCGAGTCTTAGCAAATTATTGCCTTAACCATATCTCCTTTGATCCACTGAACAAAAGAACATTTGTTTGGACAGTGGGAGAAACTGGAGTACACACACAAACCCGCAAAACCCACATATAAGTACAACACTTGGGTTTGTGCTCTTCAGTCCGGATATTTTCTACAGAATATTATCATTTGATGCACGGACGGCATGCACACACTAATATGCTGTTTGTTCTTTGTTTTGGCAACATTTTTACTTCATCAGTATTATCAAGAGATGTGAGAAATACAACACGGCTGAGCTCACATTTGTGTTATTCCTAACCAGCCTGCTGCTCCATTTTAACAAGTGACATTTTATAAATCTGCAAAAAACAGGTTGGCAGACAGACAGGAAGACAGTTTCCTTTGCCCTCTTTTCCTCAGTACTACAAGTGTCTTCTCTCCTACACTCAGTCAAGGTCAATTGAGTTCTCCAGTCTGTTATCAGTGTGGTTTTTGATGGAATAGTGGAGATAACAGAGTAGTCAGAAAAGATGGAAGGAAGCAGGAGATTTAAAACCACTGGTTCTTGAAATAATTACGGCACCTTCTCCACATAGCAGCAGATTTATTTCTAACCTTTAACATAACATATATATTTCAACACACTCAGCTACGCCCAAGGCGGTTTGGAGTAGAGGGTGGATTTATTGGGCTATTGGTTTGGAAATGGCTTGAAGTATTTGACTGATTGTGCAGAAAAAATAAATATGGATTTGAAATATTTGTTCTGTTTTAAGTCAAAACAGTATCAACAAGGAAATGGAGAGACAGGTCTGATGGTCTTCCAAGTCTCAGAGACCCGTCACATGTTTTGACATTCGCTACGTTTGAAAGAATTCTTAATAGCTGCCTTCAAGATGTAATTGCTTGTTGCCAATATCACAGATGAGAAATCGCCGGTGCCCAACTGGCTGCAAGGCTTTGACTGGGTTGAATAAGAAGGAAAGGGGATTACAATCGTGTTATATCCAAGCCACAGCCCTGTATGTTTTATCACAGTAGAAGAAAAGTCTGAATGACTTGTATTTCCAATGATTTGTTAACATTATAAGTAAGTAATAACACCATCGGAGCCAATAAGGGTCATTCTGATGTTATGTGTTGTGCCATGCACCAGCCCAGGCTGCAACCATTACAAAAGCATCACCACCCTACAAAAGTAAAACAAAAGGAGGTTCAAATGGTTGGTGTTATTTTGATTTACAACTAATGTATCTTGTAGAACAAACCAAATAAAGTAAACTATGTGATTGCTATTTTACAAGCACCGCAATGTACCCACACACACACACACACTCGCACACACAGTAATCAGGAACTGCCTCAGTTGATGGGTTCATCACTAAAAAGTACCGACAACACTTTGAAGGACCTCCATCTAACCAGACCTTTTCCCATCAAGGGATGATTATGTGACTAGCCCGGAGTTACTAGCAATAAAAGAAATGTCTCTCTCTTTTTTTTTATTACATCTCCCAATCCTGAACAATGGAACGTTTGCCTCTGAGCCATTTATTCAGCTCTGATGTATGATTAGCACAGGGCAAATCAATACCATGTTGGATGATCTGAACAGAAAAGTACTGTGATTTCCCCTCCGTCACAGGGCCAAGCGCTGATATTTGTCTGTCAGCAGTGACATGCTATCTCTGGCAGGGGCAGTAGGGCCAAAACACATGTATTGATCCTGTCAACATTGATGGCCCTAATGGTATGGAGGATGAGGGAAACTGCCTGCCTCTGGAAATGTAATGCACCATATGGAATGGCCTCCTGCACCGGTGGAAGGAACATGATGTTTATCCGTTTTCATTGTGAAATATACTGGGGGACCACAGTAAACACTGCACAAAGTGTAAATACATTAAGAAGGATAAACCTGAATGATCATGACTTCAGGAGAGTCTTGTTTCTGCATGGGTAAACACACCAAGCGCAAATGCACTGCTCTGCTCTGCTCATATTAAGTGAGACCACTAATGATCGTTATATATTTGAGATCGACTTTTGGTCAAATTTTCGCAGTTTTATCCAACAAAGAAGAAACTTTTTGTCTGTTTTTCTTCCACGGTACAGCATATGTTTTCATCCTCCACCACTCCTAAGGGAAACATAAAGGTATCAGCGCCACTTCAGACGAATGAGAAAATCTCATGCATATCACTGTTTATGCTTGTCTACTGGGACCAATGGGTACAGGTTTACAGTTGCACATGTTGTGCTGTAAGATGAGGAATGTACTTTCTGTGATTGTAACATGATTTACATGCATTTCTGTACTACAGAAAACAGTCGCATATTGGCTGAAACTGCCTGTTCCCTTGTTCAGCGAAGGTCAGCCTATTATTGTGTAATAGAGACAGTGGAGGTTTTTACTTTTTTGACTTTGCTTACGACAGAAGAAGACTGACATAAACAGGTGGTGAAATACATATTAAAGGTTTATTGTGTTGTGTTATGTTTGCGTTGGACACCGAGAGGTAAATATATATAAGTAGTACCAAGGGCCTCTTAGAGGTGTGTGTGGTATGTTTGCATGCATATTTATTTTTCAACACCTTGAATAAGAAACTGTGAGGGGAAAAAACAGTCTTTATACATCAGATGTCCGGCAACCTTTTTCAAAAAGCCAACAGCTACACTCAAGAACCTTGTTGTTCTACCCCCACCATCCATTTTTGATGTAAAAGGGAATATTATGGTAAAAAGTCAGTCTAAGTGATTAATCAAATAGTTTGGTGAAGGTCAGCGAATAAAAAGGCATCTAAGGAATTGAAACTCAATATAGGAGGCTATGATTGTTTTAAAACAGTTGGCCTGCTGGCCCTTACAGTAACTTCATAGCGTGTGTGTGTGTGTGTGTAGGGAGACGGGGTGCTGACTAGCTAGTAAGAAATAAAGTATGTTGGAAATATGCATATGTTATAATAGGTTCCTGAGGTCAACATTCTCTCTCTCTCTCTCTCTCTCTCTCTGTATATATATATATATATATATATATATATATATATATATATATATATATATATATATATATATATAACCTAATATGCTGATGGCATGTTTAGTTATACTTTTACTACTTATATCCATCCAAAACATCCAAAAAATAGCCTATTAGTGATGGATAATTCATACTGTGACCGAACATGACCTTAAAATAGTTGTATCCTTGCATGTCCTTTCGCATTTTAGCCTAGGCTGCATTTACAGCAGGTTACAGGTTAGCATCTCTTAATTGTTACACCCTCAGATTCATTCATATGCATCGTTCTAAAAATAGACCTGCAGTTGGCAGTAAAGTTGTGAGTGTTCACTTTCGGTTTTAACGAGTCAAAAATATGAGCAAGTCTTTCATGTGAAACTGCGTCGGTGTCATCATCATTATGTTCGCTTCAGCTTTGTGTTAATATTTTTACCTGCTGAAATGTAGCCTAAGGTGAAAAATTATTAAATGAAACTTAAGGAAAAAAATTTCTGAGGTCATGACCTCGGTGTCCTCAGTGGTGGCTACGGCCCTGGCGTAAGTGTGGTTGTCAGTGTGTGCATGTATGGCCTTAGTTTGTGTGTGTGAGAGTCTGAGTGTAGCCAATGCCCCTGGCTAAGTCTCCCTTAGATCTTTTCTTGTTCATGTAGCGCCCCTCCTAGACTGAGGCCCCAGGACTATGCTGGGGGCGATACAGACGCAGACGAGCAGGAGGACCATTTAATTCATTCATTGTCAGGAATTATCACACAGCATTAAAATCAATACTGAAGATTGGGGTTGTAATAGCATGGGCAATTATAGAGAATTGTACCTGGAGTTGTGCAGGAGCTGGTCTTTGAAATTTAAGTGAGACGTCAAGTAAAATCATCAAAAAACTTCTCAAAAATCTTTTTATGGCTATGAAGCTGCAGTTTTTCTGGAAATGAAACTTGTTTCTTTTTTTAATGGGTCTGTGTCTCAATTTGAAACATCAACAGGATTTAGATCCTTAATAACAACAAGTTTTATTTCCTGTGTCACTCATTAGTCCAGTCAGTTTTCTTCTTCAGTCAAACTGTATAAAGGATGCCCTAATGATTTGTCTAGCTACTACCCTACCTATTACAAACGATGTAAACTCATTGTCTTGTTAGCCACCTGTTATTCCAGCTCTTCAAGGAAAAAAAAGTCAACATTGGGGTTAAGCTACAGTACATAACACAGAGCACAATGCCATCAGATATCGTGTCAGTCATGGACAGCTGGAAAAGGCACATGCACTCACACACACCAAACACACACACACACTAAGATTTGCCAACACATACTCTGAGTGCTTCTGGATAGAAACAGAGTGACAGTGATAGAATTTACTGTGATGGTATCAGCAAAGCAGCCATCACAGCTTTGGCAGATTGGAAGGCCATCAGGACCCATCTCCCTGCCTCTGATCAGTGTTCGCATCCTGACATCAGCCTGCGATGTTAACTCCAGGCCCTGAAAGGGGGCTATGAACCATGATCAGTGATATCTAGCCACCAGAAATAGAAATCCATTTTTCCTGCCTTGAGGTCTGGAGGGTGTGTGTGTGTGCGTGTGTGTGAACAAATATCAGTGGCCTCCTGGTCTGGTCTGGTCGGGTCTTAGTCGGGTGTCTGCCTCTCTCCCTCTGCCTCACCGTGCGGGGGCCCTTCAGCTGTTTTCCCCCTCTCCTCTTGTTCTGAAGGTTAAAGGATTAGGAGCTGTGTTTTCAGACCGGATTGCTGTCCTGGCATGGATTTAGATTTTGGCCACACACACCAGAAACTAGAGCCCTAACACACGCGCAGGTGCATAACATGCAAACACACACACACACACACACAGACCACCAGCACCACCGCTGAGCAGGAGGTTGTGGGGATTAGCAGGAAATACCACAAGATGGTGGCCAAAGCACTTTTTTTCTCTCCTTTCTTCATGGAGCTAAATAATAAAATGAGAACAAACCAGAGGTGCTTGTACAAAGTTGTTTTTCACCCCCCCTCCTCTCTCTCTCTCTCTCTCTCTCTCTTCCTCACTCTCTCCAGTCTCCCATCCTCCTCCCTTCCTTTGGTCCTGTCCAAACATGCTGACCAAGTGCGCTCTGGCATTTCCAAAAGCAAAAAGCCATTAAATATAAACATGGTATGTGTTTCTTTTTTTTCCTGATCTTTCAGCTTCCATTTGATTCTTTTTTTTTTCTGTTTTGCTAAGAAACTTATTGAGATGCCTGTCTAGCCGAGTAAAGTTATGATGAATTATTGATCGATGACAGCTTCATCAAAGCGCCGTGTTGTACATGTACAGTACTCGTCAATTCTTAACACTGAATTTACAGAGAACCGACACTAATGCGCTCATGTCGTCCAAACTTGTTTACAAATCGGAGCAAGTAAGTGGACCTTTTTTTTTTTTGCTTTGCTTTAAAAAAAACTGACACGCAGGTGCTGGCAGAACTGACCTGAAAGCGGAGAGTACAGAGGAGAAAGCGCATACATGTGTGTACGACTCGTGTGTGTTTGGGTTTGCATGAGGGAACATACACCAGACTTTGAAAAATGTATGAAGAACAGAGCCTTTTTCTTTCTCAACACAGAAAAAGAGAGCAAACGGTTCCCAGAATGCCAGGGGAAAACACAGTTCAAATAGTGTGAGGGCGAAGGGAGCAGATCAGAGAGAAAGCTGTTTGCAGTTCAGGCCTACAAGGCAATTCGTCCCCTGACTCCCAGGTGAGAGAGCTCAAAGAGAAATAAACCTGAGGTACCAATTTGCTGAGTTTTGTTCAATAGATGGGTGAGCGCCTAGAGATTTTACCCTGTGTGCACGGGAGCCAGGGCCAGTAAACAAGATTACTTAAGGATGGTTACATATTCTTTCTCTGTCTTCCTTCATGCTTTAAGGAGACAAGCTCTTTGTCTTTGCTTTGCCCAACTTGTGTTTCATTTGAGAGCAGGGTGATAAAGCACAGGCGATGTGTACTCTATCGTCTCAATCTTGACAACTTCTGGGCTGTTTTCCTTGTCTCCTCTACAAATCTTCTTTTTTTTTCTTCTTCTTCTTTTTTTTCCACTCACATGATGTGCAGACTCGATACCTGAATGGAAAACTTTATCAAAGCAGATTTAACTTTGGAGTGCTGTGAAACTGGGGATTTATTCACAGTGCTCCTTGAATTCGCTACCAGTTTTTGCAGGTAACATTTCTTATCAACCAGTGAGTTTTTTTTCTTTTTTTTTTTTTTTTTGGTGGCTGTGTGTTGATTTTCATAATGTGATGCTGATTTATGTACAAACAATTGTGAATAACTTTTCATACGCCATATCTCCTCCTCGGTACACACGGATGCAGACGGGGGGCCCCAGCACGTTTGAATAATTGCAGCAATGAATATTCCGCGGAGAAGATAACGCATAGCGTTATTTCAAAAAAAAAAAAAACACGGACACAGAAGTTTCATCATAGCGCTCATGATAAACCTGACTGTGACATACATCGTAGGACACCACTCGTCCATTTTACAATATGCCTTTACTTGCTAAACAGTGAAATGAATTCCCACACTTCACCAATCGCCAAACCCCCCCAGACCCCACTCTATTCACATCGTCCCCTTGGAACAATCCATTAATTCACCAAGATCGCAATCTGCACAGATTCAATTATTCCTGAAACCATAACCATAATACAGAGCGATGACAGGGCTATATATTCAAACCAATATTTATTTGTAATAATGCCAGCACTCTCTCTGTCAAAGCTCCAGCAGACAGGTGGAAAAGGCACAAAGCGGAAACAGGACATAGTCTATTGAAAGGCCCTGCTGATTTATTAATGCTCACCCATTTAAACGTCACTTCGTTTTTCCATGCCCTCAGTCTTCATAAGCTTATATGCGCGTATGTTTGCGAATCAGTTGTTATTGGAATACACAGTGTATTCTTCATGCATAACATTCCTTTGTTGGTATGCAAAAGCACATTCAGAAGTAAAAGTTCACACAGAGCTTTGCATATGAGGTCTGTGTTGCTAAAGTTTCAGTATCCTGATGAACACGCTGGTGATGCTTAGATTTGGGCAGATTTTGTTATGATTGACCGCAAAAAAAGGGAAAAAGGAGAACAAGAAAAATGGTTGTGAATTAGAGAGAAAGTGGGTTGAATGCCTCAGAGAGCAGAGATGTAGAATTCAGATGTATGGTAACAGATGGCGAACCGTGCAGAAATCAAAAAATAGTTTTCATTTTTCTTTGATTTTGCAGTGATAATATTACATGCAAATGGAACCCATACTACAGAATGGATGTGCTCGAGAAACAAAGGCGAGAGCCGCTTGAAGTTTGCTTTCCCCGGCGCCACTTTTTGTGAAAATGAATATTGCAGATTGCTTCACCTGTTTGTGTTGAGCGAATTCGTTTCTGGGAGCCTGACAACTACAGAGGAGCGGACTCCAAACACTCATCTGTCAAATGTAGAGAGAGAAGGACTGGGAAAAAAAAAAGCTGTCATTGTTTACACTCGACCAACATTACCAAAGCTACATGAAGAGCGAACAAAGTAAAAAAAAAAAAAAAAAAGTGCACACACACACAAATCGATATCACTTTGGCATATAACTCCTCTCCGAGTTGTTTGATCCTAATTGCAATATGTCTCAAAAGCCAGGTCCCAGTAACCGAGTTGTTCTCAGAGTGAGAGAAATTAATTCACATTGTGTGGCTGTTGTAATGTCACAGATGAGGACTGCCCTGACCTGAGCTTGAACTCATCAGTTGAAATGAAGTTGTTCACTCAGCTGTAGAAGACAAACCATAGTTGCTGCAGATTAATCAACCCCATCAGGGCACATGCAATAGAAGGGCTCCTACTGGAAATGGCTTCCACCCACTTCCACTTTGACCCCAGGAAATGTTGGATTAGAGAGAGTGTGCATGAGTAAAGACCTTGACGTACTATATGTATTATATAGTAAATTATATGGAGTCTTAAATTAGATGTCTCACTTAATGTGTGCTCGCCGATTGGTGTGCTGGTGAGCGTGTATGTGCTTGACGAAGTGCTGTTCCCACCTACTGTCATTTCTTTTGATTATTATGTCATTTTGTGCATATTTGGAGTTTTTTTTAACAATTCTTTTGCTGCAGCCGGGCACATTGTGATTTCTGTATGATTTCTATTCTATGCTGTGCCATATGCGGCACAGCTGTCGAAGAGCGCAGCCATGTAAAGATACTGTGACGCTTTTGTCTGCTGTGCTGTTTTCCAGATGTCCTTGAAAACACACTTCAGACAAAAATGAAAAAAAAAAATATGAGAGAAAAGACAAGTTGGTTTTGGAGGGAGTTGTCTTTTCTGATGAAGTTGGAGTCAGAGTAGTCTCTCTGGCTATTTATCAGTCAGAGCGGGAAGCCACTGTTCCACAAAATTGGACTGCTTTTTAAGCCAAATGGTTGCAGTTTAGATGGAAATATCAAGACAGAAATGTAAACATTTTGGACACCACTCAAGATTTTTTTTTTCACTAGACAAACAATGCTTGCACTCCACCAAATGAAAAAAGCTGTGATGTTTCAGATTCTCAGATGATACAATTAGAATTTTCATGAGGCCGTTTTTTTTCTTGCACTCATTCTTTGGTTTGGAAATCGACAAAGTCGATCAAAGCCTGCAAAGCAGATGTCCTTTCCTAAATTTGCATGTTTACCTCCTTGGACTTTTCAGACACTGTAAAACTAATCTCTATCCAATGTGGTTGGCAGCATGTGTAGGTAAATCAGTGTAGCTATCATAGGCTATGATGGGGTTTCACAGGATAGATACTAAAAGCCATATATTATGTAGCTGTCAATGGATGTTGATTTGTCAGAGTGTTTAGCATTTCCTGGGTGTCGAAACCAGAAGCTTTTTTGCTTTTGTATAAAACTTTGATAGGCGGAAGAGAATGGAATATGATCCCATTATTTTCTGGCTTTGCACAAGCCTGACCATATGATTTACTCCCCGCCTTCTAAACACAGCGAGAGGAAGCGTGAGGGAAAGAAAGGAAACTAGAGAGAGAGAGAGAGAGAGAGAGAGAGAGAGGCAGCCTGCTTGAGTCATTGCATTTGCACGCATTAGAGTTTGCAAGACTAATGTTTTGGAAAACAAGAATAGGGAAAAAAAAGTAGAATGCCTCAAATGGCTCTGCGTGACTGGATTTAGTTTGAAAAGGATATGTACGCTTCTGAAGAAAGGTTCCCAATGATATATCCAACTGGAAATTTTTAATCTCACAGCTGAAAACTTTAAATACAAAAGCCGCTCTTCAAGTTCACTCGCTCTGCCTGCATTCATGTTGCCACAGATTACAGTCTGAAAACTGATTACTCCTCCGAGCCAGACAACTTATACCATTTTTTTTTGTGTATAAACTTATACAACGTGCAGTGATTGTCTTAAATTTGTTTGGTTCTTAAAGGGACAGCGCATAGTTTCTGGCGGCATCTAGTGGTGAGGTTGCAGATTTCAACCAATTGAGTACACAGAGCATGTAGGAGAACCTACAGTGGGCATGTAAAATGTGAAAAGGCCAGCATTTGGCTACAGTAGAAACATGGTGCTGTAACAAAGCAGCTCAATCTAAAGTAATGGAAACACAACACTTAATTTCTGCCAAGTCCAGTCCATTTTGCCACTAAATCTTATGCACTGCACTTTTAAGCAAATTGGTCAACTATCAAGAATTGTCAGTTTGTCAGCCTAGATAGTTTAAATCATTTCTTTTATGTTTTTTTATACTTGTTCATTTGCTTCAGATGGAGCAAAACTATGTTCCATAAATCTGCTGTAAAACAGCATTTTTCTATGACATGAAACAATCGGTACACATTGGCTGAGGATAAGTGCAGTTGGATTTTTTTTTCCAGATCTGCCGGGTGACGTTACAACATGGAGAGCACTTTATGTCTCCATCCAGCACCAAATCTCTTCCAGTGTTTGTCATACACACTATTGTTGAAGTACTTACAAAGATTGAAGATTATCTCCCCCTCGCTGGGCAACGCATGTTTGCAGCAGTCTCACATGTATAATTCATTGGGAAAATAAATTGTCAAGACTTTAAAGAACACAATGCATTTTGTACTGGGCAACACTTTGCTTTTTAGCTTTCAAATTATTTATTGTTTCCTCTGCTCCCCCGGGCCTTGGCCTGACCTTAAGCAACTTCTAATTGGCTCTGCTGCCACGCTGCTCTCTCTGTTTACCCACCCCGCTGGTGTTTAGTGCGACAGTTGAACAAAGGTGCTGCAGCCTCTGGAATTGCAGGAGTGTACTAAAATAAATACAAACTAAAAAAAAAATCAAATAAATAAATAAACACTGTTCTCTTACTTGTTGTGCTGTTACTGATATATTGCAGTATACTGACATATAGCATCTGATTTACAATAATCAGATGCTAGATCATTCTGCAGATAGATTTATTACAGGGAAAGATGACTCCATCAGTGTCACTGCTTACCTTTACTATTTGGAAAAACAAAACAAAACCTGCATTTATAACAATTTATAATAATAATAATAATAATAATAAAGTAGTACAATTTTGAGGCATGTGTACTTTACTTGGCTATTCCTATTTATTTATTATTTATTATCAGTTATAATACTCCAATACATTTCAGAGGGAAACACATGTTGTACCTTTTACTCCACTACATGTATTTGGCAGTATTAGTTATTAATTATTTTGCAAATAAATCAACTTATAAAATAATGATATATTTTGTATAGGTTAAGATAACCAGCAGTACATAAAATGACCTTTTACCAGCTGCAAAGTGGCAAACACATAAAGGTATAACAGTTATAGTCCAATATGATTATGAAATGGGTTATTCTGTAGTTAAATATTTTGATGCCAATTATTTTGTACTTTCACTGAAAACACAATTTCTCTATACATAACTGAGTTTTTTGCACTGTGGTATTTTTTTACTTTCTTCTTTTATTGCTTCTTTTACTAAGATCTAAATTCTTCTTTCACCACTGGTGATGATTAGGAAATAATAAATCAATACTTTCCGAGACAAAGAATGTCTTCTCCCATTGCTTCAAAAGCAAACCTCATCTGTAAATCCTGCCGTCTTTCATTTCCAATGTTCCAATGTGTTTCATGTGTGCAAAAATATGGATTTCCAGCACTTGTGAGGACTACATATAGCAGATTATTTCAACATATTGGGAATATACTATCTACTAACTTAATGTGGCGTTGGGAAGAAACGCAACTGTGTGTTTTCCCAGTGATGGATGGATCATTCTTTACAGTACAAGAAGAAACAAAATATACATAAATGAAAATGTTTCACCATATCCCCACAAAAGCCAGTGAGAAAACTAATAGAATTATCTGTGCTTTTCTCCACCTATTGTTTGATGCGCAAACTCATCAGTCATGCTGCCTTTATTTTATTACACACACATACACACACACACACACACGTTGAGCAGGGGGAGATGGGAGGGCTTCTGCTGCCGCATCTCACACAGTGTAATTACATAAACAATAGTATGTGATATGTTATTAGGAGTGAAGAGGGGAGTTTGGGGAAGGGGGGGGGGGGGGGCTTTGTAATTCCCTATTTGATAGTAAGGCTTACAGCAATTAAGATGTTTAATTTAAGGATTTAAGCACTAAGGATTCAGACAAGAAGAAAAAAAAAATAATAATCACGGGTGGTGGCTGAAGTTTGGGCTGGATCTGACTACATTTGAATGTAGATAATTCTCTTTCTCCCTCTTCATCTCCCCCCTCTCATTCTGTTTTACCCCCCCCCACCCCCTACCATAGTCTCCCTCTCTCTCCCTCACCCCCCCAATCCCTCTTGAAGTCTCCAAGGGACTGGGAGGATGTGAGGAGAGTTGATCGTTGCATTGCACTGATAAGCAAAAATGTTTCGAGAGCGTAAAAGAACTCTGTGGTGTGTGAGAGGGATAAACTATAATCTGCAACCACACACTGAACTTGACTGCTAATATTTGCATTGGAAATCAGACGGAAGTTATGCTAAGCTTTCCCCCATTATAGCCAAACGTGTGTGTGAAAGGTCTTCCCCTCCTTCATTTGAATATGGCCTCTCATGCATTAGAAAAATACACATTTGGACGAGTGGAGGATGGGGATGACAATTTATGAGGATGCGTTTTTGAAATGATCTCCCAGTGAGGTTGATCCTCCACCCTCCTTTTCGTTCTCGCTTTTGCTCACTCTAGCTTCATATAGAGCGTATAAACCTATTTAAGAAGCTAAGTGAAATGTTTTATTGGGTTTAACGTGACTGAGTTTCTTAATTTCTCCCCTCTTTGTTCTCTCTCGTGCAAATAAATAGAAGCTTCTCACTTGCTTACATGTATTATGTGCCTTTAATATAGTAAATATTCTTAATTTAAATTTCCAACAGCCCAATGGGAATTCAGAACCCCTTTTGTTGCTTTTATTTTGTGAAATTATTTGTTCCCTCGCTTTCATCTCCCTCTTAACTTTCACATTTCCCTGAACTGTTTTTTTTTGCTTTTTTTCACTCCCTAGACCCACCACAGGAAATGTGCTCATTTGATCAACGCTGTGTTGTGCAGGATTGATAAGATTGGCAATCAAACGCATTCATGATTCAAAGTCTCAACAATCAATGTTCCCATTATGAAAAAATCTGTAAATTAAGGGGTTTCTAGAGGGGAAATCACACTGCAGTCGTCATGCATATCTGTTAACATGAGGACCCACACAGCAGAGGGGGAAGCTGAAGGGGAATACTTCAAATGTGAAGCATAGACTTTTTCAGTCAACATAATAAACATTTTTTTTCCTCTATATGATTCACACCTTCCAACAATTACCATTACCCCCAGTCCACTGGTTTGGGTGTAATGGACACTTATGCCTGCATCTAATCACTGTTTATACCAGGCCTGCAAACCGTCATTGTGCTTTTGGTCACCAGCTTTCATGGGGACATTAGAGTCAGCTTTGGACCACACAGGCAGCTTCCTATATGCTATAGTCATTTCCTCTCTGACTTACCTTATAATCATTGTTTAGTTCTCTGCCCACAGGATGTCTATAAGGCATTGGACATACATACATTGGGTTTAATTATACAGTTTGGCCACCTTGGTTGCTTTAGTGTAAACTATCCTACACCTGTATCAGCAACCTACTGGTCTCCGTTAATACAGCATTCAGTCACACTCAGATATGGTGTCTCTACATGTAGATACAGCAAAGTGCCATAGACTAGTTCTGTACACTAGTTCAGGACATTACTTGGACCTATTCAGTTATTTATTGTAAATTACCAAATAATAGCCAAGTTTCAATTAAATGCAGATATATAGCAGATATATCTCAAGCGCATCATTGTTGCCCTCAAATGACGTGAAAGAACACCCTTTCGGGTAATATTGCTTAATTGTTGTTTGCCATGGTGCTGATGCAGTGAAAAAATCAAAAGAGCCTGTCCCATAAACAAATACAAATACATACAAATTGATGTCCCTTTATGAATTTTCTTTCTTTTCTACCTGAATGCATGTTAAAAAGACTAAGAATTGGGATTACTGCTTATAAATGCTTCTGTATATTCTGTGTATGCACCATGGTAAAACACTGGCGTGTCACATGGTTATATGCTGTTACTTTGATAGGCATTTAGCAAATTTCCACATGACCTAACATTAAGAGAAATACCATTGGAAAAGCCTCTCCAGAGGGTCGGGCTTGGAAAAGTGATTAAAAAATATATTTTTTTTTATCATGCAATGTCATTTAGAATCACACGGGGAAAAAAGCTGTGTGAAATTGTGCAGATAATCAGCTAAATCTCTCAACATGAAAAGATAATTGCTCCAGAAATTAGCTGTACCTGAGGTCCATTTGTTTGGTCATGGCTAGTTTCATATATGGCAATGATCGGATATTACCACTAATTAGAACTGGGTCAGAGTTCTTGAAGGTCGGACATTAATGTGTAGGATCATTGAAATGGTAATTATGAACAGATTAGAAAGTTACGGTGCTTTATGGGGGGCCATTTGCTAATTCAAGCACTGGTTTTGGTGTAATAAAGGATTATCCACGAGCAAAGGAAATTAAGCTTTACTCTTTTTTTTCTATTTCCTTTTTTAATAGATTTTTCTTTTAGCTTTCTTCCATAATGCTATTTTTCCAGCATTCAATCATACAAAATGAACATGAGGAAAACTTCATGCAATTGCTGGCACACACTAAGAAACACACAAAAAACAACAAAGACACAAACAGAAATCTGCATTGTTTTCCTCACTTATCCGCATGTTGAAATATCTTCCTGACCTGATTTTTTATGTTGGTGGTGTTGTTTTTTTTGTAATAGCAACATTGGTATTACTCAACTGTCACCTTGGTGGAAACCCACAGTTGCCTCCCCAGCTCAATTTTCTCTCTCTCACCTGCCCTCAGCCCCAGCTCTCTATGTCTCCTTATCAGTTAAGGAACTTCCCATTTAGGGCTAACTGAAAACCGTTTATTCACTGCTTCACCCAAAGCCCTGCTTTTACAGCAGGGGAAACCACATTCTGCGGGTGTCCCATTGTCTAGCATACACTTCCACACACACACCAACACACACACAGGCACAATGAAAAGACACATACCGTTGCCTTCTTTTGAATCCTCTTCTGACCTCAATTTGAATGTATGCTCATCAAATACAGACTTTGCTCAACAAATATTGTCATATTAACATAATTATCTGTATTACTTGACAAATCTGGCTTTTGTGAAGAGGAGTTTTGGTTCTCATGTCTTACCTTGCTAACGAGGATAGAGTGATTTCTATGAAGAGAGTCTGAGCGGTGTTACATAACAGAAAACTGTGCTTGCGCAAGAAGGTTAGAGTTTCAGAAATGCAGCAATACTCATGCAAATTCACAGGTTACCAGTATTTGTTGATGTGTTTTGCGGTTTTAATGCTGCGACGGATGTCGACTTTACCTGAACTTAACCCAACCAGCAATAGCACAAGCAATTTTGGGATGCAACCAGATGACATTTGTTTATGTCATTGGTGTCATTTATAACAATAATGTAGATACAGTATTTGCCTGTTTTTATTCCAATATAGTTACTTATACTCCAGCACAATTTGACAAGTAAAAAAAAAAGCAAAAAAAAAAACAGACAAATTCAAAATGTCGATGGTGGTGGAACTACAAAGGTGTGTAGACAGTATCCCCAGACAGTATCTTTTTCTTTAGCCCTGTTTCTCTCCATCTCATCACATTCTCCTCTTCTGTACTCCCCTCTTTCTCTCTCTGATATCTAGTAACTGAGAGGCAAGAAGTCTTTAGGGGCTTGGGCTGACTCAGCAGATCAGAAGAGAGAAAAGCACTGCTTGGTAGCTGGGAGCCTGTTTGTGCACACATATGTGTGTATCCATGTGGGTTCTGTGTGTGCGTGTATGTATGGTTGTAGGGTGGCAGCATTTCTTATGTCTTTTTTTTTTTTTCATATGTTGTTCTGTGCGCTTGTAGCTGGGAGGTTTGAACCACGCCGCCTCCCTCCTTCCTGATGAAATTGTCATCAGAACATGAAAGGATCAAAACATCAAACGGAACCTTTAATTGCATGTGTGTGTATGTGTGTGTGTGTGTGTGTGTGTGGAGAGGTGGTGTCATGTGCACATGGTGTACGTCTGTGATTGTTGTATGTATCCTTTGGCCTGTGTGAATTTGTGTGTTTCCAGTTCGATGTGTTTTGTGCATGTGACAATCCTTCAAGGGAATGGACATAATACTATATATTACAGTAATTCATAATAAGTAATTGACCTTTAGGCAAAATATAGAAATAAGACACAAGACTGTCTGTAGACACACCCTGAAAACCCTAACATACACCTCTACACACACACACGTCAGAGTTGAAACGCTCCCTTTAAAACAGACATTAAGTGACACATTTGCAACCATTTGTCTCTTTTTTGTGTGCGTGTGTGTGTGTCAGTCATTGCCAACTCGTCTGTGCTTCTGGCTGCTCGTCTCCTTCAATGCCTCTCTCTGGCTATCACTTGGTCCTTCTGTCCCTCCATCCCTCTTGCCTGTGCATCCATTTGTCTGCCTGTCAGTCTGTCCGTCCGTGACAAAGACAGACAAGCCTGTGCATCTCTGATCATACCCCTCCCACAAGCCACCCACCCACCCACCCACCCACCAGCTCTGCCGAGGCAAGATTAAACAACAAAGTGGCTCGATTAATCCATTTGAAGTGATGTGGCATTAGGGCTTGGAAGGAGATGGGCTAACAAACACACAGCGCCGCAGCTGTGTGGGCTGCAGATAGGGGGGAGGGGGGGTGGGTGGGGGGGGGAGTGAAATTAATTGACCTCCACGGTAGCAATTAAAAACAAAGAGGGGAGAAAACAAAACAAAACATGGGCTTGTGCCTGTGAAACAACATGCTACCGCTCGGATGAAGAGATGGGGAGAGGAATGGGAACCAGCCTGAAGTGCGGTTGATTGGGAAGGAGTTGGCACGCGTTCGCCGCATGTGCGGACACCCTGTCTGATAAACACTGCATAGATACTACACCTTTTCCTGTGCACATAGGAACAAACAATGTGCAACAGAGGCGGACAAGGGGAAAAAAAAAAAAAAAGCTTGTTTTGTTTCCCCGTCTCACATTTCAATCACTTTTAGGCTCTCGCTAGACTGATTTAAACAAGGGATTACCAGGAACACTCATTCGAGAGTGTTTGAACGGAAAAAAGGATCTGAACTGGCACCCTAATAATGACATGACTTTAAGTCACTATCAATAAACAACATCTTCCATGCCAGAAAAAAATAAAACAACATCCTCGCTCACACCTTCACATCTTCACAGTCTTTTTTTATGAATCTGAATGTGCTCTTTGACTGCTTTTGTCTGTGTCTCTCCAGACCTTTTTAGGCCAAGCATCTCCCTCTGACTGAGCATTCAAATTGAAATACACAAGGCCTCCCACATATCCAGCTTGTTGTTTCTTGTGTAAATGATGTTGTGTGTTCAAGCATTCGTTTATTCTTAATCCTTACTTTATCCCTCCCTGATATAAACCCAGTGATTTTTTGGCATCAGGGCCGGCAGCACAGCAGAGGCATGCCAGTGGCAGAGGCTGCCTTTGATCCTTCATCTCAACCACACACCTGAGTGATGATGGCTCTGCTTGTAGCGTTATCCCTCTGTACTCCAAGTCTTTCATTACGTACCCCTCCCATGAATGCTGTCATTGATGGGCAGTGGAGACACCCATGTTTAATGTGCTTATAGGCGTTTAGAGGAGATCATTCCGGGAGCTGGTGTTTTGTCTTGCAAAGTTGAGCAGTGAAGGGGGCTCTAGGCTTTTTTTTTTTTTTTTTGAAACTCTTTAATAGCTTCTGTTTGGTAAACAAGCCTTTTGTTTGCAGGGTACACATGAATACATACAGTATACTTTGGGTTCTTCCATTTACATTCCTGTCCCGGATGTACAGTATACTGCACCTATACATTATCTGTCTGGATTTTTCACAAATGGATGGTTAGTGAGTACAATTAAATAACAACAGATAGACGCGGTAATGACCTGCAGACATAATGCTGTGCACATGGCGCCAACTAGTTAGCATGTTGGCCTGATGCATAGTTGTAAAGCTGCATCAATCAATATTTTATACTCATAATGGGTCCTGACATTGTTGCTGTTATAGTGACAAATAGTAATGTAAGTATCGATATGTGAGGATTCAAATCGATGAGATGAAAGCTGAATTGTGATATTTTTAAACAGCAGAGGGCTCTGTCTTCTTTTGACGTTTTCTTGTTTGACGTCCCACATAACGCACAAATGAGCTGTTTATAGCATTTTTCAGTTGCAAAGACAACCGCAAGTGAGGTGTTGGACGCACGCTTCCTTTTATAAGTCAGAGGTACAGGAAGATTTTGGCTTAGCCAAGGCCTGAAATATGATCCCAGACGGACATGTCCAAGGACAGCTGCGAACCTAATGGACCAGACTGTATGCCGCACATGCAGAGTAGCTCAGTATCGTAAATAATATGGAATAAATAATTATTGACTGTATCATTGCATCCATGGATGTATTACCAGACCTGGATATAGAGCTGCCTCTCAGCAGCATCCTGATTTTTCCCCAGTGGCAACTCATAGTACTGCAACACAAAGTCCCATATGACCCAAAAAGCATTTTTCCCCATAGACCACAACAGTAAAAGAACCTGATGACAGGACACCCCCAGCTATAACCCCTGTTATTTACAAATCTTTGTATTCTACATTTTTTTTTAAGTCATGGGCTTTTTATCTGTCAAAAACCTTTCTAACGTCAGCAAAGCTCTGGAAAAGTCTCTTTTCCTGGTGTGAACTTTTATTTTTTTTTTATTAATTTTTTGTCTCCAAACTGATGTGTGCATGGATGTTTGTTTGTTTTTTTTCACTGAAAGTTTTTTAATGTGGTGGGCAAAGTCAATTAAATTACTTCAAAGGTGAGTTTTTTTTTTTTGTTTTATTTGCGATATGCACGTTGTCATCACCCCAGGCCAAGATGAGAGGCCACGTAGCATCATGGGGGCTGGCTCTACTGTGCAGTGTCTATGAGTTGAACAATGCAGAAGTAAACCTGGAAGTCAGGACATTTTTTGGCGTGTGTGCCAGGCGAGCAACTTCCATTGAAATGAACGGTGGCCATTTTTCAGGCCAGTATCCAGTTCTTATAGTACATCCATGGTCGCATCCCTACTGACAAACTCCTTTAAGTGAGAAAAGCTCTTATGAACCCAATTTAAGCTACATGATCAGCATAAAGTTAGCAGCCAGCTGGTGGACACAGTGGCAAATTTGGAAGCTAAAGAGCCAGATAGCTCCCTGAAGAGTTGGTGGAACCAAACCTGAGCCAAAACGAGAGGGATATTCATGGAGTGATGAGAAACATGACTCTAAATGAATATTAGTCCATGTCTGCGGGTTGTGTAAATAGACAATATATCAACTTTCACGTGATAATAGGTCAATGTTGTGTTTGCAGCACGTGCTGCTGCAGCACACGTGTCAAGGAATAAAAGGTTTTCTTTCTCACAATGAATAGTCAAAAAAGGCCGAGCAGCTGACCAGACACTCCAGAAGCTGGTATGGAGTGTTCCAAAAATGAGAGGGTCACAACAGGGGAAAATGGGAGGAAAAGGACTGTACCACTGTAATGAAGTTGCAGCAGGTGACTTGGAACTATGACAGGTCATATTAATGCTTTCTCATGTCGATCGTTCTGCAGCTGAATTTTAGATTCTGAAAACCCTCTGCCTAGACTGCAACTCTCTTTCTCTGACCTCAGCTACAACCACAACCATATTCTCACTTTAAAACACATCAAAAAAAAAAGTTGTAAGGCAATTCCAAGTGCACTTCTAAATAAGCACATGCTGATTGCAAATAAACTGATTGTCAAATGCATTTTAAGTGTTCATTCATGGTATCTTTGAGAGTTTTAAAATTATAGTATGCTTGGAAAAATTCACATTTTGACGTCAAAACAGACCGACATCTGGGTTTTATTCGTTCGTAATATGGTTGCCAGCTTTATATTACATCCTTTGACTTCTCAGCTGACTCAAATGAGAAATATGTACTGATCGTTCGCTCCTGTTTCCTCCCATTTAAGATTATGTCATTTTGATATACGCACGGTGAATTATGGAAAATATCAGGTCTTTCCCCTTAACAATGCAGACATTTTTCATTCCTCATGGTTTCTTATGGCCCCAAATGCATCTCTGTATATTGTGTTACAGACATATGTCTTTAGTCTACCCTCTGCTGAGAGGGAAATTGGATTTATGGCTGACAAAATACTGCAGGGAATTAACTGTTCACCAGATATTTGTATAGATTTGTTCACTTGTTACTTTGTGTCATACAGTGAGTATTTCATCAAATACACCGTGGTGTCTAAGGAGTACCACATTTCTGTGGTACTTGTGTTTTCGAAACACATTTTACGTGGTCAGACAAGTGTTGAACAATGTGAAGAATAGGCCCCTGGTTGAAACTGGGTGTGCTGCCTTCGTATATATTTGCCACAGTAAAAGAGTGAATAAAGCATGTTTGGGAGATAAGAGTCCATAAACAGCTGATAAACAGCTGATTTTCTTGGCCCATATTAAAGCTGTATAAGAGATGAATAAAATGTAATATCTCACAAGCTAGGATGGGCCTCTGTCACAGTATAAAAGCTCACGGAAGGTTTGTGTAAGACGGTAGCCTACGCACAAAATGCAGGAAGCGCTTAAGCACAAAAATGCTCACATGTTTTATTTCCCTGTTTTCTGACTTCTTGAAGTTATGTGTATAACACAAAACAACCATAAACAACTTCAATAAACCATCCTGTCGATCGTAAAGTTAGACATCTGTTAAATTCTTCTCATACTGCACCCTGCAGCAGGACAGCTCAGTCACTAGTTTTCTAATACACACACGCTGTGTCTAAAATACAAGAAATACTGTATTCATTTATCCCTTTTTTCTAAAATCAAACATACAGGTGTTCCACTAATTTACACGCAGTCCATATATGAATGCAGAAGGTGAAGATAACAAACCACTAAAGTGCACCTGACAGCACAGTTGTGTTCACTGTAGCAATGCTCTATACACACACACACACACACACACACACACACACACACACACACACACACACACACACACACACACACACACACACACACACACACACACACACACACAATGAAAATCATAGTTATTTGGTGTAAAAAAAAAAAAAAAAAAAAAACTACCAGTGATTGATATGAAATTCTTTAAAATTTGATGTCATCAACAAATAAGAATATTCAGCCCTTTTACCAGGGAAAGGTAAAACAGACTTTTTAAAATCCTGCCATCTGCATTATCCCGACATTATGACATAATAATGCACCCAGATAATCTTCCTGGGACCCATGACAACTCAACATAACCTGATACAAATAAATAAATACAATTAATAAATACATAAATAATAATATTAAAAATCAATAACAAACTAACAAATACCAGGAAATATATCAGAAACATTTAGATCTATCAGATTGTGTCAATCAACATTTACTGACCACACTTTCTAGTCTATCTCCATTTTGAAAGAGTTTTAACAACAATAAGTGTTCATTTATAATCTGCCACCATGGACAAAAATCATGTTCTGAGTTTTACTCGTGTTCCTGCTTTGGGAAACAAGACCCTTTAGCTTCCATCTAAACAGGTACCTCTGTTAGCATATAGCAAATCATGTGCAAGCATTTATTATTTCAACACTTAATAACAGACAACCCTAATAGGTCCCCAGTGAATGCCGTGTCTGTGTGTGTGTACGTGCGAGTGGGTGGGGATATGGAATGGGTAACCGACAACAGTAAAAGAGTAGGGGGGGATGAAAAGGGGTTAATTTGGTTTGGCTCAGGTGAGGTAATTATTCCTTTCCCCCACTTCATTGCACACCCATAATGATTATTAACAAGCTTAAAGTACTTGAGGAGCATTGGGAGCTGGTGGCTAACAACACAAGGCCCAGGAAAGGAGGGAGGGAAGGAGGGATAGGATGGCGGGATGGAGGAAGAGAAAAGGGAGGATGGGAAATCATTATGCTAATGAGGCTGGCGTTAATCACACAGTGCCCATGATAATCTGTTGGGAGGAACCCAGGTTACGTGGGTCACTGGTTTGTTCCAGGGCAGGCACTCTTTTTTTTTCTGTGTGTGTTTTCTCTCGTTCTCTTTTCCCTATTCTGCATTTTCTCACTCATTCTCCGGTCCTCCCTCTCTTAAAGTTCTCCTCTTGCGTGTATATGGCGTAGGATTTAGGGTCCCTGGGGTGCACAAGTACATCCAGGCATGGCTCCACTGTGCGCATGTGTTTAAAAATGTGGATAATAGCAGTTTAAGCCATTCAGTTCACTCAGGATCACAGCGCGTACTATATTATATTTGGCCAAGAACCCACTTTTCCAACAACAGACATTATTAGTGGCTGACTAACAGTAGCTAGCTCAGACACAGTGGTGTGTTTAAGGGCAGGTGGGAGTGTTTTTAATGCAACAATTTCTCTGAGCCGTTCTGCATCAGTACAACTCGACTTATCCCACTATTATTTTCAAACTAAATCATGTTAAACAGAAAAAGGGAATGGAGTGACTGCAGCATTTTATTTTCATATCTCCAACCCAATTTAGGATTCACTGGCTTCCCAACCGTGAATCATGCCCATTGTTTTCATTGGAGCTTGCCGTCATAAAAGATGCAACGTTGAAAGAAAATAAAGTCATGCAGCGGTCGGAAAAGTAAATGTCCCTTCACCTGACATATTTATATACTTTTTTGATATTTTGTTCTGTCTTGAGTTTCCCAGTTCTAGCTAAATGGGGCTTTGAAACACTTTGGTTCTTTGGCTCATAAAAGTTATATTTGTCCAATGGTTTCTTTGTCTTCGGGACTAAAGTGCAAGTTTTCGATTTTAACCTTTATTGTTCAAGACTTTCTGTGTAAAAAAAAATAAAATAATAATAATCCCAAATGTTGTAGGAACACAAAAACCATAAGCTTAGCAACACAGGTTTTTCAAATCTCTGAATGGAATCCCATATTTCCAGACGGCACCAGCAGATCCTACGGTTCACCTAATCTGCCTCCATGTGCTTCCTCTCTCTTTCTCTTCCCCTCTCTCTCTCTCTCTCGCGCACTCCTTTTCTCTCACTGGGCTGGTATTTCTTGGACATCTGTTCTTGGCAAGCACAGCCACAGCACTAGTACTGCACCCGCTCCCTAGGGGACGAGGAGGGATGTAGGCATGGAGGTTGGAGGGAGGGAGGGAAAGACGGAGGGAGAACAGAAAACAAGAGAGTGAAAGGGATAGAGGAGGAGAGAGAGAGCATGAGAGACACAAACCACACACAGAACCACACGGCAGTGAAAACTAGTGAAAGACAGCAATATGGAAGTGGTGAGGCAGGTTTTGAGTAAGTCTGTTAGCGGTAATTGGGAGCAGGGGGACCACCACAGGGGACCAGCCCTCTGGGTCACACAACAGCACTGGGCAGGCTGTCAGGGCCCAGCACAGGAGCGACGAGGATTGGGGATGCTCCAGATTAGTTTGGTTTCTCCGACAAAATGTTTGTAACGGAAGGGTGGAGAGTGAATTAACATTTAAAGAATGCTACACCCAACTCTTACACATTACAAGATTGATTCTGCTGTTGTGTTGTAGTATTTAGTATGTTTGTCTTAGCTATGTACAGTTACTGAATGCTTTCAGCCCTCGATTGCATAGTGTTAACATATGGCAACTATTATTTAATTTTTCTAATACGTTGTGATAAGAAATCTATGTTTTTGCATTTAGGTGTAAAAAAAAAGGGCTTTTATTTTTGAAAGACATACAATTTATGTTTAATAAATTGTATGTATGGTATACATATGGTAACATTATGCAAATATGGAAAAATATCTAATGCATACAACGTAATGGAGTCCTATTGACTTAAATAGCATGAAACTATCCTGAGACTATGTTACATGTTATATATACTGTATATATATATATATATATATATACACATATATATATATATATATATATATATACACATATATATATATATATATATATACACATATACACATATATATATATATACACACATATATATAAATATATACACACACACACACATATATATATATATATATATATATAGTGTCTTTTTTTTCTTTAAATAATCTCCTTCGCACCTCCTTCCTCAGGAGCAATTTGAAGCTCGGTAAAACAGTAAGCAGTCAAGAATGTTGAACTATGCAAGGTTCAAAGTAACATTTCTTAAACAATTACAGATGGCGGTCCGGGGCGAGAGAGCGAGAGGCCGAAAGAAGGACTGAGAGGTTGTCGAATTGTCTGGACGTGTAATTGACGGGGAAATCAGCAAAGGGAGGGAGACAGAGCGAGCGGTATCTTGACAGGCTTCAGGTTAAAATGATTAATTACCTCCAAGGCTTCGGCGGGCCTGGCAACTTCCTCTGGTTGCTGCTGTGTTGTGTGCTGCAGGGGCCCGGGGCCCAAGGCCTAAGGTGATACTGTCTCAGTTGCGTCTTTTTTTCCCCCCAATCGTAGTGCAAAGTCTGTCCTTATTTACTTTTTTCTCTTTCTTTCCTTCCTTCCTTCCTTCCTGCTCTACTCTTTCTATTTCTATTTTGACTACAGCATGGTAGGGGAGCCCAGATCAACAGACTCAACACCATCAGGAATTGGCGATCAACTCATTGCGCATGAAGTTGCACAACAGGCCACATATACTATTAGAAATGTAACAAGGAAATAGACAGATGGCATTTTGTGGACAAACAATTTCCTACCAAGAGTTTAGGACTTACATTGATATTAGACAATTCTATGCCCCATAATTCATGTCAAATGCCACTATCAGCCATGATCCTCCACAGTTGCCATGAAAAGTCATTTTAGAAACATGTAAAATAACTCATGTCATGGAATGTAATTCAAGATTTTGCAGAAATCCTGAAGAAGTCTGACAATATGTTCAAATTAAATGTCACTTCACAAAGGCAACTGTGAACTTTCCGAATCTGAACCGTTTGAGAACCCACATACAACTCATATAACCTGAGATTTTTTTTTCTGTTTCTGTTTCCACTGTAGCCTCTTTCATTAACCACAAAAGCAGAGAAACACATTGTGAAGAAAAGCGTCTTAATTCCTTGATCTCAGACTAAATGTCGTCTTTGAGAAGAACCAAAATGAGGCTAATGAACTACACTCAGGACTGCCGTGCCATCACTTGTGGAAGATATTCAGAAACCACGGACTTGGTTTCACAGCACAACATGGACCAGATAAATGGGTCTATTGGACAAAACGTAGGAAAACATTATGATAGAAACAAGTAAAAGAAAAGAGATATTGTTCAGGGCAGCAAAGGCAGTGTGACTGAAAGTAAAGAGGGCAGAGGAAAAAAAAGGACGAGAATAAATACTGCAGGAAGTTCTGCTCTCTTATCCCAATATTCTTTTGTCATTTTCTCTTGTTACATTCTGTGTATTTCTCCATTTTTTACTTGCATTAACCATGTTTCAACAACAAGGTCTCTCTCTCTCCCTCTTTCTATCTTTCTCTATCTCCCCTATTCTGTCTTTTATCACCTCAAACCCCCTCTCTTCCTCTCAGTTATGCTCTCTACTGCTTTCCTCATGTACCCTCATACCTCTCTCCTATTTTTTTTCCCAGCAGAATTTTAGGTTCGTAATTTATTATTTGCAAGAGAAACTGTTATCAGAGTCAGTTCGCTATCGTGGGCCACTTCATTAATCACAGACCCCTCTCTCTTCATTTGTTCCAGATAGGCTGTGGTTCACTGGGTTCCAGGCACTGATATAAATATGGAGGAACACTCCCCTCCTCTGTTTATCACCAAAGGAAGTTTATATTATTTTATTTGTTTCTTGTTCCAATAATACAATTTATTTATTGTGAAAGTTTTATACAGGAAAAGCTTCTTTTTTATATATATATAATTTAAACATAACCAATTGTTATATGCACCCAAACTCTTTATATTTTAGTTGAGTTTTTGATAACCAAATAGCAGTTATGTACGTAACACTTGTGTTGGACAGACTGCAGCATTTAATTTGTGCTTTTGACTTTTCACAAAAGACGCTGCGTTCAAAACAAAAGAGAAAAGCCAACTTCAAACTTGAACGGGGCTACATTGGATAGGGGCACAGTATGTTTATGTGTGACCCCACCATATGGACCAGATCAGGATCCTGAGGGGTGTCCACAAAGAAGTTGAACAAATAGAATAGAGATCTGAGTTCAGTTTCCAGAATTAAAACATAAATGTGCTATTTTGATAAGGAACGATAAGTGACAGATTAAAAAAAAAAACATGTACACATTCATGAAGGTTTTATTTTATCAAAATAGAGCTGAACCTTCTAAATTTTTGGCTTCTGCGTGTATTTGAAGTCTTAACGTGGTTTTAATCTATCCAATCTACTTCTATGTTGTGTGTATTCAGTGACCCACAAGGGATTATGGGAGAGTAAGTGAAAGGTGGCCTTGAACTGTAAAGGGATAATCCTATTTCGATACCCCACAAAGAACCCAAACTCAATTTACCTAATTTACCAGCCCAACTACCAGCCTGACTGCTCAGTTAAGATGGTTGAACAGGTATTGTGGGTTCTTTCTTTGGCTCGTTCCCTCTCTGTGTATACGTCGCTTTTTGTCTTTTCTTTTTTTTCGTCTCATTTCTTTTGCTCTTTCACATCTTATCGGCTTTGTTTCCCAACTACTTCTACTTTTTTGTGTTTTGCATGATGTGGCCATATTGGGAGACGTGGATGGGTAACAGGTATCTTAGCAACAGTAAGTCAACTGTAAGATTGGGTTTTCCAAACTTTCTGTGGGTTGTATCACTCTTGAACTTGGTTTGATACCTGGTTGTGGTAAAGTAGGAAAGTTGTAGAAAGTTGTAAAGCTTGTAAAACTTCTAGTGAAGCAACAGTGCAGCCGGAAGCGTGTGGGAGGCAACTATGTAAAAAGTAGGACCTCTGTGATTGTAACGCTTACACCCACTACGCCGGTCAGGGCAAAAACTTGCTTTAGTTTTGGAAACTTTTGCCTCGATTTACCTTGAATTGGAGAATCTTATGAGTTGAGAAAGTTGTGTAACAAGCATTTTCAGGGACAATCAGCTTACATTCATGGCCATGAAGCTAAATTTCAGACTATATTTTCCAAGTTCCTGAAAAGTTCACATTTAGAAGTCGCATGCTCTTTTATTCAACACTTATAGTCTTTGTTTGGGGAGTTGGATACAAACTAAAATTTTAATATTGTGAAGTTTTAAACTAAAAAGCACCACTACCTAACAATATTCAAAACACTTGTACATGTATAACAGGAAAACAAATACATGTAGAGATACAATGATGAAATTGAGTCATCATTGTATCTCTACATGTATTTGTAGTTGCCAACTATTACATTAATCAGCAACTATTTTGATAATCAATTCATTGGTTTGAGTCAATTTTAATGACTTTATGCCTAAATTCTCTGAATCCAGCTTCTCAAATCTGATTATTATCTTGTTTCTTTAGTCTTTTATAATAGTAACTAATGATCTTTGGGTGGTGGATTGTTAGTCTGGACAAAAAAAGAGATTTTAGGTTGAATCTGCAGCTTTGAAAAACAGTGATCAACATTTTACACCATATTATGAATCAAACAATGAATCGATTATTTGTTTCAATAATCCATAGACTAATCGACCATCAGGATAGTCGTTAGTTGAAGCTTTAAAAAGATGTATGTAAATCTTATGTGACATTTCAAATACCTTTTTCATGCAATAAACACAGGACATGACACACACAATAAAGTCACCTCCCCTGTGATACCTGCACTTTTGCCTGGTCAACTCCATGTTGTTCAGTTCAAGTACAGCTGTGGCATATCATGCATGAGGTCTGATTGTAAACGTGATTCCACGATAAGATTAAATATGACATTAATGTCACTCTCATGTTTGTTTGTGTTGTTGCTCTTTGGGGGCTTAAACTCGGACTGGGAGTTCCGGGGGCTCGGTTTGTTTACATCAGAGACTTCCGACTTCAATGATTTCACGACGTGCCGGATGTTCCCTTTGAAGGCGGCATTCCGAGCGTGCTGATTAATAACGGGGACCACCTCTGTCTTTTGTTCCGCGGGAAGAATTGTCATATCTGTTCAACCCTCTGACCTATTTCATGGTTAAAAGACAGACCCTAATTATTCAAACTACAATCCTATTTATACCAGCAGCTCACTCTTGTATGTAAATTCAAACTGTGGGTTACAAAACCCACCCCCCCAAAAATATCAACACACACCAAGCACATACATGCTACCACAACCACCAGCACAGATCAAAAATATCAGCAATAATTCCATTCCTCAAATCATTTTTATTCTCTGGCTAGATGAGCAATGAGCTTTTGGTAATGAATGCTTTCCTCAGGGTATTTGCACTTATGGTGATGTGTTGTTTTTCTTTTTCCGACACGTCTTTTTCAAAACGGGCTAATTTATTTAGCATCAACAGTGGCTTTGTATTGAGCAGCAGCGTTGTTGTATTATTATGGGGTGGTGGGGGGAGGATGGGGCGGGGGCGGCGTTAGGGGGTTATGGAATCAGGGGAGGGATTTCCCAGATGTGAGTTCAAGCACACACTTAGACACGGATAGATCGACTTGCTCCCTTGGGTGAGGTGCACTTGGGGAGAAAGGGAAAGGGTAGAAATGCAGATGAGATTGACAGTCTGAGGTGTAAAAACAATTAAACATTTTTAAAAAATAAAAAAGCACAAACTATGGAAGAGAGATCGCGGGTTTACAGAGAGAAGGGAGATCATTAGATCACTTTGAAAAAGGTGATTTTTTTTTTTTTTACAAGTCGGTAATAAGACATGACAAGGTTTGTAGAACTTACCACTTGCTGTTTAAAGGGCTGTAAATTGACTCCGGAGCTGAGCAACGCGAGGCGTGTTTAACTTTAAGGGACCATTCTAATGATAGGGGATTATTGTGCTACTGGAATGGAAATAAAACTTTAATTCCCCTGGCTAAGCCAATCTGTATGCTTCGCTGTGCACTCGTTAAAAAGGAAAGATGGTGGCGGGTTGAAGGAAAAAGGGAGGGTTAGGGGGACAGTTTGTTACTCAGTGGTGGGGTCCGGGGAGATGGGGGGGGGGGCTCATTGCGATTCCCAGGGCACTCAGCGGCTGCGATTATATGGTGAAAGAAAAAAAAATCTCTGTTGCTTTCAGTTTGCAAAGGTAATGAGAATCTAATGAGGCTTGACTTTTTTTTTTCTCCCCTCTCAGCGTTCACAGCCATCCGACTCTGCTCCACAACAGGTTCCCCCAAGGAGAAGCACACAGGAAAAGGAAAACTGGGTAGGGTTTTCTGCACTGGGTGCGTTGACGGATCGGTAGAAGGATGAATGACCGGAGGATGCGAGGGAGAATGGGAGGTTGGGGTGTGAGGGAGCAAGAAGAGGAAAGGAAAACGATGGCGGGAAGGAAGGGGGAAAGTTAAGGATTGGGGAGAGAGAGGGGAAGGAGCCAGGTTGACAAAAGTGTGGATAAACTCTTTCCACAGCTATGAGGGATGGGAAGGTGAAGGGAGCCAGAGCGAGCGTGTCCACATTTTGTGGTCGGACGGAGAGGAAAAAGGCAGAATTAAGCTGTTACATTTACACAGTCTTGAGCTGGTCCAGTCCTATACCAGCGCCTGTCACTCACACTAATGTAGAAATCTGGAAATGACATCTGGCCTCAGGCTGAGATACAGCTGTCATTGTCAAGGAGTTGATGCTCATCCTGTTGGTTCAATTGGTCCTTACTACCTTCCACCATGCTGCTGCTGCTCACGTTCACTCGTTAACCACAACTTAGCAGAACTCTGGACATGACCAGATAATACACCAAAGGCAAAAGCTGTAGATTGATTAAAAATGTGCCAAATTTAATCAAAATACAGGTTGAAGAATAAAATGCTGGATAATCTATCCCAGTGACACTCTCCTAAACAACAGATACAGGCATCTTCTGATCTGACAACAGGCAGGACGACCTTGTTTTTCAGTAGCCTGGCTAACACTAGACCTCATCTCAATGTAGATTGAGATTCAGTCTGGGAACCATCTGTTCATTTGTTTGTATTGGAGTTGTGGTTTATGAAAGCCCAGAGCCCTTTATTGGTCGCTACGAATATCTGTCAAATGCATCTGTAGGTAGCTTATAGCCAGTATCAAACATACCCGATGATGTACCCAATAGCGGATGGTGATGAAATAGTTTAGTTTTCAAATTTTCGGACCCATCCATCCACCCTTTCTTGCCATCTCCCTATGAACCAAAGTTTCTACTTTGTACAGCTACTGAGGGACTTTGCTTTGACTGTAAACATTCTGTATTGGGACATTTGCTGCATGTTTTCTTTTCTTTCTTTTTTTTCAAGTGAGCTGTCTGTCTTAAAATGTTGAAAGCTCACATATTGAAAG
Source organism: Lepturacanthus savala (assembly GCA_030544235.1). Taxonomy (NCBI): domain Eukaryota; kingdom Metazoa; phylum Chordata; class Actinopteri; order Scombriformes; family Trichiuridae; genus Lepturacanthus; species Lepturacanthus savala. Next base: position 6,464,578 of record CM060467.1, read on the forward strand.
TTTAAGCAAATCAGATTCATTCATGCCTTTAAGAAGTATGACTACAACACATTCATAAGTGTTTGGAAGTTTTTAGAGCACTCTAAAGACTCAACTTATGTTGGTAATGGAGGTTTTGAAATGGAACTTCTTTTTTTGCTTTACTTAATAATGGTGCAGATCTCATAAACAATTTGGGCATGATGTTAGAGTTTCTGAGAATTGCCATCATATCACATGCAATGCACAATTTATCCGTTGAGAACTCGGTTGTGCCAACGCTGCAGTTTCTGCTTACTAGCAAAACATTACTGTGTAAGTAATGATTTCGGTTACATTTCAGTACCTTTTCAGTTAGAATCATTATAGTGCATCATTTGACACATCTTTTCATACTGTGAAGACATATGAATGCCTTTGAAACAGATCTGCGGCTTTTTCCACTCACTGTTTGCTTTCTTGAAAAGCTGTTTCCAGGGCTGCAAACCCACGTCTAATTAACCAGGCCAATTTGGGGCCATTAAGGCAATAATAAATTGATGCATGAGCCAGTGGTCTTATTGGCTTTCAGTATTCCCCAGCATACCCATTCCTTAAAAGTAACCATGGATGCTCAACAGATGCAGGATAATAGTCAAAGCTTCACAAACCAAGTTTTGACCCTGAAATTGGAAAAAAAAAAAAAAAATCTTGGAATAAAAGAAAAAAAATAATTCCAAGGTTTAAAATGGCCTATTCTTTAAGTTGGATCCTATGCAGATCAGCTAACACAATTTGAAATTAAATATCAATTAATTATTGGGTTGGATGATATAGCTTGGTGACACTTATAATTCACAGTCAGTTAAAATGAGCTGATTATGATCGCAGATTTTAGAAATGTATTTTAACAAAGTAATAGATGATTCAGTCAGCTTTGCTCCGTGAAAAGCCCCTGCTGCACCTCCATATGAAGGTGCTCCGAAACCCTCATACACCACCAACCTTTCTGCTCCCCTTTAAACCCTGTTGATAATGTTAAACTCTGACTTTATCGAGAATATTAGTCTGATGAGAAGATCCGAAGCAGACTTTTCCCATCGTTGACCTTGCGTTACACAGCCAGGCCAGGATGACTCTTCATCCCTTATTTTCCCTCCTTTACGTTGACTTTAAAAGTCAGAGGTTCACTCTTAATGAGGCCTATAGTGGTTCACCAGTGATAGGGCTGTTAATGAGACAGAAATCTGAAAGAAAGGAGACATTGGGTGGTGGTGGAACGAGGGAGGCAGCAGGGAGGGAGGAGACTTAGAAATGGTTAAATGCTGTACCAGGTAAGCATGGGTACCGCTTTAGATCTTGAGTGTAATTTAAGTAAAGGAATTTTTTTTTCCTCTCACAAATTGTTTGAGTTGTTGGGTTGGCGTGTGTGTGTGTGTGTGTGTGTGTGTGTGTGTGTGTGTGTGTGTGTGGAAGGGACCTTGGGGCCTTTCAAGAGCATTTTGCTGGCATCCTCGTTGAGAATTGATTGTCTTTGTTGTGGTAATCTGAAATTAATTTGCACTTGAACCCATCTTTCTTCTGGGCTCAATTTTAAAACGCTGTTATAATTACGTGCCCCCCACATGAAAAGCAAGAACTAAGACACTGATATGATGAGCCGGAATATCTTAATTCCCCAGGTACTTAAGAGTCCCTTTTCTCTCTCTCTTTTCTCCCCTCTCTCTCTCTGCCCATCCCTCCCTCTGTCTTCACTCACGACTTATCTTGCAAGGTAATAAAACAAAATGTTCCCATGCGTGGGGCTTAAGCAAAAAGGTATTTGCCTGAGGGGGAACAGTAATAAGCGTTGTATTGCTACACATTTACTCATGTACTTTCTCAATAGGTCACCTCACGCTCTTGAATGATGTTAAACTTTGGTTTGTGATGACAGAGCACAAGAGAACATGCACTCAGGTAGGTACATACCAATATGTTCAGTTAAACCCATGCACATACTCACTTATACACTAATATGCCACCATATTGAATGACCCAACCAATCAATCAGTGAATTTAGCCTTCCCTTTCTTTTTTATTGTCATTCTTTATCATAGTTATTGTATTGTATCAAATTCACCAAATTTCCCAGTAGGGACTCTAACACACACAAGCACACACACAGATATATCAGGGTTGTTAACAAGATTTGTTTTGCATTAGTCCATTCTGACAGGGGGTATTTGTAATATAAAACTATTTAAGACTACCTGCTAACATCTGCTATTGATCTTAGCTGTGTGCCTCCCCTTTGTTCCCAGCATGAGGTGCTAATAACCTTATCAGACATCTTTTAGTTTTAGCTGCTCCACTGTTTGTTGTAAGGGATTTTTAATGGGAGGAGGGAGCATTATCTCGCTAAATGCTGCAGGAACCATCTTCGTGATTTCCTGCAGTGTTGCCTTTTGCTTAAAGGGCCTCAGAGGTCACTGGCCCTGGGCAGAAATTCCTTCAGTGTGGCACCTCATGTGGGACTCAGAGAGATAAGCAAACAGAGTGCCAGACCCACTGCTGAACATAATTAGGAAGAACAAACATTTCACGTAAATAGCGGATTGTCTGTACTGAAGAAAGAAACTGACATGGAAAATAAATAGTCTCATGTAACTTGATTTATGTGATTTAATTATTGTGACATGAAGGGCAAAACAAAAAGTAAATGGTATATCTTATATTCTTTGAATCATATATCATTTAGCATTTTGTGTGTATTCAGCCTTAATGTTTAATGATATTTACTCTCAATCCACAGTGGCAATTTTTTAGGTATTTTTGGTTTTAGAATAACAAATAATCTATTGTCAGCTTTTTGCTTGCAACTATTTTTTTTAACTTAATATGCACCTTATTTTATTTTAGAATAGTATATTTTTGCATGCTAACAATGTGTCGTGGATCATCTCCTCTTCCTCATCATTTCTAATTGTCTGTCTTCCCATTGATTGAAGGATGCGTGTGTGTGTGTGTGTGTACGAGTATATCCTACAGTGAGAGCTGCTGTCTGCTGACAGACATGGCCTGCTGCTAAAGCCATTGCAATAATCATAAAGATTAGGTTAACAGTGGGAAATGGCCACAGAAGACAAGTGTTCACAGTGGGCTGTTATTTTTGCAATGGTACTCACAAAAAGATAACAACCAGCAACTGTAGGCCTGTGTGCTGTTTGAGATGTAAGTCCCCCGGAGAGAGAGAGAGAGAGAGAGAGAGAGAGAGAGAGAGAGAGAGAGAGAGAGAGAGAGAGAGAGAGAGAGAGAGAGAGAGAGATAGCAAGTGTGTGTGTTGGGGAGACAGGCAAGGGGTACAAGTGCAGCTTTACATTTACGTGTTAAGAATGTTTAAGTATTTAAGTGGGTGTATCCATATAACACACACACACATACACACACACACACACATATATATATATATATATATATATATATATATATATATATATATATATATATAATGTTCAGGTTATGTGCTTAGCAGTTTGTGCTAATCTGTTTACCTGGAACCTTCAATACATTTTTACAGCAGCTGCTTGTATAAAGAAATCATGCAGCCAGGACAATATAATAAAAAAGTGACAGGAAACAATCCAATAACAACTGCAATGGGGTTCAAAGAATCATGTTTGAAAAAGTCTACTTTTTTGGTTTACACACATTTTCATTATTTATTATTCATTAGTTAAAATAATGATTTAAAGCGCAATCCAAGCCAAGAAACTGCTATGACTTCCTGTACATTTGACACATGCAGTTATTGTGGTAGACTATGCACAATCAAAGAACAGAAGTATACTGTTGTACCATAATGCTCTCAGAGCAGTACATTGAGAAACTTGTCATGCAAATGAGTGTGACAGATCTCTTCATAGAGAGAGAAGAACAAAGTAACAAACAAAACAATGCTTACCAGAAACAAAACTTGTGAAGATGACATTCTGTCACTAATTGAATCTGATGGCAGGACAGAAATAGGGAAATATTGTTCATTTGTTATACAAAAACAAATTTTACTATACATAATTCACTTTATGCACATTTTGTTATTGCAATTCACACTGTCTTACTCTCTGAATTATCATTCTGAATATGCAAGAGCTTTTAATAATTTAACATGTCAGTGTTTATTTTCAACATGCCGCAGTTGAAATGAATTTGTTTGAATTTTGTCTCAGTTTTGTTTATTTCCTCTTTTGATATCGCATGTTTTCTTCTGGCTCTAGAAAGTGTGTCATTTCAAGAAACAGTTTTTCTCTCCTCAAACAGATCGACACTCCTTTTGAGTTGGAATCAGAACACATTTGGCTCACAAATGTTGAGCATCGCTCTTCATTATTAACAAATACATTCCGCCGCCTTCAAAGCTTCACGTTGGCTACGAGATATCAGCTGAATCCCTTTGAATGCGGCTACATGTTCCACATTTTTTATGGATACTTTATCTGTTGATCCCTGCCTGTCAGGTGCTCCGGGTCCAGCAGATGGCCGGCAGGTTTTGACTGTTACGTATCTGACATGAACCTCAGCGAGTCAAACAACAGAAGCCATATTATTCTTCCACTTAACACTGCCTGCTTTTAGCGATAACATCTCGGCTCATAGCGTTTTTGACTTGTACATTACTGACACCAACCTCAAAAGGGGCTCGCCACATTTTCCGCATGCGTTCGTATTCTCTTCTTTCTATCACTCTCTCTTTTTTTCTCTCAAATGGAAAGTCAGATACACGATTGATAGCATCTACCAGCCACAGCTGGGCTCTGCTTCTGTTAGCAATAGGCCACATTTGTTTCCTGAGAAACAGAAAACATGAGGTACCACAATACTTATTGCGTGAGTCCGTGTGCATGTGCGAGCATGGAAGTGTGAGTGTGTACAGTATATCCCACTATGCAGAGCATATACATGCTACACATATATGTGTAGCATGTATAGCACTGTATGTGCATGTTTGCACTCTAGTGATAGGCCAGAATGGACTATTTCTAAAAAGAAAAAAAAAGAAAAAACAGTATGAAGCAAAACAAAGCAACAGCATGCTTAATCTTCTCTCTTATCTCTGTTCATGAGGCCTTCCAGGCAATTTTCCATTCTGACTATTGATCTTTATCAACCACTAACCCTACATAACAGATTATTTCCCAAAAACTAAAGCTACTTGTTTCTTCTTGCAGCATTTGGAATGATATACAGGGATATGAATACCATTGAAACCAAGACTATCCATATTCAAATCATATTCAAACACATATAGCCAAACACATTATTTAGTTTTTGTCAGATAAGTTATTTCAGGCCTCTGATCTCTGAATCAGACAACGAAAGATTTCAAGCAGTTTTTTTTCTTTTCTTTTTTTTTTAGAATTATGCATAACAGTCTACCAACAATGATGTCTAGTATTATTTATACTACAACTTTTTTTTCCATTCCTCATGTATATGCATGTGTTAATAATACCCAGGTGTCAAATACACAGAGATATGAAGAGAGAGAATTTTCAGATTGACCTCACCACCACCTTATATGAATAGAAACTACTCTATATTCAAACTCCACTTCCTGACAACTAATGCAGATTTACTTTAAGAAAAGAAACTACATATACAAAAGATACATTTTTAAATCAATTAGTGGCCTTTTGTAATTTAATACAATTAATCCATTCTTTATGGAATCATTTGGGATTTAAGGATGATCTTTTGAAGGCTTACCTAAGAGCACGATATTATTATTTCAGAGAGAATTCAAAGTAAGAGTCTGTAATTGATGATTTTAGCTGCACAACCTGATACAGATTTGCCCTTTTTGCCCTTTAAGTGTCTTATCAGCCTAAAAGAAATGAAGATGATAGTGGAAATATGAGGGTGCAACACGTCTTTGAAAGTTACTGTTCTAATATAATATATATATATATATATATATATATATATATATATTCAGACCTTCCGGGCCAATACACAGAAACAGCCACGTGTCCACAACAGCTCAGCATTCTGCCTGTATAATACTGCAGAGGACAGACGCACTGCTCTTTTACACCTGCCATAATATTGGAGGCCATGGAACTACAGCGTGGCCAAATGGTCATGATGGTAGATTGTCCGAGTTAGTATGGATTTGCTGTCAGTTGCCCGTGCACTTCTCCTGCCTGTGACTGACGGCTATAGTCAATCTGTCTTTCTCTTCCTCATGTCTGTCCGTCTCTCCTTCTCTTTTTTCCGCATCTCCACACTCCTGGTACGACTCACTGATGGATACGCACATAAGTCACTGTGCAAAATGTGCATGTGAGGAGATATGCAAAAAGCACATGCACGCCTCAGACCCCTGCGCACGAATACACACACTGACATACATAGAGACACTTGAGCGGGGGCGGATGACATGATGGATTGCCTGTGTCAGTGTCAGAAGAGTCAGAATCAGTCTGGTGCTGATAAGGTGCACTAGACCAGACCTACCTTACCCACTACCAATGCAGCCTAATAGCTCTCTTCCCTTTTTTAAACCCAAACACAACCTGTGTGCAGAAGAGAGTGTGTGTGTGTGCCTGTATGAGTGTTAGGATGTCGTATGATGTTGTTTATTTGTCAGCTTTTATGTCTTATAGATGAAAGTGGGTGAGGAGTTCAAAGCATGTGTGAATGGGTGTCAAGGGTATTTTGTATCTTTCTGTTTTGCGTTGCGTTGCAGGGACACGTGTGCGCGTGTGATTGCCCGGATTGCTCTTCTTAAAACGGAAGGGCTTTGGAAAACAAGGCTGAATTGAGTACCTGCGGCGGCATGCCACCTGTCGTTTGTTATCCATCACGCGGAGTGACGCCCCAGCTTCAGTTATTGATGGCACGTATGGTAATTCCATTTCTATCAATTTGACGATGGGGAAGCTGATACTGCGAATGAGAGAATGTGGACAGCGTCAAATCTACTCAATTACTTTTATGAATAGTTTCTTCACACTATCCTGAATTGACCATTTATCTTTCCCGATAGGCTTGACAAAGTAGTCATATCAAATTCATGGCAATATAGTCACTCACACAATTTCGAAGTGACAGCATTTTTCAAATTCATTATGCGGGTGTACATTTTGCATGAGCGTACATTGGATTTGATACTTCTGGAATGTCGAATGGCGAAATAAAAATTGTCAAGATCTGATATTGTCGTGGTTCTTTAAGGGCTTTTAGTCGTGTCAAAACAGTTCAAACGGGGACACCTCTGTAAAAAAAAGTAAGCGCGCTTGTTTGGTATTGTGTTCTCATTTGCCCAATTAGACCAGCAACACTGTGCTCTCCCTAGGTGCTAACTCGCTAAATGGGAAATTACACCATAAAGATAAGGGAGTGTCGGAGAATGTTTAGGGTCTCAGAGTAGTGCTTTCAGCACGACTGCTCAGCACAGCCTGAGTAGAATTAATGAACCCTCAGTGGCGGGTTCCTGATGCATTTTTAAACAGCTCCTTTTCATTCCTGCAATGACATTTTGATTGCATTTGTTTCAGAGATATCTGTATGAGAGCTACTGAGGGAGACAGACACTCACACAGACAGAGAGAGAGAGAAAGAGAGGGAGCATATCCCCTAAAAATAAATACATCACTGTTTCGCCAAAGTGACTCTGACATGGTTTGTACAGACAGATATCACATTTAATATGAGGACAGAAATAATGGGATTTGCAGCGAACTGTAATTTGATAGCAACCGATTCTAAATACTGTGCGAGGTGTCGTGACTTCAATACTAAAACAAAAATTAGTTAACATTGGGAATTCTAATGTAAACAAATGATGGGATGATTAAACTGAAATTTGTGTGTGTGTGTTTCCATGTGTGTTTGTGGAGTGTTGTCATTATCAATTCAAATATGAGTATGAACTAACGTGTCAAAATTATTTTACATCTTCAGCGATGAAGTCATAATGCAGCGGAAAGACTTTATGCAAAATGCAGGGCAACTGAACGGTTTAATGACTTATACAATTAGCAGCTGTAGTGAAAAGGACATTTGCAGAATAATACTGCACCCCTGAAAAAGGGTTACCCTGATATTTTAATAGATAAGTGCCCTGGGAGAGAGAACAGGGGGGAGCTGAGGTCACTGATGTTGCAAGGCACCACAGGATAATAAGCACCACAATCTCTGGTTACACATTGTTTTTAAATTCTTTTAATTGCATCTTCCCAGCTCTCATCAGGGGTGGCGACCCTAGAAGTGGGGTACGAGGTCATTCTCTAGCAGCAGCCTTTGAAGCCTAGGCGCCTACCTCTCTCCCTCTCCCCATCACTTTGTGTGGCCTTGAATTGCAAATTGTTTTAAAATACGCATAATGAGCACGATGGCAAAAATGTTGAGGCTCTTTGTCTTTCCCTCACTCAGCCTTTAGCACAACTAAATGAGTTAAGATTGCTCTATTGAATTACAAACGATTATTTTACTCACTCCTACCCAGTGCATGCATAATGAAAGAGAGAGAAGATGGAATGGGAGCTCCAGTGGTTGTGATTGTGTGGACTGTGAACCTTAGGCATGTTCATCTAGATACAAATGATGGTTTTAATGATGCTACCAGAGGTTATTGTTAAGTAAACTGACAGGGAATGTATGCCATTAGGCAAGAGGAAAGTTTTTATATTGGCAGATGATATACTGTATAAGTGCCTATTCCTTTGATAATCGGCTCCCATGCATAGACATCCTTTATCTTTGTTCTTAATATATAGCCAGACAGCTTGAGCTTGGCTATCTCAGTTCTGTGGCATATTACTTAGTAATAATGTGTTTTACAAGCATATTTAAAGGTCCCACGTTGTTGAAAGTGAGATTTTAATTGCTTTTTAATTATAAGAAGGTCTCTGTGTTCTATAAATACCACCCCCTGTTTTTAAACGGTCAATCCATAAAGAAATGCATGCAGCTTGTATTCAACTTTTAACTGTGGTTTAAAATGAGCAATTAAGACTTATGTAAGATTGTGATGTCACAACTATAAAGTCAATGACCCACCACAGATTCACAGCCATTCACATCAGCCAATCAGAGGCTCCTAAGATGAGATATCTCATCTTTTGTTGTTTTAAAAGATACAATGTTACAATGGCGGCGCTGGGACGGAACATCTGGAAATGTTTGGTCACCATAGAAAGTTGATATAATGTAAATCAAATACAAATTTGAATTGAACTTCTGCTGTGTCTGTGACAAAAATGCAGTTCTCTCAGCTTTTGTCTGAAAAGTATATTTTTCAATGAAAATGACCCAAATTCAAGAATTCTAGAAGTCTGCTTTTTCCTGTTGATATATCCTGTGAACAATCTTGGGATGTTGAAAGATCAATTATTTTGGTCAAAAATGCTAGCTGTGGCATTTCTAAATGAATGAGAAAGAGTCAATGAGACAAACACAAATGACCTGGTCTTTCTAGAGCTCCAGACAGAAGCTTAGAGGTTAAATTGTATTGAGGTGATTTTTGGTGCTTTAAACCATGAATAGAATTTTTTAGGAATAAAAAAAAAAATGTCAACTAAAACCAAAAAAAATTGTACAATATGGGACCTTTAAGTTTGTTTAAACAGAAATCGGCTCATCTGTTCAGTGTGCCATCATTTCCTTTCAAAACAGCCACATGCTTCAGTTCTGGAGCAGATGAAATCATACTGCAACATGAATTGCTACTGAAACTGTAAGCAGATACTAAAAGGGAGTGTTTCAGTGACTGCTGCAGGCCAGCATTGCTATCATACTTTAGCAATTAGTTGATTCCCACAGACATGATATCTCCAGTTAAAAAGAAATAAACTAGGTGTGGCGGTATGCAACGCTGTGGATTTGAGCCCAGCCCACCAACAGCCACAGGTCCTGCTGTCTTTGATATTGCTTTCTTTTATAATATTCACATTTTTTCTAAAGGGGAAAAAGGCAGAAATCTTCATCTGCCAGCCACTCATATTTCAAGATGAGCATTTCATTGGAGCCTGCAGGAAGACTTATACAAGCACCAAGAAAAGACTATGATTTAAAGGCTACCAAGCTCTTAGTCAGCACCTAAATTCAAGTAATTCCTTGCAGAATCAGTGATTGCTGTAAGGTGTTATGCAATATTAATTAGGAAATCACTAAATCCACTTTGTTGCAACTGCAACTTATGAAAGGGAATCGGAAAAACAAGGTTTTAAATTGATCCAAATCTCATTTAGAAATTGAAATTAGAAAATTACTTTTGCTTCTAATCCAAACCGAAGCTCTCAACTTAAAGCCAGAGTGCCGCAGGGCATCTACTTAGGCACAAATAGATTTATAAAAGTAAATCGATATTGTTGTGTTTCCAGTAGTTTAACCAAACATGCAGCTTTGAAACTAGTCACGCAGTCAAAATACTTAGAATCTTTTTTGTTAAAAGTAGACTGTGGCAAATACTCCAACACAAACATGTGACGCTCTGCCCCGGATACGTTTTGCTCCATGATCACTTTATCAGGGTATTTGGGGGGAAAATGTGTATAGCAGCTGCCCCGCTGCGCAGTATGAAAATCCAATAAGAGATGCCTTCAGTACTAAACCAAACATTTCAATTCACCCAAACAAATCACTCAGGTAATCAGCCATTTACGTAGCTTGCAGATTTATCAATAACAGCTTAATACTGCTTCACAAGTCAAGGGGTCAAACCTCTGCGACTGCAAGCTTATTGTCTCCTCTCTTTTTTTTTTTTTCTAAATTCTAGAGACATATTGTCCCGCCGTTATCAATAACTGACTCGACATTCCCTTTGACACCTACACAGTGGACAAGATGGCTACACGCCACTCTGAGAAGCGATTAAGCTCGTCTTTGGGAGAGCCACGGTGACATCATTGGTGGTTCAAAAGCTGCCTCTAAACTCAAAAAGAGCATTAGAATGCATTTCATGCTCAGCTCACTGAAAAGTGCAGAGCTGAAATTTACACCTTATTTGATGTCCGTCTCCCTGCTGTTAATTGGTAAAAGGATCCCTGACCCTTTTGATCTCCTCCACAATCCCCTAAATGCCCAAGTCTGCTAAACTGTTCGGCGGGAGATATACCCTGCAGTTGCCCAGCAATGTAAAGACTCTCTCTCTCTCTCTCCCTCACTGTCCCTCTTGCTTTTTTTTTTTTCTTACTCCATCCTTTCGGCTTTCTTGCCTTTGGTTTACGTCCAGGCTGTGGAGAAATAAGAGATGACAGTTGTTACAGATATGCCGGTTTAATTACTTGTCAGCTTATAGCCCATATCTCTGCTGCCCAACGCTGAAGCTTAACTTTTTCTAGTAGCTTAAAGCATGACCAGCCTCCAGTGCTTTAGTATTTAGCCATAAAACCCAGGAAATCTGAAAGATAAAAAATCCACGAACAGCTTTTCTAATTTTATGGGGGAAGAGTGGGCAGTTTTCTGTCACTGTTGGAATTGGCTTTCTCTCTCTGTTCCCCTCTGTGCAATAGTGACAGAAGAAGAGGGGCAAAAAGAGAGAATCTTGTAGAGAATGAAATTACATCACATGAAGGGGTGCATTGGTGTAGGATAAGCAGAACGTTTCTTATGGCTTGTGTGCCACTGTTGACACTTTTAAGTCTGTTTGCAAATTGATAGATGTGCTTGAGCTTTTTTTTTCTTTTTCCCTTTTGGAGGAGGGCCATACCAGACTCTTAAATCCAGTAAGGGTATTTGGAAAACACAGCTGCTTATTTTGCAAGCTTCCCCACTTTGGCCAATGGGACTGTAAGTGGCTGGTATCAGCAGGTGTATACAGAGCATACTTGAAATTTTACACTGGATGGATTATTGAATTCTAGGATTTAATCACATCACAATAACACTGATTGATTTTTCTATACAGAAAACACCTTCAATGGAAATGAAAAGGAATCAAATGTGAATTCTGACAGAAAAAAATTATATATTAGTAGATGTTTTGCTGATGAAACTGTGTGCTGTCATTGTTTTTAATTAACTCATTAATATCATCAGCACAGTGATTGAACCATACATTAAATGATGATACATGTGAAGAAAAGCCAATCGATTGCTTAAAAAATTCAATCAACAACTCAGCTGAAAGCCATTTTCATATGGAGGTGAGCTGTATTGTTCCTTTCCAAATCTCATAATGCAACATGTTTCTTCCACTTCTTCGCATATTCATCATATCTCAATACCTAACGGTTAATCCTTTTAGTAAAGCATCTTTTATGTTTCTCCTTAGCTGTCTTTGTAGCAACATCAATTAGCCAACACTCCAAAGCATATTCAAACTGAAATAAAGACAAATTGACTAAAGTTGAATTGAAATACACTGAGCGATGGAACACGTGTAAGTCTTTACATTTTAATATGGCTCGTGATAATGTAATTGTGCAATGATGTTACACATTCACTTTGGATGCCCATTAGGTTGACTGTCATTTTGTTACACATTAAAGTAGCGCAGCCTCCAGTTTGAGGGTGTTTTTTAGGAAATGGAATACAATACAGAGCCACACAGGGACAGGGATGGATGGCAGCGAGCAAAAAGAGCAGCAGAGTTTTGGACACACGCCTGTATGGGCCCATTGTTCAGGGTTCCCTCAGTGTTTATCCCTGGCTTTGTCTCCCACCATGATACATACTTTTCATTGAAGAAAAACAGATTATTTGTTACCATAGTTTCACCATTGCTCAGTTTTACAGCAATGCATAATAGGTTTAAAGGGGGGGAAATAAAAAAAGCCTCCCTCTGGATAGAAAATAAATATATAAATAAAAGATTACCTGGTCTTTTCATCAGTGATGATCACATTGTCAGTGCCTGGCAGAAGCTTTGTGTCCTACAAAGTCACTTTCTCAGGAATCTTTAGATGCTTTAAGCTCTGTTTTTGTTCTTTTGGATAACACTTCCATGATATAAAAGTGTTGCAGGATTTTTGAAGGAAGTTTATGTTGGTGGCCTAAAAAACATAAGTTCACACACAATGTAACATTCTAAATAGTAATTCAAAGGATCTGTTAAAACCATAATTTAATACATGAATGCAAGTTTAAAAAAGGAAAAAATCAATTAATTGATTTAACTTAATTTAGCATGTCATGCACACTCAAATTTCATTGTTGGTAGGCCTAAAACAAAAATTTAAGTTGGCATAACTTAATAAAATTTAAATAAAAATGAAATGTCAGTTTGTTGTCTTACTTTGTTTTTGCAATGCTCAAGCTCAAAATTCTCTCTATATATAAAAAAAAAGGTCAATAGCACAAAAGCAGTGGTTAAACTGCATTTCTTGAAAGCTAAGGACAAAAAAATGAAGAAAACAAAAATCTTTTTTTTATATACTGCTACTTAAGTTGTGTGCATTGTTATTGTAATTAACTAGACAAAAAATTAAATTACCTGGTAAAGTCAGTTGATTTTGTTACCATTATTTTGTTACCAACTTAAAAACATATCCTTATGATAACAGTTATTAAGTAGTTGCATTGATTTTTTTTTTGTATTTTATAATTTTATTTTTTATTTATTTTTTTTTTTTATAGAGCTACGTTTCACTTTTACAGATGCAAATTTGCTACAAATGTTTCAATAAATGTATGTTTTTATTCCTGCCACTGTCCTACATAGACTCTTCCATACTGTTTGTATCACATTGTCACATAAAACCACACCGTCACATAACCCTCATGCCTCATTCTTCCTTCACCGTGCTGTAGTTACCCTCAGTGTTAGTCTACAAATCGTACTGATGATCATCCTGCATCGCTGAGCAGTAAGGTTTTATACATAGTAGTAATGGCATTATTTTATGGCCATCATTTCAATGGGTTTTAGAATGGATCATAAAGCAAAACAGTTTGCAGTTCTCTCACAGACCCTCCACCTTAATAATAAAAAGCCAAGATCAGCTGACTGCTAACTCTATTTACAAGCTCACATAATTCCATTGTGGCAGCACTATCAGAGTAAATACGCTTAGCCCAGTGATGCATACCCCCGTAGAAAATGAAAGCAAGATGAGATAGAGGTCACATGACTGCAGAAACACCTTTTAAAACACTTAATGTGCCTTAGCTGATGTCCAAAGCATGTAGGTTATTACCACAGTTGTGTGAAAGCTAATTAATGGATAATTTGAATGATATCCAAGATGCCTCACTCACACAGTCAGTGGCTTTGACCTTCGCGAACCTGATCATTTCTCACCCATGAGCTCTTTTTTTTTTCCTCTTCCTCCAAGGGAGGCCATCATCAGTATGATGTCTGCTTATTTTGTGTGATCGGACCTAAATTGAAATTCTGCCTTGAAGGGCAATATTATAAGGGGTAGTCATCTGTGAAGATTGGTAAACTATAAATCTCACATTACAATTGAATGTTAAGGCTTATCTTTCCACACAGGCTTTATAAAAATGAAAAAAGGAATAAGAAATGAAAAAAAAGAAGTTACTACTTATTACTCTCAAATATTGACAGCTTGATTGAATAGTTACAGAAGTGTTTTCTAAGCCATTGCGCGTTTGCATTTAGCACAGAAAACTAACAAGGAAGAGCGTGTGTTAATTAATCTGATAGAGATATAAGGACAACTGTTTTCCAATAAAAATGAGACCGAAGGACACATTTAAGAGATTTGCTTTCCCTTTCCAGTGAGCAAGCGAGTGAGGAGACTGGCAAAAAGGAATATCTTTTTTTTTTCTTTCTTTTTTTTTTTTTATTAATATTGCTCGAAGCAAAGATATCCCATTTAGACATCGTTCAAACAGTTATTAACAGTATTGATTTATGTTTGAGTGATTGGAAGCCAGGGGATGGAGATGAAGTCAACCGTCGTGACCTCTCGCCTGGGGACGGAAACTGCCTGACACAGATCACAGCTATCTCACATGTGAAACTGCTCCTGCCCGTGACATCTTAGATTACTGGATACGGGCTACAGTGTGATAACTCCCGGTGTGTGATATTGAACGAGTCTTTGCGTTGCTTTCTCTCAAAACACATTTCTCTTTGTTGAAATATGCCCCCCTGTCACTGCATCCACCCTGCCTTTCGAGACAAGGGAGAGGGTGTAAGAAAATATCCGAAAATATGTCTCAGCTGTGTGATGACAAGGCTTTTACATGTGGCATTATAAGCGCTTATGATGCGAGGAAATAATTGGGCTTCAGCACATTGTTTCCTCTTTATTTAAACAGCTAAAAAAGACAGCTGATGGTATGCTTATTACTGTAAACAGCAAATTCAATACAATTTTTTTTTTCCTTTTTTGGCATGCCCCCCTCCACCCCCATCTCTCCTTCTTGGTCTATATCCCATTAACTCAAATGGAGGAGCTTAGCATACCAAATCTGTTCTTAATTATTTCTTATACATTCCTCAGAACCTCCCCCGGATTTGTAGTCTTGCCCACCCAAAATATGTGTGGAGTTGGCTGGAAAGAAAAAAAAAATAGCACAATAGAAGATCATCTGTTTCAAAAAAAAAAAAAAAAAGCAGAACTGAGCTGTTAGAGATCATAAAACATTAGTGAGGCATGTCATTAGGTTATTACAAGCTTATCCAGTAATTATATTAAGTACATTACCATGCAACCATTTAAATAAAAGAAGCAGTTTCCAGAAATAGGATTTTACAGCCCTCTTATGACTTGCCCTCAGCAGCCAGGCACAGGACACCATGTCAATTAAATGGCTGGTGGCTCCTTGTCTTAGAACAGGAGCTTTGGAAACCTATGCAGACCTCAGAGTTAACAGCTGATTCATTATTTTATTTGGGTTGTCCGCTAACCTAAATCAACTCTGCTGCCAAAGTTATATAAAAATCTGTTCCCATTAAATCAGACATGCTTGTTGCATGGACAAGCACTGTGTTTAAATACAATTTTGAGGTACTATTTTGAGGTTTTTTTTTTCCCATCTAATGGTACTTTATACTTCCACTTCACTACATTTCAAAGGGAAATAATATACGTTTTACTACATTACATTTATCTGACACCTTTAATTACTATTCAAATAAAAATTGTAATATTTGACAAAAAAAATTTACTTTTAGCATTCTGTATTATATTATCATGTATTATTATATTTTCTTTCTTTTTTATTACTGTGCAGTAAAATTGGCTCTACATTGATAAACTCATAAAATATGTATTTAAAACATACAAGTAGTATAATATAATTTTTTATATACATATTTTTTCTACTACTAAATGTTAATGTGATAAATTTGTACTTTTTCAATACTCTGAACATTTTCAATTCTGATCAGAGTACTTTGTCCACCTCTGGCAAAACAGTTTTGTAGTACTCACTTGTTTCACTTTCATTGCATTTAACTTTTTTTTTTTCTTATCAAGGCGATAGATTCACAATTTTGCATCACATACAGAAGCTGGTGTAGTTCACATCTGTTCCAGGTACACAGAATACAGGTGTGCAACAACTAATTGGTAGTTGTCGTTTTAGATTGAAATATTTGTATCCTCCCTTATTTTCAATCTCCAAACAAGTGTTCAAGTGGTCTCCCAGAGTTATTGAGCTCCCTCATTGAAAAGAAAAAAAAAAAGGAGAAAAAAGTTTCAACCCAGCGACGGAATTCTCCACGGTCAAAAGGTTAAGCTTTTGATCCAGACAAAGAGATGCTTTGAGGAGACGAAAAAAAAAAAATAAATATTGTTAAATGAATACATGTTTGCATTCAACCTTACCTTTTTTTGCGGAGCACACACCCTTTGATGTCTTGTTTGTCTGGAAACACTCCCATCTCATTGAGTCCAGGAAATTCCCCACCATACTAGTGCCTAGATTAGAGGTAGTAATCCAAACTAACCCCAGAAATTCAAAGAACAGGCTCAAAACTAATATTTGAGCTCATGTCTCACAAGTGAGCCTATTGTTAGTTTGTGACTCACAAAAAGTGTGCTGTCATCTCGGATCTGCTCATGATAGATAGAGCGATTTAAGCGTAACTGCTGATCTTTTACAAACATGGCAAACGCTGCCTCAAAGAATTCCCATATAATGCTCAACATGACCATGGCTGTGTGTTTTGGCGAGTGGAAGGAGCTTGGTGTGCACTTTAATAACGTGCAAAAATATGAACAATGCGCACATGTTTTCAGGACATGCACTCATGGACCACATGGTTCCTCCTGTGTGTGTGTGTGCGTGCATGTGCGTGCGTGTGTGCCACATGGCTGGCCTCGGTTTTCAGGGGGAAGGAGGACGGAGAGGGAGCTCACATTCGCCGGGAGCCCGCAGAAGATGATTCCAGATGATTCCTCGGCACGCCGCTGTCAGAGGAGGCCATGATGAATGGAAGGGCTCCGGTGGGCCTCACTGTTTATTTAGACCTCTTGTTTCTGACACAGTTCCCGCACAAAGAAGCAGGGCTGAAGTGTCTCAGTATTAAAACATAACCTTACCCGACAACAAGCCACCGGGGGCTTTCACCGCCGCCGCCCCCCCCTCCCTTTTTTTTTTTCCTAATCCAACAGAAAAGCCTGATTGTTCTCCATTGTGGAACTTGGGACTGAGACCTGTTCAGGAGCAGCAATGAGGGGCAGCTGACTGTGGAAGGCTTTCCAGTACATTAGGAGTATATGAAAGAGCAACTGACCAGGCTTAGATTGATATGGCTGTGTCTGCACAGGACATAACATATGGGAAAGCAGTAATCCTTTTCTCTGTCCTGGAACTGTGGGTATTTTTCTTGGGGATTTGAGTGTAGGAGAGACAAAATACGGATGGCCCTGCAGTGCTAGAAATGGTGTAGACAGCTGCTGCTACTTTTTGTGTGGATGTATGTCCTGATAAATAATTGTGTCCTATCTGTCACGGCTTCTTTTTGACATCTTTGCTGGCTTGAGAACAGTATGCGAAATTCCTCCTTTCAAATGTTGCGATGTGCACTCTTCTGCTCTGAATGCAGTGCGCATGTAAAACATCACATCTTTTCCGTGTAGGTATAATATATCGCTGTTTTCACTCTTTGTGCGCAACATGCACATTTATAGCAGTTTTCGTTTTTCAGAGCGCACACTTTCAGGTTCATCTTGTCATGGCTCCTTCCAAGCACATGTCAAACCTTAAATATTTCATTGTCTGCCGAGATCATGACAAATCAACATTTAGGAGTAGCAACTGGCGCGATGCACAAAGTAAACGAGATCACGCCCATGCTTAAATCCGACTTAATGTGAGATACACACACTGTGCCTTAAGGTATTGAGTTTTCGCTTTGTTTTCACTCCAAAATCACAAATGTGATGCAGATAGATGGAAGAGGACTGCTGGATGGTTTTTGTTTCGGGCGAGAAACACGACTGAATAGGATGTGATGCAACACCGTGTGTTTTTTTGAGCACCACAGAGATGCCTTTCATTGAAAAAAGGTTTTGTTGACGAGCTCCGTTCGCTTGGAGAATAAATGATGAGGAGTGGAGTACCACAAAAAAAAAAAAAAATGCGATCAACTAACTGCGAATATGCATATTCAAACAGCCAGAATTGACTCCAAATCTCTTTTCATGGGGGAAAATGTGCACATTTTTCTTCCACTTATTAATTCCAAATCCTCTTCATGGCATAAGAATGGAGGTGAGCATAATTGTGTATTTTGTCAAAAGTGATCAAATTAAACTGGAAGCAGAATGAATTTGGCGTATTTGTATGCTAGGTTTTTTTTTTTTTTTTTTTTAGAAGTGGTGTCCTGGTTTTAAATCCCCAAGTCTCAAGTGGGCACATCACAAAACCAACACAGTTTGGCAGCAAGCTGGCAGTCTTTGCTCGTATGAGGCCCAGAATTTAATGAGCATGAATAATGAATACTACTCAACATGCTGGTGACTGAGTAGGCTGCCAGTTATTAGGTCAATGAAGGCCTTGTTTAGCAGGGAACGCTCACTGTCTCCCTGAATGATGGACTCCCACTGTCCGCGGACCCACACGCCATTTCCTACACACTGGAAATAACTTCTTCTAATGCGGCGAATCAGCTGTCGATGACAGACACGGAACTTCAACGGAATCCGGTCCAGGATGTTAAGACATCGTGGGTTCGTGGCACGATGTAGACTGATGCTGTTTGATCTTGACTCCTCGGAGCATTTTAAGCATGTAACAAGCCCGAATTAAACAGGGAACCATCCACTAACAAGCAGCGCAGATGCCCTCGCTTCACATTATTCTCCTAAACTCAGCTGGCAATTTTCCAGCTCCGCTATTTTAAGTCGTCGTCTCGTTCTGTTCGTCGTAGTTGGCTTCTCACAGGAAGCCATCATTTATTTCGTGTTAAGTGCCATTCCAAATATCCTATGTCTCGCCCCACTCAGAAAACAATCACCTCTCCTTCTGTGAAGTGGAGTGATAAGTGTATTATATGAGTTGTGAAGTACATGTTACCTGGAACAACCCGGTAAATACCAAATTCCAATGAAGGGAGGCGCTTCGTTTGCCCTACAGCTACAACACCCATGCCATGGATGCTACGCTACTTGCACAGGATTTAAAGGATAGAATGGGGTTGGAGAGAGAGAGAGAGAATCTAGCAGTAGCAGAGTAGCAGAAGCCACAGCATGCAGATCAAATGCTCCAGTTCTGTCAATCAAAACAGCTGTCATTTCAACAACTACTGCATCGAACAATCCAATGATTAATTATTGACAATCGGCGTCTTTGTTGCATTCTCACACCTTCTCTCTCTCTGTCTATCTCAGCGTCTCTTCCTTCCCTTCACTCCTTTTCTTTCCCAAAGATTAGACGCCGGCTCCAACATGAAAGCTGCCGACCTGTGTTTTGGTCTGTCACAAGTGATTTCGCTGCTGGTGCCATGCCCCCCCTTAACGGGATACTGTCGCTCCCCCTCTCTCTCTTTTTCTCTCTCTCTCTTTCCCTGTCTGTCCTTCCTATCTTCCCACCCTCTGTTGCTATGGCACCTGCCAGGTCGCCACGGGGACCCTCATATCTCCACTCATCCGCCTGCTCAACCCTGGTGTCGATTCTATCCAACCCAGCTTCATGTCAGAGAAAAGTAGGAGTAAGACCCCTCGCTGTTTAACACTCTAGAAGTTAACCGGGGTCTCTCTCTCCCTCCTCTGCCTTCCCCTCCCTCCTCCCCCAGAGAGACACCTTATTTTCTACTGTGGAAAAAATGGCATTCTTGCCACATTGAGAGAAAGCTAGATTTTTTTTTTTTTGCTTTTTTTTGCTTTGTCTGGAGGTAGCCACATTCAAAGCCACATTCAAATTCACTACTTTCTGTTTTATTTATGTTTTAATTGGTTTTCAAAACAACACAAAGTTACTGTAGATCAATCATTATTGTGATTAACTATTATGAAAAAAAATCATTTTCAGTAACCCTGTTCAAGTATTTCAGTCTCTATTGAAAACAATGGAGTGTGGCCTCCTCTGAAACCTGTTGCTGAAACCTGGCTGAACACAGCCCTTTTAGAAATGTTTCCTTTTGTGATGTCACAACAGGACTGCGAGGGATTAGAGGTGGAGACTGGGTGTTTCAGAGTGAGTGTATAAGAAGTCAGACTGCATTGCTGCCACAGGTTTAGCACGGTGCATTTGCACCATAAACTTTGCACCGCTAAACTATTTCATCATCAGGTCGTTGGGTGCGCCATTGTACAGACCCATTTGACACACATTGGTAGCACCTAATAAATGGCTATGGGCTTCCATAAACCACGCCTTCAATACGGACAAATGAACACATGGTTCCCAGATCGAATATTAATCTCCATTGAGATGACGTCTGGTGTTAGCCAGGCTAATTATATTCTGCATAATATTCCTATTTATTTCACTTCTTGAGCTATGTATTATTTGCATTAAAGATTGTACAATTATCAATTTCATATCAAGATAACACACACACACACATATATGCAATTTCAGCATATTTGGATGATTACCTTGGAACTTTATAACTATATATTATAAACTATATATTTATACATTTATATTAGTTTTATAATAGTTTTCCATTGATGTATTGGTACATACTGCTACTCCTACCGGAGTAAAGGATGTGGATATATCATGTACACTATTGGTCAACTCAGCTAAATAAAACTACATACGATTTTTTTTGTTTACCTCTTATCATATAAGTGTTTTCTGTGAATGTAGAGAATGAAATCTTGCCAAATGTAAAGTGGTTAAAAAAAAATCTGTGCCATGTTTAGTCAGGTAGTAAAGGTAGAAAAAAAAAGTCATCTGGGGCTGTGATGTCGCTCACTGTCAGATGACATCCTGTCACAACCACGACGCTGTGGGCCCTGGTGGAGCTGCATCCCATCCAGGTATCAGCCCCCTTTTCCTGTCTCAGGCCATATGTTTCTGCTATTTCTGTCGGTAAAATCACATATACAACAACCACTGCTGGTTGTTTACAGAAGTTTAGGCTCCTCTGATACATTCCTGCTTATGTTTGCATGCTTTTTAGCCCCATAGATAATACATGAGCTTGCTCGCTTGTTTTTAATGAAGGGGAGACGCTGCCATATGCATGGAAGAATAAACGAAGACCTAAACTGACAGCACCATCTGCCAAACACAGTTGACGTCAAGAGAATGGCCCCCGCTCAACATTTTGCCCAGCTCTCAGGAGGATGCCACATTGTCATCAGTGCTAATACTAAATATTAATAATTTGTTGACCCCAAAGTGTTTAGAAATCACTGATGCAGACACATATTGCCCTTCTGAATGGCATATGCAGATGTCAGGTGAGCACCGCCGGACTGTGCTGCTCAGTGTGTGTGTGTGTGTGTGTGTGCATGAGTGGGCGTGTGGTGTTTTCCAGGAGCTCAGAGACTAGACAACTTCCACTAGGACTAGCATGAATATTACATAGTTCCACATACCCACATAGCTCCTCCTATGCCTCTCCCTAGTGTGTGTGTGTGTGCGCGCACACACATACACACACACACACACCTGTCCATGAAACAAGCCTAAGCCTACATAAAAATTATATTTTGTTATAAAAATGTAATAATTCACCATATATGATAATATAAGAACAAGTTATTTCACTTGCCAATACTTTGTAAAAAACAAAAATTAAATAAAAACTACTAAACTAACTAAAAATACAAATAAAAACTGCATTATACAATATTAAAGAATTTGAAAGAACTTTATTTATCCAACAGATTTCTGAAGTCTTATTAGCTTCAGTGTGGTGTTTAATTTATTAATTAATTATATTATTTTACTTATTTGTTTCTATTTGTGTTTGTAGGAGAAAACACAAATACACAGCATATATCCTACTCATACTAATGAGCCGATTCGATTCTGAGATAAACTTTCAAAAACATGTTTGCAGAGAATGAGGACAGGATTTTCTCCTCCAATGCTTAGACTTAAATTACTTTCAGGATGGATCACTTGACGGCTAATATATCAACTGGAGGAATAATTACAGCAAGCAGAAATCCTTTCTCAGTGTTCGCATGGGCACCTGACTATTGCTTAAAGAGAGACTTGGGAAAATATTAACATTTCCATTAAGGAAACAAAGAAAAATAAGCTCCAAAAAAAGAAATATATTGTACTTGTAACTTTTCTTTATCTCACAAAGTATTCTTGTTAGTTCCTGTCGACTTTCCCACTGCACATTTTGCATTATCATTGCAAAGTCAGAGCCATACTGCAGGTATTTGCAGCCATATGTGATTATAATTTTGGTAAGACAGCACCTGGACTTCAGTCTAGTCTTAAAAAAAGTGTTTTAAGGCAAGTTAAGAAGTGGGATTTGGATAGCTTTTTGATAAGAAGGTCTAGGTGTTATGCACACAGTCTGTGTTCAGAATCTCTGCTTTAAAATGATCCATCAGGACTTTTGCAAAATTGTGAGGTCACAAATATATAGTCACCAGTCACACCACCAATGAGAGGCTCATTGATATTAATAAAAACAGATACAACTGTTCTTGAGAGATGAATTTTGTTACTTAAAACCACAATTTCATTCTGTTATGATGGTCAAGACCCTCAAATAAAACCCTGGAAAAGTGTAGAGTACGGGACCTTTAGCATAAATACAAATTGCTAATGAACATGACTCTATGATACTCTATGACAGCCCCAAATTTAAAAGGCAGTGACATCTTGGACTAGCCATATTTCTCCAGACACTAGATGCATTTCACCTTGGCATCTGCTGTGATCGCTTCTGTTTTCCTCCCATACGTCTTTATTAGTTCCTAACTGATGGGGACACCGCGGGATGTCACTTGATGAGAGGCACCGTGTCACTGAGACTGATTTATACCCAGCATTTGCTCTGCAGTCGTGCCAACTGACCCAGTCCAGCCCACTCCCCACACCGGCGCTCCACACGCACATGCCCTAACATCTTGGAGAGCTCCGCTTACCCTCAGAATAGGACCCGTCCCACCAAAGGTGCAGTAACCGTATATGCAAAACATCCCCCGAGCCATTTCACTGATACCTGATTGAATTTCGCCTGGGATGCGGGTCGATGACGCAACGACTGATTTCACATGTCGTCAGTTTGAGGCAGTTTTTCTGCTGACGTTTTTACTGTGAGTTATAGCAGTACGAACAACCACACATTTTTGCTTTAATCCTCGGATCACAAGGCGGTTCATATAGACAGCGAGTTTCAGATGTTTGACAAATTATAGAGGCTATGGATAATATGGAGTGGACGGCTGACATGGTTAGATCATGTTGCTCCGCTCTGTTTAGTGCTGTGGTAGTCTTTTAATGGCAAGAGTAAATGGTAAACAGCTTACCACTTACATTTTAAGATATCACATTGATAGATGGATATACACTACCGTTCAAAAGTTTGGGCTCACTTATAAATGCCCTTATTTTTTAAAGTAAAGCACTGCTTTTCTTCAGTGAATATAACTTTAAACTAATCAGAAATACACTGTATATATTGCTAATGTGATAAATGACTATTCTAGCTGCAAATGTCTGGTATTTGGTGCAAGCTATAAAACTGACCTTCCTTTGACGAAAGCAAAGTTGTCTTGACTATATTTTTTGTTTATTTTACAACTCATGGTGGTAAATAAAAGTGAGACTTTTCATGGAAAACTAAAACAAATTGTCTGGGTGACCCCAAACTTTTGAACAGTAGTGTAATTCTTCTTTAAACATAAAACAGGTGCCACTGGGACTTGAATACTGTGATTATATTAATACATGTATTATTAATTTACATACTAATCATCCTTCTGCAATTAAAAATTGTTCAGTCATAACATTTAAACTATTACTGACCACATCCTTTATGTACCATAAGTTTTTATAAACTCTATCACAAGAATAACACAACTACAACATGAATGTTGCAGCACGGGTGTGGTTTTATTAAGGCCATCAATTTGTACAATATATTTTTTATTCAGGTTCTTTGCAGATGTTAGTGCCATAAAAAAGTCTTGGTAGACAAGTCGAGTTAGAACGACAGCTGTCGCCGTTCAGGAAGCAACACCTCTATTACCCGGCTAACATAAGCTTTCTGGGCGTTTATATAGCCACCCCATTGATCGCAGTGAGAGACAGGGCTGAAATGCATTTGTTGGCAGGCGGCAGTGGCAGACACAAAAGCATTGGTGGGTGTCAGCTTTTAATTGTAACTGTCTTGCAGAATGGGTGTTGTTTTAATATCCTGTATAGATTTTTATGTAATACACTTACTTGTGCAAGGCAGCCCCGAGCAAGAATCAATTCAGCCCAAAGGATCCCGTCCTCCTCCCCTTTTGTTAAAAGCCAATCTTGTTTTAATGATGCATGAAGAAATATTCAAGCATTGACATTTCACTGTCAGGTTTCTTTAGAAAAATCAATTAAGATAATACAGCTTTGACCCAGTTATCCAGTTAATGCTTATTAGGGATGTAATATGATTTACTGTCAGCATTTATAATTCTTTGCATCTCATCCCATTAGCCCTGTGACTGTTTCATAGAGTGCCGTACAACGGTCACTTCTAGGAAACTACAGTCGCTAGGAGCTGATAAAATGGAGTGGAAAGGAGTAATGACATTGATTGGGATTGGTGGGCAGGTTAAATGCAAGCCCCTGAGGCATCCTCTCTCCCTCTATCTCTCTCTGGCTTTCACCCCGTCTGTCTCCTTCTGTCTTTTCTTTTTCCACCGACCGTAACATGATGGAGTGCAGAAAAACGCCCAGCTGCAAAACTACACATTTGTCAGTATCACAGGAATCCGAGAGAGAGATTTATTGTCATCTATCTGAGTTACAGTACCTTCATTATATATGTTGGCTACCTGTCATGGCTAGATATTTAATGATGGAATTGTATTAGATTCAATACTGCTTCTCTCGTTATGGATTGTAAAAGTCACAAACTACCATCAGTAAAAGTTTACATTAAATGTGTTGCTTTATCTTACATGTATACTGACCTGGATATGCCATTATTTGCATTTGGTTTGAGCCTAATCAGCTAACGAATCCTTGTGAAGATATCATTTACTGAGCTGTTTATGAAGGTACATAGCAAGCAAATGTAACATCAAGTCAAAAAGGATACGAGCATGGAAGCAGCCATCAATTGTACAAAACCATTTTTTATCCAAACATGAAATAATTTTCAGAAAAAGACATGGAAAATGAAGATGACAAAAATGCTACTAAATTAGTACTGCTGCGCACAGCAGGAACAAAAAAAAAAAAAAAAAAAAAAACAGTTTCCCAAGGGGCATCGAGGAAGATCACTGATGTCTCCATAACAAAAAATGTTAAACCTGTTTTACATTGTAAAATGCTTCTTCCCTCGCTTGAAGTGCTGACATTCTGTGTTGTAAGAACTAATTGTCATGTTGGAAGGAGGAAGTCAGGCTTTGAGTCACTGTTTCTGAACCCTGTTCAACTTTTTGGCATTTCAAAGCTGACAATTGTGAACCCAGAGAGCTGCGACATCACTTCCCTGCAACATTAAAGGAATGGCGGTGCTCTGGCGGAACAGGAAATGTTTAGAGTGCACTGGAATTCATTAACAGGGTTTCTCCATTTCTATTTTCTGTTAATATATTTATTTTCATGTCTTGAACATGTATGTAATATATATGTACATCTACATGTTTGCATGCAAAATCAACTTTGCATCTGTGCGTGGTGTAGCATTACTGCATACTGTTTACTATTTAGAGTATGCATGTTCACGTGCATGCCCACAAATCTCTGCACGCCAAACTGCACATACCTCCATTGCACGTTTTAGTGTCCACATTGTCTGTGATCTTTTCATGCTTTAATGCAGCACTGCTTATGCCTTTACTGCCTGAAGCCCGCTTACATCTTTCTAAAGGGCAGGGGTTAAGTGTCAGAAAAAGTGACGCTGTCTTAGTGTGCCCTTTATAATATTACGCACAAGTGAGGAAACACTGTACGGGGGCTGATTACTTTCAGCTGGAAATTATAATAGAATAATTGAAATTTAATCTAAGCCAGTGTCAGTGAGACGATATGCTCAAAAAGAATGGACGAAATGTTTGCCTTTTTAAAATGTGTGTTAACATTACTACTGTACGCCATGAAGTAATTGACTTTTTAATTAAGAACATATACAATAGATGACTATATAGCCTACAAAGCTGTGTCTAATTGTGGTGTCTTAGAGACAAAACAAAACAAAACCAAACAAAAAAAGCTGTGGCAAGGTGTACAAAGGGTGTCTGTTGTTTTCATTTAAGATACACAAACTCAATTACAATGCTTACAACCGAGAAAATAAGAAACTCGCATATTTCATCCAACCTGTGTGAATGAGTAAAAAAAACACACTCCTCTTTAAACTAACTCTTGTTCCACCACTTTGTCTTTTGCTTTACTTCTGCAGTCATATGCCAAATAAGCCCACATCCCTCCCCTGCCTACCTAAATGCATATCGGCAATCCACTGACACAAAGGCATCATCTGCCTGTGTGTACAGAGCAGCAGCAGCCACTTTGGATCCTGAATCTCAATGGGCTCATAGTGCCTCCGACGCCCATCTGTTCCGAGCCAGCCAGCGAGCCACTAAGCAGCAAACTTTGATCCCCATGTAGATTTTTTTCCAAACCCATCCGGATTTGCCTGCCCCTTAAGAGCCATTGTGAGGCTGCCCTGGAGTACAAATTCTAGATTCATTATGAGTGTGGGCGGTAACCTTTGTATTCCCCAAAGCACAGATGTATGCAGACAACATATTGCTATTTGGTAGCATAAAAGCTTAAGCCCATTGTTCATTGTTGGTTCATATATCACAAGTATAGCTCTTTAATGCAAAAAAGAGCAGTGCACTTGCCATGAAATACTTGTGGATAACATTAACCATTAAAGATTTTTTTTTCCCAACATCACTCTTACTTGCCCTATTTGCACAATGGTTCATTGATGAAAGCATCAATTTAGACTATTGTTTAATCCCCAGATGACTACATGCTTGTTGTACATTCTACATTTGATCAAGGGGTATCTTTTATTATGTATTGTGCACACACACTTTTTTTTTTCTTTTTTCCCACAGACTCTACGGATTGTGATACAAAGGTGATATTTTGAGAAAATATTCATGAGCAACTGCTAAATATTATGACCACATGGTTTTATTTTCTTATATATACATATGCAGTACATATGATTCCCAAAACGCTAAAATATTTGCATGAAAGATATTGTTTTATTCAGTAGTATTTAGAGACCATTTTAAATACAGGGATTTAAAATACATTAGGGTTCAAATGTTAAGGAGGTGATCATTTACCTTCCTTCTGCAAAAATAGGCGACAGGAAGGCATTAATTCTAAAAACACATGATTATGTAGAAAAATGTTGACTGATGGGAGAAAAAAAAGCAAAAATTGCACGGTGACACCTCCACAATTTTTTTTCTTTCCCGTTTTTAGTGACATGGCAGCGACATTAGCATTGGTCATTAGTGGCAGACACATCCGTGGAGTGTTGAATACAGA
The DNA here is from genome assembly GCA_030544235.1 of Lepturacanthus savala. Lineage (NCBI taxonomy): Eukaryota > Metazoa > Chordata > Actinopteri > Scombriformes > Trichiuridae > Lepturacanthus > Lepturacanthus savala. The sequence goes on from CM060467.1 coordinate 6,492,538, forward strand.
GGCTCATACGCAGACCCTATTTGGTTACCTGTGTGACAGGCTTGTTCAGGACACCAGAAACAGCTGTCCTGGCCTGTGTGAGCCGAAATAATTAGGCCTGTCATCTCAGTGCTCTGATTTCCCCTTCAGCCCGCTCCACAAAATGCTAATATTTTGCTTTCATTGTCACATTCACCTTGACACGGATATTGCCTCGGTGCATAACTGGATGAGATGACTCCAAATTTGCATTGTTCGTTCTAATAAATTTGCTTCCTCTGTACCTCATGGCAGGACCCATCAGATAAAGTCTCCCGGAGTGTCATCAATCATGGCCCAGGCTGACAGACGGCTTTTGCCTTCATTTGTTACATAGAGGAACATGCTTAATTATTTGTACTGTAATTAGTTGGGAAAATGTCAGGAAATGTCAACTCTCTGTTCGCTGTGGAAGGGCTCTGCTTGAAAGCCACAATGACTGAAGTGTCATTAATGCCACGTAACAAGACGAGGATCAGCTGGGGGAAGAGAGAAGAAGGGGTGGTGGTGGTGGTGGGGGGGGGGCTTCTTAGAATGTAATCATGGAGGGAGTTAGAGGGAGACACAAATCAGTGGCGCTAGCTAGCATGATGGGCATCTTATTAGCCAAGCACCCAGCCAGCTGCATTTTTTTTCCCCCCACCACATCTTGTTTCCCTCCGCTTTTTCTCACACTGGCATGAAATAAAGGCAGCAAGTGGGGGAAAAGAAATAAAGTCAACAATTCCGACTTCCCACTCGCTGTCAAACAGGCCCTACTTTGCTATGTTATATTGCCTGTCATAAACAGGCATTATGCCAAATGCAAAACAATGGAGATGGCTTCCCGCTCGAGCCCTCCTTGCTAACGCTGGAACTTTTACAACGCAATTAATACAGAAGTCAAACCGTACCTGCAGAAAATGTTATCACTTAAGTAGTTAACAGGGTGATTATCTGTCAACACAATAATAGCTTTTGGTCCACGCCCCCCCTCAAGCCAGGCTCGTAATTTCATCACATTCCTTCCCTTTAATTATACAAAACAATTATTTATTGCAAAATTAGAGGACAAAGTCATTAAATAACCTTCACAGCATATTATATCACCGCTAATTATTGCATTCAGCTGCTAGCATCTGTGAAATACATATTTTAGTGCCTATTTGTTTAAGCGACAATTGGCTAATGTGTGTGGACAGGCCACTTGAACACTTATCCAAAAGGCAAGGTAATTTACACTTGTTTGAAAAGGGAGGAGGAGACAAAAGGGGGGGGAAGAGAAAAAAAAAAAGGGAAATAGGAATCCCATAAGGGACATCTTTTGTTTTGGATGAAAATATATATCATTATGAGGTCCCAAGGGGGTTTCAGTGGCCATTCGTCTTTTCAAGGCCTCGCAGTGGGAGCGTGGCGGAGCAAGGCTCAGCCCGCTACCTTGCCCACCGACAGGCACTGATGGTCATCCAAGAAGCTCCTTAATTAGCCTGCAATCTGGCAACGACCCGTGTTCCTGAGATGTGGCAGCCCTGTTTAAATATGATGCCAGATGCAGTCCCACCTTCAGCATGTCATCTCATTGTCCTAGGAAGCCAGGGGGAGAGAGAGGAAAAAAAGGAGAGAGAGAGAAAGAGAGAGAGAGAGAGAGAGCACAACATCCCACAACGCAGCATGTGTTGTGGGATGCTTATTGTGTTGTGCTTATTCTCCATTTCCTTGTTTCCTATTTTGCTTTCTGGAGAAGCTCGCGCTCTGGCACGCCTGGTTGAAACGGAGATGTCGCCAACGGAGACCTGAGCTGACCTCAACCTTGAGAAGTGAGATGATTTTAGGTTTAAAGGTTTAACCGAAGGTATTCCAGTCCAGGAGGACAGCATGGACACATCATCCTGCGGACGTTCCAACGCTTCTTGTAATGTGACTCTAGCTCTTCGCAAGAATCTCAATGAGGCTTAAGATATTAAGAAATGTTATAGGCAAATATGCAGCCAGTTTATATATCGACATCAATAGGTCTCGAGGTTAAGGCTCATTTCTCCACCTCAGACCATTTCCCCCCAGGCAGACGCCATGAGGATAAAGAATCTGAAACTTGGAAACCGTATTCAGAAAAACACATTAAATCCAACTGGGTTTGACCTCCTTTTACACAGACACTGTGTAATACTCAATATTAGACTAATCTGCGATTCAATATGTAGAGCAAGAGCGGGCTTTATCTAAAACGGTGTAAACATGTCCCAGAGCCGTCTAAGATTCCCTTCTTATAATAGTTTTATTTCAGAACATATAAATACTGGATATGGTGTTAGACTAACAGCAGCCTCTGTTCAGCTTGTTTGCTTCCTCTAGGATTTAGGCCGTCACAGTGCACAACTTTGTGTTGCCGCCCTCATAGTAAATGTGGATAAGCTCAGAGGACTTTTTATAGACCAGTCAGTGCAGCTCTTTCATGTTATATCTACAGCTTTTCCTCAAATACTGTGAGTCCACTTATGGACTCACACTTATGATTTGACAAATAATTACTTTTAAACATAGAGTGATAACGCAAGTGTAGGATAGAAGAATGTTTAAATATGCATCATGTTTGGACAACATCAGATTTGTATTAATATTATTCATATCATTTTTTGTTTAGTTATCAGTGTTATTCAGCAAGAGGTGTGTGTTTGTTCTCCCATTCGCTACATTCGGTTGAAAATGATCTTTTCTTCTACATATCCGGACGGGTAGGTAAATGGCCCACATCACCCATAAGTCACACCGATTTATCAATGGGGACAAATGGCATCAACTTGAAAGCAAAGTTTGTATCCTGGAACCTCATTCATTTGTTGCTGCCTGCGTGGAGAGATAATCTAATCAATTTTCAGAGAAAAAAAAAAAGATGCAAGAACAAAAAAAAAAAAAAAGAAGAGAGGAGAGGTGGGGGATCGAATATAACATTAAGGAACATTGAGAAATATCCAATTGTCTGAGCGAATGTAAAATGCCAAAGCCTCTTAGAACATTGTAAGTCTTTATTCAGTAATACATTATCATGCATATTTCATACGGGGAGATTACTAAAGCGGAATTGTGTGTCTTTCTGTTGTATGTCTTTATAATTACACCTTGAAGCCATAGCTGAATTTTTTTCCTTCCCTTTTTCCTCCATATTCATGAAAAGCAGACTTGTAATTTGATAAAGAGAAGCTTGTGTTCTCAACTTCATTCAAACGGCATCATGGCGCCGTATTAAAGTGGGCATCTGTGTTCTCGCGGCATTAATCTCTTCAAGCACATTCCAGCTGCTGTGATGTGCGGGAGGGAGATAAGTCTTAAACAGTCTAAAGCTAAGCAAACCAGACAACTCTATTATTGGCTTCATAATTGCTTAATTAAACTTTTGTCACTAATCATTATGAGGGCAATAGAGCTGTTATACAGGCTTTCTGTCGAGCAGGAAAAAAAAAAAAATCAATAAACTGTGTTGGGGAGCTGATCCCCCCACATCTCTCTCTCTCTCTTTCTCTCTCTCCCTCTCTCTCTCTCTCTCTCTCTCTCTCTCTCTCTCTCTCTCTCCCTCACGCTTTTTGTCCTCCGCAAATGAAATTCATTGCTGCCGGTTAGTGATCTGTAGGTCTGGAGCTCGACTGATATGAGCTGCCATCACCATTTGAATTGAGGGGTATTCAGTAGCACATGAATATGAACAAATGGCAAACATAAATCTCTTGCATGAAGTACACCTTCTATCCCTTTATTATGGAACAATTGACCCATCTAAAATGAATTCTAATGCCAGCGAAAGCATTTAGATTTAAATTACACCGTAGGTCCCCTGGACCTGAGAGATGACGGCATAAAAAAGATTAATATGCTAATTATTTTTTCCTCCCCTCTCTTTATTCCTCTTTTCGACATTTGCGTAGGGTTATTGTGAGCCTTGTAAATAAGATGACTGTTTTGTCAAGGAATGACTGCGAGGTTCCCTTCCGTAAAGTATGCTTTAGATCACTGACATGCATCTAGCCTTGGCATTATCTTTATTGTTTTTTTATTAGCCAGTTTATTTTTATTATTTTACCTTCTTGAAGCACTCCATAAAATGGGTGTTCGGATGCATGTGTTCAATATGCAAATAATTATTTTCTCACTGCTGACCCAGAAAGTCCATCAGATGCAAAAAAGAACATGATGCAGATTTCTCTCTCTCTCTCTCTCTCTCTCTCTCGCTCTCTCTCACTCTCTCTCTCTCTCTCGCTCTCTCTCGTCAGAAGCACCCTTAGATGGGCCATTACAGGGGCCACTGTTCATTCCAAGGTTCTGCCAAACTATCACAGTTTAAATTATGTTGTTTTTCATATCCTTTAATTGGCCTGGCTTTGAAAAAACAACTTTTCCCTTTGAATGTGTTGCCATAGGCAGCCAATTGGCAAGAGTGCAATGGGGGCAAAAGCCTCATTTCATAATTTGTAGGCACTTTAAAGTTGGCTAAGCCTCTGCAGCAAATTGAAAAGTGTCCAAAATGTAAGAAGTGAAAGGGGCTTTTTGACTGCACGTCACCATGAGAATACTTGACGACATGGTGCAATATGCGCCTTATCTTGCAGTTATTGCAAGCGTTATGCGCCGGGGAAACATCGAGTGACTTACCAGCCTTTATCGTGTGTTTTTTTTTTTTTTTCTATTTAACATGACTGCATCGGAGCAAGGTGTAATTTGACACCGCCGCTATGAGTCAAACAAAGTTACTCCAGAAGTCACTTATTAGTGGTAGAAACAGCAGCTGGGTCACGTCTACTCGTGTAAACATCACAGCATCTCAGCTGCGATTAATGCAAATATGTCATCGGCCTTCTAGAATGTGATGTTTTAGCAATATTGCACTTGACTGGACAGAAAAAGTGTAAAAGAAGTTTGACAGTTTTCTAAATATTTTATCATATCAAGTAAAATGGAAGCAGATAAGCGGATGTGAGTGATTCTGTAGCACTTCATAAATTGTCCTTTTTTTTTTTATCTAAGAAGCATGAGCGTGCATGTTTTTGTTTTTTTTTCTCTTGGAATCTGCCTAAATTCTAACATGATCAGTTTACACATGGTACAACAAGAGCCACTGTTCCACACAGGCAGGCAGACGGCAGAGGCCAGACTGCCATCTACAGTTATAGACATTGTAGAGGACGCAGTTGTACACTTTTGCTGTGCCTCTTTTATAATATATCACCACTACATAAATGGAACTTATGAAACATCATGCAAAACAAGGCTGTAAAAAATATACCACTGTAAAGATGTATTAATTGATCAGATTAATAAATATGTGGGATCATAACTTGACTCTTTGTCAAGTTATGATCTGAAAAAAAAAATGTTCAGGAAAACTAATATTTAAAACACTGCAGCTGTTAATGACTTTACTGTGGAACACCAATTATTGTATTGCACAAACCCATAATGAGAAATATTAATTATAACAAACTGGAGGGGGAAAAAAAGAAGGTACCCACGGTTTGTCTAAAAACCTAAAATATAATTCAATAAATTAACTTTCCATGTGTAATGAATGGCATTACTTTCTGCATCTCAGCTGAGAGTGAGAGACTGTGTTAATGAATTGCTTCGAAAGCATCTGAAGACAGACTTAATTACAGAGCCCACAGTTCTTGCGTTATTATGCCATATATCCCCAGCTGAATACAATTCAGCAGCTAGATAAACAAATTTCATGGCAGCCTTTATGGCACTACTTTCTGGCCAACCATTGATACCAGTGTTTATTCGCAGGGCTGCGTGAAGCGTGGCAGGCATGAAAATGTGGCATTAAAAGTGAAATCCTTCATTTTCATCTCATTAAAAAAAGGAGGGGGGGTGGGGATGGGTAGAATGCAAATACAAAACCGTGAGCGTGTACAATACTTACAAGTCTTCCATATTCCCACCAATGGTTCATCATGTGGTGAAGTGAATGAATGAGGGAAGGTAGAAGAGGTAACGTTATGCTGTGTATGGTGACTGATTTAAATTGTTGATTTAAATGCTTAGATGATGTTTCGACACAAGAAAAGACTCATTACAACATGTACCCCTACTCACATCTATTTAACCCTTAGATGCAAATTACTTTTAAACGCACAGGTAGTATCATTGCAGTCTGTGTGCTGGCTCCCTCATTGTGTGTTATATTACTGTATGTAGGTCTATGCGTGTGTGTGTGTTTGATTCCAGCTGCGGTCCTTTGTGCACAGCGCGCTATGCACCCCACGCACAACAAGACACTTCCTTTCCATTTGGCGTGTGTGTGTTTTTATGTGTGTGTATACCCTGGGTAACACTGAGAACACTGGCGACAGTGCCCACGCCCTGGGGCAGCGCCATGCCTCCTTACACCCTTCATTTTCAGTCTGGGGACTTCAGCCTTTGTGTAAATATCTGTTTTTGACTCAAATAATACAACAAGTCTGCGGACAGCAGTATTTTACACAAATCCTAGAAAATTACAGGGGAAAAGTCCAGAGGAAGGATGGAAGACAATGTTTTTTTGTTAGGCTTTTTTGCTGCATTTCATTTCAGGACCTGAATCATTCTGCAACAAAATTCATTTTCGATTTATTTCTTAATTTACTTGAGATTAAGTTATATTATTAGAGTGGACAAAATAGGCTACAACCCTGCAATTTAAACCAAAATAATTTTAACAGATTAGACAGATATTTATGGGTGCCAGACGCTATTTTTTTGTTTTCAACTGAAACATAATAGACACATTTATTTAAATATATATATAAATCTGAAAAAAAAAAACATAATAAAATAAATATCACTATATAATGTATTTTAAGATTATATTTTCCTAAGATCTATCTGAGATGTTTCATGTGATTAACAGCACACTCTTACACACGTTTTTCGTTCCATTACAGGACATTTATCTGAAGTCAAACAGTGAATTGCCTTAAAATGTAAAGGAAAGCACAAAGTGCTTCTTTAAAGTACAATACACACAAGCGGAAATCATTTAATAGCACGTTTGTTTCTCCCCTAATCCTTGAGCATTCTTTTAAAAAATGCTCACTCCGTAGTGAAACATATAATTGCTAGCTTGGCAGCTCACAAAGGTATAACCAGGTTTTCGGCTTGATAGAAGTAGCCTGGTCAATTAAAATAATTATAGTATTTCTGTGATAACTGCAAGGTCTGGGTATTTTGGAACATTTAGGGATTTGCAGTTGCACATAATTGGAGCTGTGAAGTCCAACTCCTACTTTTTTTTTTTTTTTTTTTTTTTTCCTAAAGCAGCTGATTATATGGAAGACGTACAGTCATTTGGTAAGGTGCTTTAATGCATTGTTTCTCAATCTGTGGGTCGGGACCAAACATGGATCTGGAAATGTGTATCTGGAGGTCTATTAATGTCACTTGGATTTTCCGGATGGCACTTGCAGCTATTTTAACTGTTTAAATTCACTCAAAAATAATTGACCATTTTTTTATATATATATTTCCTTATTAGGAAATGCTAAATTATAATAATTAATAAAATAAAAAGTGATACAATATCCTCAATAATTATCGGGGTAATGCATTTTCTCTCCTTTTTTTCATGCATGTTTCATTTTTTCCAAAGGCTGAGTTTTTATATGAGGTGTGTATAATATGTTATTGTGACCTCCTGAAATATTTGCTTTCATCCACATCATTAACGACACCACCACTGTGATTTCCATCAGTCATCTCATTTATGTAAATGATCTCCAACCAAGCAGACTTGTACTGCCCCAGCTTTTGTGACTTCACATTCCTCGACAACCAGTGCAAGCCTATAGCAGTCCCATTGCAACCAGTCTGGTCCAAGACCTGGCTCAGTGTTGAGCTATTAGCGCCTGTGGCAAGCCAACCATAACACTAGCTATAGTTGGAGCGATAGCCCCCCATTTCAGTGTGGGGTCAGCGACTCAGCCATATTGTTAAGATGATTGTTCTGCCAGCCTTCTGTCATGGCTGATGTGGCTGGAGCACTTGGCTTGGTAGCGGCTGCCTGGCTCCTCGCTGCCTGGAAAGCGGCTTTGCTGTAGGCAGCTCCGAGGCCTTAAAACCCTTATTGTCTCTCCTTCCCCGCGTCTAGCTCCTTTCTCCCTCTCCTCCCTCTGCTAGAACGGGCCGGAGTCGGAGGGATGAAGAGAGAGGGAGGCAGGAAAGCGCCAAGCACATTCAAGGGCCTGGTCTAATGTATCATGATCAGCACAGGGCTTTCGCTGCAGCTACTGCCTGCATCCCACAGCATTGTTCAGCCCCCTTTTTTCCTCCCTGGCAGCACTTTCGTTTGAACAGAATTTTGACACTGCAGTGGGGAATTCTGCAGATTAAAGGGGACATATTTGGTACACTTCCTTCTTGGCACTTTTAATAGTGTTGGGGGAAGGTGCAAATTTTTAATCAAGGCATTAAGTATGCATGGGCAGCGGAGATGGTATTGTTCTCACCTTTATTCTTTGATTCAACATAGAAATCATCCTACAAAATATAATACATATATCTATACACCCACCAATACATATATCAATAAATGTATCCCTATATTTATTTATACTATAACTTTAGCTCTGTGACAATCATTTTTTCTTCTCATGTTCTTTTTATTTCTCTCTTTAAAGAATATCCTAGTTATTAATTATATGTGCACATGCACATATTGCAGCTAGGTGCTGAACCTGTGCCTTGCAGATGAGACAGTTAGGGAGAAAATGGCACCATTAGCAGGGGACTTTATATGAGCAGCTTGTTTCATCATATCTATGTAACATGCCTATTGTTCCCCTCTCTCTCGCTTTCTACACTCTCCTCTGTCCTTGCCCTCGGTGCGAAAACACACCTTCTTCTCTGTCACAGCATCACTCTCATCCAGATGTAGTTAACCCTTTCACGCTCCTCAGTCACCCTCCTTGTTGTGCTCCGTGGAAGAGCCAGCCTAGCAACTGGGCTCAAAAAACATTGTTGATTGCCCAAATATTTGCATGCCACCATTTGTGCGCTTATGTGTGTGTGTGCAGATCTGCATTATATGTGTGCAATTGCTGGGATTCTTGGAGAGAGTGATTCATTTAGGGGGCCCCTCTCCTCTCCTCAGCTGCTCCCTGCCTTCCCCAGTAATTAGCCTAGTGTGGCTGCCACCTCTCGCTGCTCAGTCTGGGAGAGACACTTGACACGGCAGACATCAGAGAGATTTTTCAGGAGGCTCTCCCGGTGCCCCAACAGCTCTTAATTAACCACTTAGGTATCCCCACTCGTTCCCCCGGCCGGCACTTTCCAAATGGTAAGGAGGTTCTGTGCCACGGATCTAAACACCGGGGGAAGCGTGCTATCAAAAGATCTGGATAAATGAAGGCTTGTGTAAATTATTTTTAATGATTCCCTCCTGGCACATCATTATGTTTGTAGTTACACACAGGCACTTCTGAGACGGCTCATCTTCGCTAAGGTCATCAGCAGGACCAACTGTAACTAGCTGCTAGTCTGTAAATGGCTTATTAATTAGTGCTGTGGTTTTACATAGCTGTGAGCTCTGATATATAGTGCAGGGATCGTAATTGTGCGGAATCGAAAATGATGATGGCGATGACGACGATAACCCATCTCCAGGCTATTTATGCAAATTGCCTCCTCATATTAGAAAATCATTACCTATCCAAACACTGCAACACTCAGCCCGTGTGAATCACAATGATGGATTTTATGATAATTGCGATTTAATTTTCTCCCGCTCCCTCTCTCTCTTTTGTCTGTATGGAGTTTGAAAATAATTTGGTCATTGTGAGTGCTATTAATTCTGTATTAGTTAAAGCTGAATGGATGGGTTTATTCAATTTCCTCTGAATTGAGATTTGTAAATGATCATCATTTTGTGGAACAGAAGATCACTTGTTACTTTTTTTTCTCTTTTTTTTCTTGGCTGAATATAATTCAGGAATATTTAAACAGGCTGTTTAGACAGTAGGTGATTTATATGTCTTCTTTTAATGACTGCTTGACCAACAGTTCATACTCTAAATTTGTATGTGTGAAAGTGTAAATATTTTCATAGCATATATATATATATATATATATATATATATATATATATATATATATATATATATATATATATATATATATATATATATATATATATATATATATATATATATATATATAATATGCAATGCTCATTTTAATCAGGGATACTATTATAAATGTGCAAATATTAAAATAGAAATAATGTTTTATTCAAAGGTGTGTATGTCTCTTGAATTTTACAAAAAAAACATGAACATCACAACAGAAACAGAAGAACAAAACTATAATAAGAGCTATCAACAGGTTCTGAAAGCCAACAGATCATTTTCGGAAATTTCACTTTTCCTGTCCGACACTGAGAGACACAGAGAGGGTTGAATTTAATTATCTGCCAAGCTCCGCTCTAACAAGTGCTTTGTAGTTGAGCATTCAAATCTCACTGGAAGTCTTCAGAGAGGCAAAGCCAACTTTGCATTCATGAGGGGAGCAAATATTACAGCAGCCCTCTGTAACCTTGATGAAATGTGCATTTCACCTTAGGCTATGAGAGGGGAACATGAAAACCCTGAATCATTACATTTAAACGGGTTTCCTTCCCTCACAACGTTGAAACAGAGTTGTGGTGCATCAAAAAAACAAAAAAAAATTCAGTCTCTTTTGGTTTTATTCATTTGAATCTTTTGTTTTTTCTGAAAGGTCGAGGTTCATGCAGACAGGTTGGTCGACAGCAGGGAAATAACACCGTTTAAAGAGCCTGAAATGAACACACTGAGAATTTGGTTGTGCTTTTACTCATGAGAAAGGGGTCTGCCCCATCCAGTTCACCCACCCTCCGATGTCTCTCTCAGAGCCTTTTGGTATGCTGACAGTACCCAGGCTGCAATCAACATCTGCTAATTTCTGTCTATTAACCGTATTGTCGTAACACACGATCATGATGTTTTGTTTGTACGGCTGAACTGAGACTTATGACCCTAATCCATCATCTGCTTGTCATATTTTTATGCGTTGTCTGTGCAGTTCCCTGCAGCCCAAAGCAAGCATATTACAAGGCCCTGTTTAAGTTATTGGCCAGCTGCTAGAGCTGTGCCCAGCTGAAGAGGTCATTGTGTTTCTCTCTCTCTTTTTTTTCTCCCCCCTCCCTCCACTTTCCTCTCAGAATATCACACTGTAGCACAGTCAATGCCAAACATAATACAAACCGTATGTCCTGAGAAGCTATCGTTTGCATCCACTGTGCCTGAATATTTTAGCAGGCCCCACATCTTCCCCACACACAGGCAAAGACACGACTGTTGACACAATGAGGACATTTTTTTTTTAATTTAAATTCTTTTTTTTTTTTTTTAAGATATTGGATCATAATGCTATTATTTCACAGCTTTGCTCACTGTCTTCACCATATAGACATTACACATTCATGACCAATGGCTGACAAACTTTTAATGGCGTGAAACACGCACAGAATTCCAATATCATATTTAACACCAGTGGAAACAAAGGAGGCAAATGTTCAAATCTATAATTTTAGATTTATGATATGCAGCTGCTTGAATATAAATGTCGTAAATGCTCGATGGCTTCACAATAAACGTGTCTTTATTAGGATCCAAATGTTCTGCTTGTCATGATGCAATGTCACGCACCCCATGCAACAGTCTGGAAACAACTGTGATTTGGGACGTGAATGGCGATTACTCGTGATTTAGTGCCTTATCAAACTTCAAGAGCCACTTAACAGTAACAAGCTAAACAAAAATGTATACAAATATAAAAAAAGCTCATGAGAAAATCACATCATTATATTCTGTGCTGGCTAATTATATCTGTCCTGTCATCTTTTTTAAGTATTTAATGATGTTCAAAGACATTCTCATCATATTCCATGAAGACATGCAGTCCTATGAAGACATAATTGCTCAATACATTACTCATTGTATGGTGACATTGCAAATGTATAAGTGAATGGTGCATTGTACCGTCTATGATGAATGTTATGGTTATGGGATTTCTGCCCATTGTGAGATGAACAGGCTTAGAGCCTTTGCCCATTGTGAAATGAATGGGTTTAGAGTAAATGTCCTCTTGAGGATAGTCGATGCATATCACCGCAGACTGGAGAGCCTTTCCTTTTTCCCCTGCTCGACACTGTGTTGATAGACACGGGCAGTATTTTTCCTTGTTAAGAAAGGGCCTTGTTTATTCTGCAGGTAACGATCCAAATCCAGCAGACATTTGCCCCACAGGAAGGGGTGCGCTCACTCAAGTTTGTCATTTCATTTCTACTGTGAAATCCATTAAGTCCACACACTGAGGATCTCTTTCTTCATGCTTGTACAGTATTTGTCAGTATTTTCTTTTTTTTTTTTTTGGGAAGGGGGGGTGGGGGGGGTGGGGGGGGGGGGGGCAAGGGCTGATGAGCCATATGTAGGATCTTCTTTCAAGAACTAAAGTTGCTGAAGAGCTGTAGCGTTGACATGCTTTTTAAAAATAAGTTGATGATATAATCCAAAAGGGTTGAATCAGCTGAAATGTTCCCCCTTGTTGCGGTCATTTGAACCACAGAGACCTACACAGCATGCAACATGGCAGCGTGTATGGATTACTGACACTGTTGATGCCATATCCACAAGTATTTCTCTTGACAGTGTTTGCTTCACTACAGTAGGTAGGGGAAGGGGTTTGGTGTGTGTGTGTGTTTGTGTGTGTGTGTGTGGGTGTGTGGGTGGGGTGGGGGGGGGTAAGATTTCCTCCCCCAGAGTGTTGTCTTTTCTTTGTTTCGGGTTTGTCTCCCCCTCTGCCATAGCAGATTTCTGGTCAGCCATGTGAAATTAATCTGAGAGAAAATAAACAGCGGAGCCCAACAACTAATACAGTTAATTGTCTTAGTGCTTTTCTGGCTGGCCACTCGCTAACAGCTGGTCATACTGGCTCATGGCACCACTTCAGCCAGCCTTTGAGATAATAACTTTTGCATCTGCCAAAGAAGTGGCTGTTACTGCCCACAGAATTTACAACTCACAAGTGGAAACACAGACTCCGACAGAATTTTCTATGCACGGGTCTTTGAATTTTATTAATGTAATGCAAACACAGTCCTTCCAACACATTAAATTGTTGATGTTATGCGAATACACTCCGGAATTGCAGATCCTCATTAACATTATTTGCATGTTAATCTGCATCTTTTTAATTAGTGATATTATTTATGCACATAATTTTCACCCGGTGATGCCAAGTCGCAGGCACATTAATTAATCTACAGAGATGCCAAACTGTTTTTCCTCCACTTTTATTTGTTTACAACGTGTTCTGGATTCAGGGGGAAGTTGAGGGGGGAAAAAAAGAAGAAAAAGAAATTGCCTAAAGATGAATAAAAGTAGAAAGACAAGATTAACTAAAAGTCCTTTTTGTTTTCATAATTCATATTGTAATATTAGCCCGATATCACGTGTGTATTTTTTTTCTCCGCTCTTCCTCTCCTCTTTCCTCTGAGATCGGTTATTCAGTTACACTACCTTGATGTATTATTAAAATCCATAATGGACTCCGGAGGCTTCCTTTGCTTCTCTTCTTCATTTACAGAATATAGTCAGTGTTATTCTAATCTCCCAACAACACCGTCATGCATAGGCAATGAGCCCCCTACCCCAACCTCACCACCTACCCAGAAGCCCCTGTGAGATCATCCACCTCTACACACAGCCACCAGATAAACACTCCAGCGTGGCTCACAAAAAAGTCTCAAGACGAGACCTCGGCGATGATACTTTATGCAAAGCAGAGACAATAGCAGTGACTGTTATTACCGCTGCATTGCCACGGAATGTTTTATCACGGAAACCAAATTATCCTGAGACATGCAAAATAACTATTTGAACAAATAGGCCCCATAAATGTGCAGTAATTTAAAATGTATTAATTGTGCACTATCTTTGATTGCAGATGTTCATATCTGAACTCAGCTGTTGTTTTTGAAACAAGCATGCAACTTAGCTTTTTTGCCTATTCTTTTTTTTTTTTCTTTTATTCTTTTCTTATGTTTTTCAGCCCTCTAAGCATTTGGCCAATTTAGGCAAAAGTGTTTCAGAGTAGCTTGGATCTTCTGATTAAAACCGTTTTTTAATACATTACAAGACAGCATGTTATAACAGAGTGTGATGCAACATACTACAAACAGTAGAATTGGGTGGTCATAAATCATAATCGTAAATCAAAGCTTCATACAACACATTAAGGTGGATATAAGTATCTTTCAGAAAGATTTGTGATGCAATTTTACATGTATTAATCATTTTTAGTGCCCATGGTTGTAATGCAACTTAAAAAATGAATCTGTCCAAGATTTTCTTGGTTGACTATACACCTGCAGACTGATTTCTGAGTTTTTTTTCTTTCTGGGAAAAATAGTTTATCCACGCTCTTGCCTTTCTACTGCTACCATCAACAAACGAAGAGTATCCACCACAACAAAAATGGCACTATCTGACTAGAAATAGATAAGCCTGCACACAGGAAAGGCTCAAGCACAGTGCAAAACACAATGTTTATTGATGTATTTTATTTTATTATTATTATTATTTATTTTTTTTGGGACATAGAAGTAAGGAAAAATAAAACATCACCTGCAAGAGTTTCATGTCTGCTACAAACATCAGGATTCTGACTGCAACTTATGGGCCGCTAAAGGTGTCATTAATAGGGTTGGCTATTGAGCATCAAGTATGGATTGGAACCATGACTACCTCCTCGATTCTCCTGGAATCATTCAAAATTTTAAATTTCAATTGCTAGTTTCAATACCAAGTCCACCAACCAGAAGAATAAGGAGCCGCTCAACACTAACGAAGAAGAAGCAGCCCAAGGTGTTCGTATAACCACATGATAATGAGATAACTCAACATAGATTTTACAAGTTAAACATTTTCAATACATTGATGCCAGCTAACGTTACATAACATATCATTAGCCTGGCACCAACTTAGTGTCGCTAACATGAGTAAACTAATTGATAGAATTATGCTTACGTTAATATGTACACGCCATTATGTAACAATTAACTGTATTTTTAAATGAATCTGTTGTAAAATTAAAATCTGTCAGCTTCTTTTATCCAAGAGAGTCTGCCCACAGTACACACAGACACTCGTGGTATGTGTAAATGTGTTTTCAGGTTTTCAAAAATAAAGCTGTCTTGTGGATAGCATACCTCTGTGAAAATGTATATTTAATTTATAAGATTTATATTAAAGTTCATCAATTTCATATTTATATATTGGTTCCAAAAAAAAAAGTTTATAGAATTAAGTTTCATGAAAAGAAGTTTACTGTCAGCTACTGGTTAGTAGCTCATGTAGCTCACTTTTTTTTGAGCCTGCCTCTTGAAAGAATCACAACTGAGAATAGTTTGAATTCAAACAATACCCAACCCTAGAAATGAATGAGAAGAAATTCCTTAAAGTTGCATAGTCCCTTTAATGCAGAAAGAGTTCAGAATGCCACAATGCTACTCTGTTAGTAAAACATGTTTATACTGTGTGTGGTGATGCATGGCCATACTGTGACTGCTTTGAACACATTGCGGGAGATGTGTTCATATTGCGATGGTGTTATTTAAAAAAAAAAAAAAAAATGGCACTGCATCAGAGGAGAATGATAAACATTCAATTGATTGTAAGTCATTTTCTGATTTAATTTCGTCTTCTACTGCATTCCTACTGCTATTCCTGACATTTTGTCAAGTTATCAAACAAGTTGTCATATAGCAACTAAATGTCTTTTATTAAAGTGCTTATTGGAGTGATATGCTGCTATGTTTAAACAATTTGAATGTCAATATTTGGCATGTTCTTATAAATATTGTTGGGGATTTGAAACATTTACAGTAAATAATCCTTAATCCAGAGAATGTGTGACAGATTTAAGACATTCAACTCCTATTCTGCATCATATAAGCATTCGTCTGCAAGTATTGACAGAAGAAATGTTTTTGTCACATTTTTTTTCATCTATGAACATGAGCAGTTTATTTTTTCGAATGAGATTATGCATGTGTGAATAAAACTTAAGAGTTAAAAACAGCATGTACATTGCTCAATATTATTTATTTGAAACAGCAGCTTGATTCATATTGACCTTTGCTAAGTTTCATTAGAAATAAAGAGTAATTAAGACTTAATTTCCTTAAGTGTTCCAGCATGGGAGTGGTGTTAAGCAGCTTTGTGTACTGATATTGTAAAGGATATTAGCCTCATCCATTGCTGTACATAAACGCTGAATAGTAACACTAGGGTGCAATTACATAATGCAGACCCCCAGTCTTCCTGCTTTGTTGGCCTGCTATTGGAGACTATCCAAAAACTAAACAATCCATCCAACCCTAATAAACTGAAAGCACAACCACGATTAATGAGACATCTAACAGAAACAATTCCTAAAGGAGCACAAAGGGCCATCATCATTAAGCACAGTGGTTTATACATACTTTAACTTCATTGTATTAAAACACTGAGAGGGATCTTGGAGACTAACCAGGGACACAAATATATGGAAATGCAGGGTTTTAGGATTTGCATTTTTTAGGTTAAACAATAATTGTCAATATCAGCACAAATGGTGGCAGACACCACAGCCCATGTAAAAGTTTGCCTTACCACAACTATTTGTCATTTTCTGTAAATGCTGAATATTATTTCTCCAATTTTAGAGTGGTTATTTAATTTTTTGGAGGGCATTTCTTCCCCTCATTGATTAGTAAAACATTTTTTTTTCAAATCCACTTTTGGGGGACGGATATGGAAGAGCTTTGCAGCAAGAAGACTGCTGCAAAAACATCCCGAGCAGATTTAAGAGCTCTTCTCGCGTATGATGGCTTAGAACAATGAATCATATGTTGTATAGCATCTGTGAGCTGAGATACTGTGACTTGGGATGTCAAAACATGATATCCTCAGTTGGATCAGGTTCACAATGACCATTAAGTTATGACCTGCATGGCTTTAACATTAAAATCTCAGTGAGTCATCTGCAATGTTAACATGCTTTCTAACAGCCATGAACTACTCTATCTATGGTTCAAGAAACATAAAAATGTTAGCCTTTGTAAAACCTAATAAAGTGACAAGTTTGGATCTCAGTCATGACTGATACCCTGATCAAATCTCATCGGAGTCACTCGATTCGTAACAGCTCCTCATCTTGCCAGTGCATGTAGTGTTTTTTCTGTTATGATGATACCAGGCCTAAGCTCTCAACTTCAGAAGGCGCCTCTTTTGTACCGCCATTTTCCAAAGACAATGAAGTTAGTGACAGTGGTGAGGCAAATCCTTCTGAGGGGTTTTGAGTGGAATTTACAAGCTTACAAAGCATTGCCAGTGGCACGACTGATACCGCAGGTAATATGGCATATCATGTCCAGGAACCAGATCCCGAGGAGGGAATGACGAACAAATTAAAAAAAAAGAGAGAGAGAGAAAGAAAGAAGGAAATCTGGTGGGAAAAGGGCAGTCTAAAATCTTAGCATTCCAGTGGCCATTCACATGAAACCGATAAGTCTGAAAAGCCAAAAGACTCCCATTTTTCTTCCCCTTGTCTCCACCTCCAAGAGGCCGATGAAAGTGCCTTTTGTTTCTCAAACGTCTTTCTGTTGTGTTAAATTGTGGAATAATTGATATGAGGATATCTAATACTTAACTATAATCTGAACAAAGATCAAACAACACAGATAACCATGCACAGGTGCATGATCCCCGCACTACATGCAGTATATGTGTGTGGAAAACCAATGTGTTGCTTTTGTCTTTTTTCATTTCTTCATGCTGTTTTGTAAAAGCAGATCGCTGCATGTGTTGCTTTAACTTTTTGTCCCTTTTCTCCAGCTTTCCAGAACTCCAAGTTTTCTATTATCCTGTGATTTATCATCACAGCAAACTTTTAAAGTAGGAATCATAGCGATTAAAAACACTACAGAGAATGGCATTCCATTCGGCAGCTCAGAAGACAATTTCTAATCATTGTAGACAATTATGTGAGGAAGCGATATCTCCCCTTTTGAGCAAACCAGGGCGGTTTAAGATTTCTGCAGCCAGTCTTGTTGCAGTCATTATGGAAGTGCACATCAAGATGTCCCCTTGACCTCAGTGACAGAGTGAGGACTAGCCCCCACATTATAATCTACACACTTGATTTCCCATGTCAGGGGAGGGCCCGAAATGGATTTTTAATCCTAAACTAACTATGCTGCACATTGCATATAGTGTTCAGGTGAAAAGTTCTTTCCACCACAATATTATACTAGAGCAAGTTGGGTCTGTAACCTGAATCACTGGAAAAATAATGCACTAAGCCCCCCAGTACTGTATAGGCGTTACACCGCAACAATGTGTTTCTTTCTTTCTGTTGATGCCATGGACTCCTCTTTGATGCGGCTCTGAAATGACTGAGTGCCATAGGCTATTTTCTCCCTGTTCAGGCAACTCAATAGCCCGTCTGTCTGGGCTGTTTGTTTTCGGCTAATTGCCTCAAGATCTAATAAGTTAGTGATGATGTACGTCGAGTCACCCGTGACCCCTGCCAAAAGAAATATTATGTCGCACTAAAAAGGGAAAGAGTAGGGACCCTCTTTATCAGTCTAAATATTTCTTGCCTCCAAAGCTCCCGGTTTCAAATGTTTGGGTCAATACGTGTTAAAGTAAGGTCACGAGAGCCCTGTAATTACGATATTATGCAAGGCATTTAGGACAAGAATAGGGAAACTCAAGACCTGTCTCGGCTCAGGACGGAGGCGGAGAAGACACTGCAGTTTGCAGGTCTGGAGCCAGTATTCCATGAAGCAAAAAGAGAGCTAATCAGTGTTTAAGAATGTTTAGAACACAGTCAGAAACATTAGCTTTTTTTTTTTTTGATGCTAAACTATTTTTCTCCTCTCATTGGTCATTGGTTTTGCATGTATTAACTTCAGGTGGAGCTAGTTTTCCAATGCTCATATATGTGGTTTGAATGTGTCTATGGGTGCTAAGAGTTCTTCACACAACTTCTGCTGTCAAGCTTAAGATAAAGAAAGAATAAAGTAGATAAATGCATTAAATTCTGAATTTATGGAATTATATATGTCTACAATATATGCAGTAATGCTTTCACTTAACAATGACTTTATTCACTGTTGTTTATGGGGAGATAAAATACCAGCAAGGATATGACTAAGGTTGCAGCGGTGACCATGTGTGGCTCATGCATTTTGATTGCATACATTTCAGTGGGTATATTTATTTATTTTTTTCCCCCGGTGAAGTATCTATGATACCCCACCTCCGCCTCTTTTATTTTCTGAACGACAGACAGCAGTCCAAGCCAAAAAGCTATTTCACCTGCATTAATACACAATGAATAATTTATAAATCCCAATTATTTGGTATCATTTATGCAAAGAGTGTCACACAAGGCATACATAAAGCATTAAGGATGGTTAACCCATAAAAGAATGGGAGACTAGGAGAAGAGTGGAAGGTCACACCTGAAAGTCAGGTGCCTTTTTTTTTTCCACTACAGTATCTCACTTACTGTCTCTGTTCATGTTATTTTTTAGTGTGAAAGCTCACTGCATATAGTATTGCCATGTGACGTTACAGTTGGTAATTCATGTACTCATGACGTAAGTGTATGTTACAGCTGAAAAATTCACAGGGAACATTTACACATGATGCTCAATGGCTGGGAGAGAAAATATTTGAGCTCGAATGGAGACCAACTGCAAAATAACACGTCAGACATCTTGATCATTGACATCCGCTTTCTGCATATTGTGGTGCTATGAATTCAAAATCACATTGCATTGCTGGACTAACATAGTACTCGACTTTGCTGTGATCTCCTTATCTAAACAAATGCAATTATGGTTGGGTTAGCGGTGGTGCTTCCCAGGAGATGGACCGTCCCCCCTTGTCGCTGACTATCTCTCCCACTAATCCTGTCTTAGAAGGGTCTCTGTTAACAGGGATAAGGCATTGGCCTGGTATCCTAGGCTAGTAAGCTAAAGATTATGTACAAAATGCTATTCAAGAGGCGCTGCCTGCAGCTATTGGAACTGCGTAGATGTCCATATCATTCAGCCAGCCTAAATACGGAGGAATTTAGCCGTGGCTAAATCTTGGAGACTGACATGGACATGTTCACTGATAAGGAATGGGGGCCTATGCGGGAGTCTTATTTGGAATCAAATTGATGCGTTATAGAGTCTGGAACATGGAGATCTGGTCTTTTCCAATGACAAATACATAAACTCTCTAACAAACATGCCCCTACTGTCAAAATCCCCTCCGACTTGCCCATGCTTTAGTGTACTACTAATCATGATGCTCGTTCAAGCTATGGAAGCCACTGAGCTTACAGCAGTAATTCTACAGTATGTCCACAACTGTTTGTGCACACTGAAGTAAAGCATTGTTTCAGTTTCTGCTGTCAATCATGCCTAGAGTTTGAAATTACAAATTTACAGCATTGTGCGCCATAGTTGAATCAGTTTAGCACTTCATAGTATGTGTGCCTCTCTTAAACAGTTGACTGGAAGTTAAATCATTATGAAGGGTCATGTTATTGACTCCAACCTTTTATGGCAAAGCAAAGTGCTTGACACCAAACCTCAGTCAATTTACTCCTTCTGGTGTGAACAAAATAGTTCTCAGTTTCACACATTCGGATGGATTAAGCTTTTAACACTTGGTGAAATCCAGCACTTATCCTACAAACACTTGTGAAGTGTACGCGACAGTGGATCTATATTAAGTGTGACTGGGCAAGCTCCGCAAGACCGGAAGAGGCAACACATCTGTTCCCTGGCGTGATAACTTTGAATACTCACTCACTGTGTTTTTTTTTTCCAATGACAAATGGTCAGTAAATGACCGGTTTCACATTTTAAGATTGTTTCCTCCAACATTCCCAACAGAAGCGCATTGTGGTAGCGCAGTAAATCAGCATACTACTTAAATCTAAGTGTTGAGAATTTTTCTGTTTACAAATGTAATCCCAGAGACTACTTACTTGTTCAGTGTCATGTAAACTGATATTCCGAGCTCTCTTCCCATGTTGAAAGCAGTTTTAAATGTACCACAACAATCAGCAGCAGCTTTGTATGTTTGCTACTCACATTCCTGCATATTTCATCACATGCACTGAGCCACATTAATATCACACTCCTTTGATGAGGAATGATGCACAGACATTAGTGATACAGAGATATGGCGCATATGACATGCTGGCTGCATTTGTAGATATGTGACCTTCATTTGTGGTTTCAGAGGGCTGGTAAATAATAACACCAAAGGTTAATGGATTTCATATGCTCTTCAGCCTCAATGCTGCAGTCACCTGATGCAACAGTACATGCAACCTTGCCCTCGAGGAAATGAGAGAACTCTGTCAATCACCAAGCGCTTCCTGCTGTTAGGTCTAGATACATATAGAAACACATATATGCATACACATGCATTTAAATACACTTATTCCAGTCACCACACACCATGCAACCTGAATCCCCAGATATTTTCTCGATTGATTTGGTTTTGATCCTTAAAGATACCTTCTAGATATTTTATAGACATATAATGAATATTAAATATAGTTTTTTTCAGTTAAAAATTTGAAATGCTGGACAAGACATGTCCTATATCCCAGATTTAGACAAATTATGCTTGTAGGTACACACACCTTAAACTAAGATTGAAGGTGAACATTCTGAAACCTCAGTTTCAGCAGGTATTTGTAAAGATTGTCTGCTAGTTTCAAACTCTTTGCATACATCATTCTGCTCAGAAACATGAAGAAACACACATGTAAGACATATCGCATTTCAGAACTGCAGATCAGTTGGCTACCTTTTTAAATTCTAGAACAGGCCCTAATTGACTAAATAAAGACCTTTATATTTGGGTATAATTTCAGCACAGGTGCTTAATTTCTATTCTGTTTTGGTGCTACAGGGGAGCTGTTTCTGCAGAGTTTAGCAACAGATGGTAATAAACTATAGTGTACTGATAAAGGTGTAATTAACTACAGCCACAGAGTGGAGATATAATAATAATAATAATAATTATTATTATTATTATTATTATTATCATTATCAGTTTAAATTAGTAAGAGTTGTAGTGGTAGTAGTAGTAGTAGTAACAGCTGATATAACAGCTGTGTCTAAAATAATATAATGTACAGTACAGTATGTCTTTGCTTTGGGATTTTGGGAGCCTCATATATCATAATGCATACAAACATACTTTATGCTGAAGATAATACACTCTTCATGAGCAAATAATAAAAGTTCAAATTTAAAATAATAAGGACCAGCTTATTAATAACAGCAGTTCATAGAGATTCTATGAAATTCCAAAATAAGTCTGAACAGATAGAAGATTATGAGAATTCAATGACTACGCTCACTACCTGTGCCCCACATGTGCTTGTATGATGCAGGGGGGACTTTAGTTTCAGTTACTTAATTCCTTGTGATTATATCAAAGAAAAATGCCTGTATGGAGATGATACAAACACGCAAGTAATATGGAAAACTCATTTAAAAATGATGCATGTGTGATTTTGGGTAAGTATCTAAAACTGAATCGTTGACATTCTGCAGTACTAAATCAAATTAGTGTGTCTGTGCAGCCGCCACTTATCATTGTCGGCGTCAGGTGTAGAATGGTTACAATGCATTATGAGGACCAAATGTTTCCAGAATCATCCCTTCATACCAATCCTACCTCTGCTTTTTTATCCAAAAGTGCACAGTTGCGACAACAGGATGCACCTCTACTTAACAATTGGTTTCTCAAAAGGTAGGAAAAATTCATTTCATGCTCAGCGGGGAATATTTTTACAAGGGTACAGACCGCTAACAGAACAGTGCTCTGTTAGCACAATGAAACAAGGGACATCCATTTATTAGAAACTGCAGGAAGGACTCCAGGTATGAACACAAAGATCAAGACGCGTCTAAAGATGGAAAAACGGTATATGACCGAAAACAAAGCTCAGCAACTGCCTCAAGTGCAAACTGTCTTCTCGTTTGGGGCATCAACTCCTAGGTTTTCTTCCAATACATTATTTTTTTCCAGTGCTTCCCACGCTCTATTAGAGAGTCTCCAGTCCATATTTCCAAGCATCCTTGCCACCAAACCATACGTATAATCTCAATCTCATATGTTAAGGCAGAGTTCAACAATCATATACAGTATTTCCACTGTTTTCATCAAGACAGACAGAGCTTTAGGAAGCCATCCACTGTAAGCAACTTAATTCACCGAATCACTGAGGCCCACAATTTGTCTTGTATTGGCTCACCAGTCCAGATTCCTGTGCCAGGCCGAAAAGCTTTATCCTTTATATGGCCTCCTCACATCTCTCTCTCTCCCACTCCATCTCGTGCTGTCTCTCCCCACTGTGCTGTAAGTGTATTCCACATCTGACTGAATTATTGCCTCGCTGTTAGTCTTTTGGCCGCCATTCCTATTTGTGCTACAAAAAGACACCGAGATTTGCATTACACTCATTTCAGGCGCTTGCCAAAATATTTCACATTAGTTTCAGCTGAATGTGTGAATTATTGTTCAAATTTGATGAGCTTAGTAATGCAAATAAAGGTCACATCAGAATTTCCAGATGTGCTCGTGTCAATGGACGTGAGCGCATTTGGAAAACAAGGATACCATTCAAACGGCAATGTGTTATGATTCTGTCATACTAAACTCATCCGTCAAAGTGCATGTTTTCAAACGGCCAGTGAGAGAGACCAGGATTTGAGTTGGAAGAGCCTCTGTCAAAACTGTAGTTTATCCCTTGTGTTTACAACCCACAAAAAAAAGGTCAATGATATAAAAAAAGCAAAACACTCGAACCTGCTCAGAGCGGGGCCTTTTCTTTATCTCACCCCAGCATTCCAGCAGCGCTCGAGGGGTGTAGCAGACCCAGTAAACTAGCGAGCAGAGACACAGAGAGGAAGAGAGGGAGGCAGGCATAAAATCTGCATGCTGGAAGAAACAAGATGGACATAAAAGATGGACTAAATTGCAGAGAGGACTTTTCTTGTCAAAGGCTAATGGAAACATTTTCACACAACACAGAGAGGGGAATGGAGGCTCCATTATCACAGCCGAGCAGACGGAGCTGGCAGCCATTCCAGAGAAGCGCTGAGATGTGCACGCTGGCCCGGCTTAGCGCCCTCAGCCAGCCCCTCAGGCCTCCACCTGAATAATCTGTGTCAACAGGTTCCAAAATGCCCAGAAGAATCACATAAACAGAGACAGAGAAAAACACTTACAAAATAATTGTCCCTATGTTTTGTTTTGGTCTTTTCCTTTTTTCTTTTTTTTTTTTTTGTCTTCACTTGAACCTTCTATTTAAGCATCGGCAGTCCTCCCCCCCATAAACCCCTAAGATTCCTGCTGCCCCCCAGGCAGTAGGGATTTAAATGTAGCAACTTTCTATTGAAAATAAACTCTACTTACTTACTGAAATCATTTCAAAGGAAGAACAAAACAACAAAGTTGTCAATATCTCATGTAGCTATGTCTATTATGTAGATTCCTTCCAAAACCATGTTTAAGTGCTGTCATAGGGTTCCATTATTGTTTTCGTTGACAATACTTTCTGTTTTGTCAACTTAGGATTGCCCAACATGCACCAAAGCCCAGTCAAAGCCCAGTTAAAGCTGTGTAGTGTTATACATTTCTCCCTGGTGTTTATTCTCACACCCGAACTCATGTCTCGTGAGGCCCATGAGAGATTGATTTGGTGGTAGCAGGGGGGCGTTTGCGTGCTCCCTGACACCCTCTGTGCCCCGAGGACGGCACCAAGCCACACAGCCTGTTAGGGCCAAATCTGGATTTGTCGGTTACTGATAAGTAAACAGAAAAAACGGAGATAAAAGCAGACGATGAAGGACGGGATGACTTTTCAAATCTCTGACTGCCATTTCATTGTCAAAAAAAAAAACACACCAGAGCACACACACACACACACACACAACGATTAAACTGGATGCGGTTTAATGAGACAAAAAAACAGACTATATAGGACTCCGTAATCAAAAACAATCTGCATGCAAAATGGTAAACAACCAAGTTGAATAGGAGAGATGGAGAAGAAGCCAATCTGATGACTTGTTCATCTCATCTGCCTGTCTTCCACTGGAAGTCATCCATTTATAATAAGCCTAGCTGATAAATGTTTTAATAAACTTATTGCATAATTCATTTTTGGCAGGCCTAGTTTTAATTGACTTATCGCAGAATTGTACTGGAGATCAAAAGACTGATTAAAGCAATGTATATATTAGCGCCCCATGGTTTTCCCCCACAACACCATGTTTCAAAAAACATCTGAGAAGAAGTGTGTTCTGAAATATTATCAATTATTCACTAGGATAATTAATTAAATGATTGATTAGTGGATTACTTTTGACAATGTTGATGTCACAAATACTTTATGTTGACTGATGGGGCACAGTAGAAAACCTGAAGGCCAACAAGACTGTGATGCAGAACTGAGCGGCTTCTACATAGGTCTACACATTGTTTAGAATGTTAAAAAAATGTTTTGTTGATTTGGAGAGGCTGTTTAATCATTTATCTTCCTTATTTATCTTTTAAAAAAGGAACAAAATTGAAAGATAAGGCTGCAATCACGCATCACATCTATTTGACACCTAATTACACAGCTCTTAATATGGGGTTCTTTCTCTGTGTGCCCAGAGTTCATACTGTCTCACAGTATAATTATCTCATCTCAGTATTTGACAGTGTATTGTTTAACCTAGATACAGTGGGGATTCCACAAGCCTTCCACAGCTTACAGGGGAACTGGTAGCTGCGCTTTTCTTATTAATCTCACAAAAGACCTGACATTACCTCATAGGTTTATGTTTAACAGGTTTTGTTTATGTCTAACATCCCCCTTTGTCCCTTACTCATTCTGAATCGATTAAAAGTGTTTGTAAGGCTGAGTGCTACAGAGTGTGTTGCAAAGAGGTTATTTGTTGCTGTAGGATGTGTTAAAATAAATAGTTTATTGACTGTGATTCAATTTATATATCAAAACAGATGTTTGTAAATAGTGGCCTTAATGTCGCTAAAAGAAATGTTGGTGATAAATAAAAAAAAGGTTCTAAATATGGAGGACACTGACTCTTGACAAAATAAACTGATGATTCCAGGTAAAGGACATTAAAGCTTGATAATTCCATATGGAAGAAGTGTATGTAGCTGAGGAAAGACAAGTCAGAGAGAGAGAGAGCAATTTATGTTTAGAGACTGCTGAAATGTTATTGTTCCAATTTTTGTAGAGGCTCAGTTTAAGAGTAGCATTAAGTCAATTATAAGTCAATTGTATTTATATGTTAAATCATCAGAAAAGTTATTGCATGACTAGGCTGAGTCAGATACCAATATGAAACAAGTATCTGGTACAGATAATGTACCATACTTTTTATAAGCACAAATATCATCCAAGTAAAATGTGTCAGTGTCCATACTTGTGATGAAGGAATATCCTTTATGTTTCCCACAGCTAACACCCATAATATTCCAATAATCCTATAACAATCCCCCCAGTCAACTTCCTGTTTGTCTCAGATATGCTTGTGTTGTTGTTCAGTGGAGGTGAGACTGATATAGAAACCTCAAACAGAAACTGTCTTTAGGTGGGCACAGAGACAGAGATACACAGCAATAACAATAACAGTTACAATAAAATTATTATATAGAAAATATAAAAACTGGAGCATGGTTCCTTGGGAGATGAGCCTGATAGTTGAAGGCTAATCCTCCTATTCTACTTTCAGATATTAGGAACCACAAGTAAGCTTATGTCCTGGGAGCACAGCGTTCTAGATAGGTGATAGGGTATTATGAGATCTTTCGGATATGGTGGTGCCTGACCATTCAGGGAGAAGAAGGATTTTAAATTGTATTCTGGACTTTACAGGAAGCCAGTGCAGCGCTAAATAAGTCAGTCTCTAAATACTTTGCTCGACTAGAGAGTGAAAACATCCCTCTGGGTACAAGCTACGATCTTGTATTTTGAGATCCCAAGACAATTAATAGGTGGAAAGATTTCCAATTTGGTGTCATGAGACTAGTGCAGATAGTTTAATATCGGAGAAATGTTATAGATACACAGGCATTCCTCTTTCTCATCAGTACTCATGCAGCAGCATTCTGGATCAGGAGTCTTTAGAGATGTGTGTAGCTTTATAATAAGGATATGCACTATTTGTATGTCCTAATAACATGCTTGAGGTATTGTTAACTGATGTGTTCCCACATTTTAATTTTGTAATAATGATTAAATGTCTACAATAGGATCGTGATTAATGTCAATAGTATCAAATGCAGTGCAAATACAAAATGTATAAATCCAGGTCCTTTATCTGATGCAGATCATTTGAAGCTTCCACCAATACCCCAAGAATACATTTGACTATGGCTGACGGTGTCCTATGCTTCACGTTTCTCATAGAGCTACCAATAATCAGTTGATTTGTCAGTGGGTGCGTTACTGCTGAGTGGAGAATACCTGTTAGAAACATGAACTTCGTGGTGAGCAGTGGGCTTCTGCTTATGACTACACTTCCTTTGGGCATTCGGCCAGCCACCTTGGCTTCCCAGCTGCTCTGGAGTTGGCAGGTAGGGAGATTAGGAGCTAAGCTGGTTCGGCCCACACCAGCTACTAAGGGCTGGCTAACTACACTAGCATACGACTGACCTTCCATGCCTCGCCTCCAATGCTAGAAATAAACTACATGTGTTTTTTGTGTTACACATACCATTATCACCTAAGGAGGCAGTGGAATAGCTAAACATGAGACACATTAAGCAAGGAAGAGGGAGAGAGGGAAGCCATCGCTAAATGCAAAACGCTGGGTTAGCTGAGTAAGCTGCTAAACTAAAGCGACCGTGTGACTTAGCAATAAAAGCAGACAGCTAAGAGTGCTTAAGCAGAACTAATGTAAGTTTAAATGTACAGCAGGCAATTAGCCACAGTAGGTCTACTGAATATATAGCGAAATTAACTGGATTGAGATTCTACCAATCACATAAGACAGAAGTTCAGCTATACGGAAATGACACAATACGCTTACCAGAGCATGTAAGCACAACAGTTGCGTATTACTATACATTTGGTTCAGCACAAAGTAGCCTAACCCTGTTCCAGTCACTAATGTTTTGAGAAATTGCCATTTGAAAGGGTTACAATTTAAGATACAGTAGTAACAATACAGTTAGTACAGGTAGTTCTATTCATTTTGTGTACTTTGTTTATTCTCTGCTGTCTTGCTGGCGGCAACTGTCACTGCTGTGTTTTTAGTGGAGAGACCGGTCCGGTTGGTATTAGCTAAGGACAGATGCTAGAGTTGTGGGGTAGCAGCTAGCATCAAGGCAAAAAAAGTTTGCCTTCCTTTAATTTTCGTGCAAGGTTAAGCATGGAAACAAACCTATTGCAAGATGGTGACTCATTCATTCAGATGAAAGTTGCTCACTGGGCGTATGGCCTACTTGGCTGAGTAACAGTAATTAATCAATTTCTCAATGAATAAGAGGTTTGTTTTAACTGCTGTTTTCAACTGCTACTTAACAGTTCATCTATGAAACACCATTGGTTAACAAGTAAAGGGAGCCCCCACTGCTTCCCTTTGTCATTTAGAAGGAACTTGATCTTTCCTATACTACTATTTAGCACAAACTTTTTAATAATTGCCATGTGCAGCAAGCATCACAGAATCAGTGACAGAATCAAGACACAATTAATAACCCATGCTTGATTGCTGCATTCAAATTTTGAATTTACATTGGTTTGGCTTCATCGTTGACATTCGGCTTTCCTTCTTAACACCTGTGCACAACATATACAGTATGACACATCAAAGTGCGGGTTTCACCATCAAAGCGCAGTGAGAGTGCCACTTCTCCATGTCAGTGTTTAAGCAGCAATTGTACAACTTGTGGTTATCATTGAGTTATAGCATTAACATTCAACATAATAACAAGTGTATCAGATCTGAACACTCACTCCTGTCTTATCCCGACACTCCCAGCTTATCTTTAATAAATATTAGAGAGAGGTCATTCCTGGGCCATTGTACTCCAGCAGAGAGCTTGCTAACAGAGGTTTAATATTTTTTAGAGAGCTATTCATAGCTTTTACTTACCGTGCTCCACTTTAACAATTAAATAATTTTAACATTACATGACTGTCAGATAATGCACTTTTGTTTTTCTTTGAATGATCTTAAGTGGTAAAAAAAAGATTCTAATACTCGTGGCCACAAATTTTGTAATGTTTGCATTTGAGATCATTATGAAATAAAGACATTTATTCAGAAATTAATCTGTGTCAAAGATTGTGTCAAGTTCAACATTTACTTGCCATGTAGCCTGCGTATTACAAGAGTGAACTTTGTTTGCTAATAAGTCATGTTTTTTGACAGCATAAGTGACACAAGAGGATTTTAATTTGAAATAATAGTTTGACCTTCCACCAGCAAAAGACCCAAATATGTCCTGAGAAGTGAATAGCTGAATAAAAGGAAGAGAGTGACATTTCCTGTTTTGTCACTTATAGCTAGTAATTGCCATGTAATGAAGTTAATGTTTTGTGGAATTTACAACCTTGTATTGATGGCCATGGTCTCTCTTCTCATTATTGCAGTTTCCTCCTCTTCTGTTTTCTTTCCTTTTTCCCTTTTACATTGTATTTTAACTTGGCATTCTTTTGTTCCCCCAAAGCACAAAGGAGACAGTATATGAGGGGTCATTAATTTCCTTTCCCTTTGTCTTTGACTTCTTTGTTTCTCACCCTCTTTTCTATCTTACTCTTTCCCATCTTACTCTTAAAGCAGCAGTGTGCAAGAAACAAAAATGGACATTCCACAAATTCAAATGGTTAGCAAATGTCGGTGGCACCCTGCACTTGACTCGGTTCAGTCAATGACACCCTGATGACATCAGGTATCTAGAAACTATGAAATAAGAGGGGACTCTTTTTCTTTTTTTAATTATAATTGCATAGCGTCATTGCTTACAGAGTTATATCAGTGCATGCATCTGTTTTCAAACTGATCTATTCAAGATATGTGCAAAATAATTCATACGTAAATAGTCATGGCTCATGCACTGTTAACACAGACACACACACACATCCATATATAATATGTCTTTTACTTTCGCCACTCTCACCCTCATCTATCTTTCTCTTCTCTCAATCTCTTTTTATAACCCAACAAGTGATCAAATGAGAGACCAGTAACCAAATGGCATCCCAGTAACCCTGGTCATGCAGGTCTGCCAGTGGGGTCAGACAAATAGAAAATAAAGATAGAAAATGAAATTAAATATTTCAGGGGAGAGGGTTTATTATGTTGTTCATGATAAAACAAACAAAACCTTCCTTGTGTCAACGGGTCAGGTTATGTCTGTTTCTAATTAATTAATGAGCTACTTCTCTAATGACTGATTAGAAAGGGGTGGGGTGGACGTTAACTGTATATTTGTGACATCACACCTTCACAGAAATCTTGAGGGCTCATTTTAAATGCACAATATTTCAATTTCTGTTGTGAGTCGAGATGTGGCCTGTTGCTTTGCAGGCAGAAATATCAGATTCTACCTATTTAGAGGTGATGCGCTGAAATGGGCATGGCATGGGCTGAAATGATGACAAACATTGGCATGGCAAACCTTTTTTTTATGTGGTCTATAAAAGTAAAATTGGTAGAAGTATGCAAAATAACCAAAGACTCCTGAGAGTTAAAGGTGCAATGGGTAAATTTGGCTATAATATTTATTAACAATGAATCTCAAAAGTATATAGAGAAACAGTGTTTGACATTAGTCACAGACCTCTATCTATTGTGTTGCTGCTCTACCATTGCAACTAGTGTGCTAAAGTGACTAGCCCAGGCCAGTCCTGTCCTGTAATACCACTTCTCCCTTAAGAGGCGCTGTAGCTTCCAGTCTGCCCTCTGCCCACAGCGGAGGACTGAGCTGCTGCCACCGGCCGACAGACAGTTGTGGAGAGGCGGGCAGCTTTAAAGGAGAGCGTCATGGAGGAGAGCCAAATGCAGCTGGCTGCTGCTTTCTGGGGAAATAACACAAACCGGTCCACCAAATCTGTCACACCGGATAATACGGAGCCGTTTACTGCCGGGAGGAGTTTATTTTTGTAACTTTTGGGATTAAAACATGAGTTTCTCTTTACTTTTTCTTTCAAACAGATGGAGCAACAAGCAGTCACACAGACCCTTCAGCTGCTGTCATCATATCTTACATGCTGGTGAATTTGGAAGAAAGTCAGCAAGGAAGTTGAGCTGTGTTGTCACTAGAGCTGTATTGAATGCTTTGAAAGTAGAATATGTATTTAAATATATTTCTATAAGCAATTAGCACCTTCAGTGCTGCCAAGGCTAAGTGCTTATATGCTGCAAGTAACCAGCCAGGTAGCACACCTGCAATTTGGCTGTTCACTCCCCATGCTGAGACCACACCACACCCCCTCACTTTCTATGATATAGGACCTTTAACTTCCAGATGTGTGTTGCTTAGGATAAATGCACTATTCAAATGAAATTGTAAAATGAATGGATTAAAACTAAATTAACAGATCAAAATTAAATATTCAGCTTTGTGTTTGGGTTGAGACTAATTTTAGACATGTACCACCTCAGAAACTCTCTCTTTTTTCACATATAGTTTCCTGGTGTATTGTTCTGACCTCAGGCCATCCTTCTTACACAGCCACTGACCTTTCAATGCTGACAGTAAAAACAGCCTGCACTGTGAATAGTTCATATTTAACCTGCACAACAAGCACACATTTGCACACACCTTCAAACACACCTCCCTATACTCAAGCATGACACACATGCTCTCTGCACACACACACGCACACACACCACACACACGCTCACACACACACACACGTTGACAAAAAGGCTACGGCTTGGTGCAAGAGGTCACTAGAGGTGAAATCGATGGATGTAAAACCAAAGGTGATAAATTATTGGGTCTATTGGTCCACAGACAAATTGCAAGACAGTAAAAAAAAAGAAGAAAATAAAGAAAACAAAAAAAGTTTTATCCATATCCTCCGTGCTCTATATCCTTTTGTTTTCTTATCGTAAATCTTATTACAGTTTCATTTGTGTGTGCAGGGACTGGAGTTACTGCAAGATACCAAAGCGTCTGTTAAGTGGAGCGGCAAATTCCATCCAAACTTTAATCGCTGTTGTTGTTGTCTTTTCCTCTGTGGTGTGAATACAATAGATTAGAATAAACTGTATGTGCTGCGCCTTTATGCCAGGTGTTGTTATTGTTTAGATTCAATTAAGATGATAATCACTCAATCAATTTATGTGATTTAAGGAGGTGCATTTTTCACACTGAATTCCAATGAACCCTGTTGTGTGTGTATGTGTGTGAGTGTGTGTGTGTTTCGCTATGAGCTGGAGACTAGCGGATATGGTATTAGTTGTGGTCAGTGAGTGATCCCAAAATGACGACTGGCTTTACTGTATGTCAAAACCTTTCACTTACACAGACTATCTCTCTGTCTCATTTTTCCTTCTTCCTTTCTTTCTTTTCTCTTCTTTCTGTCACTGTCTCTCTCTTTACCACAGCAGATAACTAACTGGCTTCCTCACTCAAACAAACTGCTTGATAATGGAATCATCTCTATTCAATTAGTGGTCTAACAGTCTCCCGTCTCAGCAGCCCAAGACACACACACGCACACGCACACTTCCCAGCTTTTCCTCTCTCCCAGCTTTAATGCAGCCAGACACCAGTAATGTTGATGATGGCAATAGATGCTGATTGCTCCTCTTTCTCTTCCTCTCATTCTCCCTCTGCCATTAATCAGCGGTGAAGGAGAGAGAGGGAGAGAGACAGAGAGAGAGAGCAAAGAAAAGGGAGAGTTTGTAGCCGCACCGGAGTAAGTAATTAACTGGCATTAACTCATTAAACTGTCCCAGATGTGGCCATGAATATGGTGGGGAGACATAGGAGAGAAGAGCAAGAAATAAAGAGAGAGAGGGAGAGTCCAGGCCTCCCTCCATCCTGCTGACAGCAGAAGAAGACAGAGACTGTGGAAGAAAGAAAACGAATGTGTAGTTGTGGGTTTGTGTCTTTGGGTGTGTGTCTTTGTGTGTGTGTGTGTGTGTGTGTGTGTGTGTGTGTGTGTGTGTGTGTGTGTGTGTTCTGAGAGAGCGCCACGGGAAACCCAGTTCTTCACAGTGTGACATACATGCAGTGGTTGATGAAGCGTTATTATAAATATGCCCAAATTGAATCACTCATTGATGTCTAATGAATACTAAATAATGTGGGATGCTATCTAGGCTCTGTTGTAACTGCCTTAAGTATATTACAGTTTGAAGATATAACAATACCTTTAATCCATGTTGTATTTATTTTGTGGACCTTTTACTGTGTTCTGTCCAAAGTTATTATATCAGTATAATCTTCTACACATCTAGTTTTGCAATTGTTCATCATTTATCATCATTTTGCACATTCAACAGTGGGGTGTAAAAACAATCAGTAAGTAGAACATGAGGGTTACCTTTCCATTATCTATGTAAAACAATCTGTTATATTAATTGGTGCTGTGCAAATAAAACATACAGAGAGCCTAAGGATAGGTCAAATGCTTGTTCTAGCAGCGACACAAAAAGCCTGGGTGTTCCAGTTGAAGGAAGGCCTCTCTTTTATCACAGCACCACCTTGCTTACATAAAAAAAGACAACCAGGTTGATTACACAAGCTGATTACACATCCATGGCCCAGAACAGAAGTTTGGATTTCGGGAACGGTTATTTGCATTTCTTACTGTTTGAAGCCTCTGGCTGAATCAGACCTCTTTAAACAGGTCTTTATACGGAATTGAACAACTTCGTAATGATAAATTGTGGGCTTTAGATTAGTTTTGATTACTCGCTGATTTGATGGTATTGTAGATGTCAGCTGCAAGAAAGACAAAAAAAAGAGATACCCTATCATAAATCTAACCTGACTTTGCTGAGTTCTTTAGTAAGAGTTTGTGTATTCTTTCAGTGATTAGCATGTTTTCATTTGATCTATCTCAGTGTGTCTCTCCCGCATTGGGGCAAATATTTGAACTTGAGGAATTGATTTGGCTTGTTGGAGTCTGATTGAAGCATAGAAAGTGGATACATGCTTGCATGATAAGATAAGAAGGTTATTGTATATATATATATATATATATATATATATATATATATATATATATATATACTTTTTCAAGCTTTAAAAGTGCATTCATGTACTTCTTTGCACAGGTGCTTGGTTTCTTCCTTGGAAATAACACTATTCACTTCAATTCTCAAGAAATACAGCATTCATTTTGAACCACATGCCTCTTTGGCACTGTCAGCTATGCTATGTGTACAAGTGATTGAATTGAAATGACTCACATTAACATTACAAATCTAACAACTGGTTGTAAGGCAAGGTAAAATATGTAAAACATGTGCTGGTGTAGGCGAAGGAACACCTTTGAAATCTGAGATGGCTGCTTGATAAATTGTCTTTCCCAGTAATTGCTTGGGAGTTGTTTTTTTCTGACAAAGTTTTTTTTTTTTTCTCTTCTTTTCTTTGTTTATCCAGGGTACAATTTACATTGTGCATATACAAATATATTTATTTTAAGCATGAACATGCCTGCATATTATCAAAAACAAGGCCCCAATGACAAATACACACAAACAGTACAAACTAAGATCTTATATTAATAAAATTATTGCATGTTCTCTCATTTTGACTTATTTGCATTTTTCTCCATCTACTAAACCTGTGTCGAGGATTAGTCCATTCTTTTCACCATGGCTTCTTGGTCACATTCATTTAAAGTGTAGGGAGTGCTTCCGCAGAGGAGAGAAAGGACTCAAGTAGTTTAAGTAAGAACTGCTTATTTAATTACAGTACTTCAACACAAGGAGTTATACTGCTTTGCTTTTACACAGCTGAAACTCTCGAGTGTAAGCTGGTGTCTGAAAAAATAAAACAAAACAAAGAGTCATTATTCATTTTGCTGCATGAGATCTGCTTCACAACAACTTCATTTGCATTTATCCAGTGCAGTGAAAGAGAGAGAGAGAGAGGGGTGTTCATCTGAAATGATGCATGGCTGACACACTGTGAGTGATAAAAGTAATCACTCTTGATGCCATCTTTAGAGTATGAGTGTGTGCGTGTGTGTCTGTATGTGTGTGTGTGTATTCATGCATGCAAAAGTACATAAGAGGTGCATTCTGTTACACAAGTTTGTTTATTTGTGTTTCTGTTTATGCATGAGGATATGTGCTTAATGCAGCCACCGTTGAGCCTGCGTGACGTGTGTGCCTGCATGTGTGCCCGTACCTTTTTGTGTGTTTGACAGCATCTATTAAAGTGTCATTTAGACAGACACTTCTCAGAGTCTGGCCCCAGGCAGCCTGATAGATTGTAATCATGGACTAAATTACTACTTTCCCAAGCTGTAATCATGGTGTGTGTGTGTACATGTGTGTGTGAGACAGAGAGAGACAGACAGAGGACCTCATCAATGTTTGACATGTGCCTGTTATGATTCTATTGAATTTAACAATCTGCCTGAGTGATTTATCTCCTTACTTTGTAACTCATCTGTGCCACCATGTAGCTTTCACTGGATTATATTCGAAGGGTGGTTCCGCAGGTGTACAAGTTGATATAGATTTCCGAAAGTATTTATTCATCTTGGCATTAATTACTGAAATACAGTACATTAATAATGAGGTCATGTACCTGGATAAGTAATATTCTGATTAAAATCTGATTAATACAATACTCAGATGAAGATACTTCCACATAAACTGCATTTTCCACTTACTTTATGCTGCATAAGTATTCCAGTCTTACACACGTTATGTGGACATGTGTATATACCTTATTCGCACTCGGATGTCCAATTGGAGTATTCGCAGCATTTGCGACACAATTTACGTCAGTCAAACTGATTGACGACTCCGGCTTCCAGGCTCCACATTGTTAACAATGTGCAAAAAAAAGATGATTGCTGCCACTAAAACAAAGTCCCACACCCACACAGACAAAAAAAAAAAAAACATGAAGTCAGTGTTAGGAAAAGATAACGGTTTGGCTTAGTATTAGTAACTATATATACCATTCTATATAACAATTCTATATAACAATTTGGGTTAAAATATAAAAGTTTGTCACCATAAAATGCCTGCAAAATTTCTAAAATAATGAGTTAAAATGTCTAAAATGAACCGAAAAACATCTAAAGCAACAGATCGGACATCTAAAACATGTTTTTTTCATTCCAGAAATAAAAGGCTGTGAATCATTAGTCTATGCCTTGGAGCGTTCCTGTAAAAGGGATTAAGAACAAAATGTTCTATAAGTAACTCATGTATAAAAAAAAAACAAAAAAAACAAACAAAAAAAAAAACTTTAACATGACTTATTTAGAATAAGGTCAACATTGAGATTATTACTGTCTTTGTACATGTGGTGTCTGGATTTGTGGTGTTACTCTTGAATGTAATAACTGTGTTATAACTGTGCACCAGATGTGCAGGTCTCAGATATGCCATGATCTTTATTTCTTCATACACGATTCATCAGCGCAGTCA
Source organism: Lepturacanthus savala (assembly GCA_030544235.1). NCBI lineage: Eukaryota > Metazoa > Chordata > Actinopteri > Scombriformes > Trichiuridae > Lepturacanthus > Lepturacanthus savala. The sequence continues at coordinate 6,529,253 of CM060467.1, forward strand.
CTGCTTTAAAAAAAGCTCCATGCCTTTCATGTGACAGTGATGATGGCGCTGTCTGGCAACACCGAGCCCTGTTGAACTGTGACTCCAAACTGCTCGAGGTTTCTATCTGTGTCGAGCTTCCATCACTTGACTATTTTAAGATACCGTGGAGGGATGAGGACACACACAACAATTATAAACATGCACTGGTCGTCCACCTGGGAAGTGCATTAACACACACATACATTGCTTCTGCACAATCTCCTGCCCTTTAGCAAAACACATGATGACAAGAACTATCTTTCCTTTTAACCTTCTCACCCCTCTCTTTATGCGGTTATCACTTCCCTCTCAGACGTCATCCAGATTATGTCTCTTCACAGCTTGGTCAGTCTGAGCAGGATGTCGACGAAAGGGAAGGAACTAAATTAACCAACGGGAGACGTCATGTTATATTTCTGAGTTGCGACTCATGGCAATTAAGATCACAAGCTTGAGTAATGAGTTGATAAGGAAATGAATGGGACATTAAAATGGCGCAGCTGCCTGCTGTTAGTAATATGGTAGTTTTGTATTACACTGAGCACTTTTGGATTTATTGCACTTCCTTGTACTGTTAATCTGTAATGCTCGAGGATGACATAGTGCCTTATTTAAGTATTACTGATGAGCAAACACATTAAGACACGCGTTCCCTGCTCCACCTCCTGCTTTAACGCCTACAATATTTAATTTCCTCCGGTCTTGTCTATTTGGCCGCTGAGGTGGTAACTTGATTGGTCAGCTGTGTGCCTTTCCTGTCTGGTGATTGGATTTGGTTCTCATGTGTCCGGAGCACACCCCGGCACACCGGGATGAAGCAGATTAACGAGATTTTCTGTTTTTCTATGCTTTCTCTTCCTCTCTCCATCCCTGGCACTGTTATTGGAAGAAAGTGATAATTCCCTTGCACTTCAAACACAGGCCCCTAACTAAGACTCTGCTTAAGTCTCCTCCAAGGAAAAGCTGCCTGCCTGTGCACAGATGTCTCTGATTAAATTGTATCTCAGAGAGAGAAAAAGAGAGTCCTCCTTGCAGCTCTCCCCCTCCTTCATGCTCCCTCTCTCTCTCCCTCTCATCACCGCCTCATGTCTCTCTATCTGTCTCTCTGTTAGCTCGCTCAACTGGCTGTTGCCAAAAGAGCCTTGGGCGACAAATAAATTGCTTTGGTTTCAGCAGACAGAGAAGTTGGCTGAGACAAGCTGAATCAGTGCATTAGATGCGAAGGCCCCCTCATAGACTGGAAGTTAGCCTTTAGCGCAATCATTGACCGTGAGTGATGATTATGTCTAATTGAAGGAGACTTTCGCTACCTGTAACACAGCTGGGGGGCCTTGAGCATATTGGACAAAACAGGGAGGGAGAAAAATAACGGAGTGTGTGTTACAGGAAGACTGTGGCGGGGGGAAAGAGATAAGTTACTGAGAGATGAGGAAGACAGACGTCGGAAGTAGAGGAATGAAGGAAAGGTGGATATAAGACGGACTGGAGATGAGAGGGAGAAAAAAGTTCTCTCCAAATTATAGGGATATGAACACTATCTAATGGTGGCATTTGTACATTGTAAATATATCTTAAAAGGCCTCTAATGCAAAGCAAAGCCAACACACTACTTCTTTCATGTAAGGCCTGTAGATATTTAGCTGTCAGCATTTGGTTAGTTGAACAAATCTGGTTGCTAAACATGCATCAGCTTAAAAAGCTGCTTTTAACAAGGAAAATGCGCACGGAAATTAGAGCTAACGAAGGGATTTCCAGCCTTTCAAACTGCTCCTAAAACCCATAAAAAAACAGTGCATTTGAATGTGACTGGACCGTGGCTCAATATACAAAATGCAAAAGCTTCCAAGCAATTTAGAGGGAAAAAAAATCAATATGTTCATTGTGCATCAGTGGGAGAAAAAAAAAACACATTCTCTCCAAAATTGAACACTGGAAATAATAGGATATCGTGCCATTTTCTTCAGGCTTCATTACAGCTATTGTGCCAGTGTTTTTGGAAGTGTGTGCATGTGCATGAGTGCTTGGGAATATGGAGTTTGCCCCTTTTCCGTTCCGTGTGTGTACGAGTGTGTCAATGCGTTTGTGATGGGAGTGTGGATACGTGCCTGCCTGTGTGTGCGTGCGTGTGTGTGTGTATGCGCGCAGGAATGAACGCTTAAGCTGAGCAGACGGGAGCCAAAGACAAAAACAGCCACAGCCCCCTAACCCCCATCCACCCTCCATTTCCACATGGCACTGGGCTCCCTGGCATGAACGGTGGCCACGGGAGTCACTTCAGATCATCTAGGAGGGTATTGGATGGCCGTGGCTGCCTTTTGCAATAACCTGGCAAGGTCCAAATTCATTAGGGTGAGATTTGGCCCTGGCTGCAGCACTGTTAGTGCCCACAGCATTTGGCCCCGCTGCGCTGTGCTGCACTAGGCCGAGCTGCGGAGCGTTTTTGCTGGATCCAGAGAGAGCCATTAGCGGCTGCTTGTGATGATGGTTATGCTCCCCAGTGTCAAACACAGATAGTTGCCTTTGAATGATTTGAGCGATTACCCTTTTCACACAAGCTATGGAATAATGGGTTAGGTGAGAGAGCGGAGAGAAGAGCGAGGAGGCGGAGGGAGGGTAAAAAAAAAAAAAAAGAAAAAAGGCATGGAGGGAAGGAGAAAGAGGGAGAGAGGAGAGATTTACATGAAAAGGTTCATGTATCATTTTAATTGAGAGACTAATCAACTCCGTAAAATGTATTTATTGTAATATTGTCCTCTTATTCACCTCACAATTTATTCTGCTCCCTCAACCTGAAAAATGCCATCAAATAAACCAGCAATACATCATTTCTTACAGATAAAAAATAAATAAATACTGCTAAATTCTTACATATATTGGGCAAATGTAACATTGCTTAACCACAACTAAGCATTGTAGTTTATATTTAAGTTACATCCCCAAATCTACACATGTACATCCAACAAGTGCATTGGGTTTTGTTCTTACCCTGGACATAGGTAACATAATAATAATAATAATAATAATTACACACCTCTAGGTGTGTAACACTAAAGTTTACTATAACTTCACATAGCGGAGGTTATTAAGACATTTTAGAAAGTGTCAAAAATGTTAACATGTTTGCAAGAGGGCTACCTGCAAGGCTCAGAAATACAGTCAAAAAAGAGCAATGACCTTTCAAAAGCGTGTTGCAATATACAGAAAAGTGTGTATATTCATGATTTGTGAACAGTTTCAGATCTCTATAAAAGCATATTCTCATTTTTTTTGACAAACTCTTCATACAATAGCAGACATTTGCAGTGTCTGTATTTGACCTCAGGAGCTAGACTATCACACCGGAGGTGCTTTGGTAACCTGTGAAACACCAATGGGCCTGGTTACTGAATTCAGAGAGGAAAGCTGAATCAATACCTTGCCAAAGAAAGCAAAGAGAACTGGGGTGAGGTGCTGGCAAGAACCTGTCTTCTTCTTCTGATCAGAGTTCACAAATGTGCAATATTTGTGTTTCTTTCAGATTTCGCTCCTCTGGGGGTCGTTTTCTTTGTTGATGTTTACAGTGATGCAATCTGCAACCAACAGACTTGGCTTTAGTCGTTATATCTCCCTTACAATGTGAGATACAATTTTAGTTTGTTACCATTACCTATAGTGCTTGTCAAGGGGATAACTTCAGTATGAGAAGTGTATTTGTGTATAAAAGTTACATGGTAAGTAAATGGTACAAGAGGTCGGTAGATGTTGCCACTGGAACATCATTTCTCATTTTACAGTGATTTACAGTGACCAATACAAATTCAGGGTAATTAAGTCAATAATCATGCTAAATTTTGATAAAACTAAATATGCATGAGAAGAAGTTCTGTTACTTTATGTACCCTATTGTTTAACCCATAACTTTACTGAACTTCTCATGTTGAATTATTCAATTATGGACATATATAATTCAAATATACATTGAAGAATAGGACTGCCAGATCTATGGTATATTATTGTGTCCTGTATGTATGTATGTCCACTATTTATCCATGGTAATTCTAAAAAATATTAATAATATAATTATCATCATCATTTATATTATTTTAAAAAAGTATAATACGGATACAAATGAGATTTCCCAGTGGAAACTACACCCCAGGTCTTTGTTACATTTTGTTTATGACTGGTGATTTTTTACAGTGTTGTGTACAAAATCTCTGGCATATATTCAATATCTGAATCAAGGTGTGAAATGATTGCTCTTATTCAAAGGTACAGTTATGCTGTTAAAAAGTTCCAAAGCTCCAAGTTCTCCTCCACAGGATGCATACTTGTACAATTTGTTGAATACAGGTAAGCCTGCTACTTGAGCGCACAATGAATCACCGTCTTTGCTTCTTTTCAATTAAACAATTGACACTGAGGTGTCTTTTAAATGTGTCTGCCATACATTAATGTTTAAGGGATGTTGTGGTGCTCTGCACTGCTGCAAACGTGGCTTGTGATCCTTTCTTCTAATTATTTGTTGGTTGTGTGTTTGTTTCCTCTCACTTGTATTGTGACTATATTCTGATTGGCTGATAAAACTAATTCATTCTCTGCCCAGAGCTCATTAAAGTTTTAGCTCATCTATTTTATATTAGGGGCCACATTAAGGACGATGTGTGTGGCACTTGTGCGCAATTATAGATGCATGGCTACCACGGCAGGTTTAATGCAACAACTAAAGCATAATGTATGCCGCGTGTAAGCAGATGTGAAAAAGAACCTACACACAACTGTGAATGATTATCACGTGTCTACTGAATGCCAGCGGCCACATGCCACTGTCCTGTCACAGACATACAGTACACTACAAACGCACGCATGTCGGGAGCACAAGTCCTCGGACAAACAGCTGGCATAGAGCTCCAGATGGACAACAGCTCACGGTGTTAACTGAATTATAGATTTCATAACACAAGATGCCTATACAACTATACCAGAGTAATATGAGCTAATCAAGCCAACCATACAAACAGTACTGAATGTATCTGTATATGTGTGCCAGGCACATAATAGATGGACCCTGTGTGTCTGCACAGGGTTGTGTAGAAAAAATGCGTGAGCTCCCGTCCACATGCATGTAGTTTCATTTGTGTGCTTGCGCGCTAACACAATCCCATCCTGCTGTACAGTGGAGCAGCGCCATAAACAGGGGGCACCTCTCCTATTTGATAACGGATAGGCTCCCGTAGGATCGGCCATTATTCCTTTGCATTTCGCCGAGCAAATGAACTTGACAGATGGCTGTGTCACCCAAACCCTTGACTACCAACCTGATTATGCAGAAAATAATACAATAGAATAGAGCAGGGGAATCATTATCGAAGGTAGGGATTGCGATTTTGAGAGCAGCATCCCCCCCCACACAACACTTCACCCACAGTTGAGGACAATGCATTGCCGCCGAACAGAATTACACTTGTGAAATTGAACAGCAAGAATGAGTTTAACATAAACTGGGTTACGGTCAGGCAATCTGTCATCAGGCTAAAGCCATTGTCTAGGGTTGCTTGCATGGCATATGAACTCATCCGTCATCTCCGGCTCTATTAATGGCTGCAGCTCAGGTTTTAAACTGTCGAAGCACACTGGCCGGGGCAACGCTCCCCTGCTGCCTGTATATGCTTTATGAGGAATGTGTCATTTATGAACATGATGTGGGGAGGAAGTGACTGAGTGAGACTGGTGTTTGGTGTGGTAGAAGGTTTGGTGAGTACATGTGTACTGAAATAAAAAAAATAAATAAAACAATCTCAAAATTACATTGTTAAAATATTTTTTTCCAACATTGTAAATCATGAGATTTTATTAATTCAAATGTCAGAGTTTTCTTAATCTGAACAGTGCACAACATTCTAAGACATTACAACTCAACCAAACTATAAATGCAAGTTGTTTTTTTGTTTTGTTTTGTTTTGTTCTTTTTGTTTAGTAGTGACAGGCAGGGGCATAGTTCCAAATTCTGGGCCCTGTACACTCCTAATGCCAGTGGCGTCCCATTCATGTCAGTGCACGAAACGAGAAAGCAAAGAAAGTATTTTAAAATAAACAAGTATAAATAGGGTTTTAAGGTACAAGCAGATCATATATTTAAGACTTGTTTTATTCACCACCTGAATTGATGTATTTGTCCTATAGTCAATATAGTCAATCTGGGCTCACTGATATTACACTTGTCGCCAGCCCCCGTCTGTGGGTGGACTAAATCATTTTGATCCTCCAAGAGGGGGCCCACAGAATGTTCACTATAGTACTGTGGCACAAAATTCTCTCATTATGTTATCACCATGACACCAGATTAGATTATGACACCAATTATCTGGAGGGCAGGGCCTAATTCATTAATTTATCAAAAAAAAAAAAAAACATCAGAATGTTCTTGGGCTCTATCTTGGGCCCTTGGTAGTCAGGTTCTACTCCCCCCCTACCACACCCATGGTGGTATGCATGTATGGGTTCATTCATCATTACACAAACAATATACTATGCACAGTATAATGTGTGAAGGAAACAACATGTTTCTAATTATTGATTATTAACTCATTGTGCAATTACAGCAAAGAATCTGCATATACTTCAATCACTCCAATGTGATCACTGTGTCAAGCTAATGCTGTCTCTTTCATCTTTCCTTCTTAGAGCTTAATCCAATAAGTCTATTGATATTATTGATACATTTGTGATCAACTGGAAGTAAAGTCCATCTTAACCTATAGTAGCATGTGACATTCTGAGGAAGGTGGAGGGTGAACTTTATGTTAAAGATGCAAACAAACTATCCTTAGCACAAGGTGCAAACGGACTTTGAGGGGTGTCTACTCCATTTTGGTTGTTAGAGGGTGCATATACTGGGCATAAAGCATGGCACATGGTCTAAACAAAGAGTGTGTTATGCAGAGGGCTTGTCTTGGGTTTTGGAATTATTCATAGGTGTGTTGTGGGCATGACATGAACTCAACCAATTAGAGTGTCATCTCCCATCCCTGTTAAAAACAAGGTTGCACTTGGCTCATTGCTACACTGGTTATGCTGGAGAAACATGGACCATGACCATATAGGAATGTTGTTTGCAGATTGGCAGTAATTGTATTGGTGGTAGGTATATATTTGTTGATTTAAGGGACTGTACAGTATTTAAAACGAGGGCTCGTGTATGATTTTACAGCAGAAATAATTTTACTGTGTCAGACCACACACGCAACACACCCACTACCACAAGAATAAGCACAACCGCTTTTACTATTTACATGGGTGTGGAAATGACACTTGCATTGGTGGATACTTGTACCAATTACAGTTGCATTTCAGTTCACTACTTTAGCGCTGTCTAAATACGGCCCTCAGAATACACTGCCATTCAGAACATATGTTGTGGCCTTCAGTGAATCAGCACTACAAGGTTGCTTTCCATTTCACCCCAACATCATGGGACCCATCTGGAGGTGGATCTTTTCATATTAATGCAACCCACATCCACTGTCCACTGTGTTTCCACAGATACATCTGTTCTAAAGCCTGTATCAATTTACACTGGTCACTGTAATGTGTTGTAACTTTGTGTTGTAATGTCATTGTCATGGGAATTATATAGTTATTATGCAGAGTTCTGTTAGAAAAAAAAAAGTTAGCTGTAGTTGAACGGGTGCAGCGCTCCAACAAGGCACCCCACTGTTTCATTTGGCACTGAAGACCTTATTCAGAACTTATTAGCTCATGATTGACTAAACATGTTGACAGCTACGTGAAGCCATATTTGAAGACAAAGTCTGTGTTCACTGAACTGCTTTTACAATATGTAACCATTTAACCTGTTATGTGTATGTAAATCATTATTTTAACATATGCACTGTATGGCGTATGTATCTGTACTGCTTTCATATATCCCTGTAGGTTAGTTGTTTATTTTGCATGCATCTCATATATGTTTGCATGGCGCTAAAAAAATATTCTTGTGGGCTGGGTCAGATATATATATATATATATATATATATATATATATATATATATATATATATATATATATATATATATATATATATATATATATACGGGGGGTATATATATCCAATATTACTGAAAATATAATGTGAGGTTATCAGTTGTAACCATGGAAATATGAGCATGTTCTGTCTAAGAAATTGCATTTTTCTCACTCAAGCAACGTGAATATTGTCCTGCTAATGAAAAACCAAATACCTGCTGTCCAATGAGCTGTTGCCCTTACCCTGAGGCATTTTTGACCCCGTCCTCACCACTTGCATAAACACAGAGCCCAAACGAGACCGCATTGCACACATTCTCTCAGTCCGGGGTGTGTGAGATTCATTAAGTTTGTGTTTGAATAGGCAAAATACACTTTCTCCATCACTCAAAACACGAAGCTGCTAAGATAACAAAATGGAGTGAATGTGCCTCTTCTTTCACACTGTAACATGAACTTTGCCAGTGTAGTGGCAAGAGTGTACTTTACTACTTCAACCTCATATTCCAAACTTGGCAGACTGGTCAAAGTATTTGTGAAGCATGCAGTGTAAACAAAGCTTAACAGGCCCTGAATGACATAAATAAGAAGTCTTGAGTCTGTGGTAGGAAGTTTGTTCAACCTGTACTGTTTCGCCTCCCTTCAGCAAATGTATTTCCCTCCCCATGCTGTTGACAGTGTGTCACACTGCGTTGCCAACTCTCAGAGCAAATCAACAGTAGCCTTGCATCAGTTTAGCACCACGGTGTTGGGTATGTACACCCAGCAACTCAAATCAAAGACCATGTTTGTACTTCAGCACAGTGCAGGTTTTCAGTGGAGAAAAATAAACCTTAAATAGGAAATCTCACACTGTCTTGTAAGTGGGCTAAAGGGAGGCGCAGCCTGAGATGAGGTGAACAAGCAAGGAGTGAGGGAAAGGGGGAAAAAAAGAAAAAAAAAACACCATCTTTAAATGACTTCAATCCCTGGTGTGATGAATCACAGAGTTGCAAATCCCTTTTTAGCTAATTGCTACCAGCATGTGAGATTTCTCCCCTACTCCTCCTCCATGTTCAATATCAATTTTCAGGACCGGCAGAGAAAGATAGCCCTGGTCTGTTCCCCTGAGTCCCGCCAGTGGCCTCGCTGATAAAAACTGCACTAACAGCACTTAGCCATTTCAGAGACTGGGCAAACAGACACACATACACACATACACACACATAGACTCTCTTATTCACAGCTGTGTGCGGTAATGAAGGAGAAAAGATGGGCCAATCGAAGTGAAACAGGGAACAGGCTGGTGTCATCTGCTCTGTGACCTTCTGAGAAGACTGCGTGTGTGTGTGTGTATGTGTATGTGTGTGTTCTCCTCAAGAAGTCTGGAGGTCAGACCTGTGCTCACTGAAGGGAATTAACATTTGTCTGCTTCGCTAAGGACAAGCTGTCCCCCATGGAGAATGCAGGAACTTGGAGAGCTTTAGCCTGTTTCCATTGCTATGTAGTTAATGGTCATGCGGTATGCAATTAGTTTTAAGACACTGTGTTGCAATATTGTTCAAACAGAAACTAGTGTATATGGAAATTATTATATATTATATACATTATATATTTAAGATATGATCATTTTGACAACCTATTTTTGCAAGGTTAACATACATCTATTGTGTTGCAATTAATACAAATAAAATAACCTGATTATGTGCAATGATGATAATATTCATAGAATGAAAGCTTGCCCTTGACCATACTCAGGAAGAGAAGTGACACAGCAGAATTCCCTTGACACCTTCTGCTTCACTCAAGCAGCTGCCTTGACAATTAAAAGCCACCTGCATCTCAAAATCCATCATGAAAAAGTGTGAATCCAATGTACATCAGTCACAGTAACAATAGCCATGCATTTTACAAGAGTGTGTGGTTTGTACGTGTGTGTGTGTGAAAGAGAGAGTTGTAAACTAGTAACCTCAAATATTCTCAGAGTATGTTGCAGTGAGATGGCTCCCTATCAGAAATATTTCTATAGTGTACTTCATTAGTTCTCAGAATAGTCATACTTCTATCAAAACAAATAATTTAAAGTAGATCTACATATACATGTCATTTATTTGTCACAAATAGAGTTCAATTGCCTTCTAAATATGAGTATTATTTGCAGAGCAGATGCCTTGCTGGGGTGCTGCTAGAGGGAGGGTCATGGGGTTAACAAAATTGCCAGGTCTCAGGATAACATGAGTTGTCCCTAAATTTCAAATATATTTGGAAATGTATCTGGCCAGATTGCAACAAAAAAAATAAGAAGATCAACATTTTACAGCAATAAACATGAACATAAATTTGATTGTAATTGGCAGAATTGTGTCTATTCTTGTCTAATAACTGGTCCATACATTGATACATGTATGTATGTTTAGGCATTCTGACAGTGTCTGTTAAAAAGCCATAGGAGGAGGAAGATTTGGGCACTAGTAAGATCCCAAAGTTCAAGTTGCAGCCCAGTCATCCCTTTAGTTGCACAGATGTGAAATGAGTTCTTGACTATGAGTTATTGGTCCTCCAATCGCTCTCAAGCGTAAGAGGGAAATGTCCAACAAAAACAAGACCCGGCATGGAGGACACATTGAGAAAAATAACTTTGCCCAGCCAACACTGCAGAGATATAATAACTATCCTGGCAGGGGTTCCAGGAGGGGTGTAATATGAAAACATGTTCCATTTGTCCTGCAACAGAACTACATCTGCACTCTTAACTTCATTAACACATGCAACAGACATATTTTTGTTGCGTTAAAGTGAAACTCCACCTGATCATATTTAATCTGTGTCCCCCTCTCATAGACAGCAGTGAAGTTCTTTCATTTCTGGTCATTGGTGTAGTATATGGGTGTTGTAGTTGTGCCCTTTCAAAAGCTTTATACTTTACTGTTTTAAATAGAGTGACCCAGACATATTTTAGGACAACCAGAACATCCACCTCAAGCTGAAATAGACTTACAATGATTAACATTTTCAATACTGTTTGTTATAATTGTCATTACAGTTTCTGGAAAACTGCAATCATTAGATATTCAGAAGTAGAATTATCAATTGTGCTGACATTCAGTTTAAAGATTGAAAATTGAGAAAATTGAGATTCCGTAAAATGTTCCATGTAACTTGGATGCTTCCTATGTAGGTAACATTCTTAATGTGATAAAGGATATAGATATAGCCTTTAATGGGGAAGTCATTGGTTCAGTGGCCAAAAAGACAAGATAAGGCCACAGCTACAGTAGTCTAGAATGTTTTTTAACCAGATATATTCGACAAATATCTCAGATGATATGGAGACCTCAGCATGAATACGATGTGATACCAGGCCAGTAGTGACCAATAAGCAAAATTTCAAATACTTACGTATTTTTCTCTTCGTTTATCTGGTTTGAAAAATCTCTGGATAAGTGCCATGGTGTGGTTCAGAGGTCGAATTGGATAGAACAGAAAAAGAAAATCTAGATTTGTGTAGTTGGGGCCTAAGTCTGGGTGGGGAAAACAGCCACCTTCCTCCCTCCCTTTACTGCTGAGGTGCCCTTGAGCAAGGACCAACTGTTCCAAAGGAGCTTCTCAGTGACCCGCTGTGATTGTACAGAACAGTTTACAGGTGAAAATGTGTGTGAATGTGATCAGGGCATTTCTACAAAAGAAAGTAAAACTTCCCAGAATAAAGCAAGCATAAATACGGCAATAGAGTAAACATTGCTGGTATGATCAGCGCAAAATTTATGCTTCCTTTTCCGTGCAGATTGTTTAGATGATTTGTAATTCTTTTAAATTTCTAATAAAGATTTAGTGCATTATCATCATCCCTTAAGTTTGCATTTATATATCCACATATTTTCTCATGTGTTTCTTCAATTATTGCCCCAGACCTTTATCAGATATATTCGATACCAAAGTTAGATAATAGTGAGGTTAATGCAAGTATTTTTTTGTCTATTTATTATTATCATCAGTCTTTTTTTTTTCTTTTTTTCTATTGTGTTTGTTTCCTTCTGTTGTTTTTGTTTTCTCTGTGGTTGCTGTAAAGCACTTCGAATCAACTGTGTTGTGTGTAAAGTGCTATATAAATAAAGTTAACTGAAATGAATTTATTGCTCTATGGGGTTGTTAAGGAGAACAGTGAGAAGCCCATGAACACAGCAAAAAACTTGTGCTTTTCTTGTGTTTGTTATTCTCAAACTGGACGGGATAATTTGTCTTAGATTGATTTATTCTTCTGCTCTTTATAAAAGGAGGGGGTTAGGAGAAACAGGCCAGAATTCGACAATCTCCAAATAAGATGATTTATTTCTGGTGAGACAAAGAAAAGAGTATTGCGAGCAGCAACATTTTCCTCTCCCGTGAAGTTCAGTCTGTCTTTGTCAAGTGTAGTCATATAATGGAAGCCAGGTTTTGGCAATCCACAGATTCATGTGCTTTGATAAACTGTCTTCTCTTAAACCCAAATTACATTTTCCGTGTCTGTGCGACCATGATGGGCCACATTACATAAATTTAATCATCTTCCCATGTCTGTAAGGGTCCGCACAATCATAAATTCTGGGCTTCACAAATGTGAACACAATGTTAATAGAACCGTGTGCGTGTAACTTGATGTAACTGGAACCACCGGCTCTGGCTAGTTAAGCAACTCCATGACTGCCTTCTGTTTTATTGGGTGGGGGAATGATGGACTGGAGGCCTGAATCTATTTCTGTGTGGCTGTCTATCTGAATTCAGTCTGGGAGTAGAGTACCGGTCAGTCATACAATTGGCTCGCTACAGTCGGCTTAGACACTGATCCACAAGTAATTTTAGCTCACCAGCTTTACTACAGTGCACTATTCTATGTTATGAATCTTTAATTACTGTAAAATGTGTAACAACCACTCTTTAATACTTTATGGATGCATTCTAATAAGTCAAAACTTTTTGATTAGATTTTGTTTGTGGGCAGTGCTAAGCTAAACAACATATCAGTGTTGTTTTTTTAATGGAGAGAAGGCGTCAATGAGCCAACAACCCATTATACTGGATTTTTGCAAGTACACACACACACATTATACAGACCCTCTTATATAGACATCCACTGTCCACATATGTTTAACAGACTATATAACAACTGTCTATAGTCAAGACTTGAGTAGCCTACATAACTATAGTGTTAGATTGCCACAATTAAGCAATCTCCCCAGCTCTAAATAAAGTTAATGGCTCCTTCCCACTAGAAGTCTAAAAGAAACTAAATGCTGCCTAGACTCATAAATCAGTCTCTAAACACTTTACTCAACTTACTAAAGATAGTCTCTCAAGTTCCGTTACTAAAACTAGGTGGAAAAAATTATGAAGCAAGCAAAGCGTTGGATGAATATACATCATAACATTCAACGATAGACAGAGAGACAGAGACAAGGCCTGAGCTTGGGCACTGCTGTTCCACCAATCTAGCTCAGTATTTGGATAAATTATTTGAGTTCAAGCACACCAAGAACAAATAGTGCAGAGAGTACACATAATATCGACACCAATCTTTTTAATACACATATATTGCTCGTGAGCACTGAACAGTAACATTGGCAGAGACATAAATAAGTATGTCTATATTCTTTATCATAATGGCACAGCCCAGAGAGTGACAGCCCATTGTGTTAGTACTTGTACATTTATACTTTAAATTTAAAAATAAGAACCTTTAAGTAAGTCATTTTACTTAAGATTCTTGATGTAGTACTTTATTATTGGTATGTTTACTTATGTACTAAATTTAAATAGTTCAGATAAATACTCCACTTACAACATGCAACACTTACAACAGTTTTACACTTTAGCACCAGCAGCACACCCATTTTTTTATGTGGCTTAGCCAGAGTCAATGAAGATTTCTGTCTTTACCACAAATGAGACACTTAAAAACAAACAATATTTTATTTGGGCATTATTCATCCATCAGGCTGGACTACGCATCTGCTTTGGAGGATATTACAGGAATTCGAAGTTTCACTACAGAGAAGAAAAGGGGGGGGCATCATTCTCAGTAAAGCATGTCATCAGTCAGTTTTGCTACTGTATTGTAGAACATTACACCACACATGTGAATGAGTAGCCAGGGAACGTTCAAATGATAAATCAATATTATTATGTAGCTCCAAGCCATGTGGACATTTTTACCTTTCTCTCAACCCCTTCATGTTTTTGTTTCATCTGCAGCTAAGAGGCTTTTTGGGGGCTAAAGTCACCTACTCCCCTTCCCTGATTATGCAAAAAGCCTTTAAAAGAGCAAGGTGGAGGGATCTGTGGCCTTCGCACCCTGCTCTCTCTCACCCTCTCCTCTCTTCTTTACTCTAATCTGATTTCTAGCAGACATCTTTGATCTAGGCCTGGGCCAGAGGAAAGCAAGCTGCTGGGGCCTTGCCTCTACAGATGAAGTGAGTATGGAGATTAGCAGCCTTCCCTTACAGCTTTAGTGGCTAATACCTGATTAGGGCCCCGAGTCAGCCAATTGTCTCAATGCTGGCTATCAATGCTAGCATTGGCTCTAAAGGGAGGGCAGTTGGGGGGGAATGGATGGAGGGATTGAGTAGTAGTGGTGGTAATATGGGGGAGAGAGGGTTGGGATGAAGGTTGATTCTGTAATGGATACTCAATTTATCCCACCCCACTAAGAAGATTAGGCCTTGGGGTGTCATATTAGCTGTGCTCTCTGGGCCTTTGGTGGTCCATGCAGTTTCTCTTCTCTTCATTTCTCTTCTCTTCCGCCGTACTACCAGATCACAAAGGCTCTGAGAGTTAAATACGTACTTTCCTTTTAAGAAGAAACAAGGTATGATCTGCTGTGATGCTTAACATCTGTTTCAAGTTAGAGAGAAATCCTCTCATATTTAAAGGAATAATAAGCTGCACTGTGCAGACGTTTTAATAAGATATTGCAAGACTCATTTGATGTATGAAGTGAGACATGTTGCAAGTGGATTTTGATACGAAAAAAAGACCATCTCAAGTCTTGATAATGCTTGCCAACAAATGACACAACACTTTGTTCATTTTCCAGGTCTTGCTTGCTTTTCTTCTAAACTATGTTAAGGGAGTGTTGTGTCTTAATTAATTAATGTTATATCATTAATTCAAGACCAACACAATCTTGAGTGTTCTCTTATGTTGACAGCAGAGTGCTCCTATACATACCTCACATAGAGGCCAAACAGGAGGTCATGAAAGTTTAAAAAATGTGTTGAAATAGACTGTAGACATCTCATTCCAGTGGAGGGTTATTGCTCTCTCTCTGCACCTTGCTCTCTCTGACTCTCTATCTATTTAAATCTGTCAGTTTAACAAAGACAGAACAGACCTTTGAGAACGACAAGCTTAGCCAATTAGAGCACTTGAGACAGGCAAATGCCTCTCTCCTTTATAACTTGGGTTTGCAGTTATGCTACAACTGGTGCAAATAATTGGTTATTAATAAAAATTGGACAACTCCCAAGGACAGATTTAAGGGAATCTAAGCCTGTATGAGAATCTGTTTAATTTGAAGCCGGTTATAAGCATTATACACTATAGTCGGGGAGTTGAGAGCTTCGAATGTCAATCAGCAATATGTCAAGTTTAGCTGTTCCACCTACAGCAGTTGGAATGCAATTAAAACACAGGTTGTTATTCCATACTGAAAACTAAATCTTGGTACTTGTCATCAACTGTGAGACTCAAAAGCAAAGACAGAAAACTATACATACACACTTATATTTGCACAAATGTGATATGCATGTTATGGTATGGTAATAGGTAGCAAGACTAAGTGAAACCCAGTACTTTGCTGGATGTTTGTCATAGGGACAGTTAGTGTTATTTGTAACCTATCGTTGAATCTAACATTTTAAATTCCTCCGTATTAGTCTCCTGCTTCTTAGTGATTGCGGTTGAATTGGACAGCATATATGGGCTCTAAGATGACATAGTTGACATTCAATAGTGTTTCCTGAATCATATTTTCGTGACCACGCTTCTTCAAAGTGGAACTTAAAACTCATTTACACGTCAACGCTCTTGAAACCGGGCCCTGAAAACCGGCAAACCCCTGGCTCCGATACCGTTCCTCATGCACACTGATCCACAACTTCTATTAAAAACACTGTAGTGTGCTGCCAGGCCAGTAGTTGTAAATGTATCCGGTGCTCCTTATAGGAGCAGTGAGTGAAGATGTTGTTAATGTCCGACCGGCTGTGACCGGCTGCGACCGGCTGCTGCAGTGACGCTCTCTGTGGAGGAGAGGAGAGGGGGCGGGACCAGGCTCACTAGCCAATAGGAAACTCCAGGACTGACTGGCTGGTCAATGGGGCAGTTTTACTTCCCAATTATCCTCAGTGAGTATGCTATCAAAATATACTGGCAACACCGGTGATGTATACACTGCAAAAACTGAAATCTTAACATATAATCAAACAGATAATTTAGCTTGTATCAAGTTATCTTTTTCAGATTTGGGTCAATTTGGTCATGTCTTAATAAAACTGAACATTTTCTTTAAAAAATACTGACTAAAATGGGACCTTTACGAAAAAGTAAAAATAACAATTCACTAGAATCAAGGGAAAAAATGAAATAAGCTACATCTACCAGTGGAAAAAGACTCAATATTGGACTGATTATACCAGAAACATATTTCCACCTGTTAAAATTTCAGTTTTTTACAGTGGAAGCTGGGCTAGTGTCCAGCCAAAGACTTGATGGGGTAAGATGAGACAAAGAGAAACACAAAGTCAGGAGAAAGGTGCAGAAGGACGGTGAGAAGCATAGGAGAAACTCCTTCAGCGAAGCTCCAGCATCCTCATTATACTGAGAGCTGCATCTTCTTATGAGTGTACTCTTTATCTACTTATCTCTTCCTCTTTGTTCTGCAGTCCACGGCTCATAACACCTTTTAATCTGTGTGTGTATGGAAGGAGGGGGCTAGAACGCATGCTTGTGTGTCTGTGCGAGTATGCCTTATTAGTGCTGAACCTCTGGATGGGAAATTAATAGAAAAAAAATGTGCAGATTAGCTCCATGTGTAAGCTATTTGGTTTTTAGGGAAATTAGGCCTGATGGATTTAACTGATGCGGACGATTAGTCCCTCATTATCTAAACCCTTTATCTCAACCTTGCTAGTCAAAGCAGCCTATTTGTCTACTAACATCTCCTAGCTACCTGGTAGTTTAATGACAGGGTGCGTTGGGTTAATTAACTAAAGAGTGTAATCTCATTTACCAAACAACTATGATGTTTTTTTAAAGATGTGTTGTTATTGTGTTGTTTTTTGCTCATGTTTGTGGACTTATGTGCGTTGTTGAACGTGTGCTAATTTGCATCGTGTTTATTTCGTGTATCACCAATTTGTCTCACAGCCACTTTGTAGGAGGTACTTAGCAGTCCAGTCGATCTGACACAGAAAACAAAAGTTAGCTTCACTCAATACACTGCAGCCAGTTTTGTGGTTGTGAACTTCCCCCCCTCCCTCCCCATCAGTGGTGGCCCTAGACCCATTTAGACTCCCAGAGGAAAAGCCAAGTTAACGCCTCCACTCCCCCACGATCAGCTAATGAGAGGGGGCATGCACCACCACAATCCTCCTCTCTCTCTCTCCCACTCAGGGTGGAATCGATCCTTGATGTCAAAGGCCTAACATTTCTGGCCTACTCAGCCTGGACTCCTGCAACCAACCCCCCTGCCAGCGGAGCCAAATTAGCAGACCTTCAACACATCAGGTTCTAAATAAGATAAAGGTTATTCTGAGCCCCCTTCTTTCTCTGTGTACTTTCTGGTCCAACCACCTTCTTACCTCCTGCTTCTAAATAATTATACCGCACTCCAAGGAACACTTGATATTGAACCTGAGGTGTACTGCAAGGAACCTTTTGCTGTCATTCGAGTGCCATTGATACTGTAGCACAGGATACAGCTGACACAGCCTTTGTTATTTCCAAAACTCTGTTAATAATCTATGATCTCCTTGTGCTCCTCACCCCTTTAATGGTTGCCGGCTGTTTACATAAATCGCCGCCGCCGCAAAAAGGCATGCTGCGAAATGTTCAAAAGTATTTTAGCCCTCTGAAGACATGATAAAAATGGTATTTATTATTTGGATGGTATCTGGGGCTCTGTTTATGCATTTCATATTCATTTTCCTTGCCCAGCTATGGAAAGGCATTTGACTGGCACAAATACATTATTCTATCTGTGTGTTATGTCCCATGGGGCTGTTAATTATTTGTTTTTCTTGAGTGGGGAAATTTAAAGGAAAGACATCACAAGTCTAACACCCGAGGATGATGTCTGCTTTTTAATTTTTTTTCTTTAATTTTTTGCTTGCCTTTATGCTTTCTCTTTACTTGTGTCTCTCATGTCTGCATGTGCTCAAAGGAAATCAAACCATGATACAGTTGAATATATTAATTAAACGCAAAGTTGATAAACAAGACTTTTATGATTGGAGGGCTTTCAGTTTACATTATTTTAGGTC
The DNA here is from genome assembly GCA_030544235.1 of Lepturacanthus savala. Lineage (NCBI taxonomy): Eukaryota > Metazoa > Chordata > Actinopteri > Scombriformes > Trichiuridae > Lepturacanthus > Lepturacanthus savala. The sequence continues at coordinate 6,547,772 of CM060467.1, forward strand.
AGTCTGCAGTGTTATCATTTGTCAATGCCAAGAAATCTGAGTTTTACCAAGAGTCTTCATATCATCACCCTATTAAAATAATGGCCAATGCATTTTTTGATGAAAGTGAGTTTTTGGCCTAAATAATCTCTTAATGATTCTTGCCACGTCTGTTAAAATCACCTTAATCCTTAGTTGAAAGGATCATCCTTAGGCCATTTTAGGATAAAATGCCTTGACTTGGACAATTTAACAAGCTTCCATGATGGCTGCTTCAAGAAGCAAGAGAATCTACTGCAGAAGAAGCTCTGAACACGATTCTTGAATCAATTTCTACTGGTTCATGATAAGATTCATTATCATAAAGGCTATAATGTTATATAAGTGACACACTTTATGTATGTCCACAGTCATCCACTGTCAAGGCCTTTTTGATTGTAATGATTCATAAATATAATATTCTCTGCATTTGATAGTTTTTTTTTCTTTTTTTGTGTGTGTTTTCCCAAAAACTACAATAAATGACTTAGGCCTTTATTTTAATAGATTGATGATATGAAAATTCTTCATGTTGAAGACAAAATACGCATGAAAATGTGAGATAAATCAATCTATTTTGCAATTTATTCTTCTAATGTAATGAATTCTCGAGAAAATTGAGATCTGTATTTCGCTGTCAGGACCATTTTGGGTGAGGGATGATTGACATTTTGCTCTGGCTGACAACCACTGAGTTGACTGGTCATATTTGCTCCATCACTTGACAGACTGTGGAGCAGATTATGATTTTTGTGGAATACATGCAAATGTGCACTTTAGCTGGGACGAAGACAAGGACTAACACTGAAGCCAAAGAGTGACTGTCACCTTTACTTTGTAATCCAATGACAACACAGTTTTGTTTTTTTTTGTTTTTTTTTGGGGGGGGGGGGGGGTTCCCAAGATAAAAGAAAGAACTTATCAAAAATGTTATTTTCTAAACATACAACTCCCAATACACATGCATGAACATAGATGCACTTGCCATTCCCTTTTTTTCTTGTACGATATCTCCATTGACGTTGTTGTAAATGATATTAGGTGCAGCAATTTTTGAGCTGCGGGAGCCGCTGTTAAAACAGCGCTTGTTCTTTCATCCACCAAGGTTGGGATGTAAAAAAAAAGGAGAGAAGAATCTTCAATTTAGTGAGCACAACCCGAGTCATTATTAGAAATGACAGTTGAACCTGATGAAATTGTATTCCCAATTGGAAAACCAAATTGCTATCAGGCCGACATGAATTCCTTGTGCTAGGACCATGCTAATTCTGCGTCAAAACATCGGTAAATGTATTTAAAAGCCATAATAACGTATTACCATGCAGCCCTCCTCCGCCCTCATACGTAGACCCTATTAATCTGGAACTTCGATTTGCATGTAAATGTGGTCAACTTTCATATCATCAAAATACATGAGTCCTACACCATCAGCAAGCCAGGAGGCCATGTTTGTGTGTGTGTGTACGTGGAAAAGGGGCTGCAAGCTTGGGTGTGAATCTACGCATGTGTTTGTACATGCACATGCAAATACAGATTTATATAGGTTTGCACCTGAGACTCTACTGTATCTAAGCAGACTATTGCAGATGTGTGTCGGGGGGAGACGTAGTTTGTGGTTGAAATAATTCACTGAGGTTTGATGTGCAATTACTGGCATACATATAAAAGGATTTCAGGGAGGTCAGACTAGTGGGGCAGGAAGAGTGAAGAGATATGAAGAGTTAAAGAGAAAAAAAAACAATATCACAAGTGTGTGTAAGTGTGTGTGTGTGTGTGTGTGTGTGTGTGTGTGTGTGTGTGTGTGTGTGTGTGTGTGTGTGTGTGTGTGTGTGTGTGTATACAGTGTATGTTCTAGTATATTTGTCTATGTCAGTAAAGCAACATGGGCCAGTATGACTTGATGATACCCTGTACATTTTTTCTTGTAAAGAATTATTGTTATGATCAGTGCTTCTTAAGGGTCCCATATTGCTCACTTTTCCTGGGTTTTATATGAAACTTTTTGCCTAAAAAAATCATCTCAAGGCATTTGTACATCCTTCACCTCTATCAAGTTTCTCCCTGGAGCTCTAGAAAGAAATATATTTAATATTAATGAGACTCTCCTCCGATTAAGTTAATGGGTGATGATTGTTGTGACATCATGACTTAATGGAAGTCCTGATGACTTATCAGGACTTATTATGACCTGGCACAGTTTTTCAAAGTTGAGTTTTGAAACGTTATTATTAGAAACACAAATACATGAATAAAAGCAAGGGTTTCTGTGCCTGTATATCTCTCTGACTGTTTGTCAGATCAACCTCAGCTTTCAGATAGATCGCATATGGCACGATGGTGTGTATCCTTTTTTTGTAGAACTTTTTGGATAGTAATTAAAATATCATCATTATCATCTTTAAAAGTAAAATCCCATTGGCTTATGTATGCCAGAGCTATCCTGCAGCAGCACTTTCCTTATAGTGTAAAGCTCCATATCATAGCACTCCTCCTTATGTCGATTTCCAGCACTTTCTTTTCTTCCTGCGCCGATTGTGCAGCCAGCGTACAGAAAGTATTGTAACGTCTATCACAACAACATGCTAAGATGTTAGACAATTTCGCTGGTCATGTTCACAAAGTCTCAGGAAATCCCAGCACTATCAGCTAACAGAAGAGAATCTGGGCGTAAACTCATTTATTTATAACACATATATAACAGTAACATGACCAGGTCATTACAGTATACAGTTAACGTAAGTAAGAGATTTATCATAAATCCGGTTTTACTTGGCTTATCAACACAATTTCAAAACACATATGTACATACCCTACCCCTTGTGAGATCCTATGAGCATTAATTAGTCTCAATTACAGCATCAAATAGAATAAAGATGCCTTTAATCACATTATTAGCTTGAGAAAATCATGTTTGCTAAGACTTTACATTGAAATCGAGCCTCAACAATGAGAAAGAACGGCCCAAGTTAAATGGATTTACTTCATTTTACGTCATCGTAAATCAATTGTTTTTACTGCCTTACTTGTGTCTTGATGATTTTAAGGTTTTGTGTAAAGCACTTTGAATTACCTTGTTGAAATGTGCTATACAAATAAACCTGCCTTGCATAGTACAGGTTAACAGGTCACAACATTAAACTTTAAAGCATAGTGTTAAATTAGTCAATATAAAGCTGCCATACCACAGCCTCTAATGGCACCGATCTACATTTTAAATATCCCACAATACTGGTATATGGTAACAGAAAGAAAAAAACAAATTCACATTCTCATGTTCCCACATGACCAACACTCCAAACAAAGTGCATATGATGAGATGATGCAACTGAACGTTATCTCATGAAAATGAATGTGTGAGGGGGTTGGCAAGGACAAGCAGAATTAGGAGGCATGGGTGGGACGGTAGAAAGGATCAAGGGACGGTGAAAGATATGAGGGGAAGGAAAAAAAATGTGAGGAAGAGACAGTGAAAGGGTCTATCTGGGTCGGGGAAGGGGGGGGGGGTTGTGGGGGGGTGATGGAGGTGCTGTGCAGGATGCCGTAATTGGTCCCTCTATCCATAGATTCATCACTATTTCATATGCTGTTTAACCTTTATTAGACTAACTTACCTCAGGGCCCTACAGCTGTTTGATACAGGAAGGACAGGATGATTCATTCCACAGCGCTCCCCTGCATTCCTCCGCCTGATCTCTGCTCACAGGCAATAGTGTTGTCAACAAATACAAAGACAGATACAACATGACATACATGACAAACAAGGTACAACATTTCTAACCAGCTTTAGATGTGCCTATATTAGAAATAAAAGCGTTATTTTGAAATTAAAGTTGATAAAACTGCATTCCTATATGTCTATCCTCATGTCTTGAGGATTTCATCCTCTCCATAGGTTTCTTGTTATATCCCACAGCATAGGCAACAGAGAAGGGATGTTGACGGAAAAGATAGGCCAGGGAGAAAAAGGGGAAGAGTAGAGAGAGAGAGGAAGAGAGAGAGAGAAGAACACTCACTAAGGAGGCTACTTTCCATCATTATACCGTAAAATAGCATTTGATTGGCTGCACAGTGGCAGGGGCCCCTGGTGGCTGCAGCTCTGTTGTCGAGCTAAGGAGGGAAACACAGGGCTTTTCACTTTTTCTGTCAAAACTAGCTTTGCCCAAATGGTATCATTTTAAATGCCATGACAGTGGAAGGTGGAAGGGAGTGTGATGGGCCTAAGGGTATACATAGACCCCATATGCTGGTGACACTGATACAAGTGTAATTCTAGACTATTAGAGTGACATGGGAGATCCTCCCAACCCCAGCCGTGCACACACACATACGCACACAAAACACAGAACAAGAATCAGCTGCGGTGGTGCGGGGGGTATGTGGAACAGGCTGTCGTGCCATGAAAATTTAAGAAATGTTTTAACCTGGCCTTTGCCTGATCCCCTCCTCCTTTGAATATTTCATAATGCCAAAATGATTTATTAACTTGAGACAGGTACAGCTCAGTAGGGCCAGGTAGAGCCACAGGGACAACAGCAGGGTAAGACCCACAGGGTACCGCATCGATCAAAAGACACAGGGAAAAGAGTGATTTCTACTATTTTAACAGCAGATGTTTTCTTTAAATAATGCTTCTCTAGTTTTTGATGGAAGTAGATGGAAGAGGAAAGAAGCGAGCCATGTTTTTTGGTTTTAAATGAATGTTCCCTCTATAGTAAGTGAAGGAAAAGCGCATTCGCATGTAGAACAGGAAAAAAAAATCATCTAAAAACTGTCGGTCTTGCAAAACATTTTAAAAAATGTCTCTTAGCCTAAATATTGTTTTAAAGCATGTCCTTTCTCCTACCTTACTCCTACACTATTAATGATATACTGAGATAAGAATAATTAATATAGAAACAATAAAAAGAGACAAAAATAATAACATGATATGAATGATGAGAACCTCTGTAAGAAAAAAAAAAATGTGCACAAACACAGCATGTTGATTCATTTGTTGCCTGCTACTTAATTGCCTTTCAGGTAATAGCTAATGTTTATGATGTAGAGAAGTGTACACAAAACTGTCTGCTAATATTTACTTAGAATTCCATCTCTTTTTATGGGTCCTGATTGGCAGAGACAGCGTTTGGCCAACAGTGTCACAAAGGTCACCGAGCAAGGGAGGGCTGGGAAGTGAAATATGGCGAGCGGACACTCAATAGCTCCATGTCGATGAAAGAGGAAGGGAAGACGAAAGGGATGAGATGGAGGATATGATGGTCAGAAGCGAACATGCGAAGAAGGAGAACAGGAATAAAGAGGAACAGAATGAAGCAAAAGAGAAATTACACAACGAAAGAAAGATATATAAAACTGCAGATAAATGAGACAGAAAGTGAGAACCGTCGAAACGGACAGCAAGCGAGGGAGCAGTGAAGCAGATAGGGCCCATGGGAGCCAGTGAGAGAACAAAAGCGGCCCTTCTGCTAATTGACTGCAGAATTAGCCCCATCTCCCCCAGTGGGACTGCGGCGAGGCAGTGGCAGATGGAGGCAGACTGGACACCAGAGCAGAAAAAAGGCCTGCAAAACCTGCCGTGAAGCTGCACCCAATTGTGGGTCACAACACTGCAACACGTTCCTTGTTTAACAGGACACGGCCGTGCACAGAGAAAGGACTGAGAGGGCTGGGGGGAGGGATTAAAAAGGTCAAAAGAGGAGGTTGGGACTTGCTGGATGAGGGAGAGAGAGAATGAATCAGGGGAGAAAGGAAAGAAGTCTAGATGCAGAGTAGCTGTAGAATATATAATAAGAGCTCACATATTGGAAATTATATCAGGTGAAATGTAAAAAAAAAAGGTTGAAATATGTACATAGGCCAATATAAATGTATTGGGCATTTCAGGACAATAATCAATTCAATGTGATGGATGCACCACAGCTAAGACTGATGAATCGAAACTAGAGCTAAAATGATTATTTTAAATCAGTAAATCAATAAAGATTAATTGTCTAATCTATCTGACTTTTAAAATTAAAAAAAGCTTCCCAGATATAAAAATGTACTGTTTTTCTTAGTCTTCCTATAAGCTTTCTATATTTGGGGTTTGTACCTTTGGTTGCACAAAATTTTAATATTCCCACTTGGGCTCTTGCAAAATTGATTTTCCCCCCTTTTTTCAGTTATTTTATAGTCCAGATAATGAATCAATCAATGGAGAAAATAATCAGCAGAACTAATCAATTATATCAAACAAACTGTTCTTCTGCTACAATTGTATGCCACTATTTATAGTATGATGTTAGTTCCCACTATCAAACTTTTGCCATAAGCTAACAGCATTTAGCCAAAGAATTGCATATATTTGAAGAAGTAACTACTTTATTTATAGTATAGTAATATTGTAAAATATAGAAGGAATGGTGCACTTTGGAACTGTGTGTTCTATTTTTAACTCAATGCCACTCAAATTATATTTCAGGGAGCACTGGTATGATTTTGTCAAAACTGGAGGGATGATGTGTTTGTCACACATTTGATGTTTGTATTTTATTCATTTTGAAAAGTATATTTTACATTCAACTAAACTCATGACTCAAACTTTGTTTTTAATGTGGAGCAAATAATTTGGTGTCGATATTAGATATGTTATACTTTATTGGCTATGGACTGTTTTCATAAAGAAATTAATTCAGAGTCACAAATTATTTATAAAGTCACCTTTTTGTGAAGTTTCAGAACTTAAATAAGTTACTAAAATTTGAATCAATAACTCCCCTGATGCCAGATTCCAAAAAGATTCTAAAAGGATGAATGACAGCAGTACACACACACACATACACACACACACTCACCATACCACCCTGCATAACCAAGTAGCTACTGTTACTATGAAGTTGAATTACATAGCTCAAAGCACTTTTTTTAAAGTGCCAAAAGCAGCCATTCCTCTTTCTAGGGATTACTCTGAGGAATGTATTTACAGTTTATTTCTCTCATATAAAGGCTGTATGGAAATCAGAGGACTACAGACACCACTCATAGGCTGTTTTGAAATTCAAAAAAGGTGGGGAGTAAAACTATATTGTCCTTTTGAGGATGCAGGAGGATGCTTTCCATTCTGCGCTGCACCATGACTGTCATAGTAATCTGATATGACAAATTCACATACAGTGGATTAGCTGCCGGTGGTGAAAGCCAGAGCGGTTAATATTTGTTGATGTTGCTTTTATCCAGCAGGTCTGGTGTCCCTGGGCTGTAGTTACCCTGGCGATGAGGAAAGAGAAGGAGAGGGAAGGAAAAGAGGAAAGGAAAGGATACTTTTTTTTTTTTTCTGGCTATACCGGGAAGAGTAAAAAAAAGAAAAAAAATCCCAGGGCCACTGGGCCTGCTCATCACTTTGTATGCTGTCAAAATCTTTGATGTTCCCCGACTCTTGATGTCGGGGGCTATGAAAAATGCTTAGCTCAATTTAAGCCTCTCGCAAAAAAGGGCTAACAACTGTAATTAAATCATTAAATTCTTGTCTACGCTTCACAGAGCATAGAGAAAATTAACTTCCCACCAACCTCATTTTCTACTTGAACATGAAATAATGATTTTTTTTTCTCAAGCTCATATAATTACAAAGCTAACATCTGATAGAGTCAGCATCCAGGGGGGATTATCACATGCATGAGTATTAGACCTCATTACCAGCTTGACTGCAAAATTATTACATCTTGTAATTGGATGGTGAGATTTATACACAGATTGGCCGGGTTTCTGTAAGATTGTAATTACAAGCTTCATTGGTTTGCTACTTATCGGAACTTCACAGAGAAAACAACTGGTAAAATGAAATGAGCATTTCATTAACCTATCGCCTTATCAGGGGAAAAACCTGTGTAACGTTCATGTATGCATTAACATACATAGGATCATTCATTCTGCCGCCAGATAGCCTGGGCTGGAGTTCTATTTTTTTCTTCCCTCTCTCTCTCTCGGCAATGAGGGTGGAGGGTTGAGGGAAAGAGGGTAGCGGCGGTGCGGGTTTGATTGCAGCCGGGGTAGCAGGGGAGGAGGTCGGTGGCAATATTCATTCATTTTCACAGAGTTTATTTAACCTTCATAATCCTGTGTTGATGGGGAATGAAGGGAAAAGGGACACGGGGGGTGGGGGGAAGAGATGGAGGGGGGGGAAGGAGAAAGGGAGGGTTGCAAAGGGTGAGGGGAAGAGGGAAAAAAAATAATAAATTAGTTGTCTAACGTTACAAGGGATGAACTCAATATATCTATTACTTAAAGACTAACTGACTGTGAAAGTGCTCATTTCACGAGAGACGAGGCAGCGAGCTGGCGGGTACTCATGGGGCTCTGAGGTGGCTGCAGTTCCCCTCCTTTCTCCCCCTCTCTCACTCTCTCTCTCTCTCTCTCTCATCCCCCCCCACCCACCCCCTCTCCCAGCTTTGATGTTTCCCCTTTCACTGTTAACAAACTCTGGCCGTGTTCCCCTCTTGCTCAAACACAACGGCAGGTGCAGATTGGATGCCCACCTAAATAACCTCCTCGCACAATGACACCAGGGGATCGATCCAGATTTTGATGGGTGCCGCTGCTCATACAAAAGAAGTGTGTGCATGTGTGTGTGTGTGTGCCTGTTTGCGTGTGTGTGTGTGTGTTAAGACAGGGCGAGCGGAAAACAAATGGGGACAAGCAGGACGGAACAGAAAAAAAAGAAGGCGGAAAAGGGGGTAACGGGAGTGATAGAGGGGCAGGGTGAGGGGGGAGTTTTTTTGGGGGGGAAGTATCAAATGTTTCAATTACAAGCCAAACGCTATTTCTCTCTTCTTAACAAGAGATTTCATGGTGTGGGCCAATGTTTGGCAGAAACAGCTGAGTGCCACTAATGCTAAAGCATTACACTGCGCCAGATCAGCTGGCCCCTTTTGAGATGGGGGAGTCAGTTGTTATTGAACTTCATTGTCCAGATTGGTTTTCTTTTTCAGCTGGGATCAATGATGCTTCAACACGGGCGTGATGTAAAAAGCCAGACTGCAACCTGCCACCCTGCACTCCCAGTACGGCCAACTCTGTCCATATTCCTTATAAGGGCTGTTAGGATTTGGCCTTTGTGGCTGAACCTTTACGTAACATTGTTGTTTTCTGTTGTTAGCATCAATTAGATTCATTTTGTAAATAAAAGAATGAATCATAACTCATGTCTGATTTTTTTATTTATATTTTTTTATATTTCATGCATATAATTATACCAGTTGAGTCGCTAACCATCATGTTTTTCCCATTTTGTATTCTTTTTTTTTCAGAAAAGAAGAATTTTAATGGCTATTAAATTTGTCCCTTGTACAAATACGCCCATAACCAAAAAAATATTAATCCCATGTACAAAATTATTTTTTGGGGGGATTATTCTAGAGACTTGAATGAATAAACAGACATATACATGGCAGGGTTAAAAATCATCTTCAATGTAAATAAAATGACGTTCTCAGGAGGAAGGGACAGGAAGTTGATGTCATATGACAGGAAACACTTTAGATTTTTTATTTCAAGTATAAAATTACAGTCATAGACTTAAAGGCTCATAGGCTTCAATGGGTTAAGCGACCTTTTGGAATAGAAAAAAAAAGTCCACATAAGGATTATTTTGGATTATTATAGACTACATACTGTTATTACTAAATGATAACTCCTATTGTTAGTAAGGTTATTATTATTATGGTAATTAGTTCAGGTTTGTAAATGGAGGAAAGAATTATTTGCAATATTAATCTAAATTAAGTTTCATGAGCTATTTGCATCTACATGTATTACATTCTTTAGATTTTTATACATGAAATAATAAATGTGGAACACAAAACACTTCAAGTTGATGCCTGATGAAGTCAACATTTGTACATCAATATAACTTGAATGCAACGTTTTAGTTTGAATCATCCTCAAGTACACAGGCTGACTTTTTTTGTTCCCATGGGCTCACGCTGCAGAATCCTCAGAGCTAAAATAAATGTCCCAGGCAACACCACATCACATAAATAAGGTTGTGTACTCTGGAGCACACAGCCTGATCCTTTTTCCACTACCTGTCCAGTTTTGTCATGGTTGTCTAAACAGAGAAGAAGAAGATACTATGTAGTTTGTCCTTGCTCAGCCATGGGGAGATCTAATCTCTGCCACAAACAGCTAATCTAATACATCAAAAGCCTGTGAAGCCTTTTGGAACCCTGTTTTTTTTTTTCCTTAAAGGTGTTTGCACTCTAACATCCACTCTCTCCCCTCCCCAGATCTCTGTGTCTATAGCTCATTACTGCATAAGTGGATTTGACAGACTGCTGTTTTCATCTGTGACCCCCTAACACCCAAGGCTAGGGGGCGGGACCAATGGTTAACCTACTCAGAGGCCATGATGACATCAATAATTTGGATTCAAATATTACCTTTCTGGTCCCACAGATGTCAAAAACATTATCGTTGGACAGATGAGGGTAAAGTACTGGAAAGTTAGTTGTTAACTCTATATTTTTCATAAAAAGGAAAAGGAAAAAAAAAACTTAATCCCAAATGTTTTACACCAAATTACTCAAGTATTTGTCTTTCAGATCAACTACTACAATAAACAGGAATATCTGAAAAGTCTGTGTTTTTCCTCCATCACCAGCTTTTTTTTTTTCTTTTAGACTTGTGTGTTTATTATGTCTAACCTCAGGAAGTTAAACCCCAAAGCAGCTGAAACAGAGTCAGTCTGATCAGTGATCAAGGTGATAGCAGCGTTGTTAAGAGTGAGAGGCCGAGGCATCCCACAGAGCATGTCCAGCAACATAAAAACAGCAGGTTTCAACTACTATCAATAGTTAGTACAAAGACACACCAAAGCAAAAAAAAGCAGCACAACATGATAACGGATGAAAGAAACAACCTCATTAAAAATCCCATTTGTCATGCTGTCTGTTGATCATTTTATCTATACAGTAAGTCTATCCTTTGCACCACTATCAAAGGGTGTAATTTCAAAAGAATACTTTTCCCCAAGAAGGCCCTTCCTTAAAATTCAATTAACTCTGTTGATAAATAAATGTGGGAATTCTATCATCTGAAAGCAGATATGTGACCCCCCCCTCGCCTAACCTCTATTTCTGAGGAAACAAACAACAAACATCTGAAATGGGAGACTAACTCTTATGAATATTTCTAAGCCAGTGTTTCAAAACCAATGTAATCCTCATGCTCAGATTTAGCATAAAATTAAACATGGGACAAAAAGGCGATTTTGATATTGCTGTCCGCTTTGTCCAATCATGCACATTTACTGTACTTTGCATACATCTGTGAGTGGATTTTGTCGATTTGCACGTACAGTATAGACTCGGGTGCATTTTTCTCACTAGAAATTAGCTGGGTTTTCACGGGGAAGTTAAATACCAACTAATTGAATTACCCGTTTTGAATTGCCAAAGTCGGTAATTAGCATCTGGAGTCTTTGCTCTGTATGCTGACTTGTACAGTATTCGCAAATATAAAGGCAACAGGTTCGGAAAATGTGTGCCCGTAGTGTTTTTGGAAGAGAAGTTACGTGCTTATCTTAAATTCATGGTTGAAATTCTCATAGGAATCGCTCGCTGTACAGTTGCAAATAGACTCGCTTATGGCTGTCTCATTTCATGAAGAAATCATCTAAAAATACCTTCATGAGTTCTTAACGCGAAACAACTAAGGTCAGCGCTGCAATAAAACACTCCACTGAAAGCGGTTAGAACCTTTTAAAGACCAGTAAATGCTACATCCTCTTTTTTTTTCTCCCCTCTCGCTGCATCTCTCGCTCTCCTTGGCTAGCTATAGCTATTCATTAGCTCCAGCCCCTATGGCAATGAGAGTCTTTAACCTCCATTAGATCTAATGTTGATATGTTTCCCCTGCAAAGAGCCAAAACAATTAACACCCCTTCTCACATTTCTCTCCCCTTGGCCCCTAACCACATCAAAATCTGGGCCCACCCGTTCATTACCCACCCCTGAGGAGGAGAGAAAAAAAAAAAAGTCAGATGCTTGGCTGTTGTCTTTTGTATGGTATGCAGAAAGAAGCCAGAATCAGTTAAAAGAAACTTGTCAACAATAATGAAGTGCAGTGTTTTCCCTACAACTTTGCCTCAACGTGCGAGACACTTAATCATGAGGAGGTAACATCTCATAGCATTTTGTCTTGTATTTTATATTTTATTATAGCTTCAGCAACAGCA